>JAUIMM010000068.1:3057500-4257500 GCA_031769625.1 Taudactylus pleione
ATCTCAGATTTTGTCAGGGTATGGAAATTTAGTTTTTTGTTTTTATTTTAAATCAAAGACATAGGGCACGATTCTATTCAACACGTTGTAAATAGCGCCGGGAGATAGCTCCCAGAGCTATTCAATTCATCGCGATGTTAGGTCGGGGAAGGCTCGTTCTCGTGCCTTAAACAGGGTGTTTAGGCACGATAACGGGCATTCCCCGACCTAACTTCCCGGCGCGAGGCTATTTTCCAGGCGCGAAGGGCAGAAAACAGCCTCGCACCGGGACTTTTGTTGGATTTCTTCTCTCATCCCCGGAGGGATGAGAGAAGAAATCATTAGTCGGACTTGGCAGCGCGATGAATTGAATAGCTCCGGGAGCTATCTCCCGGCGCTATTTACATCGCGTTGAATAGAATCGTGCCCATAGTTGCCTACATTTGGCTTCTCCTTCCTGGGAGAAGCTTTGGTAGGAGAAGCAGGTGGGCTGTGACGGGGCGGGGCCTGACGGTTCACATCATTAAGCTCCGCCCACGATTGGCTTAAATTTAAATAGGGGGCATGGCTAAATGACGCGAGTCGAGAATAATCGCATCATTAAGCCCTGTCCCCCTACATGGGGACCCGCGATTGCGGCAGAAATTCTCCCCATTCTGCCCACTTCTTTAGGAAGTGGGCATAATGTTGGAGAAGTGCCTACCCTTCCGGGAGTGCGGGGGTTACCCGAAAAATCGGGAGCCTCCCGCGAAAACCGAGAGGGTAGGCATGTATGATCTAAGACGGCTTTTAATGTCAGTATAGTGATCTTTTAAAGGTTACTGGGCTAATGGAGGGAGGGTTGTATTTGGATATAAAAATGCAGTCGAAAAATATGTTCTCATAAAAGCACCCAATTATGCATATATGCTTAAGGTCTGTGCAGGGGTGATTTAAAAGAGGAGAGGGTCCATGTGCAGACTTAGGGGGTCATTCAGACCCGCTCGTGAGCGGCAGTACGCTCGCAAGCGGGTCGATGTTCCCCCACTGCGCATGCGCACGATGGAGGGAGCTCCGTCATGCGCATGCGCGAGACCCGACGAGCGACGGGCTCTCCATCGCTCCGGGTCTCGCACCAAAGGGGGCGTGCTGTCGATGTTGATTGACAGCACGCCCCCTTTGGTGGGCGTACCGGGGGCGTGCCTGCCAGACGGAGGCGTTCCCATGGGAACGCCTACCGTCTGAAGCCGGCCCCACTGACATCACTAGTGATGTCAGTGGGAGTGATTTTGGCTCTGATAGAGCCAAAATCACTCCAGGGCTTGCGGCAGCGAGACCCTACCGCAGGGTCTCCGTAGTAAGCCCGATGGTCGCGATGGTCAAGACCATCGCGACCATCATCATGGACGCTTGCTATAGCTGTGGGTGGTAACCCACAGCTATGAGAGCGTCCATGAGGACGCTCCAAAAAAAGGTAGGAGGGCCCTGATTCAGAGCGTTCAGCTCTGAATCAGGCCCTTAGTGCAGGCCCCCTCCTCTCTGGTAGTGCAGTAAATTGGTGCCGGAATCTACCCCGCATGTGCGGGTCTCCGGGAAGATGCGCCCATGCCTTATTCCCGGGGATCATCTCTACTGCATATGCGCAAGTAGTCTGAAGATTGTGGAGAGGTAAATATAACTATATATGGATGCAAGGTGTGCAGTGTGGGACCCCTAGACTATACATGCATACTCTCCCGGAAGTCGCGGGAGGCTCCCGATTTTTCGGGTAACCCCCCCGCACCCCCGGTAGAGTAGGCACTTCTCCAGCATTCCTGCCCACTTCCTAGTGAAGTGGGCAGAATGGGTAGAATTTCCACGGTGATTGGGGGTCTCCGAGTAGGGGGCGGAGTTTGACGTGATTCTACAAGAATCACGTCATTTGTCCCTACCCCCTAAATATGCGCTAATCATGGAAGGGGCAGGGCTTAGCGATGCAAAACATAAGTCCCCGCCCCCCATTGGCGCCCACCTGCTTCTCCCTGGGAGGAAAAAAAAAAGTAGGAAAGTATGCCATGGACTTAAGGATCTGTGTGCACCGCACACCCTGCACCCGTTATAGATACACCATTGGGTCTGTGCAAATCTGCATGGACATATAATGGTGTGTGAATGCTTAAAGCATGCTGAGTTACTAGTATGTGTATTATCATGCTTTTGATACACCAGTCACTGGTCGTAACTGTAGATCAACAAAATAAAAGTTAAATAAAATGGTAGCAATGAAACAAGCAACTTTAGGGGGATAAACAGCATGGGGTCCTGTAACAGGTAGATTCATGTGACCACTTGAGACTGAAGTGCTTGAAAACAAATAGGCTTTTATTCCACCTAAAATGTTCAGCCAGTTCAATAGCTTCTTACATAGCATACGCACATGAGTACTCAGAAACTCCCCGCCGATCAGTGGCGTAGTGCCATCGGTTTCAGTAAGTGGAGAGCGGACCGCAGTTAGGGCCTGATTCAGAGCCGGACACTCTAACAAGAGCGCTCGCTCTGAATCAGGGCCCTCCTACCTAAAATTGGAGCGGTCTCCTGGCCGCTCACATAGCTGTGGGTGACCACCCACAGCTTATGCGAGCGGCCAAAAAGGTGGTCGCGATGGCCAAGACCATCGCGACCATCGGGCTTGCTACGAGACCCTGCGGTAGGGTCTCGCTGCCGCAAGCCCAGGAGTGCTTTTGGCTCTATCAGAGCCAAAAGCACTCCCACTGACATCACTTGTGATGTCAGTGGGGCCGGACCCAGACGGTAGGCGTTCCCATGGGAACGCCTCCGTCTGGGCAGCCACGCCCCCGGCACGCCCACCAAAGGGGCGTGCTGTCACTCACCATCTACAGCACGCCCCCTTTGGTGCGAGACCCATAGCGACAGCTTGGCTGTCGCTATGCGGGTCTCTCGCATGCGCACGACGGAGCTCCCTCCGTCATGCGCATGCGCACTAGGGCACCATCGACCCACTTGCGAGCGATCAGCGCTCGCGAGCGGGTCTGAATCAGGCCCTTAGTGCGGTCCGCTCTACACAGTAACAAACACACCAGTGCCGGGTAGTACACTCGTACTACCCGGCGACGGTATGTTTGTTTTAGCAGCCAATGAGAGTCAGACAGACTCTCATTGGCTGCTGTGTCCATGGAGGTAGTTGGGCTGGAGCTCACTCATGAGCTCTGGCTTCAAGCTCCCGCAGTGGGTGATGGGAGAGAAGTCATGTGCCGAGTGAGAGAACAGAGGAGTATCTTGTGTTATATATGTAAGAGGCACTGCATAGGGCGGGCCACTGTATAAGGGGCACTGCATAGAGGGACCACTAGTGGAGGCACTGTATAAGGGGCATTGCATAGGGGAGGCCACTACTGGGGCACTGTATAAGGGGCACTAATGGGGGCACTGTATAAGGGGCACTGCATAGGGGGGACCACTACTGGGGGCACTGTATAAGGGGCACTACTGGGGGCACTGCATAGGGGACCACTACTGGGGGCACTACATACGGGGGCACTACATACGGGGGCACTGTACATGGGGCACTGCATAAGGAGCACTGCTAGGGACACTGTATAAGAGGCACTACTGGGGGTACTGTTTAAGGGGCACTGTATAAGAGGCACTACTGGGGGCACTGTTTAAGGGGCACTGTATAAGAGGCACTACTGGGGGCACTGTTTAAGAGGCACTGCATATGGAGACCACTACTGTATAAGGGGCACTACTGGGGGGAGGGGGGTCTTCAATAAATCATGCTGGCTGTATTTATTTGAGGTGTGTGTGTGGTCATAGGCTGAGTGGTATATTTTACTGTAGTGGTCACTGCGAGTACAAAAAAGCAGGGACAGAGCTTGTTTTAATAATAGGGAGAAAACAATTTGCATGAGGTTCCCCCTATATTTAAAACCAGCTCCGTATCCTTTCTAGCGGGGGACTGATGCCACAGCCAGGGGAGCCCTTTCATCGGGCCCCCAGCCGCAGCATCACCACTAGTCAGCCCAGGCCAGGGAATCCTGGGGAGTTGAGGACCCCCCAATAAAAGGGACTCCTTCTCCAGGGCCGTCCTGGCCTAAGCTGATAACCTGGGGCTATCCCCGCCATCCTAGGGCGGTGGGTCGCGGGTTGATAGTGTTGATGTATTTTTTATAAAATAGAATTAACTTTGTCTTTACAGTGTAACTACAGTGGATCCTTGAACCCCCCTAAAGATGTCCAGACATGGGGGATCACTATGGGTACCCCCGTTTTTGCATGCTGAAGGGAAGTCGGGTTTTTAAATAGCCGCAGCAGGTGCATAAATGCGGCTTTGAAGAAGGTGATGCAGAAGAGCATTTAGCTATTTTTTTTGGGGAAAATAACTATGCCCATCAAATCTGGGGTACATGAAAATGGGTGCAAGCATATTTTTAAGTCCCTAAAATTTGTTTTAAAAATTCTTCAAAAATGCACCTGCCGCTACTACCAACAATGAAGAAAACACTTGCCGCATACTTTGGAACCCCTCTGGATTGAATTTAGCTATTTTAGAAGTGTGTTCCCTAATTTATTTATTTTTTAAACCTCAAAATTTTAAATATTTTTTTTGGGGTGTCCCGATTTTTTTTAAATCTTTTTTTTCCACACATTGTTTTTAGGGGGCATTCCCAGGGGTGGTGCAGGCTATTTTTGTTAAGCCTGCACACCCAAACCCCAATTCTGCACTTTTTTTTCGCCAGCTAAACACTGGAGAAAACTTATCACCATTTTTTTACAAAGACTTTTTGCACCGGCGAAAAGTCTATGTAATTGAATATGGGGATAATTACAATAGGCGAAAATGACGTCATCGGCAATAAATTATTGCCGATAACGGGTTTTCGCCTGTAATTGAATACGGGCCTTATTCCAAAATGGAATAAATTCATTTTTGTCCTCAAAATTCTACACACAATACCCCATATTGGCAACATGTAAAAAGTTTTTTTTAGATTTTTGCAAATTTCATAAAAAAAAACAAAAACGAAGAAACCACATGTACATAAGTATTCACAGCCTTTGCTCAATACTTTGTTGATGCACCTTTGGCAGCAATTACAGCCTCGAGTCTTTTTGAATATGATGCCACAAGCTTGGCACACCTATATTTGGGCAGTTTTGCCCATTCCTCTTTGCAGCACCTCTCAAGCTCCATCAGGTTGGATGGGAAGTGTCGGTGCACAGCCATTTTCAGATCTCTCCAGAGATGTTCAATTGGATTCAAGTCTGGCTCTGGCTGGGCCACTCAATGACATACACAGAGTTGTCCTAAAGCCACTCCTTTGATATCCTGGCTGTGTACTTAGGGTCGTTATCCTGCTGAAAGATGAACCGTCGCCCCAGTCTGAGGTCAAGAGTGCTCTGGAGCAGGTTTTCATCCAGGATGTCTCTGTACATTACTGCATTCATCTTTCCGTCTATCCTGACTAGTCTCCCAGTTCCTGCCACTGTCCTGGTGGTTGCAAACTTCTTCCATTTACGGATGATGGAGGCCACTGTGCTCTTTGGGACCTTCAAAGCAGCAGATATTTTTCTGTACCCTTCCCCAGATTTGTGCCTCAAAACAATCCTGTCTCTGAGGTCTACAGACAATTCCTTGGACTTCATGCTTGGTTTGTGCTCTGACATGCACTGTCAAGTGTGGGACCTTATACAGACAGGTGTATGCCTTTCAAAATCATGTCCAAACAACTGAATTACCACAGGTAGACTCCAATTAAGCTGTAGGAGCATCTCAAGGATGATCAGTGGAAACAGGATGCACCTGAGCTCAATTTTGCGCTTCATGGCAAAGGCTGTGAATACTTATGTACATGTGATTTCTTAGTTTTTTTTTTTTTTTTAATTAATTAAATTTGCAAAAATCTCAGAATCATTTTTTACACATTGTCATCATGGGGTATTGTGTGTAGAATTTCGAGGACTAAAATAAATTTATTCCATTTTGGAATAAGGCTGTAACATAACAAAATGTGGAAAAAGTGAAGTGCTGTGAATACTTTCCGGATGCACTTGTACATGAGGAGGTCCTGGTTCAAACCACCTAAGTTCATCCACGCCTCTCAGATTTCCTCTTCAGTTTCCCACACCTGTTCCAACCCAAAACCAACCCTCAGGCATGACAACCTTGTTTTTAACACTGTAAAGGTCCATGCTGGGGAGGATAATCAACATTATCAGTATTAATTTTTCACCAGGCATGAGCTAGCCACAAAAGATCTGACTACTTACAGGCATCAGTATATCCCTGCATGTCAGCGTCTGCTGCAATTATGTGAGCATGACCTTACTGTAATCTGCTTGCTTTTGCACTCCCCTTCACTCCCACTTTCTACCTCTCCAGTCATAAGGTGGTGAAAGTATCAGATGCCACTAATTCTGCATATGGATATATGTATACACTATTTTGTAGAGTATTTTATGCTAATTAAAAAGACACATATACGCCCAACTTAGCACCTACCCATTGGTGTTTTTAAAGTGGAGTGATTGTAGTAATCACAACATTCCCTGCCCTGTGATATTTATAGTTATTTATATTAGATAATTGAGTAACTCCACCTCCAGCTTTTTGACCTGGTCAGAGAGGCGTTTTAGAACACTGCTATATTCTGACCAGTAAACTGCAGCCTTCTGAATACAGGACATGCTGAGATATGCTCACTCAGCATAGAATGAAAGTGACTAGGGAACACAGGGCCTGATTCAGAGACAGACGCTAATGCAATTTTCACACAGATCGAGCTAATGTTTTCCATTGCGTATGCACCGCATTGCATGTGCGCTGTGATCACATTGCGATCACGCATGCACAGTGGAATCCATCCAGTGACAGACTGCCAGCGTTTGGGGGTGGTAATGGGGAGTGGCCACAAAAACGCAGGCGTGCCTGTCCATTACGTGGGCGTGCATAAATTAGCCACTGCAATTGCATACACAGCTCTGAGTGTCAGAAGAGCTCCCAATGGCTGCGGCAGGTCAGACCTGCCATAAGGGTAAGATGGCTGCCGATGTACTTTGATGTTACAGATGTTTACGTAGGTATGCGTAGTCGCACACAGGTAAGAAGGCAGTAGTGGGCATCTTTATGCTCAGGTGATCTTTGCTAACATTAACATATTTTTGCAACTGCGTTGCGTACGGAAACACAGTTCGATTGCATTAGCGTCCGTCTCTGAATCAGGTCCACTGTTCCTATCATCCCACAGAAATACTGATGTCCAAACACTGCAAGCAGCACTAATATAATTTACTCTTTGTCTGCATATTCCTATTCTGTTTAGAAAACACTTCCAATGATTGTGGAGTTGCTGCCTCCAATAGGCAAGACGTCTGCAAGCCTTTTTGTAAAAAGCCTATAAATAATTTTCTTGAAAAGATAATTTCATTAAATGTGTATGAATGAAGGGATAGGCTATATACAGTATGACAGTAGTTGGCTAACTTAACAGATATCACTGTATATGGATCTGAAATTCCTGCTATGGTATAGATAAGGGCTTTTGCTAAGTACAAACTAAGGGCCTGATTAAGAAATTTACGCAAAGCTGATAATCACGCAGATCGAGCAATTATTTGCAAATGCACCTACGCGAAAGCGCACTGCGCACGCACAGTGATTACTCTTACACATAGAAATCACTCGCAGGTAGTCAGTGTTTGGGAGTTGTAACGGGGAAGTGGTTATAAAAACGCACATATCTGACTTTTTAAACATTGTTTCATGGGCGTGCATAAATTAGCCATTGCGATCTACTTTGCAGCTTGAGGACTCTCTACTTGTTAGGAGAGCTGCAGTGTTTGTGGCTGGTCAGACTTGACTTGACTCACATGCTGCGTGACTGACCAATGTGCATCGTTGTTACCGATGTTTAATCTGTTTCACATCGCCGGATGGATATGAGAATGCAGCAGTAGGCGTCCCTATGCTCGGCATTGCTTTTGAAGGCATTAGCATATTTTAGCAACTGCCATCCGTAAGAGATTGCAGTTGCAAAAGCATTAGCGTACATCTCTGAATCAGGCTCTAACCACGATATATGCATGTAGCCTTGTGTAGAACAGTGACAGTCACTTAAACAGTATATATGTAAATAGGGAAAGAGGTAATAACTATAACAACATATAATGCTGGTGACTTAATTGTCAGTGACTTCTAATGGTATTTTACAATGATATGCCAATGAGCAGTAAGCATCACCTAAAAAAATTGGATCACATAGAATGCCTCCTGTATTCAAGGAAAGCTATATATTTTGAGTTTAATTGAATTTCAAGGACCCATAGAAAATAATACACACATTGCACACATATATACAATCATAAAAATTTTTAAATTGTCAAACTATACAATGCTTTCCTTCTGGATTCAGATTTGGTTATTTTAGGACCATATTCCCATTATTGATATATACTCACATGAACAAAACCAAAGGAGGTCACTGCTCTTAAGAGCTTACAATCTAGAGGCATAGGACATTACCAAGACTAGAAGAGTGAGTGGGACTTGGACTGCTGAGTGTAACCTGGGCAAGTTGTACCAAGAAGACTATCATATGGGAATGGGAAAGTATTTGGTAAAGAGTTAGGCTACAAGACAAGAGAATGTTTGCAAGTTTTAAATGGCTTTACATAAGTGGTGAGAGTAAATGGTAGCGAAAAGCTGTCTGAAGGCAGAAGAGAGAAGAGGTAATTAGAGAGGAGTTAATGCAGATCTATAAGGGCCATATATTTGGGTTTAGTATGTCTTGTCGGTTAGAATGTCGACATTCCTCAAATTTACATGATAATGTCGACATGGTGATGTTGACATGTAGCATATTAACATTGAGTAGTTCGACACTGATAAATGTTGACATGCTGACAATGTCGATAATCGGCAATGCGGCTGCTTTTGCTGTTGCTGAGGTAAGTACCTTAACCGGGCGGCTGCAGCTAATGTTCCAGCGGTTGCGTCTAATGTCACAAAACTGCGGTTGCGGCAGTAATTACGTCCCTAAGCCTAACCCTAATGTTAGCATTTTTGCAAAATGTCGGCATTGTACTTGTCGACATTTACAATGTCGACATTATGGACATGTTTACATTTTGCAGATATTGACATGTTAGCTGTCAGCATTTCAACAATGTTAACATCATAACTGTAAACACTGTACTGTCGACATTATGGTTGTTGACATTGTGACTGTTGACCACATCCCACAATATTGATATTCATAACCCACTTGTGGACCAGAACATCTCTGTGCATATTCACATACCTGATAGGAACATAAAACAATACAGGTGGGTATTAATTTAAAGTATGATCTGAACATCTAGCAGTAAATGTGTACTTATTTACATACATGACCCAACCATGAAGCTTTACACTTATACTAATCCACACACATCGCTAGAACATGGAACAGTAACAGCCAGATGTAGATAAAACAGAACATATTACATACTTGATAGCTGTGGCCTGCCACACACTTATGGACAATTATCACTAGCTGACAGATAGAGCCTTCAATATGTATGTCTTTTTCATAATATATTTGCTCAATTTCTATTTATTCTCAATGTATATCACATGCAGTGATTGTATGATAATATCATGTGTGTGTTAGCTGTATGTCACATGTGATGGATGGTTCAGGACGGGCCGGCAAACCATGTATGATGGGGGTCCTTCACAGAGAGCGTTGGGTCTGTAAAGAAGTAGGGTGGGGGTTGGTCCATGCTCTGACTATAGTGGGGGGAGGCAGCAGTGCTGGGTGTGACTCTGCATTAATTCACCTCTATTACTGATTGTAGCCTGAGAAATCTATAACAGAATCGCCCAGAATCTCCCTGCTAACACCTCTGGTGAATGTGACCCTGCAGCCCCAGCACCCTTTTCTCTCTATTACACCCGGCCTGCCTCCCCCACCTCTGTCTCCTCCCTCTTGCCTGGATCCCCCTAGAGCTGAGTCAGGCGTTACCAGCATTGCAGTACTCCGCCACCCAGCACCATCTCCACTTCGCATCCTTCAGCACCATGGCCAGCAGCGTCTCAGGTAGGACCAGCTCTCCCCTGCTTTCCTGTCATCCTCTCCGTTCAGGCACAGCGGGCAGCCAGTGGTGACCACTATACTGTATGAGGGAGCCCTACCAGTCTGATAGGCATCAGATGCATTCACATAGGTTCCCTGGGTGTGGTGGGCACCGGCTGCAGGCTGGCTTTCCTGCGCATCAGTCATTTATTTTATTTGCCAGAAACGCCCTTCATCTACAGCCGTGATGCTGGATGGATGGGCTATGAACACAGGAGAGATATCGCATGTGATGTCTGTGTTAACATGTTTATAGGAATGTGTACATGCATGTACACGTATGTTCTCTGCATGGAAAACACCTACACCCCTTACTGCCAATTTTCCATTGTTCATGCAGACAGATTTTGCCCCTTTGTTGATAAATCCCTCAGTAACAGCATCGCACAATGCAGTAGCAGAAACCCCGTTTCCTGCCATTGATTGGACCCTGCGCCCACGCAGCTACACTGGCTCCACTCTCCCCCTGCATGGGTGGGATTTCTTATATTGGTGTCTGGGCTTTTTTCCCTTGCTTAAGACATGGCACTACAAAAATACATGTAGCTGCCATGTTACTGGCTATGTGCCACTCACTATCCAACTGGGGAAGGAACATGTGAATGTGAAGGCCAGCCTTCATGGTATTTAGGGATCTTATCAGATGGTATCAGGCTAGGGAGTGGCTGCTGATCTAAGCAGCTCCAATTCTCTTCCACAGCTTGCTTGGATTTCATATTTCTCAGCACGTATAGCAGCAATGTGAATGAGAGTTGTATGTATTATTTCCCCATAATTTGTATGAAAACCCCGGCTGCCTCTATCTTCTGTATTGTCTCCATTCTGATAGCAATGATTGCTGAGCCTGAGGTCCTAGGATTTTGTACTATTCAGCAATAAGAATACAATAGGGAGTGGATGGTAATTGTTTGCAGATTCACCCTTGGTACCCACCAGTGTTTTATTCAGTGCAATACAAATACATGGGCATAAGAAATGGAGATAAATGTTATTAAATTGTGGGGCAGGGGTACAGTTGTATATGGATACTGTACCCCATCTAATTTCTGTCTAGAACTGATAGTTCTGGTAAGCTATACATAGGGAGCTTATTATCATAAAGCATGGCGATGCTGGATATATTCTGTTCAGCAGCAGGGAATGGCGCAGCTAACGTTTGTTTCAGTTAAGAAGAAGGTGATTTACATTTCAATCTGTTATCAATGTATTACCTATATGCACTGCTTCTCTTAAAAGCAGCAAAGTGTATAGCCTATGAGATTAATTACTCGTTATAGACTGAAATGTATTCATGTTCTGCATATAAACGTATAAAACGTCTGCAGTGTACATAAAGGATAATACAATGTATTACTTGCAAATTGTTTCAGTATCAGTTCTTTGTAACTGTATGATATGTGGGTGGGGTTACATGGGCTTTTTTTAGGCTTTACAGTACATTTACTAAAACTGTCATTGCTTCGCATACAGAGGAAGTCTTATAATTGGGGTCAGATGTCTCATACAGCACAATATGTCTGTTGGGTGGGGGGATTCCAAAAATTGAAATAAATTCCTTTTTAAAAATCCAGAATCTCTTTAGAGCATTCTATAAGTTATACTTTATACATTCATTATTATATATATGATAATATGGATCTAATTAGTAGTTACTTCAGACAGTTCCTGGTTCACAATATAGTAATCTATGTATACTACAATGTTTTTTTTTATACTTTGTAGAACAACATACAGACATACAACAACAACACCCTATATTTATAATTAAATAAAGTAAAATAATTCATTTTTGTTACTTTCTTCACCTTTAATCAATCCAAACAGAGCAATGTCACTTTGTGGAAATGCCCAGTCTCCCAGGAGATGTGCTTATATTCTATACTACCAACTGGCACTGCTCATCCACCTACAGCCAACTTTCAAGAAGTTCCTGAGAACCTTTGGCTTGGCCTGCTGGAATTTGTAGTTCACAACAGCTGGAGAGACACAGGTTGTCTATCTCCCACCTAGATCTTGCTTGGGATAAAATAAAAGGAGGGCCAAACAATACAATAGCAGCTGTTGTATATATAAAGTATAGGTGAATATCAACATCAATTTCTCAATTTTGGTGGGCCAGTGTCAGAACTACTGCCATTGTAAAGGGTGCGGTCCAGTAGTGTTTGGTCACCATCACCTCTAATGCCCCTGCTCTCCTTTAAAGAGCAGAATGGAGGCCTCCTATTAGCATGTGCAGGAAATGGGCATGTGCAATGATGAAGTCCCAGTTGAGTATAAATTGCACACATGCAGAATCAGTCATTTTTAGACGAGGCCCCTGCTCTTGTCTTTTGAGGACAGACACAGGCCTAGGGGGCTAGAGTGGCATCACTGGGTCCTAACACAAATCTCTCTCTCTTTCTCTAACATATATTAGCCAAAACACATAGGACCTCATTCAGACCCGCTTGCAAACGGGTCGATGTTTAGGCCCTGCGCACGTGCTGCAGCCGCACTAGGTGTGCACAAGCCCCGGAGCGAGAGAGAATTTCTCTCGCTCCGGAGCTCACTATAGAAGGGGGCGGCTGTCGATGCTGATCGTCAGCTTGCCCCGTTTTGTAGGCATGGCAGGGGGGTGGTTTCACAAACGGAGGCGTTCCTTAAGGAATGCCTGCTGTTTTGTGGGTGGCCGCACTGACATCAGCTCCCTGGAGCTTACGGTTGCCAAGACCCAACCTTAGGGTCTCGTCGCAAGCCCCGATGGTCGCGATGGTCTTGACCATCGTGACCATCAACCTGTTAGCTTAGCTAGTGACCCACAGCTTAGCTAGCGATCAGGAGGCCGCACTTCAAAATACAAGCGGCCGCCCACATTCAGAATGAGCGCTCGCATTTTGCGAGCGCCTCTGAATGAGGGCCATAGTATGTTAACAGTATGTTTTTGTTCTATATGCATCATCTTGCTCTAAGTTGTAAACTCCCAACAAGTGTTTACAAGTCCAAAATGATAAAAGAATAATATAGCTCTGCATCACTAAATATTTTACAATAAATATCCAAATATGTAAGGAAAATGTCTAAACTAAGGTTGGGTGTTATTTAACTGGAGAAATGAGCAACAGAAACAGACTAACCAGATTTTTTTTTTTTAAATACAGAAACTTAATATGCAAAGGGATTGTTCACTGTTTGAACAACATAAATTAACAAAAAAAGTATGTTTTGTGACTTCCTGCATCTGTTTTTACAAAATATGTAGAGCACATGGATATGTGCGTCAAAGTGGCAACATATGTGGCAGTACAAATTTACATATTTTGAAGGCAGGTGGGGTAGAGATGGGAATGGGTATGTAATGGCTGTCAGGATGCCTTCTGTCAGAATACTGACAGCGGCATCCCAATGGTTGGTATCCCGACAGGGGTCGAGTAAGTATACTCACCCTCCCCCCCCCCCAATCCACCCCGTTAGTGCCTAAACCTAAGTCTCCCCCTTCGTGCCTAACCTTAACCCTCCCCCCTAGGGGTGCCTCACCCTAACCTCCCCCCCAAAACCTAACCCCGCTACACTCCCTAAACCTAACCCTTCCCGCCCGCAACTAATGCTGAGGGCGCCCCGGACTTACCTCGTTCGGGCTGGCGTCCTTTGGAGTTCCAGCGTTGGGATTAAGTTAGGCGTTGGTATTTCAATGCCTGTATTAAGTCCCTTGTACGGATTCCCCTGTCGGTATTGAGACCGGCGGCATCGCGGCCGCCGGTCTCATAATTACATCCCATAGAGATGAGGCCATTCCTAGCTAAATGCAGGTGGCAGAGTGTTGCACCAACATGCAAAACAAGATTTAATTTTGTTGGATGAGATATTTAAATAAGGTTCAAGTGGGAGAGAGGACACATGCAGTGTTGTTTCCTGGTTAGGGAGTACCCACATAATCTTTTTCTCCAAGCATCTTGAAAATGCATATTTAAAAATAATAGCAATATTAGTTTTAAGATATTTATATTGACATCTCCATCAGAACATGGAGATATCCTCCATGTTCTGATGTTCCTTTGTAGTCATCTTCCTGTGCTGTAATGTTGCCAGCTGTTTGTCATGTCTGGTGTTAGGTAATTAATGTTGAAAGCTGGCGCCAGGCTTTCTCCTCCCTTGAGAAGGAAAGGTTGTACACATATCAGCTTATTAGGACTGGGTATTGAGAAGAAAGCTTCTAGTGTCCTTAGTGACATGTCTGAGTTTCAAAGCACCAGATGCCATGTCTGGGGACTCGCTGCTGTCTGATATCATAAGAATATGATGTCTTGCTGTATTAGGTGCAAAGTTCCTATTGTACTCAAGTGAAAAGTAGTCAGTATAATTCTAAGTAACTCACACATGTTGCAAACTACTGAACACCTTTACCCTTAAAAAGTAATAATAAACATTGACTTTAATTTCAAAACATTTAAACATAATTTTTATTCTACATATTTAATATGATGAGTCACAGACTTGCAAATATAAATTATGATTTAGAATTTATTAAGGTCACCTGTGTCCCAGTAAATGAACTGACCACCACTTATTTTCTTTCCTGCTGATCTGGACATCATACACTTGTGTGACCCTCATATTAAACACTAACTGGAGTCACTTACAGACTCATCACATATTACATACAGTATACTGCTAAAAACTGAATGAAACCATCTGCATTTCTCTAATACTGGCTGGAATTACCTGCATTCCTTACTTACGAATTGTACTGATCACTATTTCTTGGATATTTCTATATTTCTAAAGGTGCGTACACACACAACGATTTTCTTGAACGATTTAACTATAACGACATCGTTATCGTTCAATCATTCAAAAAATCGTTCAGTGTAAAACGATAAACGATTATCGTTCATGCACGTTCACGTTTGTCGTTTGTAGTTCAGTCAGACTGGCCAACTGAACGATTTTCAATAGAAGTTGCAACATTTTTCCTTCAACACACAGAAAATCGTTTATTATGTAAAGTAAAACCAACTACTTTGTAAAACGATTTTCGTTCACTTTTTCAAGGGAAAATCGTTCATTACTAACATCGTTGTGTGTGTACGCACCTTTAAACATGAGCTACAATTACCACTACTTACTGACACCAGCTGCACTTTTGTGTACTGGATGACACTGAATGGAGTCACCTGCACCCCTCACATTTCAGATGCTCCAAGCACTACTGAACCAACTTCATATTACACACATCAGCAGTGCTGACTGAACAGCACTGTCTCAAATCACCTGAGCCACTGCAACTGAGCAGTATTGCCTAAAATCACCTGAACTACTTGCATTCAAATTTTAATTGAGCAACACTGTCTGAAATGCTATGATAATCACATCAACTGAACACTTCCTTAATGTACCTGAAATCACACACACATATCACTTTTACTGTTTAAACAACTTTAAATAATCTCAAACACACACTCATCACTGACCTGTACTGATCATCACTATCCTGTGTGTAATATGTCACACATTTGGGATGATTTCTTAAGGTGCATACATGCACGATTTTTTGATCGATTATCGTTAACGATATCGTTTATCGTTCAATCGTTGAAAAAAATCTTTTTCTGAGTTAAAACGATGAACGATTATCGTTCATGCGCGTTCACGTTTGTAGTTCAGTCAGACTGACCAACTCACCGATTTTCAGTAAGGGAATCTGCAAAAATCGTTTGTAGTTCAAATAATCGTTAATTACATTTAGTAAATGAACGATTTTAGTAAACGATATTCGTTCATTTTTCCCTTGTAAATATGAACAAAAATTGTTTACTAAAATCGTTCATTTACTAATTCGTTGTGTGTGTATGCAGCTTTAATGTCTTGTCACAAAGTAATACCATTTCTCTTGCAGCCTACAAAGAGAAGATGAAGGAGCTCTCTATGCTGTCCCTGATCTGCTCTTGCTTTTACTCTCAGCCTCATCCCAACACAATCTATGAGTATGAAGGTCAGACTAATGTCTTTCAGTTACCATATTTTGTAGATCATACTGTAAATAAGTTTATTTTAATACACCTGCTCTGGCTTCCATTTATTAGTGCATCTAGGAATTTTAAGTTATTTGAATCCCAGGGTGGTAGCTATAAAGATTCAAACGGAGCCAGTAAAGTTTATGTGGGAGAAAAATAAAATTAATTAAAAAACTTCCATTATGTTTCATCATTCTCTGACAAACAGAGATACGGTTATATCATCCAGTGTGAGAATGATTAATCCACTTGTCCGTTCGCAGACATGGAGGTAAAGCAGCTGAATAAGAGGGCGTCAGGGCAAAGCTTTGAAGTGATCCTGAAGTCTCCTTCAGACCTGTCCCCGGAAAGTCCTCCTCTCGCCACCTCTCCCAGGAAGAGGGACATTTCTCTGGAAGAACTGCAGAAGAGGCTGGAGGCTGCTGAGGAGAGGAGGAAGGTAAGTTACTGCGGAGTTTTGCCTGCTTCATTTTGCTAATACCACCTCCAGTAACAGGGTAGTGTTCGTGGCTGACCCCTGAGATTATGAAGTAGCCAATATGTTAGCTTCAACTTTTTTTTTCACACTGAATTGAGATACAGATATTATTGATTTATACTTGTAAGTGAATCTACTTACAAGTAAATCAATGAGAACAGTACTGTAACTCTGTCACCAATATATGTTAAATGATGTTAAACTTATTTTTTATTATTTTTGCAAATTTGTAGATTCAATTATAGATTAAATGGATTCTGTATGAACTATACATTCCTGTTTCTAAACATAAATCTGATTCTTATCACATACCCATATATATATATATATATATATATATATATATATATATATGAGATTCTCTGGAAATATTTATCAATCACCCCCAATGATGCTAAAGAGCATGTACAATGCAAGTGTAATAAAGGGCTTTATACAATTTGTACATTTATTAAATATCTTGTTTACTGGAATCACACACCCCTACTTCCACCTGCCATTTCCACCCTTCTCTGCCACCTACATAAAGAAGATGCCAACAGTTATTTACATGTATGATAAATCTAGACTATAATACTGTCATTTAGAGCTCACACAGAGCAACAGGATAGGCCAGCACCTGTATGTAGTGCAGGGTCTTCAGGCAGATGAGAAGTGATTGCCTGACCTTCTTTTTCTATTTATTAGTTAATGAAATAAGGAGTTGTGTAGATAGCAGTGTACCTGTTTCAAAGAATCATCAAAAACCATGAAAGATTGGCAAGTGACGTGATTCAGTTTGTCAGTATAGAAATCCTACTTGCCATTAAAAATCACCAAATACAATTGAAAGAAAAAAATAATTATTGCCACCTAATAAAACACATTGTCCAGCGCGGGAAGGGTTAATTTACAGCTTTGGCGGGTCAGTCTGAAAACATATTTGTTGTCATCGGGGGTTTTCTCCCTTTGATGAATCTGCCACTTTGTGTTACTGTCTCTCAAGTCTTTTGGGTTTTTTTGGGCACTGAGTGGGTTATGGATGTTACTGCCAGTGGAGACATTTAAGAGTTAATTAGGACATTTCTATTTGTGACTGCCCTTTTTCAATATGAATCTGTCTAGGAGAGCAGAATTGATGGAACAGTAGGAAAAAACAAGGTGGATGCAAGTTGAAAAAATAAAAACAAACAGGTTTAGTAGATTAATTTCTGCAGCATTATTGGAGCATAGTCTATTTAAAAGCAACAATGTATTATTACTATTATAGTAACAACTTGGAGTGGTCCATCTTTCAAGTTGTGTGAAGCTAGAAACTGCATGACTAAGAACATTCCAATGTAAATGTGATATTGATTCTATAAAAAGAATATTGTTTAGGAATAAACTTAATAGTATATTTGATGAATAGTCTTTTCTCTGTCTTGTCTTTTTTTTTCTGCCAGTCCCAGGAAGCTCAAGTGCTGAAGCAGCTTGCTGAAAAGCGGGAACATGAGAGGGATGTACTGCATAGAGCAATAGAAGATAATAACAACTTTAGCCGAATGGCTGAGGAAAAACTCAATTACAAAATGGATCTGAGCAAGGAGATCCGCGATGCCCACATGGCTGCTCTCAGGGAGCGTCTCCGAGAAAAGGTATCAGTCTAATTTAGGAACAGCACAAAAGCAGTTAGAGAGCAGAGTGAGGTGCCAGGCTGCAATAATGCCAAATGAGAGGGAGGTTTGACTAAATGGCAGAATCAGTCACTGGCTTTTATTATGTACCGTGCACTAGGCTGATAAAAGCAAATTTGTAGATTGGCTGCCAAGATTAGGTGGAAATGTAGCAGTTATTTAAAAGTTTAGTAAATAAGCACTTCTTGTGTCTGAATTCAGCGTGGAGAAAGTTCCACCCTTCCTCAGTGATGTCACTCCCTAGTTTCCGTGGCCTATATCCTAGAACACTTGCCCTTTCAATATATTGAGAGCAGCAGATTGATGTCACCAGTAAAGAAGCAGAACATTTTTTTACAGGCCAAAATTACAGTGCCGAACAGATTGTTTATGTGGTAATGCTGAAACAAATTAAACCATTAACCTATACAATATAAAAACAACAAACAAGGGCCACGATTCTATTCAAAGCGATGCTGAATAGCCCCGGGAGGAAGCTCCCGGAGCTAGTCAGTTCAGCGTGCTATTACGTCAGAGAGTACTGGTTTTCTACTGGCTTTCTCCAACTAAAGTGCCGGCCGCAAGGCTGTTAGTGCCACGCTAAGCCGGCAAACAGCCGCGCAGCTGGCACTATAGATGGATTTCACCCTCAGGAGGGTGCGAGAAGATATACTTTAGTCGGACCCTACATCGCGCTGAAAAGAGTAGCCCCGGGAGCTACCTCCCAGGGCTAGTCAGCATCTCTTTGAATTGCGGCATGGCATATATTTCTAAACTTGACAACCAAATGTAAACAAAATAATGGCTAGTAATGGCTTAGTATATGATTGAAATTGTATAAACCATAATGGAAATGAGCAAATTAATACTTTTAAAACATATCTAATTTAGTGTATTTTCCCTTAGACACAATTGCCAACATTACTGATTAGATCAGTGGTTCCCAAAGCACGACACCCTAGTGTATCAGCATTGTTTTCATGGCACCCCTAGGTCTAAAGTGTGCTTTTGAGAAATTCAGAAAAAAAGGATTATGTAAATTATGCTTACCTGTCATCCTTAGGTTCAGTTATGTAGTGGTGGACAGGGCTGTACTTCTGTTTGTCCATATATTTTATGTTTTTAACTCTTACATTAACCATATATAATTTCTTTTGGTGCTGGACCACTAACCTGAGGCACCCCTGCAAGTGTCCTGAGGCACCCCAGGGTGCCACGGCACACAGTTTGAGAACCACTGGATTAGATAATAACAAGTTAGGCAATGTCCAGATTCATCCAAATAATGCCTTAATTCACTCAAACCACACCCCTTTTTATGAGACCAATCCCCTTTTATGTAAGTCATGCCTCTGTCAGTCACTGGAAAGTTGCAATGTCCTGCAAGTTCTGCTGGCAGGTATTTTGAGGGTGGAAATAAAGACATTGTATTCAACAATTTACCTTCCTGGGACATTAGTACAGAGTAGCTTGACCATAATGCAGCAGAATAAGAATGACAATAATTCCAAATTTACCATTATATCATTAAAAGATGCATGCAGTACATATTGTTTTACAACCTCAATATATCACATGCAGCATGTTGTCATAACTTAGTATTGGTGACACAAGACTAATACAAGTTTATTTACAAATATGCCATTATTAGTTTGAAAAGAAAAACATTTTGAAACTAGACAGAGATGCTTTTAAAAAGAGCTCACTGTTTATAAAATGCATAAATTATATATATTTTATTAACAAAATCAACTTCTTACTGACACTTCTCTTACTATAATAGTAAAATGAAATTACTAAATAAAATGAGAAAACATTAACATGATATTTGAATGATGAATTCCAGTAGTCAGTAAAGGTGCTCAAACACTGCGATTTTGGTGAATTAGGTTATTTAAGATCTAAAAAAGACCTGCCAAATACACAGAGATGAATTAGCCAATTAATAGTAATAATTAATAAAAATGTAATACTTTCTGAATATTACTCAGCCCTTAAGAATATTAGTCATGTATTAACCCAGGGATATATATTACTGGTTTCTGGAAGATAGGCTTCAAAGTAGGGATGGACATCGGAAGCCCACCATCAAATGATGGCTGGGCTTCCACCATTGAAACTTTTGAAGCGATGGTAACTAACCATCACATCAAAAGATTTCGATGGTAAAACTATTTATATGATGTGTGCATGCACAACACCCCCAGTGCAGCGCGGTTGGCAAGGGGCGCGATTGGGGGCTGGACCCAGAGTCTGAGCAACAACAAACTAACAGCTGAGCCAGGCAGGCAGCAAGCCGAGGTGGAGTGAGAGAGACATTGCTACTGATGCTGAGTGTAGCACCCAGGACTCGGAGGACGTCAACAATACAGAGTTCAGCAGCAGAAACATATCATTATATGCTATACTGTATACTCCTATACAGGTTGTGTGTGGTTTATATATACTGTTCCAGCACTGGGAGTACCCTCTGTAAATACTACTCCATCACTGGGGAGTACCTGCATTGCAATATTTATATACAAACACAATGCTCAGTGATGAGGTAGTATATAAAGAGTACTACCAATGCTGGGACAGTATATATAAACCAGTGCAGCACTGGAAGTACCCACATTGTGCGTGTTATCAATCACGGAATGCAGTCAGGAAGCCGACGGTCGAAATGCCGACCGCCAGCTTCCCGACTGTCTAATCCCGGCAGGGGTCTAATGATAGGTGTTGAAATCCCCTATCATTGAAATCCCTACGCTGGGAGCTCGACGCCCGGCATACTGAACGAAGATAAGCCAGGCGGCGGGCTGGGACAGCCGTGGGGGGGGGGGTCGGGGAGGGTTAGGCTAGGGGGGACTTAGGGTTAGGCCCCCACGGAGGGTTAGGCTAGGGGAAGGGGGGGTTAGGTTAGGCACTCCCGGGGGGAGGTTAGGGTTAGGCACCCCAACCCGGGAGACTTTAGGTTTAGGCTGCGGGAACGGGGGGGTTAGGTTTAGGCACTAGGGTGGGAGGTTAGGCACCCCCAATGGAGGGTGCGGCCGGCGGTCATACATACTGATTCCATCAGTCACATGTATGAAGGGGTGGGGGCACAATAGATCATATAGTAAGCATGGCAGCTGTCCCCTTACTATGGTACTCAGCCAGCCGTATCCCCTCACAACGTTCTTGTACTCCAATTCTTCACTTGGATACAGATGCTGAGCACATACTTAAAAATGCCAAGTGGTCTATATCCACCCTGGCCTGCTCTGTGTGCTGTGTGACTGCTACTGCAGGGTGAGGGGTGCACACTGATTAGCTCTCACTGTCTCAGAGAGCCAATCAGAACTAGCAATATGCCCTGTTTCCTAGCAGCAACCTAGAGAGAGGGGAGGGTCTGAGGGTCTCTGAGGCAGTGAGACAGCCTCCAACGAACCCAGCATGAACCATGAAGATTTTCTGATACAGCACACAGCAGCCAGGGGAGGCATAGCTATAAGGATTTAAAGAAAACAAGCCACCATCGGAACACCATTGAATGATTACTATTCGATAGTGACAAACATCAGAATGCCGCCTTCTAATGTTACAAACACTACCATCGCAAGAAAAACATCGATGGTCGGTAAAGCTCAACCATCGATGTCCATCCCTACTTCATAGCAAAAAAGACACAAAATAGATCCCTCCACTGTGCAGAGTTGACAAAACAAATGCTGGGCTACGGAATGGTGACATAGCTGCACTATCTGAAGGCTTGACCACGCCATGTTGTGAATTTTGTGCCCCTTTGTGGCCGTGCTGTACTAAACTGGGTCATTGCCATCATTTGTTGGGTGCATGGCTGTGTCTCTTTGGAAGTCTCAGGCCCAGGACACAATACTTTGTACTCACCCTCCCTGTCTATTACTATCTTATATAGCTTAGGGTCAGCTCAA
Source organism: Taudactylus pleione (assembly GCA_031769625.1). Classification (NCBI taxonomy): domain Eukaryota; kingdom Metazoa; phylum Chordata; class Amphibia; order Anura; family Myobatrachidae; genus Taudactylus; species Taudactylus pleione. The sequence continues at coordinate 3,079,590 of JAUIMM010000068.1, forward strand.
TCAATATCCACTAAATTGTTACCTGAAAATGAAATAGGAAGTAGTAACATCACACGGGCAATTCATGACTAAATAATCATGCAGCTTTGGTTTTAAGTGAATCCATAGTTTGCATTTTCATTACATTGGGTCAGCAACTTTGTGTAGCCAACAGTTCACCATCATTTTTTATCGTTCAGGTTCCATACTGGACAGTCAGTGACAAATCATATAAACACAACTGCATGTGACAAGAAAAGGTTCAGACGTAAGATAGTGGGTATACACTGTGCTGCTTATGCAGTTTAAACTTTACCCTTGAACAAGCATGTCATGTAGATAATGTCCTCTGTATACATAATGAATTCTCATTTTTACTGACCAGTTACAGGGGGAAAAAAGCCTTACTTATCTATAAACTGTTTTGGCGTGTATTCTTTTGCTTTCTGTCCTTTCATTGATGTTAAAAGGACAAATGTACAGAAAATGTAGTTTTGGGAAGAGTTCAATAAGGTATGATATAATACATAGTTGTGTTTACCGGAATGTCCCAGAATACTCCAATGGACACACTCTTCTCTGCAATGAGACAGGCCTTCTTCATACATTCATCAGTGTTGTTCATGCCTTCAGAAAGTACATAGAGAAGGCCACTGAGAACACTGCTGTATGTCTGCCAAAGGCAATTGGCAGTAGCATAGCCCGGAGTCGGAGCATAGAGTGTTATCACACTATGATAGAATCCATATTGAAGGAAATACAGGATCTATGGTAAGTACATTTATGTAATCTGTAATAACTTATTGAACTCAAACCTAAAGTCCATATTTCCCCAGACACCCTCTGCTGTCACGTTATATAGAAGTGGTGTTGATCAACCATTGTGTTCTTCCAGGAGCTGCACGCAGCAGAGGTTCGCAGGAACAAGGAGCAGCGAGAGGAAATGTCTGGTTAGAAGCCGCTGCTGTAAACTTCCATGCCAACTCCTGAAAACAGCAAATGAAACTATTTTACGTACATGTCATCCTCCACGTTATCTCACAACCCCCGTCTATCTCCCATGCCCCCCTTATCTGTCACCTTTATGACCCAGCCATCCTGGAGTAATGAAATCCATAAGATTATACCACATGGATCGCACGTCGGCAGATTCTTCCAGAGAAGTATGCCCCTCGCATATTTTATTTTTAAACCATATAAATTACAATGGTTCGACCACTTGGAGTCCATTTACTGATGTGGAATGAGTAAATATTGTTGTGCTTAGTTGTCGATGGTGTTATGGTGGTGGGGAGCAGCATTAGACCCTATAGTATGGATCACCAATCTACTTATGATGGTTTAGGTCATCACATTTTATTCTGAAATATTCATGCAAATAAAGAAAAACTATCATTATAGCACATTTTATCAAATATTGTAAGAAGTGTAATATAATTGAACATTGCAATTAATTTAGTTAGAAAACCACGCCTAGTTAAGTATATTGAGTATTGTGTTGTGATGGAGCAGTTTATTAGGGCTTAGCAGGGGTGGGCAATAAATGGCCAGCCAGCTGTTGGTGAACTACAAATCCCAGCATGCCTTGCAACAGTTCTAGCATGGCCAAATAGCAAAACTGTTGCAAGGCATGCTGGGATGTGTAGTTCTACAACAGCGGGGGGGGGGTGCTAATTGCCCACCCCTAGCTTAGAGGTTTAGGGCCGAATACCGAGTTGGAAATAAATCAGGTATACATTACTCAATAGAAGCATGCATGGGAAGAATGTGTATATTCCCATATGCCAAGCTGCACGCATTTAAAAAAAATAAAAATCATGTGTAGCATATACTACTTATCATAATTAGCGTGTATTGTTCTTGCAAATTAATAGATGCCAAAGAGGCGTCTGCTTAGTGCTCATTTGACTCCTCTTCCTGTCGTAAGCATAGTTGCAATCCAAATGCCTGGGACTTTGTATTTTCCATATTTACGTGCGCTTTTTTCTGTGCATTCAAGATAGGGGTGTACATTCAATTCTCCATCATTCCGTTAGGCTCCGGTATGTCTACACTTTGGAGCAATTGCTTAGGCTCCAATTAATAACAATATTATGGATTGGGGGTTAGTCCCCTAAAACAATAGTGTTCCAAGCTCAAACTTTGGTGACCAAATGATATGTACTCTCATGCTCATTTATGGTGATAAATTAAGGATATGAAAAAGCACAGTAGAGGAGCAATACATATATAGAATAGAAGCCATGAATTAAAAAAAAAAAATGCAATGTTCAATTATATTTCACACATCACTAAAATAGTATATTGGTGATAGTTTTGCTTTAACTAAGGGCCATATTCAATTGGAAGCAAAAAGCCGAGATCCACGGAAAAGTATCATGGATCGGGGCTTTTCGAGTGGCGAAAACTTATCTCCATATTCAATTCCAGCCGGGTTTCGCATACGCGAAAGTCAATGCAATGTAATAGGCGAAAAAGATACGCCTCTGAATAGCAGGACAAAAGAAGTGCAAAATTTTTATTTTGGGGTGCAAAGGTGGGAAAACCACTCAGTTGTCCATTGGGGGGCTGTCCCAAGAGTTCTGTGCAAAAAAATTCCTGGAAAAAACTGGGGCCAAAAAAGTACAAAGTGGTGGAACAACTTCAAAAACTAGCGAAATAAGGTTCTGGGGTGTTTTTGGGATTGCAGATGCTTGTATGATGGAGGAATTTCACTTGTATTAAAACTTCACTTTAGAGACATTAAAATATGCTAGCACCCATTTTCAGGTACCCCAAATTTGTCAGGACTACTTATTTTCACCAAAAAATACTGCTTAATGTCATTCTTCACCACTTGTGCAAAGACGCTAATAAGAAGCTATTGACACAATTTAAGTACCCCAAATAGCTTTTTTAGGGCTATTCGGGCACATCTACATTGATCCCCAATGTTAGTGCATCTTTTTGGGGGGTTCAGGCTGATTTCCCCATTTCCGCCTGTTCTGACATCGCGGCTTTCCATTTTCACGTGGCTTGGAATTGAATAGGGTGAATAGTGGGGGCACGCACGATAAGTTTCTGCGTCCAAAACAAGCGATGTAGGCGGAAAGTCGGGCAGGCAAAACTAATTGAATACCGCCCTAAGAAGGAAAACGCTTTATATCCGAGACAGGAACCAGCATGAAACACTGCTTGCAGGAAAAGTCAAAGCAACCAATCAGGACTTTCCTGAGACAAAATATGAGATACAGAAAATGGTTTTAATGAAAGTATTTTGTACCTACCTGACAACAGTTTATAGCACATAATCTAAGTTTACTAATATGTCTACTGGTTCAAATCTCAGTTTGGCTATAACAGGAAATGGTAGATCTGAGAAACAAAAAAGGAGCTTTAGGAGATTGCCATGGAAATAAGACTTATTAATATTAATACTGTCAAAGGATTAATGAAAATAAATCTTAAAATACCAATTAAAGACTTGTAGAATCCAATGCAAAAGCCGCCCAGGCTGACAGTTCTACCAGTTGCTTTCATGCAGCTCAGCAGATATAGTAGCTTTCAAGGCTAGGGATTGTCTAGGAGAGAGAATGGGAACGATGTCTCTGAAATATAGTGTATAAAGAAGCTTCAGGGAAACCAACACACTTTCCTTTATTATCATACAAAGGATAGTAGCTTTGAAAAAGAAAATCAACACCAGACCACATGACGTGATTATCAAGGGTGGTAGGTGAAACCTCTCATTACCAAGCTTATGTAAGTGACACTGTTACATACTTTTCTGTGAGCCATCACCTAGTAGATGTATCAGTAAGGTAGAAAAGTGGGAACCTAGGGCCTGATTCAGAGCCGCTTGTAAGCGGCCGCTCGTTCGCTCAGAGCGATGTTCACACAACTGCGCATGCGTATGGGTTGTAATACACATGCGCGAACCAGTCATTGCGGTCGGAAATTGTGTGCTCGCAAAATAGCGAATGCCTGCTAATTTGAGTGACAGAATGAGGCATTTGTGGGTGGTAACAGGGGAAGGTGCTTGAAAACCGGGAGTGGAGATCCGAACGCAGGCGTGCCAAAAAGGTCAAAACGGGCGTTTTAAGGGTGTGCATAATTAACAAAGCAGCGTCATCGACCACGTCACTTGGTTGTTTCTTAGCCTGAACTGTTCGCATGATTGCAGTAGGAAAATCCAACCACAAGCACTGCGAGCAGTTCAGACGCCTTTCGATGTACTCGATTAATCTAATAAATAGCGTAGATGACGTAGGATGCGAGTGGCCAGGGGGCGTCTTTACAAAATAGCGAGCGCATATTATGTTCGCTCGCTCAGACATAGAGGCATCAACAGACCGCCAAGAGCGAGCGCTCAATTTAAATAGCCGGCCCCTTTTTGTAAACGAGCAAGCGCAAATAGCGTCCGGCTCTGAATCAGGCCCCTAAAGCACAAGTGGTCTCTAGCAATGACATATGCCTACTTTTGCACAGACTCACTGACATGCAAAATGAGATTTTGTTTTTTGCATCATGCACTGATTTAAATAAAAGTGTGGAAGCACATTACTAGACAGAGTAAAACCAGTATAATAAAGCATTAAAACACAAAAAAATTACACATATAATAAAGACAGCCATGATGTCCCCTCAAGCCAATAATTGAGATATAAATTAAGGTAAACCAAGCAATATTTTAGGAGAAATTAACTGATTAATTTTCCATTGGCTGTTTAGAGACTTGGTATGTGAACATGCACTTTGAAAAGTGCTACATGGTGGTGTTACAAAGTTACAATTATGTAAAAATGTCAGATATTGCTTCTTTATCTGCAGCCCGCATGACCACATGCAGATCGTTGAATTGGTTGGCTGGGTGTAAGTAAAATCAGGCATGGTCAAACAAGATTAAATTATGGATTTGGAACGGTGACATGATATAAAATGTAACATATTGCATATTGTATATTGGGCAGAAGATATTATAATATTTGGTCATGGTGTTGTAGCCACTTAATATTAATTCTCTTACCTCAGGTGCGCATATGGTCTAGTAGGAGTAATAACAACTCAAAGTCAGCTACATGAAAATCCACATAGATCTGTAATTTAACATCAAAATAAAACACATTGCTCTGTAGCAATGATCCAACAACATGACTGCTGGTCATCGTAGCCGCACTGTTACAGTAACATGGTCTGATGCGGATATCTAGATATTAAGGTATCCATTTTTGAGGCCACATGTTCTTTTGGAATTTACAGCCTGCTGAACATCCTGCCTACAATAAACACCAGAAGAAACATAAGCTGCTGGGTACATTTATCCTAAGAAATAAAACTTGACAATATACAGCGGGTAAAATAAGTATTGAACACATCAACATTTTTCTCAGTAAATACATGTGTAATGGGGCTATTGTAATGAAATTTTCACCAAATGTCAGCAACAACCCAATCAATCCACACACGCAAAGAAATCAAACCATAGATGTCCATAAATTAAGTTATGTGTAATAATATGAAATGACACAGGGAAAAAAGTATTGAACACATGAAGAAAGGGAGGTGCAAAAAGGCATGGAAAGCTGAAATCTATCAGTAATTAGAAAGCAATCCTGCCCCTTGTCAGTGTAAATTAATATAAGCTGGTTCAGTCCCAACTGATGATCTATAAAAAGGTGTCTCATTACCAAGGTGTCACACAAGAAACATCTCATGATGGGTAAAAGCAAAGAGCTCTCAAGACCTTCACAACCTATTGTTGCAAAACATACTGATGGCATTGGTTACAGATGGATTTCTAAACTTCTGAACGTTCCAGTGAGCACTGTTGGGGCCATTGGAGCTGATTCAGATCCGCTCGCAAGCGCACAGCGCTCGCAAGCGGGTCAATGTTTTCCCCCTGCGCATACGCCGCCTCCGGCATGCCCAAGCCCCAGCGAGCGACTGAAGTTCAGTAGCTCCAGGGCTCGCTACAAGATGGGGCGGCTGTCGATGTTGATTGACAGCTCGCCCCGTTTTGCAGGTCGGGGAGGGGGAGTGGCTGCACAAACGCAGGCGTTCCCTTAGGAACGCCTGGCATTTGTGGGTGGCCCTTCTGACATCACTTGTGATGTCAGTACTGGACTAAATGCTCTATTAGAGCAGGGAGTCCACTCGGGCTTGCGAGAGCTGAGACCCTACCACAGGGTCTCCTCACAAGCCCGAAGGTCGCGATAATTGCGACCATCTCCAGCCCACTCGCACAAGCTGTGGGTGGGCACCCACAGCTTAGCGAGTGGGCAGGAGAAAAAAAAAAAAAATCCCCACACTGATTCAGAGCGAGCACTCGCAAACAACGAGCGGCTCTGAATCAGGCCCATAATCCGGAAGTGGAAACAACATAATTTCACCATAAACCGGCAACGACCAGGTGCTCCTCGCAAGATTTCTGACAGAGGAGTGAAAAGAATCAGAAGAGTTGTCCAAGAGCCAAATACCACTTGTGGAGAGCTTCAGAAAGACCTGGAATTAGCAGGTACAACTGTTTCAAAGAAAACAATAAGTAATGCACTCAACCGACATGGCCTGTATGCATGCTCACCACGCAAGACTCCATTGTTGAAGAAAAAGCATGTTGAAGCCTATTTAAAGTTTACTGCACAACATTTGGACAAGTCTGTGAAATACTGGGAGAATACAGTCTGGTCAGATGGAACCAAAAATGAACTCTTTGGATGCCATAATACAAACCATGTTTGGAGGAGAAATGGCACTGCAGATGACCCCGAAAACAACATCTACCAGGGTGCTGAAGATGAATTGAGGGTGGACATTACAGCAAGACAATGATCCCAAACACACTCTCAATTGGTTTCAGAGAAAGAAAATAAAGCTGCTAGAATGGCCCAGCCAATCACCTGACTTGAATCCAATTGAAAATCTATGGAAAGAACTAAAGATTAGAGGGCCTGATTCAGAGCCAGACGCTCTGACAAGAGCGCTCGCTCTGAATCAGGGCCCACCTACCTAATATTGGAGCGAACTCCTGGCCGCTCGCATAGCTGTGGGCGACCACCCACAGCTTATGCGAGTGGCCAAAAAGATGGTCGCGATGGTCAAGACCATCGCGACCATTTTGCTTGCGACGAGACCCTGCGGTAGGGTCTCGCTGCCGCAAGCCCAGGAGTGCTTTTGGCTCTATCAGAGTCAAAAGCACTCCCACTGACATCACTAGTGATGTCAGTGGGGCTGGCCCCAGACGGTATAACGCCTCCGTCTGGGCAACAACGCCCCGGCACGCCCACCAAAGGGGGCGTGCTGTCAATCAACATCGACAGCACACCCCCTTTGGTGCGAGACCCATAGCGACGGCTTGGCCGTCGCTATTCGGGTCTCGCACATGCGCAAGACGGAGCACCCTCAGGCCCAGAGTTTATAGAAGAGGCCCACGGAACCTTCAAGATTTGAAGACTGTTTTCGTGGAAAAATGGGCCCAAATCACACCTGAGCAATGCATCCGACTAGTTTCTTCATACAGGAGGAGTCTTGAAGCTGTCATTACCAACAAAGGCTTTTGTACGAAGTACGAAATAAATTCCAGTAACCAGGTTCAATACTCTTGCCCTGTGTCATTTCACATTATTACACATAACTTAATTTATGGACATCTATGGTTTGATTCCTTAGCATGTGTGGATTGCATGGGTTGTTGCTGACATTTGGTGAATATGTCATTACAATAACCCCATTACAAATATACTGTATTTACTGAGAAAATGTTGATGTGTTCAAAACTTATTTTACCTGCTGTATCTAAACAGCATGTGCTGCCACTTACAGCAATCCATCAAACATTTATTAAATTAAACTGTATCTGTGGCATATTTGTTGGCCAAGTTAGACCAAATTGACTATAAATCACTGAGTGTATTGGGGATCCACCAGTCTCCTAAAATAATCTAGTATTCATTTTGGCTTGAATCCAGGCTAAGAATGAATTCACATGAAGAATATGCTAAATCAGATTGTTCTGACGTTGTGGGGGGTTTATTCTTTTTTTTTTTTTTTTGATGGAGAAAGATGTGTCATTGCTTCTCCTTATTTAATAAGAGACACCTCAGATCACTGATTTTTCTGTGTTCCCTCTATTATTGCATGTTACCGCGGTCCTCATAGCCTGCTATAAGGACTGTGAAGTGGCTCAATTTATCAGCTGGCAAAGAGCTGATAGCTAACGCCTTCTTAAACCTCTTCCCCCCACAAAACAAGAAATAAGTCCCATCCAGTAGTTCTCAAATCTAAGAAGGTGAATGCTTATATTCCAACCCATAAACCACCATGTTTAGTTCTTTATTCCCCCATTGGCTGCATTGGGGATTATCTACTTCATTTTAGCTTCGGTGTCTAATGCAAGTTGAACAAAAAAATAATGTCTGATTGGTTGCTATGACAACAAACTGTGTGGGTCAGTAATAGATTTATTGCACAAATCCATAGAGTGTAACCTATAGCAAATACAATGTGCGTGGTAAAACACCAATAAAGTTTTCCTACATATGGGTCTACATACATCTAGCCTCTTGGCATGTTAAACAGCCCTTCTAGTCGCACCATGCTGTGGCATGACTCGGTAGCGCCGAGCGTTTTTTTCATGCATCTTTTTACCTTCAAATGCATCTTATTCACACAACGATGTGAATAGATCTCATTTTAGTCAGTAGAAGCTGCTTGTGCTATGTGGCATGCCTATGTTCGCTGAGCAAATGCGGGTGTATCTGCATTCGAAATGCTAAGTTACAGGGTCAGCGGCTGTAACGTAGCATTTAGCATGCAGATACAGCTGCAGTCACATACAGAACATAGGCATGCTGTATATCATTTTAATTAGCAGAAGCTGCTTGTGCTATTTATTCGCATAACTGTGCGAAAAAGATGCAGTTGGAGGTAAAAGAATGCACTAAAAGACGCTTGGTGCTACTGAATCAAACTGAGCTCCCGCATTATGTGTGGCGCAACTTGTAGTGCACGGAGGATAGATGTATATGGGCACCACTGTACATAAACCAATATATTAACCTATATACTAGCCGTATACACCATAGTTCCACCTACATACAGCATGTTTGTAATAAAATGCAGACAGCAGTTAGAGATAACTACAACACATTACAGGCCATGTTATAATATTCTCTCAAAAATAAAGCCTAAAAACTTTGTGGAATTTGTAATTAAAACTGTAGCACTGTCATCACAACAAAAGTAAGGCTGTTTAAAGGATCTACTGAACTACCATCTCTATTCAGCTACTGAATCCACAAACTCGTGAGTGATGTTGTATTTTCTGTTTGGCTGCTGGATCCACTGAGCCCAATTGTCAGCGTCCTGAACCTTGTGTCCTATCTAGCATTCCCCTCACTCATCTAACCCCAGTCTTATTCATTTGGTAAGACTGATCTATCCTCTCTCACCTCTCCACATCAGCAAAACCCCACAATGGTTTCTTGTGATCTCCAGAATCAAATTCAAATGTTTCGCCATCATCTACAAAGCTGTCAAAAACACCCCTTCACACATCTCAAATCTCATTTTGTAAAATTCTCCTTCATGTCCTCTTTGATCTACCTCTGACCTGCATTATACCTCATCTCTGATAACCACTTCTCACTTCCATGTACAAGATTTCTCCCATGAAGCTCTCCAATATGGATTTCCCTACCAGCTGTCAGATGTTTCCCCAGACTTCAAATCTTAGAACTCTCTCCGAAAACCTTAGAGCCTACCCTAGTGCCACCTATTCTACCCACTCTAGTACACACCACTCTGCACCACACTCACTCCTCGTTTTAGCCATGCCCTTTCTCATTAGCAGGGCCCTTCCTACCCTTTGTTTTCATGTCTGAATTTCGTTTGTCTAAAATGTTCGCCAGTTTTATGTATGCCCAGTTTGACCAGCATGGACGAGCACTGTGGAGCTATTCAAATCAACAACAAAAAAAAAAGGAGAGTTATGGTAAGAACTTACCTTTATTAACTCTCTTTCTTCGAAGTCCATAGGGTCCACAGGGAGACCTTGGGGTGTAGGTGATGGGAACCAATCCGGGCACCACACAGTTAAAGCTTTTAGCTCCCAGGATGTATTGGGTCCACTCTCCATATACCCCACCCCCGAGCCAGAGGCACCTCAGTTGGTAAAAAGCCAAAGGCCGGAGGAGGATAAGAGAGAAGGAAGACTCAAGAATCACACTGTGGACCCTATGGACTTCGAAGAAAGAGTTAAAAGGTAAGATCTTACCATAAGTCTCATTTTCTTCTTCAGGGTACATAGGCTCCACAGGGAGACCTTGGGGATGTCCCAAAGCCGTCCTTTTAAGGGTAGGGATGCTCCTGCACTGAGAGGAGAATCCGGTACCCAAAGGAAACATACTGAGAGGCAAAGGTATCAAATGCATAGAGCCTTAGAAAGGTCCGCCTTACAAAAGTGGACAGCCAAGGCGCCACGGCGAGCTGCCCACGAGGGAACCACAGACAGAGTAGAATGAGCATTAACAGAAAGTCGGAAAAGGCAGATCAGCTTGCGTGTAAGCTTCTCAGATAGTCATACGAAGCTATCTAGCCAATGTTTAATTATTGGCTGGCCATCCCTTCTTGTGAAATCCATAGAGCACAAACAAGGAGAGAACTGGTACGATCCACATAAATCCTGAGGACATGGACCACATCCAAGGAGGCCTCACCTGCCGAGAGGCCTGGTAATAGAAAGGCCGGTACTATAATTTCCTGATTAATATAGAAACTAGAACCACCTTAGGAAGGAACTCAGGGCAAGTACGAAGCACCGCCCTATCCTGGTGAAATATCAGAAAAGGAGGACGACAGGAGAGCGCTCCCAATTCTGACACCCTTCTGGCAGATGCAACAGCTAGAAGAAAAAGAGTCTTAGCTGTTAACCACTTAAGTTCCACTGAATCTAGTGGTTCAAATGGAGGACCATGGAGGGCCTGAAGAACTACTGCCAAATCCCAAGGAGCCACTGGTGGTTCAATCTGGAGGACACCCTGGAGGAAGGTGTGGATATGCGGAAGCGGAGCAATTCTACGTTGGAACCACACACAGTGCAGAGACATGCACTTTCAATGAGGCCAGGCGTAGGCCGAGGTCCAATCCAGCTTGAAGGAATGCCAATATTCTGGTAATTCGAAACACCTGAGGGTCGTAAACTCTTGAACAACACCACTGGAAATATGTATTCCACACTCTGTGGTAGATCCTGGCGGAGGCAGGTTAACGCGCTCTAAGCATCATGTTGATGACCGAGCTAGAGAAACCTTTTGACCTTAGGAGGGATATCTCAAGAGCCACGCCATCAGAGACAGACAATCCAGGTCCGGGTAAAGGCATGGACCCTGAGACAACAGGTCCGGACGTTGAGGCAGCAGAAACATAGTGTCGTTGGAGAGATTCTGAAGATTTGAGTACCAATGACATCTGGGCCAAGCTGGAGCCACCAGCAGGATCAGTAGATCCTTTAAACAGCCTTACTTTTGTTATGATGACAGTGCTACAGTTTTAATTACAAATTCCACAAAGTTTTTAGGCTTTATTTTTGAGAGAATATTATAACATGGCCTGTAATGTGTTGTAGTCCTCACTAACTGCTGTCTGCATTCTATTACAAACATGCTGTATGTAGGAGGAACTATGGTGTATACGGCTAGTATATAAGTTAATATATTGGTTTATGTACAGTGGTGACCACATACATCTATCCTCCGTGCACTACAAGTTGCGCCACACATAATGTGGGAGCTCAGTTTGATTCAGTAGCACCAAGCGTCTTTACGTGCATTCTTTTACCTCCAACTGCATCTTTTTTGCACAGTTATGCGAATAAATAGCACAAGCAGCTTCTCTTGTTCTGGACCCGTACACTGGTAACTTGTGATTGTGTAGGGAAGCCATGAGGTCCACCTCTGGGAGACCCCATTTGTCCACTAGGAGTTGAAACACCTCTTGGTGAACAAACCATTCCCCTGGATGCACGTCGTAAGGAAATCCCGAAATGAACACTGCCAAAATGGCCGGGAGATGAGATTCTGCCCATGTCAGAATGCATGACACTTCTTTCATTGCTGCCCGACTTAGAGTGCCTCCTTGATGGTTGAGGTAAGCCACTGTGGTGGCATTGTCTGACTGAACCTGCGCGGGCTCTCCATGAAGAAAGTACTTTGACATCATGAGGGCCCTGTACACAGCCTGAAGTTCCAATATGTTGATGGGCAGGGATGCCTCTACCATTGTCCACCATCCCTGAAAAGAGTGTGGACCGGTCACTGCACCCCATCCCCGGAGACTGGCATCCGTTGTTAGGAGTATCCAGTCTGGGATCCAAAAGGGGCAACCCTTGGTTAGATGAGATGTCTATAGCCACCAAGAGAGGGACAGACGCCACCAGAGAGTACCATCGTCTGAGCTCTGATCCGGTGGGGTAATCCGTTCCACCTAGAGAGGATCAGCCCCTGCAGGGGCCTGGAGTGGAACTGAGCATATTCTACCATGTCGACTGTGAACACCATGGATCCTAAAACCTGCATCGCCAAGTGGACTGACAACCGGCGACTGCGGATACATCTGCGTACTCGCAGCTGCAGCATGGAGATCTTTTCTGGAGTTAGAAAGATTCTCTGCTGGTGAGAGTACAGAAGGGATCCCAAATGAACCATCCTCTGTGAGGGAATTAGGGAGGACTTCTTCCAATTGATTAACCACCCATGTGCTTGTATACAAGCAACTGTCAGTTGCAGGTGGTGGGGAAGCACTTCTGGAGAAATCACCAACAAGAGGAGGTCGTCCAGATATGGTAGGAGCTGGATACCCTGACTCTGTAGGTGGGCTGCATGACAGCCATAATTTTGGTAAATACCCTTGGAGCCGTAGATAGGCCAAAGGGCAGCGCCTGAAACTGGAAGTGTGGTTGCAGTATGGCAAACCGCAGATAATGCTGGTGAGAAAGCATTATGGGAACATGTAGGTATGCATCCTAAATGTCCAGTGATACCATGTAATCCCCAGGTTCCATAGCCAGTGTGATGGATCATAAGGTTTCCATCCTGAACCTGCACACCCTGAGGAACTTGTTCAGAGATTTGAGTTTGAGGATAAGCCGATGAGACCCATTCGGTTTTTGAACCAGAAAGAGTAGAACAATATCCAGTCTCTCGTTGTGATAGAGGTACTGGTATAATTACCCCTTCCTACAGCAAGGACAGTATGGCTTTCTGGATCTGCAAGGCCTTGGTCTTGTCAGAAGGAGGGCCTGTGCAGAAAAATTGGTGGGGAGGCCTTCGAAGGAATGACAGGGCGTACCCCTGAGAGAATACTTCTCTTACCCAAGCATCTTTGGTGGTTTGACACCAGCACTGGGCGAACTGAAGAAGTCGGCCTCCCACTTTGGGGTCCCCCAGAGGGAGGCCCGCCCTGTCAGGCTGCGGGTTAATCCTCCGATTTGGAGGCTGGGCGTCTTGTGCTCAAGGCTTGTTTCTTAGGCTGGGCAGGCTTCTTGGCAGCGGACTGCCCTTTGGATTTTCCTTGAGTGCGAAAGGACAGATAGGAGGAGCTTCGAGACTTTGCAGGAACAGATGCCGAGGGCAGAAATGCAGATTTGGATTTGGCCAACGTGTCAACAATTTTGTCCAGGTCTGGACCAAACAAAATCTCCCCACTATAGGGTAAAGCCTCCAGGCCTTTCTTAGAATCAGCATCCGTGCTCCAATAGTGTAGCCACAGAGAACGGTGAGCAGACACAGCCGCAGCTGAGACCCTAGATGTCAGTAGACTAGCATCCAGAACGGCCTCACCGATATATGCAGCCGCATCCCTAATATGGCCGACCAGTGACACCCGATTCTCTGGAACTTCCAAGGAGTCCTCAAGTGTATCAGCCCAACTCTCTATAGCCTTAGCTACCCAGGAGATAGCCATGGACGGCCGGGCAACAGCTCCTGAAAGAGAGTATATAGACGTTAGGCAAGTTGCCACCTTCATATCCGTAGGATCCTTTAAGGAAGAATGGAAGGCATAGGTAATGTTGCACTTTCAATTAACCTTGTAACGTGTGAATCCACTGCAGGGGGCGATTCCAACTTCTTACAATCAGCCTCAGCAAATAGGTAACATGAGGTCAAATGTTTCTGAGGTTGATACCTCTTACCAGGCGGTTGCCAGGCCTCAGCCATGTGATCCACCAGCTGATCTGATAGAGGGAACACTGTCGAAGACACCTTTATCTGTTTAAGCAGAGGGTGTTAGGATTTAGGGGCTGGTTTGTCATCCTCTATAACCAATGCGGATCTGACCACAAGCACCAAAGCAGGAATATTAATCCCTGACTTAGGCTCCGCCTCTTGTCGAGGGGAGTCAGGGTTAGAGGCATCAGCCACCTCTCCGTCATCAGATGACATCTCAGATTCCGACAGCTGTGTGGATTGAGATGAAAACACAAGACGCTTAGCTGGTTGTACAAGTTTCTCACTGTGCAGCATGGTCTAAATGGCCATAGAGGTCATAGCCAGACTCTGTATTGAGGTAGAGAAAACTTCCACCCATTGTGCAGGTCCACCCTGTAGTAATCCCACTGTGGGAATGACCACCTGCTGTGGTACAGGAGGGGTCTGCATAATCAGTTGTAGTCCCTGTGAGTGAGGGATGGGCTGCTGTGGTATCCCCAGAGGAAGAACAACAGCCGGGACCGCCAGGCGGTCCACAATAGAGGCCAGCATATGTGAAAAAGTCACCCAAGGTGGCTCCTGTACTGATGTCGGGGGGTTCGAGGAACCTGGCGGGTTGTAACACCTCACACATAACCCATCCCGAACCACATCCTCCTCACTGAAAACTGCAGTACATAATCTGCAAGATTGCGACATAGGTACAGGAATGTGTTCATTGCCCTTGTCAGACATGTCTGCAGGGTAAAATGACGCACAATATGGGACTGAGTACAAAGTCCGGTCTTATGCTTAGGTAAGCTGCAGGAACCTGTTGCCTAAATATGGCACAGTGCAGTACACAACAGTATGTGACAGACCTCACAAATACTGTATTGCATATATATATATATATATATATATATATATGCAATACAGTCAGGTATGAACCACCCTAGCAACACTTGTATTAGGGTAGAATGAGAGAAAGGGTTTAGCCATAAGCTGACAGATAGCGCTAGCACAAGTCACATACAATGCAGGAAGACGCTGCAAAGCTGCACTATATTCAACTACACAGACGCAGTGTCTGGTAGGAAATAGCGCTACAAACGCTGACCTTGGGGAGAGTACGCTGACCCTGGGGAGAGGTATGAAGGGGGACTGGACCACGCACTATCCTGGGAGAACTGCAACTGCACCATAGAAAATGCCTGCCGGAGACCTCAGAGGGGGCGTATCTGGAGGAGGAGAGCAGCTCAGGGAACCCAGACCGCAGTGCAAAGGTGCGCTGAGCTGAGGGGAGGAGACGCTTAAACAGGGAAGCTGTCTCGCCTGGCCGGTTATTAACCCCTGGGACGCTGGTTTCATATGTCCCTGGTGGTCAAGTGGAGCGCGATGGCTGGAGCCTGATTCCACACCCAGCACCTCCGTTGTTGTCGCCTAAGACCTGAGGTATCGACTCCCATTGCGCGCCGGTCACCATGAGCGGTGACCCGCCTTACTTGTCCCCTGATGTCCAGGTGCAGTCTGGGTCCTCTCCGGAACGCCCACCGAGATCCCCAGATCAGTACTGGCATCGCGGCACCGGAGGGGCGACGGAGCAGCAGCGCAGACGTCCCACGGACAGTCTGCCTCTGTGCGCTCTAGTCCTTGTAAGAGTAAAGTAAATAAAATAAAGAAATTAGCTCTAGGGGCTGATGAACAGCCCCCATGCAAAATGGTGACTCGACTCTGGCCGGGCACCAACGAAACTGAGGTGCCCCTGGCTCAGGGGCAGGGTATAGGGAGAGTGGACCAAATGCATCCTGGGCGCTAAAAGCTTTAACTGCTTGATGCCCGGATTGGTTCCCATCATCTACACCCCAAGGTCTCCCTGTGGAGCCTATGGACTCTGAAGAAGAAATAATATTCCCTTACTGTAAGGAGGGGCCACAATGCTAGCTACAGATAATAGAGGGCAGAGAACCATCCACACTGACAACTGCAATGCACTTTGGGCCTTATTCTGAGTCGCATGCAATGCTGATATTCACGCAAATGGTTGGTTTTCAACTGCACATGCATCTAAGCCACTAAAAAAGTCACACAGCGCATGCATCCACAATATGTATGCACAAATAGCGTTCCTGCTAAAACAAACTGCCGGGTCCTCATCCGTGGGCCGCAGTGTCCCGTGGGTGGGAAAAATATGCATGCACACGGCATCTATTCACAGAGAGGGGAGAGCTTGGGGGCAGCACGGCATGTCTGAAAGTGCCGGGGAACCCCCCCAAGAGTGATGAAAAGGGGACGCATCTCCCTTTTCTTGTGGCCATGCCCCTTTATTTTGGGGCGCGCTAGAGTGCCCTCACTATGGTCCGACGCCCACACAGAGGCGCAGAAGCGATTGAAAAGCACGGCCTCAAAAATGTATTGGGTGGTGACTGGGAGGTGGCTATTCAGACAAACTTATTCAAGACCATCGTGACCATCGGGCTATCAGAGCCGAAAGCACTCCCACTGACATCACTTGTGATGTCAGTGGGGCCGGCCCCAGACGGTAGGCTTGCCCGTCGCTATCCGGGTCTCGCGCATGCGCATGACGGAGCCGGGTCCGTCGTGCGCATGCGCACTGGCCCAACATCGACCTGCTTGCGAGCGCTCACGAGCGGGTCTGAATTAGGCCCAGAATAAGCCATCCCCATGAAATATATTTATTCTTATTATTCGCTAATGCAAACGCAGCTGAATCAATTACAAGCCAATTAGCAGTGTTATTAGCTACAACAAACGATTATTAGCTGCTTGCATTGTGTGGTTCAAAATAGAAACATCACTCCTCACATCAGTAGCATTCGATAGTATCGATTGTACTCTGGGGCTTGAGATAGCACGTACCCAACCTCAAGCTGTACGATTAGCCAGGCCTCGAACCTGCTTTCGCGTTTCGCTCCGTAAATCTGGGGCTTTTTCAAAGAGTCTGGACAACAGCTGGCTATCAGGAGTTGAGGCAGGATTGAGACGCGGCCGGACTGACACTGTTACACTGCATAGTAAGGAGCCGCTTACATCCCGTCTCTCCGGAGCCTCCTCCAATGCTCACAGCTATTTATTTGTGTGAACAGGATTGTGAGTTGTGGATGTGACATACCTATTTAAGCGAGGATACAGGTTACCCGTGATTCTTATTACACAGTTGATCTTACCGGGTGAGACTGAGGATTTTCTAACAATACATAGATGCGGACACTATGGAATAACATTTGTTTTTTAAAATTTTTTATATATATATATATATATATATATATATCTATTTTCTACAATTTTTGATCCACCTCCTCCAGCGATTTTTTTCAGATCTGTCTAATTTTATTTAGACTTTCGCTAATTATAACTTCAACATGCAATAGCATGAGATCAATCTGGGACTAGTTAGCAATCCTCTAAACGTGATCGATATAAGTCTATTATCAATTACTGTAGGTAATTAACTATTGTATGTGATTGTATTATGTTTGTTGCTATTTTGACCGGTCAAATTATTTACTTATTATATTAAATTGTTTATATTCTTCATATTCTTGTCTTGGTGGTGATCTGCTTGTATCAATTCTCCTAATTATTCATTAGCGCAGATATTTCAGTTTATTGTTTATACTCATACGCACATGCGCACAACTAACCGTACGCATGCGTGGTTTGGAAACACCGGATGCGTACGACCGAGCGGCCGCTTACGTCCGACTCTGAATGAGTCTATAGTTCAAACTGGGGCCTCCAATGATTTTACTTACCACCTAAAATTTAAACACAAAAGCGTCTATTTATCTTGAGTCTTATTGCTCAATGTCAAATTTAAACCGCTAACAAGTAGAATGTACCATAATGCTGAATACAAGCAGAAAAATTGAGAAATAATGTTGAGGACATGTACAGGATAAATAGTGCTGTAGTGGAAAGTTGCAGGGGTAATAGGAATATACAGGGCTATAACAGATCTGTTAGGCCATTGCTGGTTTGATGCTATTCATTTCAGAGGCGGGAGCCTAGCGTGGTGCAGGTATCCACCAGGAACCCCTGCAAGGAGATATGGGCATTCCTGCAACACGCATCTCATGACTCCGAGTATCATATCAGACTGGCAAGAATCGGTTGACAGGGAAGACGCGCAGGTACTGTAGTATTGGAAACAGTTATGATCAATTGTCACGTGGTGTAGATGTTTCAGAGACTAGTCCGGCTGATGGTAGAGTGCCACAAGGAACAGACTATTATATCCACTTGAAGTGTGGCATGAGGCTCTGGAAGAGAGGTGCTAGGGCACAGGAGTACCAGAAAAAGATGTGACTGTTATTAATAAAGCACGACATACAGCTGCACCAGAGAATGTAACGGCTGGTAGTAATGTGGCACAGCGGTATCACAGAATAGTACAGGTGATAGTAGGCACAGGTGTAGTACTGAAGACTAAAATAACTGGAAACAAGAGTTCCATGGAGTCAAACATTTCAACAGCAGGGTAGGCTAAGACAAAATTCTGGTACCTGAAAGGTGCTCACTGCAGGTCTACATATCCTGCAGTAAAGTGGAGGAGGCAAAGGAATCTGAAAAGAGGTAATATGTACTTCAAGAAGAGATTGTGGAACTCATTCAGAGGCGGTCGCATGGAGCGATTGATCGTAGCGAGCGATGTTTTTTTCGACTGCGCATGCGTGTACATGGCAGTGCGCGTGCGCAAGCCTGCCTTTCCAACCGCAATCCTCTTGCCCTTTAGTCACTATGAGGTCGTAGCTGTGATTGACATTTCGTGCCGTTTGTGGGTGGTTACAGGGGAAGGTGCTTGTGAACAGGGGTGTGGTGGTGCGGACGCAGGCGTGGTTGACCTGAAAAAGGGCGTTTTAAGGGTGTGCATATATTACTGAGCGAGTCATCACACACGTCATCTTGTTGCAATAACGATGCTACTGCTCATAGTGCTAGAGGTAGCCCAGGGTCTACCTTAAGCATTGTGAGTGCAGGCGATGGTTTCTGCCTCAACCAATGTCTGTAGGCAATTAACACTGTAACAGGTGTTAATCATGCTGACATAGGTTGCCGCCTGCGACCAACTCTGAATTAGGCCGTAGAGATAGGAGGTGTGCTTTCATTGTTGTGGGTCTTTTCGCGCTTACGATGTGCGTTGCGATTGAGCACTCGTTTTGCATATTCTCGATCACTTTGGGTGCGACCGATCGCTCCCAAGCGACAACCTCTGAATGAGGTCCTGTGTCCCGAGGGGGAGACATGATTCCCGGGGAACACTGGCTCACCACTGTTTTTAATGTTTCACATGCAGTTTCATGACAAATGCATATACTATATTTAAAAACATTTCTGAAACTGTGTAGGAGTGGTGATGTTGCCAGAACCGGATTAAGGCCCTGATTCAGAGCCGGACGCTCTGACAGAACGCTCGCTCTGAATCAAGGCGTCTTTTTTTTTTTTTATGGAGCGGCCTCCTGGCCGCTCGCATTGCTGTGAGTTGCCACCCACAGCTAATGCGAGCGGCCAGGATGATGGTCGCGATGGTCAAGACCATCGCGACCATCGGGCTTGCAACGAAACCCTTGTGGTAGGGTCTCGTGGCCACAAACCCCAGAGAGCTTTCGGCTCAACAGAGCCGAAAGCTCTCCCACTGACATCACTTGTGATGTCAGTGGGGCCGCCCCCAGAAGGTAGGCGTTCTCATGGGAACGACTCCGTCTGGGCAGCCACCCCCCCGGCCCGCCCACCAAAGGGGGCTTGCTGTCACTCAAAATCGACAGCACGCCCCCTTTGGTGCGAGACCCGGAGCGACGGATTGCCCGTCGCTATCCGGGTCTCGCGCATGCGCACGTCGGAGCCGGCTCCGTCGTGCGCATGTGCTCTGGGCCACCATCGACGCGGTTGCGAGCACTCATCGCTTGCGACCAGGTCTGAATCAACCCTAAGACCCCCATGGGGCCCTAGGCAAGGGTGACCTTGATATGGGTGTTGCCCACAGCAACCTATAAAACATTTGACTTCATTTTTAAATGCATCGATACATGGTGTGATTTTGATCAATAATGCTGTCTGGCCACACACTGTAGTGTGTGTGTTGCTCCAAACATACAGCTGAACCATAGAAACATCAGATATGTTGGTTAGCATGAATAGTAAATCCTCTGAAATCCAGAGCTAATAGCAATAATGACAAGAGATGATCTGGATATTGTGGCAATTACGGAGTCATGGTACAATGAAAAATATGACTGGGACATAGCTATACTGGGATATACTTTATTTAAAAATGACAGAATGGGAAAAATTGGAGGGGTAGCAATATACAGCGGGTAAAATAAGTATTGAACACATCAACATTTTTCTCAGTAAATATATTTGTAATGGGGCTATTGTAATGAAATTTTCACCAAATATCAGCAACAACCCATGGAAACCACACATGCAAATAAATCAAACCATAGATGTCCATAAATTGAGTTATGTGTAATAATGTGAAATGACACAGGAAAAAGTATTGAACACATGAAGAAAGGGATGGAACGTCAAGACACCAGCTGAAATCTATCAGTAATTAGAAAGCAATCCTGCCCCTTGTCAGTGCAAATTAATATAAGCTGGTTCAGTCCCAACTGATGGCCTATAAGGTGTCACACAAGAAACATCTCATGATGGGTAAAAGCAAAGAGCTCTCTCAAGACCTTCGCAACATTATTGTTGCAAAACATACTTATAGCATTGGTTAAAGATGATTTCTAAACTTCTGAATGTTCCAGTGAGCACTGTTGGGGCCAAAATCAGTAAGTGGAAAGAACATCATTTCACCATAAACCGGCCACGACCAGGTGCTCCTCGCAAGATTTCTGACAGAGGAGTGAAAAGAATTATCAGAAGAGTTGTCCAAGAGCCAAGGACCACTTGTGGAGAGCTTCAGAAAGACCTGGGATTAGCAGATACAATAGTTTAAAAAAATAACAATAAGTAATGCACTCAACTGGCATGGCCTGTACTCACCACGCAAGACTCCATTGCTGAAAAAAAAGCATATTGAAGCTCGTTTAAAGTTTGCTGCACAACATTTGGACAAGCCTGTGATATACTGGGATAATATAGTCTAGTCAGATAAGACCAAAATTGAACTCTTTGGATGCCATAATACACACCATGTTTGGAGGAGAAATGGCACTGCACATCACCCCAAAAACACTATACCAACAGTGACGTTTGGAGGTGGGAACATCTTGGTGTGGGGCTGTTTTTCAGCATACGGTACTGGCATACTTCATATGATTGAAGGATGAATTGAAAAATGTACCAAGACATTCTTGATAAAAATTTGCTGCCAACTACCAGGATTCTGAAGATGAAACGAGGGTGGACATTTGAGCAAGACAGTAATGCCAAACACACAGCCACACTCAGTTGGTTTCAGAGAAAGAAAATAAAGCTGATAGAATGGCCCAGCCAATTGAAAATATATGGAAATAACTAAAGATCAGAGTTCATAGAAGAGGCCCACAGAACCTTCAAGATTTGAAGACTGTGTGGAAGAATGGGCCAAAATCACACTGAGGTGACTTATAGACCACCAGGCCAAGGGGGGGAACTGGACAGGAACCTTTTGTAGGACATCACTAAAATGGCTTTAAAAGGAAAGGTAATAATCATGGGAGACTTTAATCTACCTGATGTAAACTGGGAGAGGTCTTTTGCAAGTTACACTAGAAGTGGGGACTTTCTAAATGCCTTTCAGGGAGCATCCCTCAAACAACTGGTGAGGGAGCCCACTCGCAAAGATGTTATACTAGACATAACACAAATAGTGTCAGAATATCAGATGTAAATGTTGGAGAGAACCTATGATCCAGTGACCATCAAGCAGTACGGTTTAGTATAAAGACAGGGTCGGGCTCATGCCACACAAAAACAAAGGTGTTAGATTTTAGGAAGGCTGATTTTACAGAGATGTAAAGTATCATTAGGGGGGCTGTCCAAAGGGTTCTGTAAAAAATCCCCACATTTTTACACAAAAATAGGGATTTTGCAATTTTTTCCACCTGCCCTAGGCTGGAGGAAAGTTTTCTCCAGTTCTTAGACAATAAACAGCCGTTGGTGAAATCGTCCGCAAATCGGCTGATCGCGGCCGCGATATCTGCCGTCCGATTTGCAAACGACGGTGAAAACGGCCGATTTCGCCTCTAATTGAATACGGCCCAAAGACGGATAAATGGATAAGAAATTGGTTGCAGAATAGGAAACAGAGAGTTGAAGTAAATTGAGTGCAGTCTCAGGAGGGAAATGTTACAAGTGGTGTGCTTTTTAACAACTTTGTTGGTGATATTGCAAATGGTATTAAAGAGAAAGTATGCCTTTTTGCAGATGACACAAAAATATGCAAAAGGGTAGACATAACAGGAGGGGTAAGACAAATGATGGAGGATCTAGGTAGATTAGAGCAGGGGTTCTTAAACTCGATCCTCAGGACCCCATACAGGTCCAGTTTTCCAGGTCACCCAGCATGTGTATTCATTACTAACCGACACATTTTAATAGATCAATAGGAGCTAACCATTTCACTTGTGATTCTGGGAGGAGACATGTAAACGGCGCTGTTTGGGGTCCTGAGGACTGAGGGCCTGATTCAGAGCCGGACGCTATTTGCGCTCGCTCGTTCAGAAAAAGGGGCCGGCTATTTAAATTAAGCGCTCGCTCTTTGCGGTCTGTTGACGCCTCTATGTCTGAGCGAGCGAACGAAACATGCGCTCGCTATTTTGTAAAGACGCCCCCTGGCAGCTCGCATCCTATGTCATCTCCGCTATTTATTAGATTAATCGAGTACATCGAAAGGCGTCTGAACTGCTCGCAGTGCTTGTGGTAGGATTTTCCTACCGCAATCATGCGAACAGTACAGGCTAAGAAACAACCAGGTGACGTGGCCGATGACGCTGCTTTAATTATGCACACCCTTAAAACGCCCGTTTTGACCATTTGGCACGCCTGCGTTCGGATCTCCACTCCCCGTTTTCAAGCACCTTCCCCTGTTACCACCCACAAACGCCTCATCCTGTCACTCAAATTAGCAGGCACTCGCTATTTTGCGAGCGCTCGGTTTCGAACCGCACTGACAGGTTGGCGCATGCGCATTACGACCCATACGCAGTTGTGCGAACATCGCTCGGAGTGAACGAGCGCCCGCTTACGAGCGGCTCTGAATCAGGCCCTGAGTCTGAGAACCTGTGGACTAGAGGAATGGTCAGGAACGTGGCAACTACACCCTGATATTTACCCAGGCACCTGTCCATTTGGAGGTCAGCTATCGCATCTTTCCATCGGAGCATCGTGTTTTGGACTTGGGACTCTGTGCTTCATTTCAAGTACCGGTACATGAGGTTGTATCCATTTGCGCTTGGACTATCACTGAATGTGACACCATTGCTAATTAAAGGATCTCTCCACCTTGACACAAGCCGGTAATTTACAATACAGCTGGAATTTGCAATAGTACATGACTTTTCATCTGATACTTACCGTTCAACATGCTGACCGACTAGTGCCTTCAGGGATTCAAGATTCATGTGTTCCTAAATTATTTTATATATCAATTGATGTCCTTTATTGTCATCAACACCCCCCCCCTTTTTTAATTGGTTTTTATTGAATATTGAATTTGTACTGTGTTATTATTCATTTAGTATTGTTTATTTAAATATATTTATACACTTTCAATCAGCGCTGCTTATTGTATATTTGTAATGTACTTAAGGGTGTTTGGAGCGCCCTGTAGTTGCCAGTGCAACGTGTTCACAGCGTCAGCTGTGAGAGTTCTCTGCGCTCCTGAACCATAGATTTGTGCTCCGGTGCTTGCCCTAACTCCTTGTCAGCCTCCAGCTTCTTACATACAGCCTGCACCGCTCTGCCTTGCCTCGCACTCCACTGGGATCAGCCCTGCACCTTCCACCAGACCCACTTATGTCTGAACCTGGCTCCTCAGTTAACCCATTCCTACGCAGCCATCATCACAGCATTACCGGATTCTCCTTTCAGCCATCATCACAGCATTACCGGATTCTCCTTTCAGCCATCATCACAGCATTACCAGATTCTCCTTTCAGTCATCATCACAGCATTACCAAATTCTCCTTTCAGTCATCACAGCATTATCGGATTTCCCTTTCAGCCATCATAACAGCATTTCTGGATATCCCTCTCAGCCACTATTCAGCATACCAGGATATCCACTTCACTCTTAGGGTTAAATTTACTAAGAATCGAGATAGGTCGAGATGACCATCTCGGGTGATTTTTAAATTTTTTTCCTGCCTGCAAATTTACTAAAGACAAAGGGCCTGATTCAGAGCCGCTCGTAAGCGGCCGCTCGTTCGTTCCGAGCGATGTTTGCACAACTGTGCATGCGTACGGATCGCAATACGCATGCGCGAACCAGTCAGTGCGGCCGAAATAGCGAATGCCTGCTATTTTGAGTGACAGGAGGAGGCGTATGTGGGTGGTAACGGGGGAAGGTGCTTGAAAACGGGGAGTGAAGATCAGAACGCAGGCGTGCTTAAGGGTCAAAACGGGCGTTTTAAGGGTGTGCATAAGACAGCAGCGTCATTAACCACGTCACTGGGTTATTTTATAGTCAGAACTGCTCGCAAGATTGCGGTAGGAAAAACCAACCACAAGAATAGCGAGCAGTTCATACGCTGGTCGATGTACTCGATTAATCTAATAAATAGCGGACATGACGTAGGATGCGAGCGGCCAGGGGGCGTAGTTTTCCAAAAAACGACCGCATGTTTTGTTCGCTCGTTCAGACCTAGAGGCGTGAACAGACCGCAAAGAGCGAACGGTTCATATGAATAGCCACCCCTTTTTCCTGAACGAGCGAGCGCAAATAGCGTCCGGCTCTGAATCAGGCCCAAAGTCGGATGAGTGAAGGTGCGTACACACTAGGCGATCAGGAAAGACAGTACGATTACGACACCGTAATCGTACCGTCGTTCCTGATCCCCTGTAGTGTCTGCACTGAACGATCAGTCGTTCAGTGTAGGCACTGTCCATCATTCCTGAACATGGCCAATCTGTCGTTATCGGCAGATTGTGCTGCATGTTCAGGCGATGGACAATGTCAGAAACGACCAGCGGGAGTGCGCATCGCTGGTCGTTTCTGACATAAAAGTGCACGATTTGTGCACGACTACTGAGCGATTGCACGATGTCGTAATCGTGCAGTCGCTCAGTAATATCGCCCAGTGTGTACCCACCATTAGAGAGAGATTTCTCTCATCTCACTCGTAAAACACGGATGAGATAGCAATCTCGAATCAAACCACCATTGGGCCAAAACGGAAGTACTTTTCACCTAAAACATACATCTCTGAAATTTACCAAGAATCGGGATGACAAGCTCAGGTGAGATAGGAGCAAACTCTCTATCAAAATCACTTTTCAAACTCTCAACCCCCTGACCTGAGAGATGGTCAGAAACATACTCAAATCATTGTGATTTGTGTATGTTTATTTCTGTAAATGGTTAAAATAGGGTTAATTTAATTAAAAAAATTACGTGAGGACCCACCCCAAAACACTAACCAGCCTCGGGCTTGCCAGCCAGTCCTGATTCTTAACTTACAGGACAAAAAATGTGTAGGGTTCCACTTAAAATTTAAGAACCAGCACCAGGCAGCAGGGACAGAGCTGGTTTTAAATATATACGTAGAAAAAAAAAATGATGTGAAGTTCCACGTATATTTAAAACCAGCTCTGGACCCTTTCTAGCGGGGGGCTGATGCCACAGCCAGGGGTGCCCTTTCACCTGGCCCCCCAGCCGCAGCATCAGTCCTGACCGCTAGTCAGCCCAGGGATCCCTGGGGAGTTGAGTACCCCTCGAATAAAGGGGTACCCCTCTCTAGGGCACCCCTGGCCTAGGCTGATAGCCCGGGGCTATCCCCGCCACCCCTGGGCGGTGGGTGGCGGGTTGATAGTGTAGGTGTAGTGTAAAATTAGAATTAACAACATTGTCTTTACAGTGGAACTACAGATCCCAGCAAGCCTCCCCCGCATGCTGGTACTTGGAGAACCACAAGTACCAGCATGCGGGGCATTAAGGGCCCACTGGTATGTGTAGTTCACCTGTGAAGAAATGTTTAAAAAACACAACACACACAGTGAGAATAAAGTTTTATTACATACATACATACACACACATACTTACCTGCTGCCAGATGTTCAGGTCCCCTTCTCAACGTAAAGTATCCGTTCGAATACCTGAAAAAAAAGCCAATACTCAACCTTTTGTCACTCGATGTTCTCCGCAGTAATCCTTTTAGTTGGCCGGACACTCTGTAACAACATGTAACAGCATGGTGTTACAGTATCGCGAATGACTTCAGTGTCTGGGCCGCCAGCCAATCAGCGGCGGCTTAACATTAGCAGCCGCTCATTGGCTGGGACCCACGTGGAGGAGCCGCTCATTGGCTCAGTGAAAAAATCAATGTTGTGTGATACATCATAGTATTGTCACATTAATAGTGCCTTATGGAACATGTTTTTTTCCAAAGTGACTGAATATTTCAGATTTGACCATACACCTCTTTACCGGTGTATGGACAAATCTAACAGAGTTGCAGATATTTGGCACTCGGATCACATCAAACTGTTGTATGTGCACCTATGACTATTCTGGCGTCAACTGTTAAAATCTTCTTGTCTGCTATGGAAAGCACTGCATTGTTATGCAATTACCATTAGTACAGTTTCATAATTGTACTACTGCCCTGACATATCAAACCATTACTCTAATCCAGTGACATATGAGCAGTTTTATGAAGATTATGTTTTTATTAGTATACAAATTTCATATTTGTACCAGAGAAAAATAGCTAAAGTTTGGGTGACTTCTGTCGGTAGATTTACATTGCAAAAATCAACCAGTGGCCAGCGTCCCTTATGCCACTCTCTATTCATCATTCACTGTTGCCAGGCACACTCACTGCCAGTGCTACTTACCAGCATCGCCACTAGGCGGATTGCAATTTGCCTACGCATGCGCAGTCGGTTCCTATCGCCGCCATATTGGGGAAGGCATAACGTGAGCGCGCACAGCCCCACCCCAACCCCCCCTCCCCGGGCACGTGAACGCGCGCGGCCTTCTTACTTCACCCGCCCGCGTGCCCGATAACCGACGGGGAATCCCCGGGAGCAAGCGGTCCCGAAGCACCGGAGCCGGGGGCAGAAGGTGAGTGAGTGCTGCACACGGCGGGGAGGCCGCCCCCTCCCCCTTATCACGCACCGGGTCCCTGCGGAGCGTCAGGACGTGACGGCGGGCCGTGCTCACGGCGGCGCCGGGGGGAGGAGGGAGCGTACGAGGCCGCGTTATAAGCGTCACCTCCGCACAACAACAACGGGGTGATGATGAGCTGTAGTTGCTGGGCCCGGCGCTGTCCTGCTCAGGTGGTCTCCATGATTTCTGCATCATCTCCTCCACCGCGTCCGGCCCAGTGCGCCCCGAATCGATGCGCCGGCCTGACTGACTCCACATCGCCCTGTACTGTTGTGTATGGCGGTCCGGGCACATGCAGCGGGGACCCCCCGGTCCTTCCTACTGTCCTATCCGGCCAGCCGCAACATGCTCTCAGCTGTAGGCATACATGTGTGTGTTACATATATATTTGCATGTTGTTTTGTGGGTTTTCTCCCTGGTTCAAGAAAACCTACAGTCTGACCTTATGTAGCCAATACCCCTTTGTTTCCCGTCCACTATACATCACTTTAGTGTCTCTTGTAAAGATCTTTAAGAATGTATTGGTTTTCAAAGGTGCTGGTTGGGCTTCTTCAAAGAGAACCGTCAGTGTTACTTAAAACTTCCTAGTCATTGATCTATAGATACTGGCAAGTAAACTGGATAATATCCAAAACTCTGTTCCAGTAGTTTACACATCCTATTGGCACAAATATGAAGGCAAAATGTTGTAAAAATGGGAAGGGACATTATGGCGCATACACACGGTCAGACTTGCTAGATGAACAATTTTGCCAACGATTTCATGAACGATGAAGAATTTCTGACAGTATTTAAATTAATGATGTCGTCCAAATCTGACTGCAAACACAGTTGATATCAGATACCGTTATCTGACATGCAGCCTGCCGATGTTTGCAATCTGCGCATGTGTACAAGACGCAGTGTGCGTGTGCGAACCAGTTGTGATCGGGAGGCGTTCGCAGCCAGTACACAGACGATCCGCAAGCATGAGTGACAGGACGTACCGTTTGTGGGTGGTCGATGGTAACGGGGCTGTGGCGGTGTGAACGCAGACGTGTCTGCATCTGATCACCGTTTCAGGGGCGTGCATAATTAAGACTCATCGTCAGCATACACGTCACATGGCTGAAGCACTTGCAGTGCTTGCGGTAGAGTATGGTCAACCAAAAGTGGCGCGTATGGGTGCAATGTCAGCCGAGATGACATGATACTATGGGAAAGTGGGTGTCTTGTGTCAGGCTGGTGGGCATCTAATTTCATACCGCGATTGCACGGCAAAACATAGTGAGCATGCTAATGTCTTGCTAGCGATCGCAGGATTTGCATACTTTGGCGACGGCTGCGTGCGAATGCAGACTTGCGAACGGGTCTGAATCGGGCCCTAAGTTCACTAAATACTTTTATTAGGGCTAGTACTACTGTTCTATATAGGTTCCCAGGGTTACTTAGCCTCTTTATGGGGTACAGACTGATTTCTCCCTAAAACGATGTCCTTTACGCTACATTCACCTATCCGCGTTTTCGCCTGTTTTACAATTGAATAGGGCGAAAAGCACAGACGCGCGTTGAGTAATCATCACGGCAAAACAGGCGAATAAGGCAAATTCATTTCGCTTTTCGCCGCTAATTGAATACGGCCCTTAGAAAACAGCATCACGGCTGACACTTAAGTCGGATTTGTGCTTGTACCTCAGGAGGGTGCCAGTGGTCGAGATGCTGATGCCGGGGTTATGACCGGCGTCTGTGTTCCGGCGCCGACTGCTGGGATGCTGAACTCATCCCTTTGTAATACCTGGTGTTGATCACACAAAACTGCTGCCTCTTATCACTGTAAAGCTACCAGCACATCCTCTATTTATTCTGTACTTTACAGTTTGAATTGTCACGTCATCTCAGGCAAACAAGGCTATTTACCAGCCAGATTGTCCAGAGTCCAAACAGTAACATAAGAAGGCACAAATTTCTATCCCACCATTTAATGACTATCGATGCTGGGCAGACTGTAGTACACACATCAGCTAGCCAGTTCCTTCATGTACAGTACTTGTGACAGTACAGTTTCTGTACTTGATGGGAAAGAGTTTATTTGTTATAATAATTTCCAAGAACCCTATTCTGGGCTCTGAACAGATCCTTGTAGCTTTAACATATGTAAAAAATAAAATAAAAAAAATCTCACAATGAAATGATGACGAAAGATGTATAATGTGGCATTTATCACATTATAAAATATCCATATTATATTTAAAATCAATTTAATTCAGTAATTTAAATTTGCTAGCTAAAATCCATTAGTTTATTTGTAAGGTTATTTTAGTGTATTTTGTCCTATAACTAACAACCTTTTCCACAGTTTCTTATTAAAAATAAAAGTGCAAAAATAAAATTTCAGATTGATATTTTTGTGAATCAAATTTAATATATGTTGTTCTGGATCTTGATATAAGATTGTCTTTATTGTGTCATACTTTTAATTCTGCCTTTTTGTTAAATATCAGTCATATATGTTCCTCCCTATTCCTATTAAAAATGCCCAGGCCTTAATTAGCTTTGTTGATTTGCAATTTCCAACCCATACCCCTCGGCCACTGACCCCATTCGAACGCCTTTGCGTCTATGCTATGGGTTGTAAAGGTAATATATTTGCTTTATACCGTTCCATTCTAGCACCACATCCCCCTGAACTCGAACCCCACAAACTGGCTTGGGAGTCTGACATAACAAACCCCATTGATGACAAGGGATGGACAACCATCAGATTTAGAATCCCTAAAGCTTCCATAAGTGTGGCCATAAGGGAACCATGCTACAATATCTATACTAGATGGTACTTAGGGCGTGATTTGGCTGCAGACGGAATTGCAAAGCTGCACCCGTCCGAAAAAGGGCGTGGCCTCTCAGGGGATCCTGATAACATCACTTCGGGGGCAGCCCAGCATCACCGGAGATGCTGGGCTGCCCCCGGTGACTGGACAGTGTGCACTGTTGGCTCCTCTTCTATGACAGGAGCCGGGTGCTGCAGGAGAATGTGACACTGCAGCACTCTGCTCCTGTCACTGCAAAGGAGCCAGCTTTTTGGTGTCACCCCCTCTGTGGGTGACACCCGGGTGCGGCCTGCACTCCCCTCATGATGCCACTGGATGATTTCCTCCCCACTTGGTGGTCTTGCCCCATTATTCGCTCGTTCTTGGACCAGGTATGGAATTTGATTTTACAATTGACAGGTTTATCGGTTCCTTGTAAGGCTGCAATAGCTCTTCCTTCCTTAGCGGTCCTCCGGGCCTTGGTTAATTTTGTGGCCCCAATGGAATACATCACGCGTTTTCAAAATAAGTCCTTGGCCACCTTTCATAAGGCTTACTCAGCTGGCCGGCAGCCCGGCGCCGTCCACCATCTCGACCACCGATGGTCGCGATGGTGATCCCAGCCTGTGATCTCGGTCGCAGTGCTGGGATCACAAATGCAGCAGGGGGTGTTGTACACCTCCTGCTGCATTTGCATATTAGCAAGGAACCACCCCCAGTGTTCTTAATATATATTAAAATCACTCTAACCTTGTAATATCCAATTAAATACAGACACAAATACAAACATCCATTGACTTACCTTTTAAAAACTTAAATGTGAATCTGCTTTAATACCCTGGACCTATTGCAAATATTAAATAATGTCTTCTGATTGTAGCAACCGGACTAATAGTAGTAATAGTGTCAGTGGGAAGGATCAATAAGCCAATTAGAAGCTGCTGTCGATCGTGAGTTCGAACTATGCACTAAGGATCGAGCATTTGCAAGTTATACACCTGCCAGTCACATGTGTCTTTGTTGTGGCCTGCATGAACACACCCTTACTGTACTTGGCTTATGTTTGCAAGCCCTCTCCCTCCTCTGATCAAGGGGGTGGGCGATTCAATTCAGCGCAATGTTAAATAGCCCTGGGAAGTAGTTCCCAGAGCTATTCAAATTACCGCACTGTTAGCCCGACTGAAGGATTTCTTCTCGCACCCACCTGAGGGTGCGAGCAGAAGTCCTACTAAGAACCTGGCCGCATTGCTGTTTTCTGGCTTAGCGCGGAGCTAAAAGCCTCACGGCTAGCTCTTTAGTCAGAGAATGTCGATTAGCTCGACTAATCACCCAGCTTTATTCGTGCTAACCGAGGTGGCTTTTGTCTGACTTAACAGTGTCCTGAATTGATTATCTTCGGTAACTCCTTCCCAGTGCTGTTAACATCACGCTGAATTGAATCGCCCCTGAGGGGTCATAAGTGCAGAATGTGACCAAATCTACATACAGATGGAAGCATAAGCACTTTTTGTGTGCAATTGTTAGACAACACAAAAAGTCTTTATTGCATTCTACTCTACATCAGCCCCAGAGCCTATTTCTTGGTACGGATGAGACCTGTGATGCTGGCTTGGCACAGTCCACCAGTGGAGCAGTATCCCTTGTGGCCACGCTGAACATATTCTTGGTCCAGTGTGGGAGAAACTGTGTTTTGTTCAGCAAAAATAGATCATCCTAACTTTACTTTTTAAAAAGTATTGATGACAGTTTATGAAGTGTGCATTGTTCTATAGTGGCTCTTATGTATGCACTGCAGTGTGATTATGTAGTGCCCTCTGCAGTTCAGCCGTGTAATAACCTTCTGCTGACCCTCCTATTCATTACATTTCAGGTGTGTTTGAGATACAGTACATTACAGTCTAAAGCTGGGTACACACGTTGGCCCGTTCTTTCAATTTCGAGCCGTTCATTCGATATCAAAAGATTGTGTACGCACGTTCAATCCTGTTTTGTCGGATGAAAACTGGTCGAATCGGAGGATCACATCTTCTGTGCAGTTTAATTTTTATCCGATTCGACAGGGCCTGGTCGGACCGAAAGTGCTGTGTGTATGCATCTTCGCCCGTTCTTGCGACCATTCTTATACAATTGTACACCACACCTGGGGCCGCGTCTCAGGGCGTGCATAATTAAACTCCAGGAAGCATTCTGTGTGTCATGCTCCTCTTCATGTACATAATCGCCATTTACCTTTACCCCACCACCTATACTGCTAGGCTTGGCTTGCTGGAGAGTGTAGTTCCACAACTTGTTGGGCATAAACAAACCCCCTCCCTGCCCATTTTGTTAATTTGAGGTACACCCACTGTGAGCGAAGACAGAAATCAGCAAAATATGTACGCTGATACAATCATTTCCTTGTGAAATTTTGGCAGCGTGGGATCATAGGTCGCACATTGGATTGTATATGTGTGTATGCAAGTATTGGCACTGATTGTCGATCGAACCGTCGCATCGAATGTGAGATTGTATAGGTGTGTACCCTGCTTAAATGACTGTGTGGTTCCATTCAATAAGGGGCCAATGTAGAATTGAAGATATGCCCATTGGCGGAGCAAATCTTCTATTTGCACTGCGCATACTCCGGGAACCAAGTGCACATAAGTATGGGTACGGATGATGCAGAGACATGCATTTCAGATACATCTCCACGTGCATCTGATTAGGCATAACGAGGGTGTTTGTTCATAGGTAAAGTTCAGTGATTGCCTGTCAACGAAACTGTGGGCTATTTGGAGTTGGACTTAAGCGTAAATCCGCGTGTTTTAAGTATGGGGTTGGTGCAAGTGTGCACGGATGATAACATGTATAAAACGAGTGTATGGATAGGAGTGGCCTGCTTGCAAATATGCATACAACTCTTCATGCTGGTGAATATACACATTTTTTTTTTAACACACAATACAGGATCATCAGGCCCTAATACTTTTCTTTTTTTCTCTATGGGAATACTGCTGAATCTATTTCCTCTCATTTGCATAGTTTGGTCACTAGGGGGTCTATTTATCAAGGAGGTAAAAGCGTGTAGAAGTGGACCAGTGGAGAAGTTGCCCATAGCAACCAATCAGCTTTGAAGTAGCATTTATCATGTACAGTCTATAAAATAATAGGTAGGAGCTGATTGGTTGCTATGGGCAACTTCTCCACTGGTCTACTTTTCACTGCGTGATAAATAACATCTAGGGGTCTATCTGGTATCCCAAAAGAAAACTGTAGGAAACATATTTAAAGCCTCTCACTATACATTCTGCAATGTGGTCCAGATTTTCTTCTGTTTGGAAATATGTGGATGGCGAAATTGAAAGGATCGAGTTGTTCATTTTGCAAGTCAAACAAATGGATTGCAAGGGTACAGTGTTTCCATCCATTCAGTGACCACATACAGGCCAAACAGTCTGTCCCAGTATCCACCTCAGGTCTGATATCATTATGATCATAATGATGTACCTTTTGGTTGTCACGTCCTTACTAGACATATCATACTAAATTCATAATCCTGCTCAACCCTGAACTGTATTGATAGGTAACACCCCCAATTTATTGTGTTATGTTTCATGAATAAAAGTAAGGAGAGGATTCATGGTAAATTCTGCAAGCACAGCTTGCTATGTCTTTATGATACAGTCTTCCAGTAGTAATATCCTATTACATCCAGCTAAAATATTTCTATTCAAGAAATACAAAGGGAACATTAATAATAATGATGACAATAGTAAAGAAAATTGTAGAGTTTGTCTGTCCCCACTTGTGTTTCACTATGATTTCTCTCTAATACTCTGTAGTGTGAATGTATTTCCTCTCTTGCAGTAGTTCTCTGTGTTGACCGGGGACAGTCATGACCACACCAGATGTCAGTGTGCACGTGGAAGAGGTGGTGGTTGTGACCACACCCGATAACATTATGGATGGCAGTGGTGTGGAAGGGGTGAAAGCGGTTCTTGTGACAACCAACAGGTAGGAATCCTGCTAATAAATCTAAATGCAACATTCCCACTGGTCTGAAGATGGAAAATGTTAATAAATTTTAGAATATAAATCTCATGTCCTGTATTAATAAAAACCCTAATGCTTTAGACCAGTGGTTCTCAAACTCAGGGCCTAATTCAGACCCGGTTGCAAGTGCTGAGCGCTCGCAACCGGGTCGATGTTTGCCCACTGGGCATGCGCCCGACGGAGCCGGCTCCATCGTGCGCATGCGCAAGACCCGGCTAGCGACGGGTGCTCCGTCGCTCCGGGTCTCGCACCAAAGGGGGTGAGCTGTCGATGGTGATTGACAGCTCGCCCCGTTTGGTAGGTGTGGCCGGGGGGTGGCTTCACAAACGGAGGCGTTCCCAAGCGCACGCCTGCCGATTGTGGGCGGCCCCACTGAAATCACCAGTGATGTCAGTGGGAGAGCTTCCGGCTCTATTGGAGCCAGAAGCTCTCTGGGGCTTGCGGCCACAAGACCCTACCACAAGGGTCTCGTCGCAAGCCCGATGGTCTTGACCATCGCGACCATCAACCTGGCCGCTCGATATAGCCACCCACAGCTATGCGAGCGGCCAAGAGGCCCCTTAAAAAAAAAAAAAAAAAAAAGGCCCTGATTCAGAGCGAGCGCTCTTTCAGAGCGTCCGTCTCTGAATCAGGCCCTCAGTCCTCAGGACCCCACACAGCTCATGTTTCCAGGTCACCCAGCAGGTTCACAGTTGTATTCATTACTCACTGACACATTTTATTAGATCCACAGGTGGAGATAATTATCTTGTGTTTCTGTGAGGAGACCTGGAAAACATGCACTGTTTGGGGTCCTGAGGACCGAGTTTGAGAACCTGTGCTTTAGACATAACAGGCAGCCATTTTGCAGACTTCTCCTATATGTACATAAATCTATGTTTAATAATCTGTGCAGGAGCTGTACTGCCCATGTGCAGATCTGGTCTGGACGTCGGTCGCAGTGCCCCAAAAGCCGCAGCATGATTGACATGCTGCTGGTGTTTAGGGTTGGCGACGGGGAGCATTCCAGAAAAGGGGGGCTGGGGGTTTGGCCCTGTTTTCTGGGAGTGCCAAAGACAGTGGCTGAGGATTCAGCTTCACTTGCCTCGGCAGCGTGATTCTTGCTGGACCTCACACAAGACGCCTCCTGTAGTATTAGCATATTTGCTCAAAGCAGCTGCGTACAAAGAAGTGTTCACCTTTGAATCACCCCCTTAATCAATATTTCTATCACTGTATGCTGGCTGTGAGTGCGCTTTAAAAGGAAAATAGGCCAAATGCAAATGTTGTATCTGTATTTGTTCACGTGTGAAAGCTGTCATTTTCCTTAAGGACAAATTAATGGGGTGTATTTATTTATGTTGGATACAATATATCTATGCAACAGCTTTTTTCACTCCTTACAAATGTCTCTATACTTATTATAACACTCATTTTGCAAGTTCTAGTTACGCTTCTGCTGGAAAGTGTAGATTTTTTGTTGTACATTTTAACTCACAAAAATGAATAATATAGACCAATCCCTTATTTTCATGAGTCATTAATTAGACTAAACCAACAACATTTTACTATATTAAGATATATTTTAAAGCAGTGGGTTAGGAGGAGAGCTGGAAGGCTTTAGTGAAGTGAGTTTTCAAAGCCCATTTGAAGCTTTGGAGAGTCTGACATGGAGAGGGAGAGAGTTCCAGTGGTGAGGAGCAGCACGTGCTAATTCTTGGCTGCGGGAGCAGGAGGATGGGAGGAGGTAAGCAGTTGAAAGGAGAGGCGGCACTCATTGGCTGAGCGAAGTAGGTGGGTGGCAGTGTGGAGGGAGATGATGTCAGAGATGTAGGGAGGAGAAGATTGGGTGACGGCTTTATAGTTGACTATGTAGAGTTTGAATTGTATTCTGAAGGGAAAGGGAGGCAGAAGCAGTTTGGAGAGGAAAATTAGCTGAATAGCAGCACTGAGAACAGATTGGAGTAAAGAGAGGTGAGAGTCGGGGAAGCCAGAGAAGAGGAGGTTATACAGTTGTGCAATCTAGAGATTATCAGCGAGTAAGGTCTTCATTGTCTCTTGTTTAAAAGGGTCTAATCCTGGCGATATTTCAAAAGTGGAAGTGGCAAGACTGAGAGGGACTGAATATGGGGTTTGAAGTTAGGGATGACCTCAAGATAGTGGACTTGCCGGATAGAAGAGACGGGAGGTTGTTGATGGATAGTGAACTTGAGTGGTAAGAGGGGACTCGGGAGGATGGGAAGATGATCAGCTCACTCTTAAGCTGGGCTCACACTGACAGATACATTGGCTGATCAATTGAATATCGGCGTTCACTGACATATCGCATTGGCTGTGCTGCACAGCCGATGGACAGATATGTCTGCAGAGATATCTATTCATCGGCAGGTGTGTACGGGTGGTCTGCAGACTGCCCGTACACAACCAGCGGCAGCCGTGAGGAGGGGGGCGGGACACGCTCCCCGCCCACCGGGATACGCCCCCTGGTCTCCGGGACCTGCGGGCAGACACATGATGGTTGTTCAGTGTGTAGTCACTCGATCTGCAGATATATTTGTATAGTGTGTACCCCCCATAAGACATTGTACGTTTAAGAAAACACTGGGACATAGCAGAAATAGCAGTAAGATAGCTGGAGACATTATTGATAAGAGAGAGGGAGAGGTCAGGGAAGGAAAGGAAAGGTAGATCTGAATATCATAAACATAGAGTTGATATTAGAGGCCAAAAAACCTGATATGCTTACCTAATTAGGAAGGAGTAATAATAGAATAGTATAAAGAACAGTCTCTTGAGGGAGTCCAGCTTTTAGATGAGTAGAGGGAGAAGTGGAGTCATGAGAAGAGACTGAGAAAGAACGGCCAGAGAGGTAGTAAGACAGCCAAGATTTGTGACCGTAAAGGATTTGCAAAAGAGGATGATCCATGGTGTCAATAGCAGCAGAGAGGTCAATTTCTGAAGAGTGGAGAGGATGAAAGCCAAACTGAAGTGGATTAAACAGGGAAGAAAGTTATTAAGGCTGTTGTAGACCATTAACTTGAGGAGCTTGAAGTCAAAAGGGAGGAGAGAGATGGGGCAGTAATAGAGGCAGTGTTGGGATCAAGGCTGGGGTTTTTAAAAATATGAGAGATCCGAGTATGATTGAATGCAGGAAGAAAGTGTATGCTTCCTGCTACAGCTCAGCCGGCATAGAGACGCCCACTGCTGCTTTCTCACATCTGTACTTCCTCGCTCATCGGTACTTCCTCGTATACATCGGTACTATCGACACACATCGAACTCGTCACGCATCATTTACACCAGGTCTGACCAGCCACAGAAACTGCAAGTCTCGTCACATGCAGTGATAACTCAAGCTGTGCAGGCAATAACAGTGGCTAATTTATGCACGCCCATGAAACGGCATTCAAACGAACAGACACGCTTGCGTTTTTCTAACCACTCCCCCGTCACCACCCCCAAACGCTCACAGTCTGTTATTCACTCTGTAATGGATTCCTCAGTGCATTCGTAATTGCAGTATGATCGCAGCACACGTTCAGTGCGGTGCATGCACAGGTGTTACCAATCGCTTGATCTGTGTAGGTAATTGCAATTGCGTATGCTGCTGAATTAGGCCCTGAGTCAACAGTGGGCTCAGACTCACCAACACTGGACAGTTGAAGATTAATCATGATTTCTGCTGCGTGTTGGTGTGTTGAATGTATTAGCCTCCTAAAACCAGCACCTTGTTAAATCAATGCCACATTGAAGCTTGGCTGTTCTGGGTGCAAAGGGGGGGTCCTGTCCAATACTTGTACCAGTGTATAATACATAACTCCATGGGTGCCACTTGCATACATCCATGTTCAAGCCAGGGTGCCATGTTTTCAGGGCTCTTTTGAATAGACTGATAGTTGAATAAAAAATTAATGTGAATACTAATATAATCACTGAGCACCCAAAAATATAACTTAATTACAGGAAATATACCATGGATATCGAAATGGAAATATGTAGGCTACAGGAGCATTAACAACTCTGCAATAAGGAAAACAAAGGGGATGCTTCATAGTGTGATACATTTTATTAACATTAGCACGGCCACTATGTCTTGGCGTGCGATCACTTAGTGTATGCAGACGCCCTCCAGCCACTCATAAGACGCCCACCTGCGCACGTCATTTCCTGGAAGTGCATGAAACCATCGGTACATCGAGCACCATCGTATGCGATCGCAGCGCTTGAGGTTGACTATACCCTGCCGCAAGCACTGCGATCACTTCAGTGTGTAATCCCACCAAGTGATGTGTACTATGACGCTACCTTTAATTATGCACGCCTCTGAAACGGCATTGCAACACTCAGGCACGCCTGCGTTCGCACCTCCACTCCCCTGTTTCTAGTGGCCTGCCCCTGTTACCACCCTCAAATGGCCTCTCCTGTCACTCATTTAGCTGGGCTGTCTATGCTGGACGAGCAAACGCTTCCCGATCTTTCGCAGTGGTCTGCACACGCGCATTGCGATGCATGCGCAGATAGCAAATATCTGCCAGCTACGAGCGTTTGCATTCTAGCGAGCGTGTCTGAATCAGCTTCTCTTTTCACAAGTTATTCTGTGGACAAAACTGCCTGTATCCTCTTCTGGGACCAGTAATGCGCCAAGCCATGTCCTAGTGCGTTTAGTCATAGGGACTTTTTCAAGAAGCTGTGCATAAAAGTTATGGCAGCGCAACCTGTTTTCATTTGTGTGTATTCTTGTTCCTGTTACCATTGCTATACATACATAAAGCAGTGATAAATCGTATGGCAATTGAAACCTGAGGTATAAATAATTCCTATATTGCCTTTGCTAGTCACCTGCTATTATTTGTACGTTATGTGGTTTAATGCTGTCCTTAAATGCCATCTCCATAGAAGTAAGCTGCTGGGAGGCTGTAAGTGGCTGAAGCCATCTGCCTCCCCCGGATTTGTCATGGCAACAGGCAGGACCTGCTTCCTAGATATATACTTGGGGCTGGCTTCAAACACCTCCAGCTGGGAGCTGCTGGCCAAATCACACTACAGAGGTTACAGAGCAGGATTTTGGTTTTAAAGGGACATTTTTTAAATTGAGCTAATGGGTAAAGGCATCTTGTAACATGCACTAATGTACCATACAATGTCAAGACATTAGATATTTTGTTATTGCTATCTACTTTACTCCAAACTATAACCCTCTGTTAGACATTTTTATATCACACATACTAGCTGTTGCCTGCGGCTTCATCCATGATGAAGTTGTTTGTGCCCCAAAATTTTTTGTTTGAAGTGTTCTAGTTGTATTGCTTTGAATAGGGGCCTATCGCAGGAGTGGCCCACGTAACCACCATCGCTATACAGATTGGTGGCAGCATCGTCTTCACCCCCACCACTCACACCAATGTCACTGTGTGCCCTGTGCACTAGACTACTATGTAGCTTAACCTATTTAAGTGAATGCGGGCCCAAAGCACCTCTCCCCCACCCCTTACCGGCCGCATGCATGGTGCCACACCTATCTCTTGAATTGATGATGTCAATAAATGTTGTTTTTGTTAATGCTCAGCTTTAACTTGGCGGAATGAGTGAAACAAAGTGCAGGTTATATCTAGGAGTTTCCACTACAAAATGATGCTGTTTTCATGTAAAATCAGTTCAGTAGTTTTTGCGCCAACATGGAACAAACAGACAGACACAACGTTCTTATATTAGTGTGTGTATGTATGTATCTACATATTATATTATATATATATATATATATATATATATATATATATAATTAGTTGTTACTGCAATATACATTTTTATACAAATTATATGAGCTGTGCTAATGTTTCTTTCTCCTTACTGTTGTACTATCTGGGAATGCTAATACTTAATGGGCCTGCTTTTTCTATATGTGTTGCACTGACTGATTAGGCAGGACCAAAAAGTGACAAAACTATGCAGCTTGTTTCCTGCAACAATCTTCCTCCAACCGGGTTGGGTACGGGATCCCGGCGGTCAGGATGCCGACGGTCTGAATACCGACAGCGGCATCCCGACAACCGACAGTCAGAATCCCAACAGAATTTGGTAAGTATCCTATCCTCCTTTCCTGCAGCCTAACCCTGAACCCCCCCCCCCTCCCGCAGCCTAGCCATAACCCACCCCTCCTGCAGCCTAACCCTCCCCCTAGTGCCTAACCCTAAATCTCACCGTTGGGTTGTCAGCGTCGAGATTCTGGAGCCAGGATCCAGACTGCTGTCGGGATTCTGGAGCCAGCTTTCTGACCATCGGGATGCCAACTGCATCCCCTCCAACCTGCTAGTAAAACCATATCTGGAACCCCCTACTGTTACAGAGAGGTTACCACCTGTAGACTTCATGATGCTTTAGGTTACACAACCTGGAGTTTAAATTTAAGCCCCAGGGGACTGCAGGTGCCCAGAGGTGTAAGCGTCAGAGTGGTTAGGGACCCAGGAGGGGATTTATTTGAGAAATAAAATATGTATGAAATAATCCATTTAGGGTGAGTTATAAGAAAAACCTAATGAGCATGCACACAGTTTTGTAGCAGAGAACTTTTGCAAAATCAGAATTATTTTAACCCTCTTTCTCCTGTGTGTGCACTGTGCAGGAGTCTTGCAGAAGAAGCCCTGGAGTCTGAGAATATGGCAGCTGCAGCCGCAGCTGCTTTTAGTGCATCAACAGAGCTGAAAGAAGCTGTTTTAGGTATGCAAAGAGTCTTGTCAACTTACCCCAACCTCCCCTTCTCCCAAGAACAGACACAGCTCAGTGGTAAACACTGTATTCTTATTGTAGTTACATTTGCTAAATCTGCAAACAAACACCCTCTTTAATTATTTTGCTGAATGCACTTTGTTTTCATGGCCTGTGGGCAGGGCCAGATTAACAATGGGGCGGATGGAACTACAGCTCCAGGCCTCCACATAAAAATAGGCCCATTGTCATGACAACATGATGTTGACTGGCCATCTGCTCTCCACATGGTCAGCCATAAATCATAAGTCCTAAAATTTTATTTCTATTTACCTCACAAAATGAAGCATGTTTTTTTCTTTTACATATTTACGGAGACATTGGGGCTGAGAGTATAGTTGGTGTGCACACCCACATGGCACTGGTCACACCCTCACAGCACTGGTCATGCCTCCTCTGCTTCTCATAATAGGCCCTTGGTCATTTTCAGCTCCAGGCCCATGTGGCCCTCAATCCGGCCCTGCCTGTGGGTAATGTAGTACTGCTCATTGTGTACTACAGAAAGCAAAAACCCAAGAACCAAACTTATTGTAGTTTAAGATGAACCAGTAATTCTTCTATGATAAACATGGCAGTATCTTATAGTCAGAATGGCAAGCCTTACTATACTCCTATATCATAGCCAAATGTACTTTTTATGTATAACCATATAGACATTCATGGGGAAATACTTTATTCTTTTTCTTTGCCGTTATATTTTATGAGAAGTGAAGATGGAGGATGGGGAAGAGGAGACAATGGAGGCAGAGATTGCTTATCCCATTACCTGCGGAGAGAGTAAGGCCAACTTGATTTGGAGGAAGTTTGTGTGTCCTGGTATCAATGTCAAGTGTGTGCAGGTGAGGTCGTCTGTACTCTTGTAGATAATGTATACTGAATCCCATACTGTAATGCAGAATATTATCATACTGTACTATATAACTTGTGTATCCTCTGATGTTGTTTGTACCCATATAGACGTATACTGAATCCCATACTGTAATATATGATATTACCATACTGTACTATATTTACTATATGTGTATATCTCCCCTCAGATGTTGTCTGTACTCAAATATCCTGGGATAACATATTGAACGGGATAGGCACACCGGAGCACCTAGTTTTCAATATGTTGCTGATGTGTTTATAAATTTGGGGTTCCACTGTTCTCATGTTGTAAAAACACTTTGCAGCAGATATTGAGTCTTGTCATCATCTTTGAATGGGATGCATTTTGTACCTTCGAGTTGCATTTTCCGGTTGTACTTTGCCCTGTGTAAAATAGTTAAAAATGTCACTGAATTAATTTAGGCGATTAATGAGACTGAGCCAAGCTGCACTCTTTGGAGAAGAGGTTACTATAAAGAAGTGAGTGGTTCTAATGTTATAGGAGCTTGGTCTGTTACACTTTTACATTGTGTGCTCCTTCAGATTTTTGTAGCTCAATGCAAGCCTATGCGCACTTTTATTTTGTGAAGGTGTCTCCTGAGAGGGAATATTAGGCGTGCATCATGAGAGCATAAACAAGGTAGTATAAAACCGCTTACGGGGTTTGTGAAATTCTCACTTGCTACTTGGGCCGTTAGGGACATAAGACAACAATAGCAAAATTACATGACTGATAGCAATAGCTAACATTAGCAAAATGTATAATCAGCAAAGACAGGTTTTTAATACAGATATTTGTTGCAAAAAAAACATTAGAAAACGTCCAGTGATGTTTACCCTATATGCATAAATAATGAAGCAAGTACTGTATTATATATTACAATACTATCTATATTGTATTGCGTTGGAAAATACACATTATTAGTGAACCTTTCTTGGCCCATATGGAATGTTCCCCCAAGTCTACTATATCACTAGTGCAATGTTGTACCTTTTTCCTTCTGTTTGCAGTACAATGACCATCTAATAAGCCCAAAAGAGTTTGTTCACCTGGCCGGTAAATCCACCCTGAAGGACTGGAAGAGAGCAATCCGAATGAATGGCGTTATGCTCAGGTCAGTGCATCAGGGCTTTTAAAAAGGTCAGCACAGAATAT
Organism: Taudactylus pleione; assembly: GCA_031769625.1. Classification (NCBI taxonomy): domain Eukaryota; kingdom Metazoa; phylum Chordata; class Amphibia; order Anura; family Myobatrachidae; genus Taudactylus; species Taudactylus pleione. The sequence goes on from JAUIMM010000068.1 coordinate 3,122,598, forward strand.
AAAGAACTACAATGTCATTAGTCAATTGATTCTTGTCTGTCCTTCCTTGCTTTGCTACTCTATTATGATTGCACTACATGACAACAATAGAACAATGCCACTTACTGGTGAGGGATGTAGTCTGGAAGCTGATGGTCTAAATGCCGACCGCCAGCTTCCAGACTCTCTAATCCCGGCGTGGTACTAATGGCAGGCGTAGAAAACGGAAAACTCCCGGCATACCGAACGAAGGTAAGCCGGGTGCGGACAGCCGCGCGGGGGGGGGGGAGGGTTAGGTTTAGGGCTGCCGGGGGGGACTTAGGGTTAGGCACCCCCTCCCCGGGAGGGTTAGGTTTAGGCTAGGGGAAGGGGGGGTTAGGCACCCCCGGGGGGAGGTTAGGCACCCCCCTGGGGGACTTAGGTGTAGGCAGTGGGGAAGGGGGTTAGGTTTAGGCACTTAGAGGGGGGATTAGGGTCAGGCACTTGGGGGGAAGGCACCCCTAAGGGAGGGTTAAGGGGTAGAATTAGGTTAGGGATGATCGGGATCTTCACCCTTGACGGTCTGCCGCTGTCGGGATTTGAACCATGCGGCCAGCGGTAATACCTACTACACCCAGTGGTGATATCACCCTGCAGAATGCTTACATGCTCTGCTATAATATATGTTTCTCCTCCTGTTGTATTATTCACAGTATGAGAATGATTTTACCATAAAGTAAATTTTAAATGTGCACAACTGTGTCGGTGATGTAGATAGTTCTTTTCCCCCTTCACTTGCACACACAGAGTTTCATTATATTAATATTCAGAGAAGCATCACACAAAGCTGCTTGTATTAAAGCTATATCTCCTCTTTACATCAGGAAAATAATGGATTCTGGGGAGCTGGATTTTTACCAGCACCCCGAAGTCTGTTCCAACACTTGCCGAAGCACCAAGATTGACGTGACTGGTGGCCGCATGTCACTTTGTAGCCAGGTGTCCACAGAGTACATTCCCATTACAACTACATCAAGTGACAGTAAGTGGTGTTCCTGCGTGCATCTAGAACTTGATATACATTTTCTTCCATTATGAATATACTACTTGAGCAATTCACAGCTATATAAGTAAAATTCCTATACCCTGATGATTTAAAACGTTATGTATGGGGATATGTTCAGAATACCAGTGCTGGATCCTGACCGCTGGGATCTCGAAGGTAAGTAGCGGGTTTGGGGGAAGGATTAGGGTTGGGCACTAGGGGGACAGTTGGGGTTAGGCACTAAGGGTGGAGGGGGAGGTTAGGTTTAGGCACTAGGGGGGGGGGAGGTTAGGTTTAGGCAACGGGGAGGGTTAGGTTAGGGTTGTTTGCCTAGAGCAGTCAGGATTTTAACCTGGTCGGGATGCAGCCGTCTGGATTCTGACCGCTGGGATCCCGAGCACCTGCATCCCGTATCCATCCCGTTATGTACAGTTGATGTGCCATTAATCTTTTTGCCAACCAGTTTCCATAAGTAGTTTTATTAACAGGAAGTCTGGTGTATGCGGAGAAAATGCTTCCCTCACACATCATAACGTTATCTCATATATTTATATATCACTGCAGTAGTTTGTACACTTCACCAAATTCACACTTGTCAATTTTCATAGTAATGTCTTAAGACAAATTGAAGACTTTTAAGGAGAACATAATAATTATTTTCATGTGAATAAACCTCTCTACTACATAATGACAGAACAATGGAGCCCCATGTCTGGTAACCCTGCATTTCAGCAACATACTCACCCTACTAGTGACTGCATGCAATGCACCTTTAGGCATAAGAGCCCAGATAATTTTAAAACAAATGCTGCTTTAGGGAAAGGACCCTGAATTCTATACTTGCTCTATGCTACCTTATTAACAATTATGTCAATATTTTGACAAAATAATAGCAAAATGCTTAAATCAAGTCGTCCCCTCTTTAGTCCCCTGTGATCGGGTTGGCTTCATCCCAGGATGACAGAAAAGGGATAGTATAATAAGATTTTATCTATGCCGTTAATTCCAAGACATCTCCAAGTGGTAATTTTTCTCGATGCTGTAAAAGCCTTTAGTCAGATCTCCTGGGAGTTCGAGGCACATATCCTTAAGACTGTGGGCAGCACTGGAAAGATTCTGAATGGCTGCTCTTAGAAGATTAGACTCTTATGAGATCAAACTCTTATAATATCAAAGGCCCTGATTCAGACCCACTCGCGAGCGGCTGACCGCTCGCAAGTGGGTCGATGTTCTGCACTGAGCATGCGCACGACGGAGGGAGCTCCATCGTGCGCTTGCGCCAGACGCGACGAGCGAAGGAAAGTCCTTCGCTCGTTGTGTCTGATCAAAGGGGGCGTGCTGTCGATGTTGATTGACAGCACGCCCCCTTTGGTGGGCGTGCCGGGGGCGTGCCTCCCTGACGGGGGCGTTCCCACGGGAACGCCTCCCGTCAGAAGCCGGCCCACTGACATCACTAGTGATGTCAGTGGGAGTGATTTTGGCTCTGATAGAGCCAAAATCACTCCGGGGCTTGCGGTTGAAAACCTCAACCGCAGGCTCCGGCTCGCAGTTTCGATGGTCGCGATGGTCACGACCATCGCGGCCATCAAACTGCACGCTCGTATAGGCTGTGGGTGGTGACCCACAGCTATACGAGCGTCCAGGAGGACGCTCCATTTTTATGGAGGGCGGCCCTCATTCAGAGCGTGCACTCTGCTCAGAGCGTACGGCTCTGAATGAGGGCCAAACTCTTATAAGATCAAGCCTTTCAAAGATTTTATTATTTGCAGATACTATCCTCTTAGCGTTAACTCACCCAATAATCTCTTTGCCCAATCTCTACAAACCCTGATTTAACATAGTGAAAATATTACTCCTCACACCTATGGCGATAAGATCTGCCACATCTCTACACCCGGTAACCAATTTGCTGTCAAACTCTGAGATCAATTTGCATCTATGTAACCTATCTACCCCCCAACTCTCCCACCACTCCTATCTGGGACAGAGCAGCTAATCAATTCTCCAGCTGGACTCAGGCAAGATACCCTGAATAATTTGCAAAGTTTGGTCAATGGCTACCCTTGCCAGACCTCCAGCAAAAATCTCCTACAGAATTCAAACTTATCCAAATTCTGTGGCCACAGATGAACTGTAGTCAGCTTTATTCTATGCAGGGTCCATAGAGCGTTCTCCTCTGGTAGCCCTCCAAATCCTATTTAACACTAACAATGATAAAAAGCGTATTTCTATCTTTATTCGATTTTAAATGATCTGTGCTACTACTTATGTTCCTTTATATTGACCATGTCTCCCCCATACTGTGTTTACTGTGAGTGTAAATTTCCAAATCGATAAATCACTTTTTAAAAAACCAAACAAAAATAACGATAAGTAGCTAATCTCTCACTTGCCACCAGCTGCTATATGTGTTTAGCTGGGAACTGGAAGAATCCTTTACCTCCTTCCTCACAGGTTCTTAAAAGTGATATCTGCCTTAAAACAGCTACAGTCAGGTCCATAAATATTGGGACATTGACAGAATTTTCATATTTTGGCCTCTATTCACCACCACAATGACTTTGAAATGAAACAAACAAGATGTGCTTTAACTGCAGACTTTCAGATTTAATTTGAGGGTAATTACATCCAAATCAGGTGAACGGTGAAGAAATTACAATGGTTTCTATATGTGCCTCCCACTTTTTAAGGGGTCAAAAGTAATGGGACAAACTAAACAATCCTAAATCTAACTTTCACTTTTTAATACTTTGTTGCAAATCCTTTGCAGGCAATTACAGCCTGAAGTCTGGAACGCATAGACATCACCAGACGCTGGGTTTCATCCCTGGTGATGCTCTGCCAGGCCTCAACTGCAAATGTCTTCAGTTCTTGCTTGTTCTTGGGGCATTTTCCCTTCAGTTTTGTCTTCATCAAGTGAAATGCATGGTCAATCGGATTCAGGTCAGGGCATAACATTCCACTTTTTAGCCTTAAAAAACTCCTTGGCTGCTTATGCAGTATGCTTCGGGTCATTGTCCATCTGCACTGTGAAGCGCCGTCCAATGAGTTCTGAAGCATTTGACTGAATATGAGCATATAATATTGCCCGAAACACTTCAGAATTAATTCTGCTGCTTTTGTCAGCAGTCACATCATCAATAAATACAAGGGAACCAGTTCCATTGGCAGCCATACATGCCCACGCCATGAGACTACCACCACCATGCTTCACTGATGAGGTGGTATGTTTTGGATCATGAGCAGTTCCTTTCCTTCTCTTCTCTTCCCATCACTCTGGTACAGGTTGATCTTTGTCTTTTCTGTCCATAGGATGTTGTTCCAGAACTGTAATTGCTTTTTTAGATGTTGTTTGGCAAACTCTAATCTGGTCTTCCTGTTTTTGTGGCTCACCAATGGTTTGCATCTTGTGGTGAACCCTCTATATTCACTCTTGTGAAGTCTTCTCTTGATTGTTGACTTTGACACATATACATCTACCTCCTGGAGAGTGTTCTTGATTTGGCCAACTGTTGTGAAGGGGTTTTTCTTCACCAGGGAAATAATTCTTTTTTCATCCACCACAGTTGTTTTCCGTGGTCTTCTGGGTCTTTTGGTGTTGCTGAGCTCTCTGTTGCGTTCTTTCTTTTTAAGAATGTTCCAAACAGTTGATTTGGCCACACTTAATGTTTTTGCTATCTCTCTGATGGGTTTGTTTTGATTTTTCAGCCTAATGATGGCTTGCTTCACTGATAGTGACAGCTCTTTGGATCTCGTATTGAGAGTTGATAGCAACTGATTCCAAATGCAAATGTCACACCTAGAATCAACTCCAGACCTTTTACCTGCTTAATTGATAATGAAATAACGAGGGAATAGCTCACACCTGTCCATGAAATAGCTTTTGAGTTGATAGTGCCATTACTTTTGGTCCTTTAAAAAGTGGGAGGCACATATAGAAACCGTTGTAATTCCTACACCGTTCACCTGATTTGGATGTAATTACCCTCAAATTAAATCTGAAAGTCTGCAGTTAAAGCACATCTTGTTTGTTTCATTTCAAAACCATTGTGGTGGTGAATAGAGGCCAAATATGAAAATTCTGTCAATGTCCCAATATTTATGGACCTGACTGTATGTATAATATACAGTACCTTAGTACCTCCATGACATCTGTAAGATTATTTAGGTGAAATAAATCTTAATTACAATCTTTTCAGTGTACACTCCCACATTGCACTCACCACCAGGAAAATGAGTTCAGACAAAATTAGAACTGCTATTTATAAAATGTATTGTTCATATCTAAATGTATTTTTATGGTCTGCCAATAACTCCTTTAAAATGGGTTATTTTCTGTTTTGTTATCAGTCTTTTTGCATTGTTATGATTGTTTGTTCTGACCTATTAAAATACTTCAGGTAGCCCTAAAAACATTTAAGTTGCTCAAAGTATTCTCTGAAATATTTATTTAAAAAAAAATTATTTTTTTTTCTTTTTAATGAGTTTAAAATTCTGTATAAAGCATTGTATTAGAGATTGGTTATCCTCACATAGGCAAATGTTCAGCTGCCTGTCACAGTTTCTTTCCTAGATTTTACAGTGAACGGCAACCCAACAACTATCACTATTGAAACGTGTGACAGTTCTGGAGATTGGAGTAACACTGTTGGAGGTGAGATTGGCCATTCATAGTCATGGATGAAGAAGTTGCTCTAAAGCAGTGGTTCTCATACCCGGTCCTCAAGACCCCACACAGTTCACATTTTCCAGGTCACCCAGCTGGTGCACATGTGTATTCATGGGATCCAGTTAAGATGCCGGGTGTCAGGATGCAGACGCCGGAATTCCGAAGGGATCAAGGCACCGACGTCGGCATCCCGACATCCGGCATCCCGAAGGTAAGTATGCGGGTTATGCTTAGGGTTAGGCCGGGGATAGGGGAGTTAGGTTTAGGAACCTGCCAGGGTGGGTTAGGATTAGGCTGCGGGGAGGGGGGGGTTAGGATTAGGTACCATCGGGGGGGAGGTTAGGGTTAGGCATCGCCTAGGCTAGAGTTAGGTTTAAGGTGCTAGAAAGGGTGGTTAGGCACCAGCGGGGGGAAGGTTAGGGTTAGGCACCACCGGGGGGACGTTAAGGTTAAGGACCACCTGGGGAGGGTGAGGGGGGGAGAGGGGGAGGGTTAGGTTACTTTAACAGGCCCCTGTCGGGATCTTCACCACCGGGATGCCGCTATTGGTCTTCTGACCACCGGCATCCTGTCTGCCAGTAAATCATACTGTTACCGTATTGATTACTCATTGACACAGTTTAAAAGATCCACAGATGGAGATAATTATTTCACCTGTGATTCTCTGAGGAGACCTGGAAAACATGCAATGTTGGGAGTCCTGAGGACCGAGTTTTAGAACCTGTGTTCTAGATAACTGATTTGTCTATGGAGAGTTGAGAGATTGGGGTTGTGTTATTTAGCAGATGAGAGCGGACAGGGAAATTTCAAAAAGGCCTTAATCTTTGGCTACAGAATTCCAAGGTTGGCAGGATGAAATCTGGCACATAGTGAAGGCTGAGTGATGAAGTTCTGAGTCATGGGTGGCTGCCCCCAGTGAATTGGTGACATGACTACATTATGCAGATATCATGCAGATATTATTTACACAGCACTATGCTTATTTTAATGAGGCTTGTATAGTCTGTGTCATTATCATGAAACCTACACACTGTGAACACAGGGCCTGATTCAGAGCCGGACGCTATTTGCGGTCGTTCGTTCACAAAAAAGGGGTGGCTATTCAAATGAACCGTTCGCTCTTTGCGTCTGTTCACGCCTTTATGTCTGAACGAGCGAACAAAACTTGTGGTCGTAATTTTGAAAAAGACGCCCCCTGGCCGCTCGCATCATACGTCATGTCCGCTATTTATTAGATTAATCGAGTACATCGAACAGCGTCTGAACTGCTCGCTATTCTTGTGGCTGGTTTTTCCTACCGCTATATTGCGAGCAGTTCTGACTTTAAAACAACCAAGTGACGTGGTCAATGCCGCTGCTGTATTAATTATGCCTTTTGACCTTTAAGCACGCCTGCGTTCTGAATTCCACTCCCCGTTTTCAAGCACCATCCCCTGTTACCACCCACATACGCCTCCCTCTGTCACTCAAAATAGCAGGCATTCGCTATATAGCGAACAAACGTTTTTCGGCCGCACTGACTGGTACGCGCATGCGTATTACAAACCGTACGCATGCGCAGATGTGCGAACATCGCTCGGAACGAGCGAACGGCCGCTTACGAGCGGCTCTGAATCAGGCCCACACTTCAGATTTAAAGTGCATATGTGTTGTTAAAAATTTGTATTGAAGGGACTTTAAATTACTGGAGGGTAAGAAAACAACAACCTGATCTAGGATCTCTTTAGGGGAGTCATGGCAAAACAATAAATATGTGTAAAACTAACGTGTTATATTACTTATTGTTTGGACGAATTTGGGATGAACCAGTATTCTGCTTATCGTTGTGCTGGGACTCTGTGACATCTGAGACCCTGATTAATTAATGTTCATGAGGCCTGATCTGTATTCATTTGGAAATGGTGCATTTATAGGCTGTATTCTTCTGAATATAATTTCAGCCAACAAAATGCTTGTCTCCACTTCTCTTTGCGTAGGTAATACATTAAAATGTTATATTTACCAGCATCTCCATACAACCGAAGTGTCCTGGATTATCTGGGATTGTTACAATTTTACAAGGAGAGCCTGATAAAATGGGTTGGATCCCCTTTATCACAATTAGATATACTAGGGGCATGGCTGAGTTGGCATGGGCAGGGCTCCCTGCTTATAAACAGATAACAGATAAGTTGGGATCCATGCTACTCAAATGCTCATGTTTTTAATATACTCTCACAACAAATATTAGTTCTTCTTCAGTGTCCATAGGCTCCACAGGGAGACCTTGGGGTGTAGGTGATGGATCTGGATCCCGGGCACCACCCAGTTAAAGCTTTCAGCTCTCAGAATGCATCGGTACATCCTCCCTATACCCCGCCCCGAGCCAGAGGCACCTCCGTTTTAGTTGGTGCCCGGCCGGAGACGGGTCACAGTTAATGCAGGGGGCTGCACTGCCACTCCGTCACCCCGCCGGTACCGTGACGCCAGTACTGATCTGGTGATCTCGGCGGGCCTCCGGGGTCTATGCTAACCGGGCCCTGTGGGATAACCCTGACTGTGGCCAGATGTACGGGGACAGCTAAGGCGTTGTGGTTTTATAAGGGCTATATATAACCTGGGCTCCTTTGCTCAGGTACTGGCCACTATTGCAAACGCCTAGTGGATCCGGCTGTAGTTCCCCCCAGGGGGTTATCACAGCAGGACGTAATGCCCCCTTTGGGGTTGTCACATCAGGTTCAGGCGATACAGGTACCTCCAGTACCCCCACCATGGGTAGATGTACTGAGTTAGAGAGTACGGAATCTGATGGCTACATGTAATGCCTTTCAAACCATGTTGCAAGGTGGGAAACCTCTACCCAGTAAGCCCTTTACACGTCCTGTGTTATCGTTGCAGTCCACGCACAGATGATGATCTCTCTAAAGGGGGGTATCCACTAGACTATTAAGTTGAACGATAACGATCTTTCAATCGTTTGCAAATCGTTTGCAAAAGTGTCTAAAACGACCAGCGATGCGCGTGCCCGCTGGTCGTTTAGATATCGTCGGGTTCAGCATATTTCCAGATGATTGATGACCCTGCACTGAACGTCTGCTCGTTCAGTGCAGACTCATCACACGACTGAATGATTACAATGTCGTAATTGTGCAGTCATTTTCAGATCTTGTAGTGGATACCCCCCTTAACCCTGACTCCCCTCCGGAGGAGGATGAGAGTCGGTCAAAAATAATAGGTGTGAGCTGTCAGATCCATCTTATTAATAGAAGATGACAAGCCAGCCCCTAAATCCAAGCACCCTCACGTTAAACGACAGAGGATAACTTCAGCAGAATTCCCTCTATCGGATCATCTAGCTGAAATTGCTGCAGCCTGGCAATCTCCTGGTATGAGTTTTCACCCTGACCTCATGTTACTCTTTTCCTGTGGCTCATTGTGCAACATGGGAAACACCCCCTGCGGTGGATTCACATGTTGCATGTTTAATTAAAGGTGCTACGTTGCCTATTCCTACAGTTAATTCCTTGAAGGATCCTACGAATAGGAAAGTAGAAGCTTGCCTGAAATACTCTCTTTCAGGGTCTGTTGCCCGTCCAACTATGGCTATTGCATGGGCGGCTAAAGCTATAGAGAGCTGGGCTGACGCACTTGAAGACTCTTTTCCATTAGATGCTTCTAGGAATCAGATGTCTTTTGTTGCTCACATTCAAGATGCAGCTTACTATTTTGGAAAAGCGACATTAGACGCCAGTCTCCTAACTTCCAGAGTCTCAGCTGCGGCTGGGTCTGCCCGCTGTACCCTGTGGTTATGCTCATGGAAGGCTGCTGTGGATTCCAAGAAAGGCCTAGAAGGGTTACCCTACAATGGGGAGATCTTGTTGGGCACAGACCTTGACAAGATTGTAACTACTTCTACTAGGCCTCGATTAGCCTAAAGGTCAGTCCTTTCCTAGGCAGTCGATTTCCACTAGAACCGCCAAACCCAGGACCAAGCAGACCTGGAACACCAGATGCCCTGCTTCAAAGCCTGAGGATAAACCCTCAGCCTGACGGGATGGGCCTCCCTCTGGGATATTCCAGAGTGGGAGGCCGACGACTTCAGTTCGCCCAGTGCTGATGTCAAACCACCACGGATATTTGGGTATGAGAAGTGTTTGGTCTCAAATGGTTACGCCCTCTCATTTCTCAGACGGCCTCCCCACCAGTTTTTCTACACAGACCCTCATTCAGATCTGAACAACGCCTTACAAATCCAGAAAGCCATGCAGTCCTTGCTGCAAGCAGGGGTAATTGTGCCAGTCCCACTATCTCAGTGAGGGACTGGTTATTCTATTCTTTCTGGTTCAGAAGCCGAATGGGTCTCATCGACCTATCCTCAACCTCAAATCCCTGAACAAATTCCTAAGGGTACCAAAGTTCAGAGTGATAACCCTATGCTCCATCATCCTAGCTATGGAGCCTGGGGACTTTGTAGTATAGCTGGATATTCAGGACACATACCTACAGGTACCTATAGCGCCCTCACATCAGCGTTATCTCCGATTTGCTATACTACGACAGCACTTCCAATTTCAGGTTCTTCCTTTTGGACTTTCCACAGCTCCAGGGGTGCTTAACAAAATAATGGCGGCCCACCTGCGTGGTCACTGTTTCCATACCTGGACGACCTCCTGCTCCTAGCAGGATCCCCAGAAGTGCTTCACCGCCATCTGCAACTAACCATTGCTTTCCTGCACAAGCACGGATGGTTAATCAACTGGAAAAAGTCCTCCCTGAATCCCTCACAGAGAATGATTCATCTGGGAGCCCTGCTGGATTCTCAGGATCAGAGAATCTTTCTGACATCAGACAAGATCTCCACACTTGCACAGATGTCTCCATAGTCGCCGAGTGTTGATCCCCTCAGCAATGCAGGTTCTGAGATCCATTGTGTCCGCCTTCGACATGATGGAATATGCTCAGTTCTATTCCAGGCCTTTGCAAAGGCTGATCCTCTCTAGGTGGAATGGGTTACCACCATCGGATCAAAGCTCAGACGATGGTGCTCTCTCCAGAGGTGCGTCTGTCTCTGTTTTGGTGGCTACAGACATCTCATCTAACCAAGAGTCGCCCCTTTTGGTTCCCGGACTGGGTAATCCTAACAACGGACGCCAGTCTCCCGGGCAGGGGCGCAGTGACCGGTCCGCGCTCCTTTCAGGACCTTTGGACATCGGTCGAATCAACCCTGCCAATCAGCATATTGGAACTTTGAGCTGTCTACAGGGCCCTCAACCTGACCCAGCACATACTTCACGGAAAACCTGTACAGGTTCAGTCCGACAATGCCAAAAAAGTGGCTTGCATCGACCATCAAGGAGGCACTCTAAGTCGGGCAGCAATTACAGTGTCACGGGCCGAGGGTCACCTCCCGGCCATCTCTGCAGTGTTCATTCCGGGAGTTCTCAATTGGGAAGCAGACTTCCTCAGCTGTCACGACGTGTATCCCGGGAAAATGGTCGATTCACCAAGAGGTGTTTCAACTCCTAGTGTACAGATGGGGCCTCTCAGAAGTGGACCTCATGGCCTCCCGACGCAATCACAAACTGCTAGTGTACGGGTCCAGAACATGAGATGCCGAGACAACCTTTGTAGACGCACCAGTTTGCGTACCTCTTCCCTCCTGTCCCCATTCTTACTCAAGTTCTTCGGAAGTTCAAACAAGACGGTAGCACTGTCCTGCTGGTGACTCCAGTTTGGCCCAGACGTCATTGGAACTCAGATCTTCAGAGTCTCTCAATGGACACTCCGCTCCTGTTGCCTCAATGACCGGACATGTTGTCTCAAGGTCCTTGCCTTTACCCAGACCTGGGTCATCTGTCTTTGACGGCGTGGCTCTTGAGACATCCCTCCTAAGGTCAATAGGATTCTCTAGCTCTGTAGTCAACACTAGGCTCAGCGCGTGTAAGCCAGCCTCTGCTCTGATCTACCACAGAGTGTGGCATACATATTTCCAGTGGCGTTGTACCAGAAGCTACCATCCTCAAGTGTTTAGGATTTCCAGAGTCCTGGCCTTCCTTCAAACTGTTTTTTTTTCCTTGGACTTTGCCTTGCTTCACTAAAGGTGCATGTCTCTGCTCTATCCATTTGGCTCCAAGACTTGCTCCACTATCGGATGTCCAGGGTGTCCTCCGGATTCAATCTCCCTTTGTCCCTCCAGTGGCTCTGTGGGATTTGTCAGTAGTTCTTTGTGCCCTCCAGGGTCCTCCATTTGAACCCCTGGATTCTGTGGAGCTCAAGTGATTAACAGCTAAGTCTTTTTTTTTCTTCTGGCTATTGCATCTGTCAGGAGGGTGTCAGAATTTGCGGCGCTCTCCTGTCGTCCCCCCCCCCTCCCCCCCTTTTTGATATTTCCCTAGGACAGGGATGTGCTTCGCACTAGCCCTAAGTTTCTTCCTAAAGTGGTTTCTAATTTCCATATAAATCAGGAAATGATAGTACCGGCCTTTCAGTCACCAGACCTCTCGGCTGGTGAGGCCTCATTGGATGTGGTTCGCGCTCTCCGGATTTATGTGGACTATACCAGTTCCCTTCGGAAATCGGACTCCTTGTTTGTGCTCTATGGGTTTCACAAAAGAGGGATGGCCAGCCAATAAACAGACATTGGTCAGATGGCTTCGTATGACTATCTCAGAGGCTTACACACAGGCAGGCCACGTGGTCTTCCGTTCAGACCTTTCGAAGGTTCTATGCATTTGATACCTTTGCCTCTCAGGATGCTTCCTTTTGGGCACCGGATTCTCCTCTCAGCGCAGGAGCGTCCCCACCCTTTAAAAGACTGCTTTGGGACATCCCCCAAGATCTCCCTGTGGAGCCTATGGACCCTGAAGAAGAAAATAAGTTCTGGTAAGAACTTACTTTTGTTAACTCTTTCTTCGAAGTTCATAGGGTGCAAAGGGCACCCGCCCTGACGCACTTGGCTTCATATGGCTATGTTTCTGGTCACCGGTTTCCCGTCTCCTTCTCTGTGAGAGTGGGATTCTTGTGTGTGTACCAGTCTTCCTTCTCTCTTATCCTCCTCCGGCCTTTGGCTACTTCCCAACTGAGGTGCCTCTGCTCTAGGGCGGGGTATACGGAGGATGGACAGGTGCATCCTGGGAGTTGAAAGCTTTAACTGCGTGATGACCGGGATCCAGATTCATCACCTACACCCCAAGTTCTCCCTGTGGACCCTATGGACTTCGAAGAAAGAGAGTTAACAAAGGTAAGTTCTTACCATAACTCTCATTTTTGCCTGTATGGAATGCTAAGTACATGAATAGATCATAGGCTGAATATATTCTTTGAACACAGGGCTCGATTCAGACCCGCTCGCTAGACGCGTTTGCACGCAGCCAGCGTATGCAAATCCGGCCAAACCCACAGCAAGGCAGCCGATCGCACGGCAAGGCATTAGCACGACCACTATGTCTTGGCGTGCGATCGTGCTGTGTATGCAGATGCCCACTTGCGCACATCATCTTCAGGAAGTGTATGCAACCATCGAGGACCATCTGATGCATACGCAGCACTTGTGGTAGACCATACCCTACCACAAGCACTGCGAGCACTTCAGTGTAAAAATCAGCCAAGTGACGTGTACTATGACGCTGCATCTTAATTATGCACGCCTCTGAAACTGCGTTAAGACGCTCGGGCACACCTGCGTTCGCACCACTACCGCCCGTTTTCATCGGACTACCTCTGTCACCACCCACCAACGGCTGGTCGTGTCACTCATTCTGCCGGGCTGTCTATGCACAGCGAGCGAACGCTTCCCAATTGCTCGAACTGGTTCGCGCATTGCGCACTGCGATGCGTACGCATGCGAACAATGGAAACATCGGCAATCAGCGTGCGAACGCTTCCTAGCGAGCGGGTCTGAATTGGGTCCACAATTCCTTCAGTATTGTTTTATTTTGCTTATATAATCACTGCTCTTTCCCTGTTTAGATGATACCCTGATTTTCTGGCAAGGTCTGCGGGATGCTGGGCTGCTAGGTGACATTATCCAAGAGTTTCACCAGGAGCTGCTGGAGACAATGAAAGGGCTGAAAGAACGTCTACAAACGCCCCTCTTCGAGCTACAAGGTACATTGTCTGCATCGCTTTTTCCATTTGGTTTTATTTTCATTTACGAGAAAAAAAAAATAATTATACTGAAGGAATATGCTGCCCCTGTATTCCTTGTTACAAAATATATTGTTAGAGTACATGACCCTAGGTGTATTTGCCTGTATTAGGGAAATTAGATAGTGAGCTCCACCAGTGCATAGATTCAGGCCATGTTTTGAAGCTATTGTGGTGGTTTTTTTTTTATTTGGTTCTTAATTTCACAATCCATATTGCTTAATTATGTTTATATAATTATAGAGTGCATCCGGAAAGTATTCACAACGCTTCACTTTTTCCAGATTTTGTTATGTTACAGCCTTATTCCAAAATGGAATAAATTCATATTTGTCCTCAAAATTCTACATACAATACCCCATAATGACAACGTGTAAAAAGGTTTTTTGCGATTTTTGCAAATTTTATTTAAAAAACCCACTAAGAAATCACATGTACATAAGTATTCACAGCCTTTGCCATGAAGCTCAAAATTGAGCTCAGGTGCATCCTGTTTCCACTGATCATCCTTGAGATGTTCCTACAGCTTAATTGGAGTCCACCTGTGGTAAATTCAGTCGATTGGACATGATTTTGAAAGGCATAAACCTGTCTATATAAGGTCCCACACTTGACAGTGCATGTCAGAGCACAAACCAAGCATGAAGTCAAGTAATTGTCTGTAGACCTCCGAGACAGGATTGTCTCGAGGCACAAATCTAGGGGAGGGTACAGAAAAATATCTGCTGCTTTAAAGGTCCCAATGAGCACAGTGGCCTCCATCATCCGTAAATGGAAGAAGTTCGGAACCACCAGGACTCTTCCTAGAGTTGGCCGGCCGTCTAAACTGAGCGTTAGGGGGAGAAGGGCCCTATTCACGGAGGTGACCAAGAACCCGATGGTCACGGTCACTCTGTCAGAGCTACAGCATTCCTCTGTGGAGAGAGGAGAACCTTCCAGAAGGACAACCATCTCTGCAGCAATCCACCAATCATGCCTGTATGGTAGAGTGGCCAGATGGAAGCCACTCCTTAGTAAAAAGCACATTGCAGCCCGCTTGGGGTTTGACGAAATGCACCTGAAGAACTCTCAGACCATGAGAGACAAAGATTGAACTCTTTGGCGTGAATGCCAGGCGTTATGTTTGGAGGAAACCAGGCACCGCTCATTACCAGGCAATACCATCCCTATAGAGAAGCATGGTGGTGGCAGCATCATGCTGTGGGGATGTTTATCAGCGGCAGGAACTGGGAGACTAGTCAGGATAGAGGGAAAGATGAATGCAGCAATGTACAGAGACCTCCTGGATGAAAACCTGCTACAGAGCGCTTCTGACCTCAGACTGGGGTGACTGTTCATCTTTCAGCAGGACAACGACCCTAAGCACACAGCCAAGATATCAAAGGAGTGGCTTCAGGACAACTATGAGAATGTCCTTGAGTGGCCCAGACTTGAATCCGACTGAACATCTCTGGGGAGATCTGAAAATGGCTGTGCACCGACGCTTCCCACCCAACCTGATGGAGCTTGAGAGGTACTGCAAAGAGGAATGGGCGAAACTGCCCAAAGATTGGTGTGCCAAGCTTGTGGCATCATATTCAAAAATACTTGAGGCTGTAATTGCTGCCAAAGGTGCATCAACAAAGTATTAAGCAAAGGTTGTGAATACATGACATGCGATTTCTCTATTTTTATTTTTATTTTTTTTTTATTAAATTTGCAAAAATCTAAAAAAAACTTTTTACACGTTGTCATTATGGGGTATTGTGTGTAGAATTTTGAGAACAAAAATGAATTTATTCCATTTTGGAATAAGGCTGTAACATGACAAAATGTGGAAATAGTGAATACTTTCTGGATGCTCTGTAGAACATACTTGATTTCTGTGTTTGTTTTTTTTTTTTTAATTATATCTGCACTTACTGACTTCTGTCTGTGTGACTCCTATGTTAATTATTTCAACATAGACAAAATGTAAAAAGAAATAAAAAAAAAAAAATATATATATATATATATACATACACTCACTGTGTGTGTATATGTGTATGTATATATATATATATATATATATATATATATATATATATATATATTATAATGTAAATCCATCTTGAATTAGTTGATGTGTTGAGTAGTAGTTTATTTAAATCCACACACTATAACCCTAATCTTTAACTGAAGTGATGCAGTGATGTCCTCCTTCAGGAAGTTTGTGTTAAGCTGGGTACACACTGGGTACACACTTGTCCAATCCTCCAGGGATGCAACTCCCAACCAGACTGTTGACGCAATCCTACTGGAGAAGTAGGTCGCAGATATAACACCCGATCTATTCATACACATCTGTTCAATTTTGCTGCAGATCATGGGATGAGGTCCTCTTTGATCCATATACAGAGTGTTGTTTCCCAGGCTGGTTCAGCCAGGTGCCGATTATTGGAAAATAGGGGATACTCCAGGCAGTTTTTCCTCGTATTTTCCAATTCCAGAGCAGGCTCAGAGGTCCGGGTCTGGTTATTGATTTGGAGGGGTGGGACACGTACACATTTTTTTTTTCATTTAAGCATTTATTCACTTTTAATCATAACAATGCCTGCACAGATCATACAAATCTGTGCAATGCTTCAAAGGCGGTGCTGCTTGAGGGATGAATTTGGGAGAAGAACTGGATAAACCACTGTACAAATTTCTATATTGGTTGGGTGATTGGCGAACAGGTCTCCTGATTTTTCTGCGGGTTTAAAAATGTTTTGACAACCAGATGACCGGATTTGGATAAAACCAGAGGTTGTGTGAGCATGCACACTCTTCACCACATCAAATAACTCAAGATGGAGCCTATGGATATACAGACACAGCACTTACTTCTACTGCCGTCCTGACTGTCTTCAGAAGCCTAAATCTGCTTGGGCAGCCTGCTTAGCTGTTGATTGGGGAATTTCAGTTGGCCTAGACTAGTGTGGCAAATGAGGCCCAAGGTGTTAATGCAAATGAAGACTGCTATCATAGACTGACTTTCACTAACTCCAGAGCTGTGCTTTATTGTGATCATTTTATCTGTGGACAATAGACTTCGGGCTGAAGCCCTGTGTCTGGCCAATTATAGCAACAAATATCAAGCTTCTCAAATATGCTTTGGCTGCAAATGACAACACTGTACTCTCACAAAAACTTCTCCAGACAGTCCATTTCCAAGGATTTCACCAGAATGCAGCTTCAGACATCCTGCAAGTGAAAACTATGGAGAGCGTCACCAATGACTAGTTTAGATCCTGTGTATCTGCCAGAGTAACGGTGCGGGAGAACTACACCAGTCTTCTTTTCCGTGCTAATCAAAAGCTATCTGGCAGTTTCCAATGGCTATTATTTCTTTCTCCATGCTTTCCTGAATCTGTCTACCCTATTCCACCAGTTGGCTCTGAGCTGGAGCTGTCTTATGCTGTGTACACACTAGACGATATGTCGTCCGACATGGCAGATGGGGCCAACATATCAGGCACATCGTCTAGTGTGTACGAAGTATTGCACGCTCCCGCATCCTCTGATTGGTCTGCAGTGCACGCCAATCAGAAGATCTCTTGAATAACAACGTCCTACTGGATGTGGCCACTAAACGATATATCATGTGGTCGCACAATGAAAGCAAATAAAAAGGATCATAGGGACTTAAGAACTACAGGCCACTTTCTACTGCTAATGTTGATACTGCAGATACTGGTACTAGTGTTCATTTTGTCAGGGAGCCGAGAGGGGGGCGGGTATTAATTGCACAGACTTTCTGGAGGGGCTGACACCACCCCACCCCCTACCTGTCAGCAGCCCAGCACACGCTGCTGTGTGCTGGGCTGCAGTGGTAGACTGCTCGCTGGTGCTGAGCAGCCGCAGCAGTCTCCTCTGCCTGTGGAGGAGAGCAATCACACTGATCGCGCCGCCCCCCTGGATTTGCACTGGGCTGAGGGGCTTACAGTGCCGCCCTCCGGCGCGCAACACTGCTTCGTGTCGTGGCAAAAAGTTTTTTGGGTTTTTTTTCCCCTTTTTTAAGGGAGTGTGGCCAGGGGCTGGCTGGCAACTTTTAGCCTGGGGGGCAAATGCATGCAGGCGGCCCTGGCAGAGGAGTAGCGTGTAGCCAGTGTGACCGAAGAACGTGAGTGCTACGGCGGCGCCCCCCCTCAAGTGTTTCAAGAGGGTCCATTTGGGATTAATGTAAGGTAAAAATAAAGATTAGGGGCAGCCCCCTGTCGTAGTGCCCATATGCAGTGCCACAGGAAATAACACCCTTATGCAGGCCTCCAGTAGTGCCCCCAGTAGTGATCCCCCCCCTATGCAGTGCCCCCAGTAGTAAGCCCCTTATATAGTGCCCCCAGTAGCAGTCCACCCCCCCATGCAGTGCCCCCAATAGTGGTAACCCTTATGCAATGTCCCTTAAATAGTGGCCCCAGTTGTAGTCTCCCCCCTATGCAGTACCCCCAGTATTGCCCTTTTATGTAGAGCACCCAGCAGTGGTCCCTCGCAGTGCCCCCAGTGGTAGTCCCCTCCCCCTATGTAGTGCCCCTAGTAGTAGTCCCCTCCCCCCTATGTAGTGCCCCTAGTAGTAGTCCCCTCCCCCCTATGCAGTGCCCCTAGTAGTAGTCCCCTCCCCTTGTAGTTCCCCCAGTAGTAGTAGTCCCCCCCTTGTAGTGCCCCCAGTAGTAGTAGCCCCCCCCCTTGTAGTGCCCCCAGTAGTAATCCCCCCCTGGTAGTGCCCCCATAGAAATCCCCCCCTGGTAGTGCCCCCATAGTAATCCCCCCCCCTGGTAGTGCCCCCAGTAGTCCCCCCCTAGTAGAGAGAGACTTAAAAAAAAAAACAAAAAAAAACACTTACCTGAAACTCCCGCTCCTGGTCCCGATGCTTCCACCGGCTCCTCTGCCCGCTTTGCATTATGGGAGAGACGTCGTCACGACGACGTCTCTCCCATTACCCACTGCAGGAGCCGGAATATGGCTCCCACAGTGGGAGCAGCAGCAGCCGATGAGAGTCTGACAGACTCTCAGCGGCTGCTGATTACAGCAAACACACAGCTGCCGGCTCCGGCCGGTCAGCGCTACACACGCGGTGCAGTCTGTGTCACAGTGACACAGACGGCCCGCGGCCCGCATGCCGCTGCGGCCCGGGGGGCACATGGCACCCTGCCCCCCGGCCCAGCCCGCCACTGAGTGTGGCCAAACCTCCTATGATTAGGCCATGCCCCCTCGCCTGGGCCCTTGCTGACTCTCTATGGCTCTGCATCTTGTTAATGCTGATGTGAATGCTGGTATTAATGCTAACATTAGCTTGTCTAGCATCAGTGAAGATATTTTTGATCTTTCTTGTGTGCCCTCCCTAGCCTTAGAGTATCACAAGGTTATTATTTGTTTATAGCAGTGGTTCCTAAACTTTCTTGAATTATGGCACCCTAGAGTATCAGCATTTTTATTCATTGCAACCCTAGGCCAAAAATTTCTTATTGAGAAATTCTGCAAAAAATATGAAATTCTGTCATTTGTGCTTGCCTGTCATCCTTGGGTTCAGTTATGTGATTGTGGTGGACACGGTTGTGATTCTGTTTGTTCACACATTTTATGATAGGCAAAACCAGTGCTGGTGGCTGCCAGTCACATGGACCATAAATAATTTGATTTGGTAATGGATCACCATGCCGTGGCACTACTGCAAGTGCCCTGTGGCATCCCAATGTGCTACGGCACCCAGTTTAGGAACTACTGGTCTAAAGCATTTAAAGACATTGTATTTGTAAATGGGAAGCCGGTGTCAAATATTTGAGCTCAAGTCCCCTAGCGTTATTCTCTAAAGTTATATTATTTGGAGCATAAACAAATCAGGGATGTATTCCAACAATTGGTGGAACCCACGACCTTAAGAAGAGGGTTATTGTCCTTGGCCCATATTATACCGTGTGTAAGTCATTTAGGAAGCAGTGATTGCGCTGAGTGACAAAATGTGGGTCCCAGGGACCCTCCACTTAATAAATAAAAAATGGTGTTCTACCTGACCATTTCTGGGTCCCATTATAATTTATACTTTAGAGCTTCCCATATGCCCCTCAGACCTCACCACATGCCACCAGACATCCCCACATACCCCTAGAATACCCATCTGATACCTCCAACAGCATCAAACCTCCCTACATGCCCTTAGATGCATGCTTAATGCCTCCATGCTCCTACATGTGATATGACTTGTCAGTACACAAAACCCATAGTGAATAACGCATTAGGTACTAGGCATATTTATCAAAGAATATGTGCTTTATATACCAGAATATGTGCTTTATATATATCTTGTAGATAGCAGTGCCAATAATGACAGGGGTGCATACCGGCCGAACCCCCAATCATAAATGGGGGAGAAGTGGTATCAGCGCACATAACGTGTGCTGATGCCGCTTCGACAGTTAATACATCTACCTTATTATGCCAAGCAGTAGTAGTACCCCTTATACATTATGCCACACAGTATTGCCCTTTTTAAATTATGCTACACAGTAATGGTCCTTTACAAATTATTCCATACACTAATAGCCTTTACACATTATGCTACACAGTAATGCCCTTTACACATTATGCTCCAGGGTTTGGCCACAGCAGAGTGCGTCCCTGGGGACCCAGCCGTTTCTTAAAAGTGAGTCCCCCGGTCCTCAACACCTTGTAAAGTACACCCTAAACGCATATTTGTTATCACTGGGAAGGGACAAAACCCTTAACAGAATCACAGTCCAGTTCATTGGTTGCACCATCGAAGATTCTACCAGCCCTATGGAGGCGCAGATTATTTGTTTGAACATGGTCGCCTGTGTCAAAGGCCGTCGCTGACCGTGACATGCCCGTGTCTGACTAGCCACCCCCCTGTTGCCACCCAGAAACGCCCACTGAAATTGCAACTCTCTGCATGCAGTTTTGCTCCAAGGGGTCTATGTACTAATAATTTTGGACCAGACGCAAATGTTATGTATCCATATCGCCGGGAATATTTTAATTTTGAAAGAAAATATCCCCTCTATGTACAAAGGGGAACTCGCAGAGCAGTCTTCCTGTCAGTAATCCCACAGCAAGACACTGCAGTCAGCCTGTTTTAGCCAATGTGAATATTTTGGTAGATGTTTTATATAAGGAAACTCCTTTAGAATTCGTGGGTAAATGTATCAAGTCTTGGAGATGATAAAGTACCAACCAATCAGCTCCTAACTGTCATTTTTCAAACACATCCTGTAAAATGACAGGTTGGTACTTTATCTCTCTCCACTTTATCCTCTCTCCAAGGTTTAGTACATCTCCCCTCAATCCCTGGCAAAGTCCAACTTTCTACCAGACTCTCCAGCGTTAAATGTTCCCTAAAAACACACCTGTTTACTACCAGCCCTCCTATTAACTTCACTCCTTACACCCTTTTCATTCCCACCTTGTCACCTTCCCAGTTCTCCCTCCCCTTAGAACATAAGTTGTTGAGCAGGACCCTTCTTCCTCTTATTTCTCCCTTGCACTATGCTGCCACGAGATCTGCTTGTCTTTTGTCTCTCCTCCCACTCAGTGACACCGTTTGCTCGCTTATGCGATTGGTACAGGAGCTGTTTTGCTTTCCCCCTGTAACTCATCACAGCCTACTACACTCCCTGTTAGTGGTTTTCCTACAAAGTTTGTATTTATACTTTGTACTCATGCAATGGTTCACTATTGCGAATTGTAGTTCTTTTTGTTTTTGCCTAAACTATATATT
Organism: Taudactylus pleione; assembly: GCA_031769625.1. Classification (NCBI taxonomy): domain Eukaryota; kingdom Metazoa; phylum Chordata; class Amphibia; order Anura; family Myobatrachidae; genus Taudactylus; species Taudactylus pleione. The sequence goes on from JAUIMM010000068.1 coordinate 3,144,123, forward strand.
GAACTGTATACAACTTGTGGTGCCTAATAAATAAAAGATATTAGTAGAACTGATGTAGGAGGCACCCTCCTCCATGTATTATAAATCGCACCCATCCTGCAACTCAAACTGGTTTTGCCAAGATGCAAAACTGCACTTTCCGAATGTACACTAATGAAACCCAGTTACATTAATGAGAAGATGTACTTCGATGCTTTGCTTTTTCACATCTGTGTTTGGCCCTTAGTTTATCAGTTGTAGAATTTATTCGATGCCTAGCACCCCTTCTTTCTTATTCATTTTCAGCTATATGGTCACTGCTTTTCTAATATTTAACCCACCTTACACTGTTCCCTTGCTTTTATAGGCAATTATGTCTTCAGCCCGTTTATCCTTTGCCCACCTCCTTTCCAGGGAGTCACGCTTCACCTTATAAATAATTTTTCCTTCACATACTCTTCAGTCCTCGATTTCACATGTGTTTGTTTTGGGTGCTAAGCTAATCATATGTATCTTCTATGTATTTTCTCTTTTAATAGATGCTGTCCTGCTTAACAACATTGTGCAGAATTTTGGAATGTTGGACCTGATTAAAAAAGTGTTGGCTAGTCACAAGAGCCAGATGGACCGGTCCCGGGAGCAGTACACCAGGGACTTAGCAGGTATTTTCTCTAGGATATCCTCCAGAATTGATCTTTGCCTCGTATGTTATGGAGTGGTGATATGTAAGGAATTGTTATGTTAGTCTGAAGCGGACAGCTTTAGAACTGATAAATGCAATAACTGTTGGTTTTGGCAGCTGGGGAACAACAGATGTACGTATAATAGCCAGTTATGGCATGACACAAATACTTGAGCTGTACATTAATTTTGTAACAAATTTCACCATAGCACTGGAGCAGCAGTGTGATGAGCATCGGAGACGGGCCAAGGAACTAAAACACAAATCCCAGCATCTCAACAATGTCCTGATGACTCTTACACCGGTTACCTTACCCCCTGCAGCTAAGCGACCACGGTTAACCAGAGCTACGTCCGGCCCTGCTGCTATTGGCTCTCAGGTCTCTTCTCAACAAACGCAGATCACCTTGCCACAAGGAATGTCCCTCTCTCAATTGACAAGTCTCCCCTTCAGTAAAGTACTGTCCACCAGCATCCCTGTCTCCTCCTGCTCTTCTATGATAAACAAGAACTCATATTCCCAAGCCAACTCACCCTCCTCCCCTGTCTTGGGAGGTTACACTATCCTCGCCCCTTCAGGGAGCAATTTCCCCAGCACACTGGAGATTCATCCTGACTCATCCAACCTTACTGTTCTGAGTACCGCAGCCATGCAAGACAGCAACACTGTTCTAAAAGTAATGAGCCCCATCCAACTGCTCACTTTGCAAGGGCTGGGAGCAACAATACAAAACCTGGCTCAGCTAGCACCAGCTGGCAGCACTATTGTAGCAATGCCCTGTGAGTCAGGGGAGGGAGATGAGGAACATACCACCATAGAAGTGACTTCACTGTCTGAGGAGCAGGAACAGAAGTAGGCTTGGGATTCATGTTTCTGTGTTTTATAGCTCAGAGCTGTCATGTGACTGAGGAAGGATGTGAGAGTAGAATGAGGCAGCTGATGAACCAAAGACTGATTAGGAAAGCTGTATAGAGCAAGTGCACAGCACTATGCTGAAGATCATTCTGGCTCTGAACAGGAGGACAGACTTTGTGTTACAATACACAGCATCACGTCTCACTGGGCAATCCTGGAATAGTGAAGTGTCCCTTTCTCTGAGCCTGTGTGGAGCCTATCGCACATGCTGTACTAGGAGCTGAATCTCAAGACATTCAGTGTTACTGTCCTCAAACATCTGCAATGTTGAGTGGTAACCTGCATTTTTCCAGTATACTGATAATGTGTGAGGCTGCAGGCAGTGTATGTATGTGTGTATATAATATATATATATATATATATATATATATATATATATATATATATATATATGTGTATGTATGTATGTATTTTATGCCTCATAACTTAGTAACACACTTAATTTCTAATGCATTGATAGTCAACTGGTACATTGCATACTCATAAATATTGGTTAGGCATACAAAATGCCTGCAGTGCCTGGGTACAACTTTTCAGAATTGCTGCAGAGTTCAAAATGTTAGTGTATTGTGTAAGACTTAAACTAGAGTTATGCAATGACAAGTACTTGAAAAGGATTGTATATGCTAACCCTTCTTAATAACATTGGAATACCTCTTACCTGGAGTATTGTATGCAAGGCCTAACAATTGCAGTTTTTTTAGATTTACTTTCCAGTGTTTACCAATAATAATGGATGCACCTTAGTGCCAGTCTCCTTAATGGCATATATAGCCCCTGGCACTTACATTGGTATTGTAAAGTACTGTGTGATGGTGAGCTGTAATGACATAGCCATCTTGGGTGTGATATCATTTCAGCATGCATGTACTTCTATTTAAATTGAACCCAACAGCTATACACTGTGTAGGTAGCCATTACTAATTAAAGTGCAGTCAATTCACTAGGAACTGCCTCATTAATATTACAATTTCCTTGTGAATTTATAGCCTGAATATTGATTCGGCACACAAAATGGGTAACTACACTTAAACATATATTACAATTATACTCTTCTACAACTGAGATGTGCATATTTTTGATTTCTAACTCACTACTGTTTTCAACCATTGTCTCCTCTAGCCCAGTCCTGCATGTGCGAAAAATGGGGGAATAAAGGGGGGTTTGTGGGATGGATTCCTGCACAGGATTTCTATGTATATAAAGATTGCAGTGGTGAACCAGCAGTAAAAGATTAATAACCCTGAGGAAAAACCTTATATACAATGATCAATTGCTACTGGTGCTCCAAGGAATTAACAAGGATCCAAATTAAATGTATTTTGCACAGGCAAAACAAAAAAGAAAACAGTTTAGAAGAGTGCCCCAAAAAAGGAATTTCTTCTTTTTGCCTGTGCAAAATACATTTGATTCCAGTCCTGCATGTACCTGTACATTTCTAGACTGGTCGTTTTTATTACATGACAAAGTTATTTGTGATTTGTAAATAGTGCACAACACAATGTGTGATTGTTTCATGATAAAGTAATAACTGCTAGTCACATACCGCGAACAGGGAACTAGAGGAGAGAGAGAGAGAGAGAGAGAGGGAGAGATATGGATGGTTTAGTGAATTACCTTTCCTTTGTTGTTAAAATAGATATTCTTATACTGACTATATACTGATAGTGTCCAGGAACTGGCCCAGGGACACAGAGACAGTAGCTATAGGGTATAGCATAAGCTGGACATACACTGGCTCATTCACCTGACAGTTAGGTGCTGGATCTGCCATATATGCCTATACTTTTATATGGATGGAGCTACATTAGTGCTGTCAGGCGATGGCTCCATTCATGGTCAGATGAGCACCTACCGTCTGTGCCATTCTAAAATGTCAGTATTTAAAATGGCCTAATTGGCCATCTAAATCAAAGCTTTTGTGGGCACCTTAAGTTGGTTGCATGAGATAATCACATTAAACATGCAGCACAGGTCGGTGGGTTTTGTTTTTTGTAAGTACAGACAGGCAAGCTCAAAATTAGTTTTGCTTTTGGCAATACTCCTGAAATATGTAAATAATTAATGGAGTCCCTAATTTTCTCTCCATTGGTTTAGGTACATGCACATGTTGGGCCTTGTAGTTCATTATCAGCTGCCTACCACTGCATTGGATCCTGACACTTAAAGCTCATGGTTTGAGATATTGCATTCACTATCGAGGCATTCATGTACCTAATTTATTATCTTTTTCCTATTTCAGTCAGTTTCCTTTCTTTATTCTAGATCTCCTTAAGGGCAGACTGCTCCCAGCTACTGTCTTGCTGCCCTTCTCTAACCACCTGGTTAGTGTTTATACAATATGCATGGGAGATCTGAGCCGTGTCCCTTATTCTGTATGTAAATAAAGGTAAAGAATTTGAGAGCTCTGATACATGGGTGTTATGTCCTCTCTCCTTAGATAAAAATAAACATTATATTAGAGACAGTGCTTGGGCTGTGTGGTGAGAGCAACTGTGTTATATTTGCAAAAAGAATAAAAAACGCACTTGTTATGGACATCCAGGCTCAGCTGTTGGATTGTAAAGGGATTATTTAGGCCTGAGACACACTGCTGTTTAGAGATCATTGTAGGTTACTAGTTGCCTTATCCATACAGTAAACAATAAAGTAAGTGTTCCATAAAAACGGGCATGGTAACGCTTCTTAATGGTTTCTAGGGTTAGAAGAACTATGAACCTATGAGGGTGGTTCAATAAGTAAGGTAACAAGACCTCTCACATGTATAATGTTCTCTATTTCATTCTAATTTCCCACCAGGCCAGAGCAGGTAGAACACTACTTTCCCTCACAGCTATTAGACTGCGCCTCATATCAGTCATACAGTTCAACATCAGTTGTAAGATGGCGGGGTTGGCTGAAACATGGTCAAGCATTAAATTGTGTAGTGTTATCAGATTTCTGTGTTTAAAGGGCATATCAGCATCTCAAATTCATCATCTACTTGTTGAGGTGTATGGTTATGACGTCATGTCATGGAAACAGGTCTGGGTTTTGTGCACTGCCTTTGATAACGGCAGGACAGACGTTCAAGATGAGCAGCGATCTGGCCAGCCAAACACGACCACCACATATGACAATTTGTGACTCACTGAAGGTCTGGTTCAGGAGGACAGACGCATTTGAGTTAGTGATATTGCTGACAAACTGAACATCTCAGTGGGTACTGTGCAACTGGGATACAGGAAAAAGTGTTCACGCTGGGTACCAAAGCAACTCACAGAAGTTCACAAAGCCAATAGGGTGGGATTGTCTCTCGTGCACTTGACACAATACCATGAGGAGAGGGAGTGCAGTTTCTGCAAAGTATTGTTACAGGCGATGAAAGGTGGCTGCATTATGTGACACCAGAGACGAAGCAAGCATCCATGACATGGAAACACACATTGTCCCCACCATCAAAGAAACTCAAGTTCAGCAAGCCATCATGTCCTGGCTTCAGGTGCTTGACACTGATTTCTTCTATGCCAGTATAGATACCTCCTTGGTGTAACGTTGGAACAAATGCTTAGACAAGTATGGGGACTATGTGGAAAAATAATCTGTATCAAAGCCATACTATTGATTTATACGTATATGTACGAGTTGAAAACATTTACGCAATGAAGGTCTTGTTACCTTTATATATTGAACCATTCTCGTACATTAAAAATGGGTATTACATTACAGTGGATAGAGGATCATTCAGGACTCATGGTAAAGTGTTTTTACAGCAATTTAAAAGAGTCATTGCAGCAAAGTGCAAGAAATTCAGGCACACTAGGGACCTGATTCAGAGCCGCTCGATAGATGCGATCGCTTTGCGTAAGTAGACGCCCACCAGCCATTCATAAGACGCCCACTTGCACACGTCATCTCCATTAAGTGCATGAAAACATTCGTACATCGAGCACCATCGGATGTGCTTGCAGTGCTTGAGGTTGACTATACCTGCCCGCAAGCACTGCAATCTCTTCAGTGTATAATTCAGCCATGTGAAGTGTACTATGACGCTGCCTGTTAATTATGCATGCCTCTGAAACTGTGTTTAAACACTGCCCCCGTTACTACTGCCCTGCCCCTGTTACCGCCCACAAACGGCCTGTCCTGTCACTCATTCCACTAGGCTGTCTTTGCAGGGCGAGGGAGCGCATCCCAATTGCTCGTACTAGTTTGCGCACGCACACTGCGAACTATATGCATGTGCACATTTGCAAACATCGCCAGCAACGAGCAATCGCTTGCTAGCGAGCAGGTCTGAATCAGGTCCTATGTCCATGAAAACACCATAAAAACAAAGGTGCATTATTACAAACAAATAGTGGAACATGCAACCACTTTTTCTCCCTTTTATGTATGCGACTGCTACATAATGAATTCATGCTGGCATAATACATGTACTACATACAGGAACTACTGTCCTTGGTGCTTGTTAATACCCCTTCTACAAATGTAATAATACACTGCAGTAGTCAGTCCTATAGTTTCATAATGTATTATTGGCCAGTTGTTGGATTTAACAGGGAGATGGGAATTGAGACATATGATAACATTGTATAACACACAGGTTCTTAAACTGTCCTCAGGACCCCAAACAGTGCATGTTTTCCAGTTCTCCTGACAGAATCGCAATTGAAATAATTAGCTTCACCTGTGGCTGTTTTAAAATGTGTCAGTGAGTAATGAGTAAACCTGTGCACCTGCTGGGTGACCTGCAAAACATGAACTGTGTGGGGTCCTGAGGACAGCGTTTGAGAACCACTGGTCTAATACACCAATGGGGTTATAAGTGAAGATGCAGATGAGTTCTCTTAGCAGCTGTGGGAAACTGAAGTTATTGATTTCAGAATATTCTAGAAAATTTACCTTGTGCTAAAAATGCATATGTACAAAAGCTTATTCTGGGCAGTGCAGAGCAAGTGGTGGCAAATAATTTGTGGTCTGAATCAATGCCTCAAGGTGCGTACACACACAACGATGTAAGTAATGGAACGATTTTCGTTGAACGATATTCGGTCAGTTTTTTCCCTTGAAAAAGTGAACGAAAATCGTTTTACAAAGTAGTTGGTTTTACTTTACTTAATAAACAATTTTCTGTGTGTTGAAGGAAAAATGTTGCAATTTTATTGAAAATCGTTCAGTTGGCCAGTCTGACTGAACTACAATCGACAAACGTGAACGCGCATGAACGATAATTGTTCGTTTATTGTTTTACACTGAACGATTTTTTGAACGATAACGATCATTGTGTGTGTGTGTACGCACCTTTAGTGCTGTAAATTGTTCCTAATGAGTAAATAGGTATTATGCTCTTCTTGAATGCTGGTTTGGTCCACAAAATGGGTGCACTGTTAATGAAATGTGTATAATTATGAGTAGGATCAGTGTTGTGAGTGCCTCAAGTTTGTGCAGGAGTGTAGCAAGGCCAGACTTGTGCACTGTTGTGAGAATTACAGAGCCAACAATCTGCAATTTATCAATATCGTCTGAGATGAATTCCCAAGCAATGCGAGTGTCTATAGATTATAAACATTCCCGCATAAACCAGGTTATTAATGTAATAATTGGATTTCCAGACAGATGTACAATAAAAATAAAAGTTGTTTTATTTTATAGGCAAAAGGAATGATTCAGTCTGTTGGTAACGCAGTTACAAGTTTTCAACCATCACAAAAGAAAGTCTGCTAGAACAGCGCAGGCCTGTCCTTAAATGTACATTTTAACTCTTGAATAAAAGTGGGTTAGTCTTTAGTAATGAACTTAGCAATTAGAAAATTCCTTTATTCCATTGTTTGACAAGTCGAGGCCGCATGATATGATTTCTCAAACAATTATCTCCAAAGAGTTATATTTATAAGACTTTTAACCTCTTGCCTGCCGTGGTCGCATGAGATGTAACCACACCAGGATGGGCTTTCCCTGACATGGTCGCATCCTGTCGGCAGCTGCTAGAAGATAATCTTCCAGCAGCTGCAGGGTTCACCCCCAGCCCCTTGGTTGCCACTGCAACCTCCTGTCAGCCGGGCTGTTAAAGGGGGGGTGATTCTAAAGGGATTGCCCACCCGCGGCTGCAGGAAAGCAGTCTTCCTGCAGTCCGGGCTGAGGGAAGCTGAAGCTTCCTTTCTCCTGACTACAGGCACTGCGGGGGAGCCGACTGCGATAGGCGATCACCCACCAGCCTGGGCTGAATGCACTGCAGCAGCCCCGCCTACCCCATGTCTCTCCCCCTCCCAGCCAGCAGTGAGTCATGGGCAATACTTATGATTATGCAAATACAGCAGGCTGAAAAAGGCCTCTGAGATATTCAGACGGTGGAAGGAGGGATGTGCAATGTGCGGCAGTAAGAAGTAGGACAATTTAAATTAAGAAATAGAAATGTTTTTTGTATTTGGTGCTTTAGTTTCTTGGCAGATGTGGTGGAAAGGGTATTTCTGTGGGTCAGGTATAGTGCAAGGCAGTGGAGTGGGGGGTGATGGGTATTTCAATGCGTACAGTATGGTGTCAGGGAGTGATGGAAATGTAGAGGCACTTCTTTGTGTGAGGTATGGTTTCAAGTTGCAGTGATAAGGGAATTACAATGGTTAAGTATAGGGACATTGATTTATGGGTGCCTTATTCATTTTTTTGCTATGGCCCAGCACCTAGTGCTGCCTTTGTGATCACACCGAAATATCAGAAAAGGGCTGCACCGCATTATGTACCAAAAATAACCGGATGTACCTTAGAGTACTGGCTACTGGCTACAATATATTCTACATATGACAGCAATCCTGTCAGCACTGCCGGGACTCACAATAGTGCAAGTTATATTTTATGTGTGTGTGGGTTCTAAAAGTAGATACTTTTTAACCAGAATACTCTGACCAGGTTGTATTATATTGTATCCGATATTATCTATTTGAAAATGTTATTTTTAATTGTATCTGTTCAGTGTGAATTTTATGAGTTAATGTATTAGTGCTTTTTTACTTTCATCAAGTACATCCGGTTCTTTGGTACATATTGGAACGCGCAACCTTTTTCAGATATTTCAGTATTATTTTTGAAGGCACGTAAACAACCTTCTTTTTGGGCAGCTGTGACCAATTACATATGAGTTGTTTCTCCTTCGTCCACTAGGGGACACTGGAGCTACGACACTGGGGTATAGACTTGGGGTTGAGTAGAAACTGGCACTTTAAGAATCTCTACAGATGTGACTGGCTCCTCCCCCTCTTTGCCCCATCAGCCCCAGTTTTTTAAATGTGCCTGAGAAGGCGGAGCACTGTGGGGCTGTCTCCAGCCCTGTTGGATTTTACTTTCCTTTTATTAAAAAAAACCCCACATTATTGTGAGGACAGGCAGGTTGATTTCTGCGACAGCCTGCCTGCTACGTGGGAGCTGCTGGGGAGGGCACCGCCACAGCTACTGCTGCCAGTGTCCGGTGCCCTGACAAGAAATTTTCATGTGAGACCTCCACCGCAGACACATGAGCTTGTGCCCGGGTTCTCACAGCTCCATAAGCCCAGCACCCCGGCCGCAGCAGTTGTGAGTATACACACCGCTCCCGATTAGCAGCTGCGGTTTTAAGTCTGGGTAGTGTGTGTGTGTCTGTCAGCAGAATGGCAGCTAAGGCAGCAGATAAGACCTCTCAAAAATGTTATGCTTGCTCTAAATGCAAGAAAAAGTTTACTCCTGCACGTTCTGAGGGCTCTTCCCTATGTGAATGTGTGATACAGAACCCTCCACAGCATCACAGGGAGACAATATTCCTCCATCTTGGATGCAGACTTTTACAGGGGTTATGGCGGATTTTTCATCTGAATTAGTCGCCTCTAGAAGGGAAAGGGAAGCTGCATGGGCAAGTCCCAGTACTTCCCATCCCCCTATAGCTAATGAATGGGCTCAGGATTTAACCCGTTCAGTCGATAGTTTGGTTCAAATGATGAGTTCTTCCAGGCTGTCGAACGTCCGCATCAGCCGACAGCCAAGGAAGCAAACTCTTCCTGCGGTTCTCCAGTCAGAGGAAGAAATGGATGAGAATAATTCTTCACCAGAGGATGAGGAAGGCGAAAAGCTGGAGAACTCTGATACGGAGGTGTTCTCCCAGGATCCAGAGCCCCCGTCACAGGGGGTGGAGGCGTTGATCCTCGCCATTCGTGAGGTTTTCCACATGTCGGATACAGATCTGTTCTGTAAGAAACCTATATCCGCTGTTACCTTTCCTGTTTCCCTTAAATTAACGAACAGTTGCCGGCTGCCTGGAAGCACCCAGATCGGAAGTTTCAACTTCCGTGCCATTTTCTGTCTCTGTATCTTTTTCTCTAGATTAGGCCTGGCCAACCTGTGGCTCTCCAGCTGTCATGAAACTACAAGTCCCAGCATGCCCTGCTACAGTTTTGCTATTAGGGAATGCTAAAACTGTTGCAAGGCATGCTGGGACTTGTAGTTTCACAACAGCTGGAGAGCCACAGGTTGGCCAGACCTGCTCTAGATAATCTAAGTAAGTGGGAAAACCCTCCGCAGGTGGACGCTTCAGTCTCTCGCCTTTCTAAGAAGACTACAGTATCGGTTCCAGGGGCTACGACCTTGAAGGAAGGACCCGATCGCAAGATAGAAATCACTCTTAAGTCCATCTATATAGCTGCTGGTGCCCTATTTAGACCGGCACTAGTGGGCTCTTGGGTCAACAAGGCGGTAGAAAAGTGGTCTGAGCAGCTAGCGGAGGGCCTACGATCTAATACTCCTGGATAGGAGCTCATCTCCCTCGTAGAACATATACAGGAATCTGCAGTTTACCTGGGAGAAGCTTCTCGGGATATTGGACAGGTAGGCTCCAGGATTTTGTCCTTGCCGCTCGACGAGCCCTGTGGTTACGTTCCTGGCAGGCGGATGCAGAATCCAAACGAGCTGTGGAAGGACTTCCATTTACAGGTGACATCCTGTTCGGACCCGAGCTAGAGAAATGGATTTCTTCAGCTACGGGCGGGAAAAGCAACAGTTTACCTTATTAAGTGACAACTCCACAAAGGTCCTTTAAAGGGCCTTCCTTTCGCCCTTCCGCAAAATTCCAGGGCCAACCTACAGGTGCTTCCTCGGCTACCTGTCGTCCCAATCCCAAGCCTGCTGACAAGCATGTCACATGACGGGCTACAATCCCACTTGGGGAACCCCAAGGTGGGAACTCGCCTTCTGCGGTTTTATGGACCAAGACATATTCAGACTCCTGGGTTCACAGTCTGGTCGGTCAGGGCTACAAGATCGATTTTGATTTTCCTCCAATTTGGTTTTTCTCCACAGGTCTTCCTGTCGATCCTGGAAAACAACTTGTCCTCCAGCAGGCAATCGACAGACTTTTGACCTCCAAGTTCCTGGTTCCAGTTCCAACTCCTCCAAAGGACCCAGGGATTCTACTTCAATCTTTTCGTAGTTCCCAAACCAGATGGTTCGGTCCGTCTCATCTTGAACTTAAAATCCTTGAATCTTTACCTGTTTCATCACAGATTCAAGATGGAATCCCTACATTCAGTCATTGCGGGGTTGGAAGAGGTGCAATACATGGTCTCTTTAGACATCAAGGATGCGTATCTACACATTCCCATTTGGAAACCGCATCAAGCATTTCTTCCCTTTGCGATCCTGGATTCCCATTACCAGTTTCAGGCCCTGCCGTTTGGCCTATCAACGGCTCCCAGGGTGTTCACCAAGGTAATGGTGGTGATGATTGCCAATCTTCGCTCACAGGGAGTGAACATTGGGCCTGATTCAGAGCCGATCGCTAGATGCAATTGCTCGCACGATGTGTATGCAAATTGTGTAGGTAGTGTTATGGCACAGCAGTGCATTAGCACGCCCAGAGCGATCACATAGTGTATGCAAACACCCACCAGCCTCTTTTAAGACACCCATTTGTGCACGTCATGTCCAGGAAGTGTATGCAACCATCGGTATATCGGGTAACATCGGATGCTATCGCAGAACTTGAGGTTGACCACACCCTTCCGCAAGCACTGCGAGCACTTCAGTGTAAAAACAAGCCAGGTGACGTGTACTACGATGCTGTCTTTTAATTATGCACACCTCTAAAATGCTGTTGAGATGCTCAGGCATGCCTGCGTTTGCACCCCCACTCCCCTGTTTTTAATTGCCAAGCCCTGTTACCACCTACAAACAGCTTCCCCTGTCACTCACTCTGCTGGGCTGTCTATGCGCAGCGAGCGAATGCATTGTGAACTTTCGCTAAGGTATGCACATGCATACACACTGCATACCATCAGCAGCAGCGAGAGTATGCATCTTAGCGAGCGGGTCTAAATGAGCTCCATTGTCCCGTTTTTGGACGAGATTCTACTCAAAGCATCATCGAGAGACAGACTAATGGAACATTTAGCTCTGACACATCAGTTCCTCATTCAACACAGATGGTTCATCAATTTCCAGAAGTCCCAGTTGCTACCATCTCAACGGCTGCAGTTTCTGGGGATGATTTTGGACACTGTTACTGCGAATTTTCCTTTCTCTGGACAAGGCACATGCCATCCAGGAATTGGTCCGCTTACTCCTCAAGCCCAAACGCGTGTCAATTCACCTTTGCATCAGGCTCCTAGGGAAAATGGTAGCGTCCTTCGAGGCCATCCAGTACGGCAGGTTTCACTCCAGGACGTTCCATTTGGATCTACTGTCCGGGTCTCATCTGCAGATGCATCAGCTGGTGACCTTGTCTCCACAATCTCGAATTTCCCTCCTTTGGTGGCTCCGGACAGATCACCTGCTGGCGGGACGTTGATTCGACATCTGAAACTGAACTCTGCTGACCACGGACGTCAGTATCCGCGGTTGGGGAACGGTGACCCTGAGCAACTAATTCCGGGTACGTTGGACATGCGAGGAGTCTCTCTTGCCAATCAATGTCCTAGAACTACGAGCCATCTATTACGCTCTTCTCGCAGCAGCTCCCGTTATGGGGGACGCCGGTTCAGGTCCAATCGGACGCCACAGCCGTGGTGTATATCAGTCGACAGGGAGGAACTCGCAGCCGCATGGTGATGCGAGAGGCAAGACACATTCTCAAATGGGCAGAAACGTCCCGGTTATCTCAGCGATTTTCATTCCGTGAGTGGACAACTAGGGAAAATGGTAGCGTCCTTTGGGGCCATCCAGTACGGCAGGTTTCACTCCAGGACGTTCCATTTGGATCTACTGTCCCAATGGTCCGGGACAGTAGATGCAAATGGATCTACATTCTCAAATGGGCAGAAAGAAACGTCCCGGTTATCTCGGCGATTTTCATTCCGGGAGTGGACAACTGGGAAGCCGATTACCTCAGTCGGAAGGACCTTCATCCTGAAGTCTTCCAGCAACTGATGTTCCGGTGGGGCGTACCACAGATAGACCTATGGCCTCCAGGAAAAAAATCACCAACTACCTCTGTATTGCTCCAGGACGAGGGATCCCAGGGCGTTAGGAGCGGACCCTCTGTCTCTGACCTGGCCATACGATCTGGTGTACCTTTTTTCCTCCGTTCCCTCTGATTCTATGGGTGCTGAAGAGCATCAAACGCGAATCCCTGTCAGTAATCCTGGTAGCACCGGATTGGTCTTGCCGTGCTTGGTACTCGGATCTTCTCTCCCTCCTGGCGGACGATCCTTGGTCTCTTCCGCTTTTGATCAGATCTTCTGCAACAAGGCCCTTTTGTACACCCCTTAAGTCATCTTCGTTTGACGGCGTGGCTGTTGAAGCCATTTTACCTAGGAAGGTGATTCCTACCATGCTTCGGGCTCGTAAGTCGGTCAACTCGGCGCATTACCATAGAATTTGGAAATCCTATGTGTCTTGGTGTGAGTTGCGTAGTTCCTCTTCTTCTTCTTCCTCCTTCCATTTACATCGCCTTCTTCTTTTTCTACAAAGAGGTTTGGATGCTGGGCTTTGGTTAGGTTCCCTTAAGGTGCATGTTTCACCTTTGTCTGTTTTCTTTCAGCGTCGTCTGGTGCTAATACCTGAAGTTCAGACCTTCTTTCAGGGGGGCTTCGCCGCCCTTTATTCTACCTACATCCCCTTGGAACCTTAACCTGGTTCTTTCTTTTCTTCAGTCTGCGCTCTTTGAGCCTTTTTGGATGATGTTGACTTGAAATTTCTTACCTGGAAGCTGATCCTGTTGCTGGCGCTTGCTTCAGCTAGATGAGTCTCGGAGCTAGGCGCCCTGTCTTGCAAGACTCCTTATGTGATAGTTCATGATGATTGGGTGGTTTTGCGTACCTGCCCTTCTTTATTGCCTATGATGGTATTGGCTTTCTACATTAATCAGCCTATTGTGGTTCCTGCACTTAAGGATTCGTCGGGAGCTTCCCCTGGATGAAGTGTCGCACTGAAGGGATCCGTAAATCGGATGCTCTTTTTGTCCTTTATGATGCGGCCAAAACAGACTTTAGCGAGATGGATTCGCCTGACCATTCGTCAGGCTTATTTGTCTAATTCTCTTCCTCCGTCTGTTTCTGCGCTTTCTACGAGCTCCGTTTATACTTCTTGGGCCGTGCGAGGGGAGCCTACGCTTCCCAACTTTGTAAGGCGGCTAATTGGTCCTCTCTTCATACCTTTGTGAGGTTCTACACCTTTGCGGCCTCTGATTCTAGTTTTGGCCGTAGGGTTTTGCAGGTCTCTCAGTTCTCTCCCTCCCATGGGGCTTTGGGACGTCCCCAGTGTTGTAGCTTCAGTGTCCCCTAGTGGATGTAGGAGAAAACAGGATTTTGGTACTTACCGGTAAATTCGTTTCTTGGATTCCACAGGGGACACTGGACGCCCTCCCACCTTGTTTTTGTCTTCTGCACGAATTGCTGCAGTTTGTTGTTGATTTTGGTGTGACTGTGCATCGCACAGTGTGTTTGGTTGGTTCGCAGCTGTACTATTTTTCTTCCTTAGCTTCTCCTTCTATTTGGTTGTGTGTTTCCTCCATCTCCTCTCGGGCTCAGTTTTCTAACTGGGAGCCAGTCACATCTTTAGAGATTCTTAAAGTGCCAGGCTCTACTCGACCCCACGTCTATACCCCAGTGTCCCCTGTGGAATCAGAGAAATGGATTTACCAGTAAGTACCAAAATCCTGTTAATGAGAGCACCACTGATAGCAATTTCTCTAGTTTCTATATGATCACACACATATGCCTGCTAGGCCCACCATACTCTTAAGGTGCGTATCCACTAGCAGATAGTGGAACGACAGTACGATATGTCATTCAGTGTAGGTACCCTCCCTCATCCCTGAACATGGTCAATCTGTCGTTATCGGAAGATTGACCAGCATGTTCAGGCGATGATTGATGTTGAAAACGACCAGCGGGAGCGCACATCGCTGGTCATTTCCAACATTTTCATGCCTTATTAATGAGAGATTGAATGATAACGATATCGTTCAATCGCTCATTTTAATCGACAAGTGGATATGCGGCATTAGAATTTCCATCCCACAACAGTGTGTGTGTAGGCAAGTATTATTCATCGCTGTCATATTGATGTTTAGCCTCGTACTCACGATTTGTGTTTCTAGTGTGTATAAGAATTTTAAATGTTCAAAATTTTTATTTGCCCTCAACACTAATTTTGCTTCTGCTCAAATGAGGCTATTTTTGTGAAAAAAGTTGATCGCTCCTCCGCCAGTGCTCTCACTGACACAATCAATGGTTAATGGTAAGAAAAGTGATTTTGGCAGGCGCAAGTTATTATCCAACTGTCCACAGCGTGTCAATCGGGACGGAAGGGGTCAGCATGGGGTGAGGAGGTGAAGAGGAGCTCTCCTAGAGCTATTTTGTTGATAAATCCTGCTCTTTCCTGTGATGTCACATACTCAGGAACCAATCAACATTAGCAGTTCCTGGACTTCTAGAAGGCTTCAACGGTGATGGTGCCCTCTATAGGATGGAATATGACATCTCTTCTTTGACTACAGTATCTACGCAACTCAAGAGAACTTTAACATATTTGGTGCTCTCTGTCACCACAGAATTCCAATCTGTTGCATCAGTACCACAGAACTACTATTGTTAATTGGCTTGAGAGGGCCTACAGACACCTCTATTGTACCTGAATCCTTTGTTCTTTCTGTGGACTTGATCCAATTAGGAGTAAGTTCCTTGTGGCGCGATAAGTGTACTCTCGGACTTGCACATTTTTGTTCGCACCCCTGTAGGGCTGCAAACAAAAATGTGCGAGTCCGGGCTACGAAGGGGGCGATTTGTACACTGTTACAGTGGAAACTCGCCCCCATCACTCCTACTTGGATCCAGCCCTGTGAGTACAAAATATGATTAGTTTAGTTAACTCTCTAATTATTGTATAATGTCTTTACATGTTTTCTGCTTTGCAATACCTGAATTAATGAAAGGTTTAATTGGTGCTATCTTAGTTTTCTGGCCACATTACCAACTCTCAACTGGGTAAACCCAGCCATGGTAAGTACTGCTTGTACTCCTCTTCTGGGGCATCTCTTGTCACTGTCCGGCAGTAGTGATTCACCTACCCTGATATCTTTGTTCCATTGCTGAAATGTCTTGGTGGGATCGCTCACTAGGCTTGTCACTCAGTGCACCACAGTTATCTTGTGTGGGTAATCCCATGAATCGTATATATTTGAATAGGGGAGGGGACAAATAACTGATTGAGTCATTAGGCCCCACCCCCTCTGCGCGGAACGCAGATTGCTGGTAAGATTTTCTCCATTCTGCCCACTTCACTATGGTAGGAATACCCCTACATTGTCATAAATGGGCTATATCTCGGAACTCAGAGCTAACTGAGAGTTTTAAATGTCATATTCATTCTTTGCATTCTGAAATCAATTAGAAGTAACTATTTTCACATCGGAAACATCTTCATTGTTGTGCAGTGTAATACAAGAGGATATGGTAAAAATCACATACTAATTAAAAATTGCCTATAAAAGGTCTATTAATAGTAAATTGACCGGTCAAATAAAATAAATAAAATTTCACGTTAAGGTGCCCTACATCTGCGACGGATCATCGCGATGCAGGACTGCGATCGTAAATTTCCGATCGCCCATCGATGTTCTGCGATCTGTCGCCGGATCGCGGACATTTGACATGTTAAATGTCCCCGATTTGACGATTGTGATAATTTTTTGATCGAAATCGTCAAATCGAACATGTTGTATTTCTGCGATCCCAGGTTGCAGCATCGCGGGATCGCTGCAATCCATCTCTGATGTATGGGGCCCATAACTTCCATACACACAAAAAATACACATTCATCATTAAAATAATTGTTAAAATTAGCCTGCAGAAGACATCCAAAAAATAGTTTAGTTTAATTGTTAAAGGACGTGGATCTAAATTCTTTCAATGAATCAAATGTTGAAGAAACAATTACATTGTCCACAGCTATATCAGAGTATTCTCCGGTAAAGTAAAATCAATTTACTCCAGGTGGTCAAATCTCACAGTCTTGGAATATATCTTGTCAGCATAAGAAATTTCAGTCTGTTTTATATCTCCATATAAATACGAGCATAGGGCGCATATAATTACTGATAAGTCTCCACTGTGGTAAGCCTGAATATTCCCCTGTACTGTATGTTGACGGGGAGAGAGGGAGGCTAATCTCCAGCCAGAGACTGGGTATGAAGGGACCTGTCAGACTTAGGGCCCTATTCACTTGGAAGCTAAAAGCCGAGATCCGTGAAAAAGTATCGCCGATTGCGACTTTTCACCAGGTGGAAACTTCTCTCCGTAATTCAATTCCATCCGCTTTTCGCGTACGTGACAACGCAATGCAATAGGCGAAAAATATTCGCCTGTGAATAGGAGAAAAGAAGTGCAAAACTTTTATTTAGGGGTGCAAATGTGGGGAAAACACTCAGAACC
This sequence comes from Taudactylus pleione, assembly GCA_031769625.1. Lineage (NCBI taxonomy): Eukaryota > Metazoa > Chordata > Amphibia > Anura > Myobatrachidae > Taudactylus > Taudactylus pleione. The sequence goes on from JAUIMM010000068.1 coordinate 3,161,565, forward strand.
CTTGGAACAAGCCTCCAAAGGATAACTGTGTCAAAAAATCCCTATAAAAAAAGTAAGAAACACCCCTAAAAAGTAGTTTGAATTTGGGGTCGAAAAAGTACAAAGTGGGGGTACAAACATAAAAGGTAGCGACTTTTTGGGGGTCTGCAAGAATGGGTGGGGTGTTTTGTTGATTGCAGGGGTTTGCTTAAGGTGCGTTTTTCTTCACTTTAGCGACTTTTAAATATGCTTGCACCCATTTTCAAGTACCCCAAATTTGACAGGACTACTTATTTTCTCCAAAAAAACCTGCTTAATGCTATTCTTCACCACTTGTGTAAAGACGCTAATTAGAGGCAATTGTACCAACTTATGTACCCCAAACAGTTGTATTACTACATTGATCCCCAATGTTTCTTCATCTTTTTGGGGGGTTCAGGCTGTTTTCCCCGATTCTGACACAACTTTTCGCCTGTTCTGACTTTGCGTGTCTCCGTTTTCACGTCTTTTGGAATTGAATAGGGCGAATCGTGGGGACACGCGCGATAAGTTTCACGTCTAAAGTACACGATGTAGGCAAAAAGTCCGGCATGCAAAACTTTATCGCATACGCGAAACTAATTGAATACGGGCCTTAGTTTGTATCTTGTAGTCAGCTGTGGCTCGATCCCTGCCTCAACCTCAGCGCCTATTATATGCTCTGTTATAGAGCGTGTATCCGTCTCTCCAGAGCTCCGTGATGGCAACAGGCAAATATCGTTTAATTGCCCAAAATGGTCTCCACCACTGACGTGTTGCGCACCGCAGTTTGGGTGCTTTATCTCATGATAACGGTCAATCGTTCATTAATCGTGCAGTGGATATGCCGTGCTGGCTACCAGCGATACGGGCTCTCGCTGGTCGTTCACGCCGTCGCTCATCGCCCGATATCAGGTTGTGCAGGCTCAGGGATGAGGGAGGGTGCCCATGCTGAACGATATATCTAGTTTAGTTGGATTTCTGCTCGCACCTCAGGAGGGTGCGAGCAGAAATCCTCTAAGTAATCGCATTTTTACCTTAAACACGACACATTTGTGGGGAAAACTATTTAATGCACCTTACTGAACTTCATACAACTGTTTTTATTAGACAACTTGCCCTGGTCACAGCACTCTATAAACGCCAGCAGATCACGTTTTTTTCTTTTTTAATATTAATATGTTTAGGGATGATGACAGGGTCTTTAAAAATATATTTTCTGGAGCTAGCACAGTAAATCCCTAGCAAAACAAACATACAGCTGTGCCGGTATAGATATCCGGGACGGAGTCTACATAAACATCCTGGGGCCCTTGACGTGTCTATCCCTAGGCACTTGGTGCCCTCATTATACCAGTGCCCTCCTCTTCTATGTTGTACCCCATGCCCGTTCCCCGTCCTAAACCACCCGCGTCAGGACAACACTGCTCTAGTCCTGAGTCTTCTTGCCATGTACACAGCAGCCGAGTCCCACCCGCGACCTTGGCCGGCACCAGCAGCGCTTAGATGATGGCACGGAGGAGGCGGGACACAGTGACGACATGACTATGAATCGAGAAACGAAAGTCAGAGAGGAATGGGAAGATGTGAGTGAGGAGACGGGCTGAGTGTGTGTAATAATAACCGGTGCAGCAGCAGCAGCCAGCCAGAGAGAAGACCAGCACATTGCAGACACCAGTGGCACACTGACTTCTCCATCCTGTTGGTAAGATCTTCACTTACATTATTATCATTACTCTGTGACAAGGCCACAGCAACCCCTGTCATTGTTTTGTTTCCAAGTACGAGTGTGGGAGACGTCAGTGTGGTAAAGCCCTGTGACACCTCCATTATTCTCTGTATGTTGGCACATGTCGCCTTTGTAATATTTCCAGTAGCAGTTTATAAAGTAAGTAAACTTTTCTTTCCACAGGGTCTTAGCCTCACACTACCCCCCCAAATTTACCATAGCCATCATACCTGTTATCTTGTGCTATTTTATTGCAACACATCTTAAGCTGGGTACACACCTTTGTGATCACTCTTTCCTTGAGATGGTTCAATCAACTTCACTACTGATCGGAAGTCCCGACCACAGTGCCGATACGTGCATACACACCTATACAATCATACTGCCGACCTTCCATACCCGACTGCCAAAATATCGAAAAGAAAATGATTGTACCACCGTACATACTCTCACGATTCCAGGCTACACTCACAGCAGATGTACCAAGAATTACCATAATAGACTGGAAAGGGGCGTGATTACAGTAAAAACTACAAATAAATATACATAAATATATAGATTGGAATATAGTATAGATGAATCGTAATTATATATAGTAAATATATATTTTTAACCATGCTTTCAGACATTACATACTGTATATAGGTCCTGAAGGATACAGGGTGGCTGCATTGGAAACTTGCAATACATTAGTACATTTCCTGCTGTATAGTAGAGGACATTTAAGTCAGTGAAAAAACCATATAATAGATTGCAGTATCACAATATTAGCCAAATACAGTTGTGGCAAATCACACAAAACAGGGAGGAGCGTTTACACGAGAGCACATAGCAAGCAACCTGTCCTTGTTTAGTTATACACACCCACAGGCGGCACTGCTGTTAGTGTAGAATCGGAAGTACGGTTTCAAAAAAAAGGTCGAAGGTGCGTGCACAATGCACTTTTGGTCCAATCTCACCGTTTGAATCGGAGGAATATTAAACTACATCAGATGTGATCCTTCGATTCGACCAGCTTTCTTCCGGCAAAACATGATCGAAGGTGCGTACACACTCTTGCGATATTGCATGAATGGATTAAATTTGAAAGAGCTGCCCAATGATTGTATAGGTGTGTACCCAACTTTACATATTGTGCTCACTTTTGGTATTGCTGTGACGCTTTTTATGGGGTGGTTAGGTCATTATATCCACTTTCTTATATAGACGTGTTTCAGTGTTCTTATAAGGTGGTGGTAAAGACAATCAGTGTTTACTTTAGTGAGCACTTTGACTCTCAATACAATACTGCTTTAATTTACACTTATAGCCCAGGGTTGTTGTGTCAGTACATCTCGTTGCTACATCATAATACAAGATGTCTGCACTTTAATCACTATCTATCATATACCCAAACAAGGAGACAGGATATCACCAGACTGAAGCAGCGCTCAAGCCAACCTTGAGCGTAGAGTCCTACATCTCCATATAAGGGGTATATTTACTGAAGTGCAGGTTTATAGAAGTGGAGGTGTTGCTCATAGTAACCAATCAGATTCTACTTATTTATCTAGGACCTTATACAAGATAATAGCTAGAATCTGATTGGTTGTTATGGGCAAAATCTTTACCTCTATAAACCCGCACTTTAGTAAATATACCCCTTACTCTTTTCATTCCTAGGGATCTATTCATGTTATATTGTTTATCCCGTTTGTTAATTTTCTCTGTATATATCGCATCAGTTCAGCTGAGGCATAACATAACATGCCCTGGGGGCTGTCAGCAGCCCCTATACAAAAATGAAATGGGGGCCCCTGCTGACAGTTCTAAAACAAATGGTAACACATTCTCTCTGTCACATTATAGTGATTAATATAAACTCATTACCAGCTGGTGCTGTAGGCTGGTGTTCCTTTGGGGGGATTTCAAATTAATGCGATGTTGAATAGCGCCGGAGCTATTTACTTGTCTGCATTGCGTCTGGCACTTAGGTCTGAAATGCAGTTTACTGCATCTAATGCTAAGGGTTTAGTCAAGGTAAACGGCATTCTCCGACTTTTAAGTGCCAGACGCGAAGCTGTTAGCGCATGCGTTAAGTCTGCAAGTTGCACTAGTTTAGTCAGATTTCTGCTCACACCTCAGGAGGGTGTGATCAGAAATCAGTAATCACGGGTTTACAGTGCGGCCAATTGAATAGCTCTGGGCATTAACTCCCGGCATTTTTCAACATTGAATTTAATTGAATCCCCCCCTTTGTGATTACAGTAGATGCATGAATCCAAAAAGCACTACTGGAGGCTACTGATGGTAAGTAGTAACCAAGGGTTCTAAGAAACACAAGCACGCACAACTTTTAGGGGTCTATGGGCCTGATTCAGCAAGGATCGCAACTGCAATTGGCCGATAGTTGCGTTCTGTACAGGCGTATGCATCGCTGTGCGCGAACCAGCCACCGCGATCACAGTGACTACGCAGACCCCTCGCAGAGTGATTGACATGAAGTATCGTTTGGGGGTGGTGATGGGGTTGTAGGCAAAACACAGGCATGCCAGTGCGTTTGAACGCCGTGCATAAATTTGGCACTGCGATGCCATACACAGCTTGAGTAGTCACTTCGTGCGATGAGGTTAGCAATTCATGAGTAAGTTCAGAGCTTGTGCAAGTGTGTGTGAGGCTGTGATTGTACTCGATGTTACCGATGGTTTTGTAGTCTTGCTAAGTATTACAGATGTGTGTAAGGTAAGATGGGCATCCTTATGTTGTGCTGCGATGGCATAGCGATTGCAGTGGATTAGCATATCTTCGCAGTGAGACTACGTGTGTAATCGCTATTGCATTCGCAGTTGCGAGCTGTACTGAATCAGGCCCTATGTACTAAGCGTACTGAGTAAGTAGAAGTGTGTGGGTTTAAGAGCAACGCATGCAGCAACAGTAATTGTATAAAAGCAGGCCTAGATAAAGGCTACATTGTTGGGTTGGAGTACAGTTTTATGGCTTTATTTAATTTCCTCTTTTTTTTTTATGATTGCCCCATAAACCACTCCTCATAGACCATATTGTGGAGATCTCCATTGTCAGATATTTTGCATAGATCCGTAATGTTAGCCTCGTTGATATTACCCCACCCATGGACGTTTTAAGAGAGGAGGGGGCCAGTGTCCTCTCTGGGAGTGCAGTAGACTCTGGCTTTGTGTCAGAGTCTACTGGTCATGTGCAGGTCTCCGGGAACATGGCGTCTGCGCTATGTCCCTGAAGACATCTCTAGTGCGCATGTGCAAATCTCCAGGAAAATGGCCGCTGCGCCATTTTCCAAGTGATTTCAGTCTTCAAAACCAGATGACTCAGGAATCTGGAGAGGTAAGTACAATAAGTATGGGTGTAGAGTTTGGCCCACCTGGACCCAGGTACCGTGTGCACCGCACACCCTGCACACATTATAAATACGCCAATGACCCCACCACCATTGGAGGCAGCATTGCATCACCATTTTGAAGAACCTGTTTTAATCCACTTTGCACACACACCACATATTTCATCCACCATGTACACACTTCACACCATAGTGCTTATTGCAAACCAGTTTAAAATGACCCCTCTGTCTTCCTATTGAGAGATACGTCCTAAGCGATAGAATTCCACACAAAACCTCAGCATATCAGTGAATCAAGGGGTGGCAGTAGAAGAAACAGGTGTACTGCCTGCAAGGGTGGTGAGATCTGCCTCTGTTTCTCTTTTCTTCTCTGAGATGTGTTCTCATACATTATTATTATTATTATCGTTTATTTATATGGCACCACAATTGTTCTGCAGCACCTTACAAAGTACATAACCAAAAAAGTTACTTACAGTACAATACAATACAATGCAGGACAAGGACATGGATAATATACATTGATACATTGGTGGCCATAACACCCAAATAAGCAACAGAGCATAAGCAACCAAGTGTTAGGTGTTCTAATGGTGAGTAAGAAGTAGATGAAAATAAAATAAGGAGAAGGACAAGAGGGTAGAGGGCCCTGCTTCCAAGAGTTTACAATCTCAAGGGGAATGTAATCTAGCCCATTATACTACACAGTGCAACTTGCCTGGCATGAGTGAGCCGCCAGGTCCCATGCAACTCTGCTAGCATCTGGCATCTTTTTTGCTGAAAATGTGATGGGACACGTACGCACCAGCAGACTGTGCTGATTAATTTGATATGCGACACTTTTATATCTGTGTGCACTTGAGTCTGTATATGAAGCACAACGGACCTTTGAATGAAAAAAATCTGCGGACGCTACATTGTAAATTCAGACCTGTGTTCGCTAGTTTAGAGCCAGCCTCTGTAACATAAGCATGGGAAATCCCTCTTGCATTGCATTGCTGACATTGAGGATGGTGCACGGCTGACCGCAAGGCGACCATAATAACCTCAGCATTGCATGCAAAGTTGTGTGCATCTCTGTGTCTGTACCGCACCCTGTCTGTACGCTTGGTTTCATAGCCTTCATCATTATCAGTGCACACATACTCCAGCCCTTTCCTTGGTGCGATAGAGCCACCTGATTGCCCAGTTAGCTCCAGTTACTTACACCCACAAGTGGATATGCAACTGAATAATGGGTAAAACGGAATCACCCATAGTTGCGTACACTTGGCACTGGGACATGTTTTACACAAGATATGTCCACAAAACTGACTTTGCAGAGCTAGGAATGCACCTAAGAATGTGCTGTATTCACCACTTTGTCAAGTTTGTGCACTACTCCACAAAACTGGACACGCCATTGATTCTACTCCTTACTTTGTATGGTACTCACTCTGTCCAACTCCTCTCCTTGGCCTTTACAAGCTTCTGCTGCTTGTCGAAACCTTCTGTCTAGCTTGGCCAAACCATGCAGTACAGCAGAAATCTCATAAATTTCACACAAATACAAGCAAACGTGGCTCTAAATATGGTTTTTCACTTAGGAGTGGATGTTTTGCAATTTTTAATGACAACCTTTGTAATTTAGCTTAACATACTGAAATTTGCTTAATAATAAACCTGGCCACATATTTTCTGTTCAAAGCTAAAATTTGATGCTAATATTTAAATTTATTTTAGTGTGTACAAAAATACACCAATAGATTAAGGGCCTGATTCAGAGATGTACGCTAATGCGACCGCAACTGCATCTCCAAATGCAACGCAGTTGCAATAAATATGCTAATGTTAGCAAAGATCACCCGAACATAAATACGCCCACTGCTGCCTTCTCACCTGCGTACAACTACGCATACCTACATAAACATCGGTACCATCAAAGTACATCGGCGGCCATTTTACCCATGCGGCAGGTCTGACCTGAAGCAGGCCAGGGAGCTCTTCTACCTCGCAGAGTTGCGTATGCAATTGTAGTGGCTAATTTATGCACGCCCACGTAACGGCGTTCAAACGGCCAGGCACGCCTGCGTTTCGCCAACCACCCCCTGTCCACACCCCCAAATGGTCACTTCCTGTCAATCAACCTGCATTGGACCTCCGTGGTTTGTGTGAATGCACAGCGGACATACTGCTGCCTTCAAGCACGCGCACTACGATGCATACGTATGCGCAATGGCAAATAATTGCTCGATCTGCGTGCAAATTGCAGTTGCGTTTATCTCTGAATCAGGCCCTGTTATAGTATGTTAAAATGTATATTATTAGCAGGAACTTATGTAGATCAATTATGTAACCTAAGACTCTCCAGCTGTTGTAACACTACAAGCTCTACCATGCCTCTGGCTCCAAGGGCTTGTAGTTGTACAGTAGCTGGAGGGCTAAAAGCTGCCCAATTTATATTACTGTGTGGAAGATATGCCCCAAATGTCTAATCTCTGTTATCGTTAAAGGGACTGCGATGGGACAGTTCACGGGACTGGTTTCTCCAGATCTGGCACCACTTCTACAAAATGTGGAGTTACACCTGGCATGTTCCATTTGCTGCTCAAAGAAATATGGGATCACTTATACATACCACCCCTCAAACCACAGCTGTACTGCCCAGTTGCTCCTTGCAAAATGTGTGGGTGTTAACAATGTTAATGAGTGGCATGAAGTGAGACGGCGCCCAGCTTTCCCTGTGCCTGCCCGTTATGCGGTTTGCTATCATTACCAACCCAAGAAAGGCTGTATCAGACATTACCAGAATTGCAGCTTTGCTTGGTGCAATGAAGAAATCCATGTCTGGTCTTTTGAGAAGACATTTAAGCTGGAGAGGAACCATTTCAGGTCCTTACTACTGCCCTCCTCGACCCAGAGTACTGCTTTCAATAAGCCTCGTAGCTGGGAAGACATTTTGAGTAGATTTGGAGGGAAGTTTCAAGACATTTGCGAGCAATGTTTTTATCAGAGCCCCCCAACGGTCACTGATAAAGATTTATGCCAATCTCATCCTCGCGCAGTGCCCCTTCTTGCTCACATTGTTGTTGATGACACAAGGAAACAATGCCATGCTATCCAGCCAATGCCTTCCTTACATCACATCCGCTTATGCAGGCAACTTTCTCAAGGTTTTCTCTGTCGGGCAGAAAATGGACACTGCCCAAACGCACACAGTGAGGTGGAGCTTGCAGTGTGGAAGGCAGAGCAAAAATATGGATTAAGCCGCAGTAAGATTCAGGAGAGCAGAGGCCTGAACATGGGTTTTTACTGTCGTCTTTGCCTTGTTAGTGCCAGCACACAAGAAAGTTTTGAGGTTCACTGCTCTTCTTTTGAACATGGGCGAATGATGGCAGTGGATTCACTGACAGTTTGGAATCACCGTACCCCGCCACTTGGCATGAATCGCTTTTTCCTCTGTGAAAAGTAAGTTCTCCTTTATGGACGTCTTTAGTGGACTGCAAAAAAATGTAAGTGTGATATTTTGGAAGAGAGCAGGTATTTTCAGTGGTACATTAAATATGCTTTTTGGCTTTTGCGTTTTGCGTTTCATGCCTTAAATCCCATCGAAAAACTTTTTTTATTATTTAAATTAGTCAGTTTTGAGCTTACGTGATCAATAGAAAACACAACATGCCCCTTAGTTTATGTATACCCAGCATTCCTTGATACTCAAAATAAACAGCAAGAGCTCCTCCCTTAAGGTGCCCACACACTGAACGACTCACAAACGATGCAATGTCGTTAACGATTTCCATTGAACTCCCTGGCAGTCCTGGACAAACGATACTGTGCATAAAGTTAATTCTGAAAAACGATCTACTAACAACCTATCGTGCGTCCTTAACGATTTCCAGTGCATCGTTAAAGAGATTGCTAGATCTTACCTGCAGTAGGTAGGATCTGAAGATACGACGGATGACCCATGGGTACGCGCATCGGCATCTTTATTGTCGGTGGACACTCACGATTTGCACATATTTTACATGATTTGTCGTTCCGATGCTTCGAAATTGGCAAAACATCTGACAGTGTGTGGGCACCTTAAGACTGAGCTGATTGTCTTCCCTCCCTTCCGGCTCCTCTCTCCTCACTCAATTTCATTATCCATCAAAATCCTCACCATCTCATCTATCCTGCAAGTCTGCTGTATTGGTGTTATCCTTGACTCCGACCTATCTGTCAAACCACACATTCAGTCCCTCTTGCAGTCTTGTCGCTTCTGCCTTCATAATATCTCCAGGATAAGACCCTTTCTCACCCTAGAGGTAACTCTCATACACTCACTGATCATCTCTAGACTGGACTACTGCAATCTCCTCATACAGTATCTGACCTCCCTAACTCCCACCTCTCTCCACCCCAATTTGTCCTCAATGCTTTTGCTCAGTGATACCCCTTTTCCATCTAAATTCCGGGTCTGACCCGGAGTTGGAACAAAGGGCCTGATTCAGACCCGGTCGCAAGCGATGAGCGCTCGCAACCGGGTCGATGTTTGCCCACTGGGCATGCGCACGACGGACCCGGCTAGTGACGGGTGCTCCGTCGCTCCGGGTCTCGCACCAAAGGAGGCGAGCTGTCGATGGTGATTGACAGCTCGCCCCGTTTGGTAGGCGGGCAGGGGGGGTGGCTGGCAAAACGGAGGCGTTCCCGAAGGAACGCCTGCCGTTTGGGGGCGGCCCCACTGACATCACCAGTGATGTCAGTGCGAGAGCTTTCGGCTCTATTAGAGCCAGAAGCTCTCTGGGGCTTGCGGCCACGAGACCCTACCACAAGGGTCTCGTAGCAAGCCTGATGGTCGCGATGGTCTTGACCATCGCTACCATCATCCTGGCCGCTCGCTATAGCTGTGGGTGGTCACCCACAGCTATGCGAGCGGCCAGGAGGCCGCACAAAAAAAAAAAAAAACGCCCAGATTCAGAGCGCCCGTCTCTGAATCAGGGCCAAAGTTCCTAACCGGATCAGACCCGGAATTTAGCCGGCCGACTCAGGATATTCCCGAGTTGGCGCCGCTCACACCGGAGTGGAGTCTGCATAGACCCGGCTTTCCCGGCATGAAAGTGGACGCTTGGAAATGACGTCATCTCCAAGTGCCACTGAAGCCGGACCAATCGGCCGGCTAGCAGCGCACTCCAGGTCATCGTGACCCGGAGTGCGCTGTTCTCACAGCAGGGTTTCACGGGCTACGCCCGTGTTAAACCCTGCTAGTTACCTGGGTTGGATTGCTGGGTCACTCGACCCCGCGATCCAACCCTCTCCCCTTTTACACCAGGGAGCTGCCTGGGTTAACCCTTCAAAAACCCAGGTTTTAGCTCTGGTGTAAAAGGGGTATTAGTCTTCCTCTACAAACTTGCTACTTCCGCCTCCCCTCTTCACCAAGGCCCTTCAATTTCCTTTCAGAATTTGATTTAAACTTCTCACACTCACTATATAATGCTCTAATTTCCAACCTCATCTCCAGGCCCGCCAAGAGCCGCGGTGGGCCCGGGTAACGGGGCATGGCCTAATAGCGGGAGGTGTGGCCACGCCCCCTTCGGGAAAAAAAAAAAGATTTTCAGTGCCGCTGCGCACTGGCGAGGGGGGCGCTCTGAGCCCCCTCAGCCCGGCGCAAAGTCAGTGTGATCGCTCCCCACCACAGGCAGAGGAGACTGCTGTGGCTGCTGCTCAGCAGCCACGAGCAGTCTCCCACTGCAGCTCAGCACATGCTGTGTGCTGGGCTCTTGTGAGGGAGGGGGGCGGTGTCAGACCCGGGCCCCCGCCGGGCCCCTCAGGAAGCACGGGCCTGGGGAATTTGTACCCGCCCCCCCCTGTCGGCGCTCCTGCTCATCTCCCTCCACACTCCCAGCCTCTCACTTCACAGACAATGACTGCCGCCGTCTCTCATCCAATCTGATTACTTCCTACTACTCCCACCTCCCAAGATTTAGCCCTTGCTGCTTCCCATTACTGGAACTCTGTTCCTCCCCCTAAATAGACTCTCCTCGTCTATCTGAAGCCTCAGACAAGCTCTCAAAACACACTTCTTTATTAAAGACTTCCAGCTCTCATGCTAACCCGACCCTCCATGCTCCTCCCTCGCTGTCTCTACCCTCTGTGCCACTTCTGTATGTCTGCCCCTCATATCTTGACTGTAAGTTCTGATGAGTAGGACCCTCTTCCCCTGCCCACATTGACTTCAAACCTTTAGGGATATATTAACTAAAGGTTGATTTTAATTGATTTTGATCAATTTAAAATCGGTCAACATCTATGTTGTGTTTCTGGGGCCTGATTCAGCTGCGTGCAACGCTGAACGCAAATTCCGGATTATCGGGAATCTGCGTGTGCTCAGGATCCGCTTTGTGAATGTGCAGAACAAGTCCTGTGTGATCACACGCAGACCCTACTATGTCTCTGCCTGATTGACAGGCAGAGGCATTTAAGGGGTGATGTGGGGGCGGGAACGACCAGCTTTCCTGGAAACGGTGGCATGTCTGCCCCGTTTTCTGGGTGTGGCAAGGTCAGGGACTGCGTCTACGGACTTAGTTTCCTGACCTCGCAAGCCAGCCATCCTGAGTAAGTCTCAGCTGGCTGGTGGCCCGGCTCCGTTGGTCACGATGGTGATACCAGTCTGCAACCTCGGTCGCAGTGCTGGGATCGCAAATGCAGCAGGGGGTGTCATTCACCTCATGCTGCATTTGCATATAAGCAAGGATGGAATTGCAAAGCTGCCTGCATGCAGCTTTGCAATTCCATCCGAAGCTGAATCACCCCCCTGGAGCTATATCACAAATTTACTAATACTTATAAAAACAAATAAAAACATTTCTGTTAGTAAACGTATGATTTAGCTCCAAAAGCACAACATTACATTTCTTCCTGGGTCTCGAGAAGGGTTTTACGCGAGTAAGGCTCAGTGTAAAAGGGTAACGCGGGTCATCCGACCTGGGACCCGTTTACAGCATGGTGATTGGGTGAAATTGGAAGGTGTCTGTGACAGCTGTCACCGGGGAGGGAGAGATTAGAGCCTCCCCGTATGGTCCGAAACATCGCGGTTTTTACCCCATCTTCGCTTCATACGGGGAGGCTATAATCTCACTCAGTCGTCTCCCCAGTGACCGCTGTGACATCGGACACCCTCATGGAAGCACACCCTCATTGCCCCACCCAACAGGTGACATCGGGCACCCTCCAGGAAGCACCCGCCCCTCACATACTGCATGTCGCCGAGTGCTGGAGTCTCCAGCGCTTGGCACCCATATGCAGTGTAAATGGTGCCGGGTCTGACTTGGCTTGGAACTGGGGGCCTAATTCAGACCCGCTCGCAAGCTGGTCGAGGTTGACCCAGTGCGCATGCGCAAGACGGAGACGGCTCCGTCGTGCGCATGCGCGAGACCCGGATAGTGACGGGCAAGCCGTCGCTCCGGGTCTCGCTACAAAGGGGGCGTGCTGTCGATGTTGAGTGTCAGCACGCCCCTTTTGGTGGGCGGGCCAGGGGCGTGGCTGCCCAGACAGAGGTGTTCCCATGGGAACGCCTACCGTCTAGGGCCGGCCCCACTGATATCACAAGTGATGTCAGTGGGTGGACTTCTTGCTCTGTAAGAGCAAGAAGTCCACTGGGACTTGCGGCAATGAGACCCTACCACAAGGGTCTCGTTGTAAGTCCGATGGTCGCGATGGTCACCCACAGCTATACGTGCGGCCAGGAGGCCGCTCTGAAATGAAGAAGAATGGCCCTGATTCAGAGCGAGCGCTCTGTCAGAGCGTCCAGCTCTGAATCAGGGCCTGGGTTCCAAATCCTGAGTCAGACCCTGGATTTTGGTGGAAAATCAGTATTACCGTTGTCACGCTTTCTGCTGCATAACCTTTCTGTTTGTTTGCTGGAAATTTCATCTTATTCATACTGTTAGTTTAAAAATATAGTAAATTGCCTGTGTTATTACTTTTCTGAAGCAATGTTACAGTAATCTACAGAAGAATGTTGCAGGGCTTTCCCACTTTAAATAAGCTCTCTAAATTTACTCCAGTAATTAGAATTTGTGGGGATCTCTTTTTTGGCCCCCCCCCCACCATTTGCTGTATTGAACAGGATTCTAGGACCCGCATACAGGGCCTGATTCAGAGCCGGAGGCTCTGACCAGAGCGCTCGCTCTGAATCAGGGCCCTCCTACCTCAACTTGGAGCGGCCTCTTGGACGCTCGCCTAGCTGTGGGTTACCACCCACAGGTTATGCGAGCGTCCATGATGATGGTCGCGATGGTCAAGACATCGACATCGACAGCACGCCCCCTTTGGTGCGAGACCCCGAGCGACGGATTCCCCGTCGCACGCCGGGTCTCCCGCATGCGCACGACGGAGCTCCCTCCGTCGTGCGCATGCGCACTTGGGCACCATCGACCCGCTTGCGAGCATACAGCGCTCGCAAGCGGGTCAGAATCAGGCACACACACCTCTCAAACTATGGAGTCCCAATGAAGGGAGCCCCTCCAAAATCCAACTATTACAAAGGAAAGGGCTCTGGTACATGGGTTATTTAAGTAAAAAATTTCTGTATTGGTGGGGTTGGGTACAATTGGTCGACAGTTATCATGTTGACATTCTGAGGATATTGACATGGTGCCTCTCGACAGTTTGAACCATGTTGACATTGTGGTATCAACATTATGAATGTTGACATGTTTACTGTTGACCTTCTGGCCGGATACCGTAACGCTGTATGCAGATCCTTTCATTAACATTTGCCAAGTATTATAGGAAACGCACGGACTGTGAGTGGATTTCACATTTGACTTTATGGAATATACAGTCAGGTCCATAAATATTGGGACATTGACATAATTTTCATATTTTGTCCTCTATTCACCACCACAATGGCTTTGAAATGAAACAAACAAGATGTGCTTTAACTGCAGACTTTCAGATTTAATTTGAGGGTAATTACATCCAAATCAGGTGAACGGTGTAGGAATTACAACGGTTTCTATATGTGCCTCCCACTTTTTAAGGGGCCAAAAGTAATGGGACAAACTAAACAATCCTAAATCTAACTTTCACTTTTTAATACTTTGTTGCAAATCCTTTGCAGGCAATTACAGCCTGAAGTCTGGAACGCATAGACATCACCAGACGCTGGGTTTCATCCCTGGTGATGCTCTGCCAGGCCTCTACTGCAAATGTCTTCAATTCCTGCTTGTTCTTGGGGCATTTTCCCTTCAGTTTTGTCTTCATCAAGTGAAATGCATGCTCAATCGGATTCAGGTCAGGGGATTGACTTGGCCATTGCATAACATTCCACTTTTTAGCCTTAAAAAACTCTTTGGTTGCTTTTGCAGTATGCTTCGGGTCATTGTCCATCTGCACTGTGAAGCGCTGTCCAATGAGTTCTGAAGCATTTGACTGAATATGAGCATATAATATTGCCCGAAACACTTCAGAATTCATTCTGCTGCTTTTGTCAGCAGTCACATCATCAATAAATACAAGGTAACCAGTTCCTTTGGCAGCCATACATGCCCACGCCATGACACTACCACCACCATGCTTCATTGATGAGGTGGTATGTTTTGGATCATGAGCAGTTCCTTTCCTTCTCTTCTCTTCCCATCACTCTGGTACAAGTTGATCTTTGTCTCATCTGTCAATAAGATGTTGTTCCAGAACTGTAATGGCTTTTTTAGATGTTGTTTGGCAAACTCTAATCTGGTCTTCCTGTTTTTGTGGCTCACCAATGGTTTGCATCTTGTGGTGAACCCTCTATATTCACTCTTGTGAAGTCTTCTCTTGATTGTTGACTTTGACACATATACATCTACCTCCTGGAGAGTGTTCTTGATTTGGCCAACTGTTGTGAAGGGGTTTTTCTTCAACAGGGAAATAATTCTTTTGTCATCCACCACAGTTGTTTTCCGTGGTCTTCCGGGTCTTTTGGTGTTGCTGAGCTCTCCGGTGCGTTCTTTCTTTTTAAGAATGTTCCAAACAGTTGATTTGGCCACACCTAATGTTTTTGCTATCTCTCTGATGGGTTTGTTTTGATTTTTCAGCC
Organism: Taudactylus pleione; assembly: GCA_031769625.1. NCBI lineage: Eukaryota > Metazoa > Chordata > Amphibia > Anura > Myobatrachidae > Taudactylus > Taudactylus pleione. The sequence goes on from JAUIMM010000068.1 coordinate 3,176,685, forward strand.
TAATGATGGCTTGCTTCACTGATAGTGACAATTCTTTGGATCTCATATTGAGAGTTGACAGCAACTGATTCCAAATGCAAATGTCACACCTAGAACTAACTCGAGACCTTTTACCTGCTTAATTGATAATGAAATAACGAGGGAATAGCCCACACCTGTCCATGAAATAGCTTTTGAGTTGATAGTCCCATTACTTTTGGCCCCTTAAAAAGTGGGAGGCACATATTGAAACTGTTGTAATTCCTACACCGTTCACCCGATTTGGATGTAATTACCCTCAAATTAAATCTGAAAGTCTGCAGTTAAAGCACATCTTGTTTGTTTCATTTCAAAACCATTGTGGTGGTGAATAGAGGCCAAAATCTGAAAATTCTGTCAGTCCCAATATTTATGGACCTGACTGTAAATGAATGGCACATTTGGCAAGTCTGCAAAATTAGATATACATAGTCCAGCCCGTAATATCCTAAGTGCACCCCCCTTAAGGTCCAAGAAAATGGAAAGCTGGCACTCACCGATTAGCAGAAAAGATAAAAGTCCCTTTTTTTATTTATAAACACTCATCAAAATGCACTTTACCTTAATGGACTGCATGTACAAAGATGTATAGCACATAAAACAGATGTGTTTAGAGAGGGGCTGTAAATCAGTAAAGACTGTTTTTTTTGTTTTACAAACTGAGGAAATCCCTCTTTCTTTACCATGAAGGATTTAATGTGCCATTTAAGTTATTTGGGGAAATACATGGTTTTGGGTAGCTCTGTTATTGTTATTATAGCAGAGATGGAAGATGTGAAGATATGTGTAGCTTCTTTCAGCACTACACTGATTTAAACCCAATTACCTGTTGACATTGTGCTGTCTTTGTTTTGTGTATCAAGCCCTTATCAGTGTATATATGGGAACAGCTGTCAGAATGCTCACAGCCAAGATGAGCTGCAGGAATGGATTCTTAGGGTTAAAGTCAGCAGGAGAAACAAGCATGTCATGGAGGAAGAGGGACTCCAGTCTTATCAGGACCGCCTTGTACAGGAGTATCAAAGGAGCCGAGACACAACAGTGGTGAGTAACGTTAACATGCTCAATAATGCCATCATGTTATATATTATATGCATTGTTGAGTGTAATTTGTCAATAAAGTTAACTGAATGCCTTCCATGACATGTCCTGTCAGCTTTATAGACAAATTGCCCTGAGCAGCAGGGCCAGCAACAGAAATCATGGGTCCCAGTACACCTATTTTTTTAGGGGCTCCCCATCCTTGGGTCCCTGGCAGGTGCAGGCCAGTTGTTTGAGAGTCTTCGTTGCTTACAGTATATGTGGTTTCTCTGCAATGGAAAATCTCTGAAGGAATTGTTCCTCCCTGGGTAGATGGTGACTTCAGTCGGTATTCACGTTAGAGATCACGTGGTCCGGAAGATGCCTGTTTGCATAGGAATATAACCAATGTCACTGTCAAATAGCAGTGTCTCTTTCTAGCCCCCAGTGTCTCTCTCTCTCTCCAGCCCCTAGTGTACCTCTCCAGCCCCAGTGTTAATCTCTCCAGCCCCCAGTGTTATTCTCTCCAGCCCCCAGTGTCATTCTCTCCTGCCCCCTGTGTCTCACTATCCAGCCCTCAGTATCTCACTTTCCAGCCCCCGGTGTCACTCTCCAGTCCCCACACTTTCTACTGGCAGCCCGCTGCACCTCCTCTGTTTTGTTTCAATGGAGCGGCGCTGCGTCACGTGCGCTGTGTCCATATAAACGGGAAAAACTTTTTTGCACTGTCTACTGTCGGTGCAGTAAAGCAGCTACACAGGCTACAGCAGCTCTGGGTCCCTTGACAGATCCCGCTGCCAATGCCCTGCTGATCATTGCAGGAGCACAGGCAACAGTTACATCTAGTTAATCTGTGGGGCTCTGGGGCCCCCTTTAACTCGGGGCCCGGGATGGCTGTGCCCCTAGTCCTCCCCTGTCGCCAGGCTTGCTGAGCAGTATATACAGTCAAAAGTGAGGATTATTTTATATGGACATTTCTTGTCTCTCAGGATTATAAAGTACACATTACATTTTATATTTATTTTTATACTTAATACATTTGATGGTCTATTGAATCAAAATGCTTATTTTAATTTCCTTAAAAAAGAAACTACCATATTTAAAGTTCAGTGGACCTGATTGTAACTGACGAACAAGGCCAAAAATTGTATTTTAATTATTTTAAAAACTTGCTGATATTTTCTGGTCAACAGTGCCTAAAATTGATCTTTAACAGGAAGACCTTATATGGGTGGAATGTCATACTTCAGGAATATAATACAGTATTGGTTCATTAACATGAAAAAAAGGCAAAAGTGCAAATCCTCTTCAATATTGTGAAATTTAAGCAAAATCTGTAGGGAAGATCTTCCTTGGAGTATACTCTGGATATATATTGTATTTGTGTGTGTGTGTAGGAATTAGTCATGCTGTCACATGAAACAAAATACTCTGCTTTCATATTATGGAGTCAGCCATCTTATGAGTTGATCCTCAGTTAACTTTACAGTTGGTTAATTTTCATCAAAGTTAATTAAGCCCTCAAATGGCTGCTTTCCATTATGGCTAGGCTTTACTTACTCTTTAAGGTTTTGATGGATATTGCAAAGGGATTTTGTTCTTTGAGCAATGCAACAGGTTCTGCCAATCTGTAGCGAAAATTGGTCCTTGGGGAAGACTCTACCCATTTTTGGAAAAAATTGTTCGCATTACATTCTTCACCATCGCAAGTACAAGTGACAGCACCATATTCCAAGTGTAATCACTGTAGGCTAAGTGAAGGTGAAAATAAGGACAAACTGGTTGGATGTGTGAACCTCAAATTATATAGAAGCACATTTAAATCAAACTTTTTACTATTCCATTTGACTTTTGTGCTTTGAATAATTTTGTTATTGATTGCAGGTTGATTTAGTCCTGTGAATGCTCTGATTGGGTTAGGTTGGTCTACCCTGTGACTGTCCCAATTCCCTGGTTGCCTACAGATTGGTCTATCTGTATAAGTATTCTAATGCTCTAATTGGCTGTATGTTGTTCAAACTCTGTTAAAATGGTAATGCTCTGATTGACTTTAAGCTGGGCGATTGGCTATAAGTTGGGCTAATTCTGATAATGTTCTAATGCTCGGACTGGTTCTTATTTTGCTTGTCTTTTCTATTGCATAACAGAGAATTCTCTACACAGGGATGAATATTGTGGGACATTTCTGTAAACAAAATAATACCCCTTTTACACCTGAGCTAAAACCCGGGTTAGTGCAGGGTTAACACGGGTAGCTCCTTGGTGTAAAAGGGGACAGGGTTGGATTCCCGGGTCTAGTTACCCGGCAATCCAACCCAGGTAACTTTCAGGGTTTAACATTCGATTGTCCCGTGAAACTCTGCAGTGTAAACGGCGCGATCCAGGTCACGATGACGTCATCTCCAAGCGTCCACTTCCACGCCAGAAGAGCCGGGTAACTGCAGACCCGTCTCCGGTGTGAACGGCGCCGACTCGGGAATATCCTGGGTTGGCGCCGGCTAAATTCCGGGTCTGATCCGGTTTGGAACCCTGGGCCTGATTCAGAGCCGGACGCTCTGACCAAAGCGCTCGCTCTGAATCAGGGCCAGGCTACCTAAAATTGGAGCGGCCTCTTGGACGCTCGCATAGCTGTGGGTTACCACCCACAGCTTATGCGAGCGTCCATGATGATGGTCGCGATGGTCAAGAACATCGCGACCATCGGGTTTGCGACGAGACCCTGCGGTAGGGTCTCGGTGACCGCAAGCCCTGGAGTGATTTTGGCTCTATCAGAGCCAAAATCACTCCCACTGACATCACTAGTGATGTCAGTGGGGCCGGAACGCCTCCGTCTGGCAGCCACGCCCCCGGCATGCCCACCAAAGGGGGCGTGCTGTCACTCACCATCGACAGCACGCCCCCTTTGGTGTGAGACCCCGAGCGACGGCTTCCCCGTCGCTCGCCGGGTCTCGTGCATGCGCACGACGGAGCTCCCTCCGTCGTGCGCATGCGCACTTGGGCACCATCGACCCGCTTGCGTGCGTACAGCGCTCGCGAGCGGGTCTGAATGAGACCCCCTGTTCCAACCTCCGGGTCAGACCCAGAATTTAGGTATAAAAGTGGTATATGTTACACTATTAGTACAAATGTACATCATTATAATTGTCTATTTTCATCACTGCAGCTTTCCGAAGAAGTTGATGGTGTTAAAATCACATGCAGTCATCCGCTGACAATTCATTCCACGGAGAAGCCTGTGGAGAGAATATGGAATTTTACTATGCATTCAAAGGTACATACTGAAGGAACTAGTAAGATGATAATGAGTAAGCCTAAACTTGTCTGTATAGTCCAGGAACTACCATTTTACAAAAAAAAGTTTTTATGTCCCCCATTGTATTCCATGTGTCCCAGTAGCAACTGGCCTAGGGTATTTTGCTTTTAAATGCTAATTATAAAGGGGAGCTACCGAAGGTTGACATAAAATAGAAACTGTTTATATAATCATAAGTCACCCTCCGGTGGAGCAATTGGTGTGTGGGCTGCATAATTATCTGGCTGCTGCTGGCTGGGAAGTAGAAGTACAATGGAATTAACACTTAACAGCCAAAAGAAGACAACCTTGTTTAATATACAGCAGTCAAGTAACCCAGTTGACTGTATGATTATGCTCCTCTCAGAACTAGGATCAGGCATTGCACAAATGACTTATACTGACAGCTAGACCACTCTAATATGTACCAACCTCCATTTTATTTACTTCTGAGTTATATAGCGCAAGCATATGGCACATCGCTTTACAGAGAAAGTTGTTGCTTCTTGATGTTTGTGTAAGCTTACCATATCATCCCTTTAAACCGGGATACTCATTTATTACACAGGTTCTGTGCCTCATTAAAACCAGGTGAAATCCAGGCTTGAAGTCAGCCAGTCACAGAACCTGAGTAAAGGCCCCCATACATCAGAGATTGATTGCAGCAATCGTGCAATTTGCAATCGATTGTGTATAAAAATCTTTCCCTTTTTCAATCGATTGCAGAATTGCCACAATCGATTGAAAAAGGGAAAGATTTTTATACACAATCGATTGCAAATTGCACGATTGCTGCAATCAATCTCTGATGTATGGGGGCCTTAATTCATGAGTGTTCCAAGTTTAAAGGGATAGTATGGTAAACCTTTGTTTGTGTGAAATTGCATTGATTGGTTCGTGCTACATGCTGAGTGTGTTCTGTTATGTGATGTTTAACTATTCTTTTTCCCCAGAGTCGGACAGTATAACGGGCAGTATAAAATCAATATGATGGGTCCATTTCACTATTGGGGTATGCTCCCTAAATGTAACTGACATAAAATAGCAATATAAAAGTACAAGAACTTGTTACCCTGCCACTTACTGTAAAATAAAATAAACTAAAAAAGTATAACACTGGAAACTATATTGTACGCCAGTGGTCTCCATCGTTAATTGAGGTGTGGGCTACTTTAGAAAAATGAAACCTCCTGAAGAGCTGCTAAAATTGTAGAAAAAAAATGATGGTAATTTAATGAAAAGTAAAAAAAAATGTTTCATAGAAAATAACAATGCGTTTAATTATTACAGTGATATTATTGTAGTTTATAAATAACATTTAAGCACAGGCACATTTCACTGTTAATTACTGTCTCCAAGCAGGTACGTGCAGTAGAGGAGCAAAAGATATAGGCAGGGCTGCTGTGTGATTTTCCGGCAAGGCTCGGCAGGAGTCACTCGCTCCTCTGTGGCTTGGACGTCGTGGGTGGGGCCGCAGGGAGGCATGTCAGCGATTGCCTGACATGCTTCCCTGTGGCTCCACCCATGGCGTCGATGCCACGGGGGGAGCACACGTCAGAGGTCACTTCCTCCTAGTTGACTCAGCAGTACTGCAGCTAGGTGAGCTACTAAAATTAAGACCGTGAGCAATCGGTAGCTCGCGAGCTACAGGTTGGAGACCACTGTTGTACGCTATTACCAGAAATAACATACAGAGGTGTGCAAATTATTAGACTCAAACAAAGAATTTAAAACAAAGTCACACTTTTTCTATTAAACTCTTTTATCGACACACTGTTTATAACTATTAATACTTTGTATGATATCCCTTGCTTATAAACATTTTGATACGGTTTGGCTGCTGTTCATGAGAGTTTCATAGTTTCTCTTGATGTTGTCATCCCTATGCCATAATGCGCAAAAGTACTTCTATGAGGCCAGTCTTGGTGGTGATCGTCTTTTTTTTATTTATAACAATTGCCCAAGGATTCTCATTTAATTTGCATCTGGGCTGTTACCTCACCAGGGAAGGGCATCTACGTTATTTTCTGCCAAGGCTGCCACCTTAAAAAAGAAAAAAAAAAATTCCTACCAAATATTTTCAAATAGATGGCCTAGGGGTATATTTACTAAAGTGTGGGTTTTAAAAGTGAATATGTTGTTCATAGCAACCAATCAGATTCTACATTTATCTAGCACCTTATAGAAGATAATAGCTAGAATCTGATTGGTTGCTATGGGCAACAACTCCACTTCTAAAAACCCGCACTTTAGTAAATTTATCCCCTAAAATCTTAGGAAACACATGACAATACTAAGAATCGTGTCTTCCAAGTTTGCATTATGTGGTGGAATTTTCTGTGGCTGTTCAGCGAGGAGTTCTGATTGTCTTCTGTGCTCTCTGCCGCTTGATCCTCAGCTCTTGCTTTTCCATTGGACCTACAGTACAGTTCTAAGCGGTCCCTGTTTCGGTTTGGCCGCAAGGCCGGCAAGTTCTCAGCGCTTCCCACCCGGAAGGTTGGCTTTGGGACGTCCCCACTGTCTTTAGCTCCAGTGTCCCTAGTGGACGAAGGAGAAAACAGGAGTTTAGTACTTACCGATAAATCCCTTTTCCCGATTCCACAGGGGACACTGGACGCCTGCCCAGCGCTGCGTACCTGCCGTTTTATTTGGTTCCTTATATGGCTGTATGACTGCATGTGTTCCCTGCAGTGGATTCCTCTGTTCTCCTTCAGTCGGTCTTGTTCCGTTCTGTGGACTTCTCCTTTTCCTCGTTTTCCTGTTGTCCTCTGTCTCCTCTCGGGCTCAGTTTCTTAAACTGGGGCTGATGGGGCATAGAGGGGGAGGAGCCAGTCACACTTCTAAATTATTTAAAGTGACAGGCTCTACTCTACCACCGTCTATACCCTACTGTCTTTAGCTCCAGTGTCCCCTGTGGAATCGGAGAAAGGGATTTATCGATAAGTACCAAAATCCTGTTTTTCATCGATAGACGAATGACAATATGCAATAGAACCTGCGCAGAAGTCCATATAAACATAGTAACATTAGAAATAATCCACAACAAATACAATACAATATCAAAAAAAGAAAATAAGATAACATCTCAGAAGAGAAATATTTGTTGTACAATCTGGATTCATCTATATTTTAAATATACCACATTGCTGTTCTAAATGTTTTTGAGAATGCATTCTATGGATTTACTAGGAATTGGTGACATTACTGTAGCAGTCATAGTATTGGTACCCACTTTTTGTGCTGAGGGAATTTTTATGAGACTGCAACTAATTAATACCTTAAAAACTAGTATCCTCACCGAAGGTAGCCATTTTGTGGGCCAAACTAATAATAATAAGAATGCAGCCTATCGACTCACTGGTACAGGCAACACAAGTGGGGTATACAAAAGAGGGAGCCACTTTATGGGATGAATCAGTATTGAGAATGCAGTCTATCAGTTCACTAAAATCAATGCCTGGGCTTTGGGCACATTTAACTTTAATTAACTGTAACTTTAATTTACCATAACTAGTGTATGATCTACTGGTGAGAGTAGCTGTGGAGATGTGATCGTGTGACCGGAGAGGCTGTATCAGTGTATTCTATTAATTTGATTAAACTCCTTTTCCTGTAGATGCCGCTCCTTCATGTTGCTTTGCTCAAAACCTATCCTGGGGCTGTCTTCTCATTAGTTGCAGAAGGTCTGCCAAAATTCTGCCATTATGCTGGAGGTGACCATTTCCTAGTTAAGGGGTCAAGGAAACAAATCTATCATCTGGGGTTACATGTTCAGTGTTCAGTATTTGGAGTTTTTGAGCAGTGGTTGACCCTGGATTTTGGAATTCGGCCAGTTTTGCTCCAGAAGATCTTTGTGCAGGTTGGAGGCCAGGAAGAATCCTCAATGCCACAGGATGAAGGTTCAAATCAAGAAGGTGGCCTGTTGCCATCTTCTGCGCGCTGGTACCCAGGCAAGCACTTATGTATTCCTTGCAAGGACAGGACACAGGATGAAAAGTGCCTCTTGGAAAAGTACAAACCACCCACAATGACTTCATGTGGTTTCTCCAAAACAATGGATAGGAAACAGTTTACGGTTGAGAACTACAAGGAAAAGATGCACTTCAGGATTCTGCAAGAGGAAGCTGCTAGAGATGAGGTGATTTCCAGGTGAGTAGAAGTAATATTGTTGGAAAGACGATACACTGCTAACTAACTGATGTATGTGCAACTCAAGGGGAGAGCGAGTAGATGCTTTTATTGTGAATCATAATATTCAAAGTAAGGTTCAGATCCCGTGATGGAGAAGTATTTTAATGCTGAATACACATACAATTGGGAAGAGGTGATGATGATAGGGAGGCAAAAAATCCAAATTAAAAGTTTTGGACTAACACTGATTACCTTTAGAATAAAGTGAGCTGAATATTGAATATTGAAATGCATACCAGTTGTCTGAAGTTTTATCTGTAATTTTAGCTGTGTAGAAGTGTAATAAACACGAGAAGAGATGATGCTAACATGTCTTATTAGTGGTGAGATAATATGCAGGGTTACTTATGCTAGTTAAATGGATAATTCAGTATTTGCCCCTTCCTGTTCCCAGAATCGGGGAGCTGTATCAGCTCAGTAGAACCAATCTGTCCAGTAAAGCCTTTATCTCTACCCCAGCACCCAGGTTTTTTTTGCCCCAGTCCTTTCACTCTTCTCGTGCGCTTTGCCTCCCAAGCATGTGTGTCTGCCCAACACTTTCCTAATCCCCATTTATGTGACTTCATTTCGATGATCTACTCAAGAAAATTAAAACAATAGATATTACTTGAAGATGTGAGTGATACTGTAAGTGTACAAGTTCAACCATTTTCTAACATGCCTAGGTGATCTCACCAAGCTCCCAGTGAATTGATAGGCAATTGGTCATTTAATTAACTGTGGACTCCACTCTCTCTAGGTTAAACTTAAAAGTCTCTGTGACCTTTACCAAAACGGTAACATCCATACAGGGAATGAAAGTGGCTCCCATTGGAGAACTCTTTGCACAAGTTCCTCTTCCCACTGGCATAACGCAAGACACAGAAGAAGGATACTTACTGCTGCGGTCTGTGAACACTGCCTTAGTATCTCCTTGTCTTTTAAGAAGTGACAAAGTCTATGAAGTGCATGTAGACACCAGCTTTGAGTTAGAGAACAGTGTTTTACTCCAGATACCAGAGAGATGCTGCCAAGAGCTGTCTCTTAAAGAAGGGGCATTTGCCCAGTTGGAGATTCAATTCCAGCTGGATCGGTCGCAGTTCTGCATATACCGTGAAGCAGTGGACCGGCTGCTGGATGTAAAGTTACTTCTGCCGGACCTGTACACCTGCTGCCTGCCAGTCTCTCCAGAAAAGGTGCCATGGGGCAACACAAAGCAGCAGACGGCAATCTCTTACATCACCGGGTTAGTGTCGGGGAAAGGTCCAGTTGCCCCTCTTCTCATTTATGGCCCCTTTGGCACTGGAAAAACATCCACTCTGGCCAAAGCTGCTTTACAAGTAATCGGACAAGTTGGCACCAGAGTGCTGATCTGCACCCATAACAACAGGTACAGTTTGTTACTAAATCAACAAGTAATTTCTCATTATCAGTACTATTTGAGTGCTACGTTATCTATTTTGTATTAAAGAGAACTTATAGGTCTCTCTATACAGGATGTCATAGTGCCGCTCCGCAACTGTCTGCATACATGCGGCTATGAGAGGAGCCTGGGTTAGTGAAGGAGCAGTAATGAGTCTAAGGGGAGGAGAAGAAAGGAGTTGATGTTGAAGGTGTTAAAATATGGAACAAGGGTAATGGGTGAGGCATAAGGATGAGAGAAAGGAAAGAGTTTAATTTTGTGCACACACTATTTTTCATCACTTAGGTGTGTGTGTATATACTCTATATATATTATGTGTTCGTGGGTGTTGGCTTAGGTGTTGCTTTAAATGTTTAACTTTCTTGCACTTGTATTAGGCATAAGGTAGTTTAAAAAATGTGATTGAAGTAATGCAGAAGCGCTACCTAAACTTTAATTAGTGGAACGATACTTACGGGTATATTTACTAAAGTGCTGGTTTTTAGAAGTGGAGATGTTGCCCATGGCATCCACTCAGATTCTAGTTATCATTTATCTAGCACCTTCTAGAAGATAAGTTCAATAATGGAGTTAGGTGCATCTGGGCCATTGACTTTTACTGGTACTCGTCAGCAGAAGTCCCAGTGATTTGTAAGTATCAGAGAGCTGGGTGTTCTATGGGGTGGGGGAAGGGTGGCTCAAATAAAGTATTAGTATGGGAAAGTTAGTGGGTTTAAAACATATAAATTAGTGGGAAAAAAAATACTTTGATAGACGGATGATTGTACAGCAACATTTGGCACAAAATACATTGATGCATGCTGCTCAATGTGCCTGTGAGGAAAAATAAATATGATAATGGCCATGTAACCTGTAATAATGTGCCATGTGAGACACTTTATAACATTTTCTTCTTCCTTGTAGTGCTGCTGACCTGTATATTCAGGAACATTTCCATTCACATGTGCAGTCTGGCCACCCAGAAACTACCCATCTCAGGGTGAAATACATTCACAGTCCCGTAAATAGGACAGACCCCATCACACTGCAGTACTGCCTTCTCAACTCAGACAAATCTTCCTTTGTTATCCCCAGCCAGGCTCTTCTTGAGCAGTACCGCATTGTTGTGACAACTGCTGTCATGGCTCGTGAACTGGATGTACCTCGAGGATTTTTTAGCCACATATTGCTAGATGAGGCAGCACAGATGATGGAAAGTGAAGCTCTGATTCCATTGTCATTTGCCAACCATTGGACACGTGTGGTTGTGGCTGGAGACCACATGCAAGAAACTACACGGATTTTCAGCGGTACTTCTTGTGAGGAGCATACCTTACTTACCCGCTTGTTCTCGTATTACCAGGGTAAAGACATCCCAGCTGCAAAAAATGGGCGCATAATCTTCCACCAAAACTACCGCTCTGTACCCGATATAATCTCCTTTGTATCTCGATGTTTCTACTTTGGACGTGATGATGCAATTGAGTCATGTGCAGTTGAAACAATGGATCCTCCCCATGGATGCCATGCACTTGGGCTGATCCATGTACATGGTATTTGTTCTGCCGAGGGAAATTCATGGGTGAACAATTCAGAAGTATTACAGGTGATTGAAGTTGTCAAAGATGTTCTCCAGCGGTGGCCTGAGAACTGGGGAAAATTGAGAAGGAACAAAATCTGTGTGGTGTCCCAAGGAAGCCAGGTACCATAAATTAGTGTTTTTATTTCAGAAACTGGTTTCACCCTGATCATCTGCTCTTTTCTGTCTCTCCTAATGTTTTAGCCTTCTCTATAAAGTCTCATACACCGGTTTAAGTGAGCTATTCTCAATCTGGAAATATTTCAATTTGTTTCTCCAATCTCCTTTTCTATGAATAGATACTGCCTACCACACTAACCTGTAGTGTCTTTCCAACACGCCATCCTTTTATTCCACCTAAGTATAACTTTTTATATCAGTTCAATCCTTTTTATCTCATCTTTCTTTTTAACAGTTCCTAGTACAGGTTGAGTCTCCCATATCCAGATATTCCGAAATACGTTTTTTTTTTAGCATGACTGAAATAGTGAATCCTTTTGCTTTTTGATGGTACAATGTACACAAACTTTGTTTAAGGCACAAAATTATTAAACATATTGTATAAAATTACCTTCAGGCTTTGTTCATAAGGTGTATATGAAATATAAATGAATTTCAGGTATGTACACAAACTTTGTTTGAGCCGCAAAATTATTGAAAATATTGTATAAAATGACCTGCAGGCTGTGTGTATAAGGTGTATATAAAACATAAATGCATTCTGTGTTTAGATTTGGATCCCATTCCCAAGTCATTTAATTATTTTATGCAAATATTCAAAACTACGGAATATTCCGATATCCAAAATACCCCTGGTCCCAAGCATTTTGAATATGGGAGACTCAACCTGTATTCAGTTCCTCAAATCTCCCTACTGCATTTGCCTGTCTGTTGTTTCCCACTGTGGAGGCAGATGTGTTGATTGTACAATTCCTTTTTATTGAGTGTTAAGGATATTACAGTACAATAAGCAAATTATAAAATGGTATAAGAACATCAACTGCAGATAAGATCAGATCTGTAACAATATAATAAGTAAGAGTAGGCATGATGAGAGAAAAAACAGAAGTCTAGAATGGCTTAAATTTTAATATTCTATAGGGAGAACATAACAGGGCTAGGTAGGAAGAACGAAAATGGGAGATGATGGGAGAGGGTCAGAGGGGGATTCCACATGCCATGTTAGCTACATAAAGAATGCAGGTAAAGGTAATGTGAAACATGGAATATGAAAGAAGTTCCCTAGCTGATGTTGCGAGATTCCAACTACATTAATCTCTTCCGAACCTGCCAGGTGGGGAGTTACAAGGTGGCTAGGTAACTCGTCGACAACTACTATTGTGTTGGCTGCAGCTATAACCTGCCAAGAACTGCCAATCCCACTGCGACTTTCATTACATACAGCATGTTTGTTGTTAAGCCATTGTAGGTTTTGGCAAACCTAAGTTGCATGAGTTTGATTTCATTAGTCCTAAATAAGCATAGTTTTTGCATAATATTCTTTAATAGGTTTTGAAAGGAGATAGGTGTAGAAAAGAGAGCAGAGTAGTGTGTTGGTTGGAGTCATTTAGTTTAAGTTTTGTGAGTGTTTAATTACTGATTGATTTGCATTTGATTGTTGTGTCTTGTTTATTTATTGTTTAGTTTACATTTTTCGGTCCTTGTATTTTGTCTGTGTTCTATCTTATTTGTGTATGAGTGGTGTGTGAATATTGTGTGGTAGCGTTTGTTTGTATTGTGTTTTTTTCTATGTTACCTGTTTGTGTTTTATGTGGAGGTATATGGTGAGTAGGGGGATTCAGGACAGAATAGTGCGGAGGAGGAGGTGGAGTAGAGTGTAGAAGAGGAGGAAGTGCCTGAACAGGTTGTCCCTGGCAAGACTAAAACTGGGTGGAATGTCTACTTCGGATATGCTGAAAATTGTGCACTGGTGTGCCAGTGTATAATAAGCTACTGGGCCCTCTATCGCACCTCACATCACTGTCTCGTAAAAATCAGATGTGCCGGATAGTGCATGATGCGGTCAATGCTGTAGGCTGTGCGAGGAGGGATGTGCAGAATTGTCGCAAGCGCTTTTATGATATCAAAAGGCACCTTAAAGAGAAGATGGCAGAGGATTTGCATAAAGCCAGAGGGACTGGCGGAGGTCCACTACTGCACGTGGTTTACGCAAGCTATGAGGAGGAGATGCGCCAGTAGATTCCACTAAAAATATTGGCGGGGATGCACATTGAGAACACAGATCAGCCACCTCCTCAGCCCCAGCCTAGTGAGTAAAATTCTTTTTTTGGGGGGTTGTTTGTAATGTATTGTAAATATATACATATATATACTATATATATATATATATATATATATATATATATATATATATATATGCAAAAGTGTAGCCTTTTACCAAAGAACAAGTTATTTTCTTCTTCAGGGTCCATAGGGCTCTACAGGGGGACAATGGGGTGTAGGTGGTATTTGGAGGACCGGACACTACCAGCAAAGCTTTTTTTCTATCCCAGGATGTTCCGGTCCTTCCTCCTATACCCTGCCCACAGCCTGAAGGCAACACAGCTTCGTTGGTGTCCGGCAGGAGCTGGATCACCGTTAGAACAGTGGGGCTGCTTTTAAGCAGCCCAAGCTTTATTTTTATGATTTGTTTTTAATTTCATTATTCATACAGAGCAAGCAGCTCTAGACAGTCCTCTGGACGTCTGCACTGCTGCTCCATTACCCCTCTACGGCGCCGTGACTCCAGCCCTCGGCTAGGTATTTTTGACGGGGCTATGGGGGGACCTAGCTAGCATTGCTCCTAGGATCACAGACTGCAGCCGGGACTCAAAAGGACAGGTAAGACGGGGATCCACGTCTATGAGCAGTCTTACTTCCGGTCTCATGAGACAGACCGGAGGCGCTGATGTGGACACCGGTTCGTCCGGGACTCCACTAGACCACCAGGGTATAACCTATACTGGCGCAGGGGACAGCTAAGGCCAGGGACCCGGTGGTTGATGTCAGCATAGAAGGTCCTCCCCGTCTCAGGGCTCCATTCCACTGCGGTCTTTCCGCCCTTGAGCTGCTCCTGCCTCACTCTCTGCCCCCACAGAGACTCACGGCAGCCATTTTATGTATCAGGTCTCTGGGAACGCTGGGTCCGGTCTCTCTGTATACCACTCCCAGGAGCCAGGTTATACAGCGCTATTTCCTACCAGCCACTGCGGTCTGTGTAGTTGAATTTAGTGCCCACTGCTGTCTGTTTATTTTTCTCAACCGTCAGCTTATACCTTTCCCTTTCTTTCATTATAACCCTGGAATACTGAAGTATAGGGGGTTCATAGTACCTCACATCTACATATATTTGGAGGGCTATCACATACTGTATATCTGTGTTTCGTACTACACTGTACATATATCTGGGTTGCTCACTGCACTGTGCCAGATTGTGTGCTACATTATCCTTGCAGCTATATCTAGCAAAGGCAAGAATAACATGCAGCCTGCTGCTCCCACTCTGGTGTCTTGCAAGTCCTTGTTTAGCATGCTTAGCTTCAGAGGATCTCATTCAAGATGGTCGATGTGCATCTTGTTATACGGCACCTGGCCCATCAGCCCCTGCATCCACTCCTCAGGACCTCCCCTAGCCTTCTTTTTCAAAGGTGTTGGCAAAAATTGCTGACCACCTAGCTGTCCCTGTGGTAACTCCTCCTATGGGATGGCCACAGCAGGTACTCCTTGGAAATCCTTTGCTTCCCCTATGGGTAGACGTATTTTCTACCTCAGTGCAGAGTCTGGCGGCTACCTCTGCAGCCTTTCAACAAATGCTGCAAGAGGAGAAAACCCTACCTAGTAAACCTACTAAACGTGCTGTGTTATCTTCCCAGTCCACCCAGCTATCAGATTCTGAGCAGTCCCGGCGACAGGGGCGGCCCAGGGGTACAACTGTGCTGGGCCCCAAGGTCCTAGGGGGCCCCGGAGTGTACCGCTGCTTGCACTGCTGCTGCAGTGATCAGCAGGGTTCAGGCATGTACATGGCCCTTGCTGATCACTGCAGCAGCAAGTCCGGTGGGGGCCGGGGGTCAGGGTGCCAACTGTCACCCGGCAGGAGACATTAACTGCAGCCGTATGCTGCATATACTGGCAGGGCCAGCCACTTACTCACTACCGACTGCTCCCGGATTGGTAAAGCTCAGCACTGTGTTGGGGGCAGGGCAGCTGCCTGATGACTCTTCGCATCTCTGTGCAGGGAGGGCAGACTCAAGCAATTGACCTGTTTCTGCCAGGGACCCTGGAATGGGGTGTACCTAGGTGTACCGGGCCCCATGATTTCTGTTGCCTGCCCTGATTCTGAGTTATCATCTGGGGAGACAAGAGAAGCAGACCTCTCTCACTCTGACTCCCCTTTGGGAGAGGAGGAGCCCCCTCTAAATTGAATATATCTGCACTTGTGAGAGCTGTAAAATCTATTCTTCAAATAGAAGAGGCAGAACCCACTCCTAAGGCAAAAGAGCCACTATTTTAGAAGGTAGTTTTGCCAGAGTTTCCTCACTATGATCAGCTATCTGATCTTATGTGTGAAGCATGGAATATGCCAAGTAAAAGGTTTCAGCTACCTAAACGCTTGATTTCCTTTTACCCTCCAGCTACTGATTGCACTAAATGGGAAGTTCCCCCTGCAGTGGATTCCCACGTTGGGCAGGGGCCATAGAAGATCCATTTCACTCTGATGCTTCGATGGAACAGCTGTCCTACATATCTCACATTAGAGATGCAGCCGCCTATTTAGGAGAGGTGGCTTTGGATACTGGTCATCTGCTACTTCCATGATAGCCCGTCGTATTGTTTGGCTTCGCTCATGGAATTTAAGAAAAAAAGGTATTCCCATAACGGGGCACTCACTGTTCATTAGTCATACTCAATTATGATGTTACTATAGTGTTCATATTAAGAAGGTGATTTTAAAATTAAAAATTTACTTTTATTAAATATATTAAAATTGAATCAGCGAAATATTGCTTCAAATATTAAATAATCCTAGATCCCATATATGGAAATAAATTAAAATAATTATGCCTGAAACCACTCTCTCAAAATAGTCAATCTTATCTTAGGCAACAATAATGTATGCCGTACTGACAGATGTCTGTAGAACAACGGGCTAATCAATTCAAAATAGGTATTTACTTTTACCTTTAATAGTATAACCACTATTGTAACACCACGGGTTCTATTTATAACTGAATTAATGTATCCAAATCCGATACAATTGTATCTAATGTATCGAGTAAGGTAGCAGTCTACCAAAAAATTCCCTTACAGTGTCAACTTGTCACATTAACTTAAAGGTGCCCTCATATCTAGAGCAAATGAATCTTATAGATCTTTACACATGACAATATTTGTCTCTCATTAGCACTGGGAACAGTATATTTTAATGGTACATATAATTATCACGTGATCTAATGATCTTATGCTGCTATAGTATTCATGCGGAAATACATTCTATGCCCTGCACCATATAGTTAATGACTTCTTCACGGCTTGCACCGGTATATTGGTGGTATTAGCTTCAACAGGGGATCACTGAGAGTAATAAGTGCCCATTATACACAAAGCAAACATCCGGCAGACATTCTTCACATTCATTGGATGTGTATTAACGGTGGTATGATAATTTGGATACTTAGTGCACATTAACTATAACGCACCGCGTATCTTTTACCAACCTTCTCAAAATTGTTCTTAATCTAATCTTGGGCCATAATAGTATCCCTCATAAGTGGTAAATACCTGCCAGTCAGGGTACTAATGATACAATTGTATTCAGTGCCTACATTAAAGTGTCAGTGTATCAAAAATTATTATCTTGCAGTATCCTCTTATCCCAACAGTATGAGGTGTAATCTTGTCCACACTAAGTGATTGATCTGGATCTCTATATGAGACACTATTTGTCTCTCATTAATATATATAATTATAACAACAAAAACACTCAAACTGTATCGTATTGCTGCAATATTCAAGTGATTGTGCAGTGCATATTATGCTAAGCACCATTCATCTAGTGCACTGCACCGCATAATTATTCACTCCTACACGGTTACCATCGGTACTTTAGTAATATTAAATACAGAGTGCGAGTTATACTAAACATCATTCAATTAGTGCTCTGCACCGCATAATTGGTAACTTGTTCCCGGCTGCCGCCAGTGTGTAGGTAATAGACAATACGAGAGATCACTGAGGGTAATAAGTGCCCGTTTTGCATAGCCCAGATGTCTAACAGACATCTATCACATTCGTTAGGTATGCATTTATCAGTGGTGTGGCAATATTAAAAACACATAGTGCACGCTACGAGCTGTGCACCGCGTGTCTCCTGACGCGCGTTTCGCTGGTTAGCTTACTCATAGGAGCACTAATTGAATGATGTTTAGTATAAACTGTGTATTTAATATTACTAAAGTACCGATGGTAACTGTGTAGGAGTGAATAATTATGCGGTGCAGTGCACTAGATGAATGGTGCTTAGCATAATATGCACTGCACAATCACTTGAATATTGCAGCAATACGATACAGTTTGAGTGTTTTTGTTGTTATACTTATATATATTAATGAGAGACAAATAGTGTCTCATATAGAGATCCAGATCAATCACTTAGTGTGGACAAGATTACACCTCATACTGTTGGGATAAGAGGATACTGCAAGATAATAATTTTTGATACACTGACACTTTAATGTAGGCACTGAATACAATTGTATCATTAGTAACCTGACTGGCAGGTATTTACCATTTATGAGGGATACTATTATGGCCCAAGATTAGATTAAGAACAATTTTGAGAAGGTTGGTAAGAGATACGTGGTGCGTTATAGTTAATGTGCACTAAGTATCCAAATTATCATACCACCGTTAATACACATCCAATGAATGTGAAGAATGTCTGCTGGCTGTTTGCTTTGTGTATAATGGGCACTTATTACTCTCAGTGATCCCCTGTTGAAGCTAATACCACCAATATACCGGTGCAAGCCGTGAAGAAGTCATTAACTATATGGTGCAGGGCATAGAATGTATTTCCGCATGAATACTATAGCAGCATAAGTTCGTTAGATCACGTGATAATTATATGTACCATTAAAATATACTGTTCCCAGTGTTAATGAGAGACAAATATTGTCATGTGTAGAGATCTATAAGATTAATTTGCTCTAGATATGAGGGCACCTTTAAGTTAATGTGACAAGTGGACACTGTAAGGGAATTTTTTGGTAGACTGCTACCTTACTCGATACATTAGATACAATTGTATTGGATTTGGATACATTAATTCAGTTATAAATAGAACCCGTGGTGTTACAATAGTGGTTATACTATTAAAGGTAAACGTAAATATCTATGTTGAATTGATTAGCCCGTTGTTCTACAGACATCTGTCAGTACGGCATACATTATTGTTGCCTAAGATAAGATTGACTATTTTGAGAGAGTGGTTTCAGGCATATTTATTTTAATTTATTTCCATATATGGGATCTAGGATTATTTAATATTTGAAGCAATATTTCGTTAATTCAATTTTAATATATTTAATAAAAGTTAATTTTTAATTTTAAAATCACCTTAATATGAACACTATAGTAACATCATAATTGAGTATGACTAATGACCAATGAGTGCCCCGTTATGGGAATACCTTTTTTTCTTCTTTTTTCTTAAATTGCAATTTATCTATTCCCGGGTGCACCTCCCCATAGTAAGAGATCAACTTGTTTTGATTTGATAATACAGGGGATTATTTGTTCATTATTGAGATTATTCTGTGCGGATTAGTATTTTCTTCTTCGCTCATGGAAGGCAGATTAAGAGTGTAAAAAAGCTTTGGAGTTTCTGCATTATTCTGGGGAGATCCTGTTTGGCCCAGAATTGGACAAGCTTTTGACTACCATGGCAGTTTCCAAGACGGCGTTCTTGCGCTCTGCATCTACTATGAAGCCTCAGATGTCATCCTTTCGGTCCTTTCGTCCCCAAGGAAAAGCCTTTCCACGGCAGCCGGCATCCAATAAGGCCTCAAGACTAGGACCAATCAGACCTGGGAAAACTAGATGGCCACCTACCAAATCTGAGGACAAGCCTACAGCCTGAAGAGGCGGGCCTCTCCTTGGGGGCTCCCTGGGTGGGAGGCTGACTCCTTCAGTTTACCCAGTTCTGGTGTCAGACTACCTCAGATACCTGGGTAAAAGAAGTGGTCTTCCACGGATACGCCCTCTCATTTCTGAGGCGGCCCCCCCCAGCAGTTCTTTTGCGGTCCCCTCATCACAGCGAGGGAAGGGCTATTATTCTACCCTTTTCTTGGTTCAGAAGCCCAATGGGTCTCATTGTCCTATCCTCAACCTCAATTCCCTGAACAAGTTTATCAGGGTGCCCAGGTTTTGTATGGAAACCCTACGTTCTATTGTTCTGGCTATGGAGCCTGGGGACTTTATGGTGTCTCTGGACATTCAGGACACTTACCTACATGTACCTATAGCGCCGTCTCATCAGTAGTATCTCCGGTTTGCTGTCCTACAGCAACATTACCAATTTAAAGCACTGCCTTTTGGGCTTTCTACAGCTCCTTGGGTCTTTACCAGGATCATGGCAGTTATGGCAGTCTTCGTCTTTAGGAGATCAAACTGCTCCAATACTTGGACGATCTCTTGCTCTTAGCAAGCTCCCCAGAAATTATTCACCACCATGTACAAGTAACCATTGCCTTTCTACAAACGCGCGGTTGTTTGATCCACGTTCTGATATTTACAGGCTTCTTATTTGTTGAAATAGGGCATATCTCTGGGTTCAGAGGGCATTGATGTCAGATTTCATATATCTAGCTGGTCTGAGGCCAGTCTATTGTTTTAGGCGAGTTTAGGTAATTCTCAACTCAAAGGCTATTGCATCCAGCGAGTTGTATGATTAACATTAGAAACCTCTGCTGGGTGTCTTGGTTCATAGTGACAATGGTTGTGTCGATGTGTCGGTGCAGTCGCATTCTATTATGTTGACTTGAAATACAATGGAATCTTGCAACTTTGCAAAACTTGCTACCTATCACATTTATCCTAAATGTCATACATTTCCTTATAATAGTCTACTAAACCATTTCCTCAAGGAGAGACAAGGCAGGAGCAGGTCTCCATTGTGTAGGCTAAACTGCTATGGTCAAATTCTGCTAGTGCCTCAGGAAATACTTTTTATATTGTGATTTTGTAGATGCATTTGAGAGCCAAACTCTGCACTACCCAAGACATATTTAGTTTGTCCAATAAGACTTTGTTAATAGGGAGATATTAGGATTCATCACCACCAGATGTGAAATGCGTTCCTCAAGGCTGTCCCACAACTCCAGCAGTTTCCTGAACCCCATAAGGTATTTTACAGAGCTGGCACACACAGGCAGCCATACCAACAGGATGTTTCCAACATCGAGTCACTTTGGAACAGTTGTGTATTGCATGAAGGGTTTGGTCCACAGACCCTCAATGACAGACGTCCATAGAAATGTTCTGGTGAACTGAGGTAGAAGTGAGAAGAGATTACAACCAACAACTTATCGAGAAACAAGATGATTTGGATGAGACTCTGAAATGCATATTGTCTCAAAAAAATTTAAATCCCTATTTAGAGAGGAAATATTTATGATGAAGATAAGGAAAATAGTCAAAAATTAGTTTCAGGCAGAAATAGCTAATTTTTCCTGCACCTCTGTTAAGTGTCCACCTTGAGCTGATAAGCTGGCCGGATCTTATCATCCCCCAACTGGTACAACATGCTATAAACTACCAAGGTATGCCTCGGGGACAAATCATGGTTTTGACTTATAGGAGTGATAGAAGAAGAGAAGAATTATGTTTTGAATTCTATTATGCATTTCTATCATCCGAGGCTAGGCCCAGTCGTTGGGTGTTCAATAGAAGGCAGCATAATGAGCCAGAGGGACAGTAAGAACTGACCTTGTCAGAGCTTGTTCCTCAATTTCCACCCTTTGTGTATCCTTGTAGCCCAGTCTGATATCTTAGAAAGTATAACAGATTGATAATAGCCCTCAAAAATCTGGGCTGCCTCATTCCAAAACTAAGTAGAATTTGAAAGCCAATAAAGAATGGTTTAGGGCTATCATTTGTTTTTGTTTTTTTAATCAAATTTCTTTTATTCGTCAGAGCAATAATATAACATATATTTTGCAAAAAATAATAGATAAAACAAGGCCCATTAAGGGCAGTAAAATACAAATAGTACAAAATAAAGACATAAAAATATTGTCTTCGCAAAACAATCATAGTATTCTAGACATTCCAACAAAATTAAACAAGAAAAAAAGAGATCCAAAAAGAGATAGTTTCTGTCTCAGCTTGTAACAGGTAGCGCAACAGGCGGATCGTCCAATAAAATTCTGTTTTCAAACAAAGTATTTCTGAAACATAAATAGATTTGGCGTCGTAATTGCACAGTAAAGGAGTCTATAAAACCTTCCCACAGCTGAAAAAAACCAGCTGTCTTAGGGCCTGAATCAGAGGCGCACGCTATTTGCGTGCGCTCGCTCTGAATCAGGGTGTCCCTATTTTTTTAAAATCCGGCCTCCAGGCCGCTCGCACAGCTGTGGGTGACCACCCACAGCTTGTGTGAGCGGCCTGGCGATGTTCGCGATTAGGGCAACCATCGGCATTGCGAGGAGACCCTTGTGGTAGGGTCTCAGCACTCGCAATGCCAAATGGACTTCCAGCTCTAATATGTCACTCCTGATGTCAGTAGGGCCGTCCACAAACGGCGGAACGCCTCCGTTTGTTCAGCCACCCCCTACCCGCCTACAAAACGGACGAGCTGTCGATCAACATCGACAGCTGCCCCGTTTTGCTGTGAGCTCCAGAGCGAGTAAAGGTCTCACTCGCTCCGGGGCTCGAGCACGCGCGTTGCGCATGCCGTGTGTGCGCACTGGGCCAGCATCGACCCGCTTGCGAGCACTATGCGCTCGTGAGCGGGCCTGAATCAGGCCCTTAGTCTCCTTATGCAACGTGGTCTCCAGCCAGTCCATTTGAAAAGCAAAAGATAATTTGGCCCGAAATAAAGGAACAGAGGGGAGATCTGCATGGGTCCACATCTGCAAAATGCATTTACGAGCTACCGCAGATATAATCAATAATAGTTTTTTACTATCTCTCCTACCCGAAACAGATGGTGGTAAAATACCCAAAATCGTCCACTCCGCTGATAATGGGAGGTAACTAACTAGGCACCTAGATGCAAATCTGTTAACTGCTGACCAGAATCCACGTACAGTATAAGGGGACATTCCCACATACAATGTATAAAGTTTGCATCAGAGGCCCCCATTTAGCACAAAGAGGACAATCACATCAAGAACCTGCGGTGGGGGGAAAGATATCCATTATGATAAATATTATAGAACATTTCTCTATACATGCTCAATGAGAGCACTGATTGAGAATAGAGGAACGAACGGAATAAACTTTCCATGGTAATATGGGGGAATACGGTACACCAAGTAGATAGCCCCATATATATTTTAGAATGGTGTAAAGGAATCTGGAGAATTTTGTAATGAAGAGAAATGATCCTCCTTCCTCCCATAGGTCTAGCCAATAATAGGTCCAGAGAGTTGGATCAATGTCACGCTTGGCGCTGGGGGAGTGGAAACTCTGGGTCCGGGTTGCGGGAGGAAACGAAGGCGAGGGGCCTGGATATATGTTCTCCTCATCCACAGCTCTCGAGTGTTGACGAGACCTGGGCAATGGTGCGGAGTCTAACCCACAGGATGGTGTTCGCCAGTGACCCCTCCAATCGGGATTTGGGCTTAGCTGCACCCTGTGAGCAGGTCGCGGTCCTTTGACCAGGTACCCGAGCTCAGTGGGAATTGGAGACACAAATAACCGTGGCCCTAATAAGAGAAGGTTTAAGGCACTGTGGAGTGATCCACAAACAACGTAAAGAAGTCTGGCAATACTGTAGCACAAAGTTCACTAGTGACACGTTTAACACACAGGCAGATATGGTAATTCACTGTTGTATGAAGTTCACTAGAGGCTCGTTTAGCACACAGGCAGATGGTAATTAACTGTTGCACCTGGTTCACTAGAGACTTGTTTAGCACACAGGCAGATGGTAATACACTGTTGCATGAAGTTCACTAGAGACACGTTTAGCACACAGGCAGATGGTAATTCACTGTTGCCTAAGGTTCACTAGAGACACGTTTTAGCACACAGGCAGATGGTAATTCACTGTTGTACAAGGTTCACTAGAGACACGTTTAGCACACAGGCAGATGGTAATACACTGTTGCAAGAAGTTCACTAGAGACACGTTTAGCACACAGGCAGATGGTAACTCACTGTTGCACAGGGATCACAGTAAAGTCTTGGCACACACTGTAGAGGAAATAGAACGCCAGGAACCTGGACCGGAACTCAACTAGGGACTAGGAGACAACCGTTGTTCAGGCAGTTTGCAGAAAGGTGGAAGCAGGCTATATACCCCACAGAACCCTTTGATAGGTGCACAGCGATCAGCTGACGCTCACCTATCCCAGGCCAGAAGTACAGTCACATGGGCCGACTAACATGGCGGCGCCCATGCCGGGAACCCCGAGTCCAGACACCGGACCGCCCGCAGTCCCCTACGCACGGGGAGAATGCTCAGCGTCCTCTCAGCCGCCGCGCCAGCTGCCCGACCGCCCGGGAGATCAAAGGAAGCCGGCGAGGAGGTAAGGCTGCGCTGATCCCCGGCAGAGCCCTGACAGTACCCCCCCCTTTCAGGGTGGGCACCGAACACCCCATAGGCTTATTTGGAAATTTCCTATGGAAGTCTCGGACCAACCGTGGAGCATGCACATCGGAAGCCTTGACCCAAGCCCTTTCTTCAGGACCATAGCCCCTCCAATCGATGAGGTATTGAAGAGTATTAAACTTAAGGCGTGAATCCAAGATCTTCTCCACTTCAAACTCAGTACCCTGTAAAGTCTGTACTTGAGGCAATTTGGGAGGAACAATTTGAAATCGATTGAGCACCAGAGGACGTAAAAGAGAAATATGGAATGTATTGCAGATTTTCATTTGTGGAGGAAGTTCCAACTTATACACTACTGGATTGATTATCTTAATGATGCGATAGGGGCCAATAAAGCGTGGAGCAAGTTTCATCGTGGGTACCTTCAAACGAATGTTCTTGGAAGATAACCAAACCCTATCCCCAACTTTTAAAAAGGGAACAGCCAAATGTTTCCTATCGGCAAATCTCTTGTAATTCTTTGAGGATTGTACCAAGGAATGGTGAATCTTATTCCACAGGGTTGAAAATGACTCAATCTCCTTGACTGCTGCCGGAACTTCTACCGCTGGAAGATGTTCGAAGTCAGGGACTCGGGGATGTCTACCGAAGACAGTGAAGAAGGGTGTGGACTTGGATGACGAATGATACTTAAAATTGTGAGAAAATTCTGCCCATGGTAGAAGGTCCACCCAATCATCCTGAGAAGATGATACAAAAAGCCTGATGAAGGTCTCAAGTTCTTGATTAACCCTTTCGGTTTGACCATTCGTCTGAGGGTGGTATGCTGAAGAAAATTTTAATTTAACTCCACATGTATTGCACAGGGCTCTCCAAAATTTGGCCACGAATTCGACCCCACGATCAGAGATTATCTCCTTAGGGAGACCGTGTAATCTGAAGATATCCCGGATGAATATTTTAGCCAATTGAGGAGCCGATGGAAGACCAACCAGAGGAACAAAATGTGCCATTTTTGAGAAGCGATCCACGACCACCCATACCGTATTGTGTCCCTTGCATCGAGGTAGCTCGGAAATGAAGTCCATAGAGATATGAGTCCATGGGGCAACTGTAACCGGTAATGGGCGTAATGGACCCATCACGATCCTGCGAGGTGTCTTATGCTGCGCACATTTAATACAGGACAGGACAAATTCTCTGACATATCCCTTCATGGTGGGCCACCAGTAGGAACGTAGTAGGAATTGGTAAGTTTTAGTGATTCCTGTATGACCAGCAAATAACGAAGCGTGAGCCCATGTCAACAGTTTTTTACGTAAACTGGGAATAACAAATTTTTTTCCCGGAGGCGGAGAGGATATCTGTGTAGGAGCGAAAACAATTGGATCAAGAATTGGGCGTATCTGCGGATGGTCCTCTTCCTCTACCATAGTCATAAAAGAACGGGAGAGAGCATCCGCTTTTTTGTTTAAAATGCCTGGGCGAAATTGAAGCCTTAGATTGAACCTGGAAAAAAAAAGAGACCATCGGGCCTGCCTGGCATTCAATCTATGAGCAGTTTGTAGATAAGTTAGGTTCTTATGGTCTGTAATGACCGTAACTGGAAATCTAGCTCCTTCCAGAAGATAACGCCATTCCTCTAGTGCCAAGCGTATAGCTAATAGTTCCTGATCTCCAATAATATAATTTTTCTCTGCGGGAGAGAATTTCCGGGAGAAGAATCCGCAGGGGTGGATCTTCCCATCTTCAGCGATCTGAGACAATACGGCCCCAATTCCAACAGAGGATGTGTCCACTTCTACCGTAAATGGTTGATCCAGCTGAGGCTGGCGGAGAATTGGGGCTGTGGAAAATGCAATTTTTAATTGTTTAAAAGCTTGTATTGCTGGATCAGGCCAAGAGGATGGGCTGGCTCCCTTCCTTGTGAGAGAAGTGATAGGAGAGACCAATGTGGAGAAATGTGGAATGAACCTCCTATAATAATTTGCAAAACCCAGGAAACGTTGAGTAGCTTTCAACGAAGTAGGCTGAGGCCAATCGGCAATAGCTTTCAGTTTATCAGGGTCCATTTGAAGAATTTTTCCAGAGATTATATGCCCCAGGAAGGGTACCGAGGTCTGATTAAAGAGGCATTTTGACAACTTTCCAAAGAGACGATGATTTCGGAGACAAGACAACACTTCTAGTACATGCCGATGATGGTCTTGTAAGTTTGTAGAAAAAATTAAAATATCATCGAGAAAAAGTACCACAAATTTATAGAGAATGTCCCGAAAAATCTCGTTGACGTAGCCTTGAAATACAGCTGGCGCGTTACAGAGTCCAAAAGGCATTACCAGGTACTCGAAGTGTCCATCCCTAGTATTAAAAGCGGTTTTCCACTCATCCCCTGCCTTTATTCGAATTAAATTGTAGGCCCCGCGTAAGTCTAGTTTGGTGAAAAACTGAGCTCCTCGGACCTTGTCGAAAAGTTCGGAAATCAAGGGTAGTGGATACCGATTCTTTATCGTAATTTGGTTTAGGCCCCGATAATCTATACAAGGGCGGGGCCCTCCGTCCTTTTTTCCTACGAAGAAGAACCCTGCTCCAGCAGGAGAGGATGACGGCCGGATAAATCCTTTAGCAAGGTTGTCCTTAATGTACTCTGCCATAGCGGTAGTCTCAGGAACAGATAATGGATAAACACGGCCACGAGGAGGGGTCTTCCCCGGAAGCAGGTCAATAGCACAATCCCATGGTCGATGCGGAGGGAGTTTATCTGCCGCTTGTTCGCAGAATACATCAGCGAAATCCTGGTAGGGTTCTGGTAAATTGGACTGAGAGGGACCCACAGAGATAGAGGGTGGAGAGAACATCTCGGATGGACAGGTAACTGTGGTTAACTTACGCAAAGGAACCACCTTGGTCAAACACTTCTGTAAACAACTTGATCCCCAGGACAAAATTTGCATCTTTTTCCAATTGAACACAGGGTTGTGCTTTTTTAACCAGGGTAGCGAGGGGCCTGGATATATGTTCTCCTCATCCACAGCTCTCGAGTGTTGACGAGACCTGGGCAATGGTGCGGAGTCTAACCCACAGGATGGTGTTCGCCAGTGACCCCTCCAATCGGGATTTGGGCTTAGCTGCACCCTGTGAGCAGGTCGCGGTCCTTTGACCAGGTACCCGAGCTCAGTGGGAATTGGAGACACAAATAACCGTGGCCCTAATAAGAGATGCCTAAGGTTTAAGGCACTGTGGAGTGATCCACAAACAACGTAAAGAAGTCTGGCAATACTGTAGCACAAAGTTCACTAGTGACACGTTTAACACACAGGCAGATATGGTAATTCACTGTTGTATGAAGTTCACTAGAGGCTCGTTTAGCACACAGGCAGATGGTAATTAACTGCTGCACCTGGTTCACTAGAGACTTGTTTAGCACACAGGCAGATGGTAATACACTGTTGCATGAAGTTCACTAGAGACACGTTTAGCACACAGGCAGATGGTAATTCACTGTTGCACAAGGTTCACTAGAGACACGTTTTAGCACACAGGCAGATGGTAATTCACTGTTGTACAAGGTTCACTAGAGACACGTTTATCACACAGGCAGATGGTAATACACTGTTGCAAGAAGTTCACTAGAGACACGTTTAGCACACAGGCAGATGGTAACTCACTGTTGCACAGGGATCACAGTAACGTTTTGGCACACAGGCAGAGATGGAACACACTGTAGAGGAAATAAAACGCCAGGAACCTGGACCGGAACTCATCTAGGGACTAGGAGACAACCGTTGTTCAGGCAGTTTGCAGAAAGGTGGAAGCAGGCTATATACCCCACAGAACCCTTTGATAGGTGCACAGCGATCAGCTGACGCTCACCTATCCCAGGCCAGAAGTACAGTCACATGGGCCGACTAACAAGGCGGCGCCCATGCCGGGAACCCCGAGTCCAGACACCGGACCGCCCTCAGTCCCCTACGCACGGGGAGAATGCTCAGCGTCCTCTCAGCCGCCGCGCCAGCTGCCCGACCGCCCGGGAGATCAAAGGAAGCCGGCGAGGAGGTAAGGCTGCGCTGATCCCCGGCAGAGCCCTGACAATCAATCTGCTGGAGAGAAAGTACGTATCATTAACTCACATAGTGCTGTGCCTCATATAGCGCCAAAGAGTGGGATTGAGGCAGACTATACTTATCCACCAATTCCGCCACCCGACAGGGCCGGCAGTTCTCGATGTCGACCAATGCCCGAACATAAGGGATCCTCCTATCTGGCCATAATGAGAAAGGCATAGAAGCCTCACCGTTTTGAAACTCAGGATTTAATAGTAATGAGGGCTATCATTTGTTAAGGTTTGTATAAAATATAATATGAGGGGGCAAAACATTAATCTGTATAATGTTGATCCAGGTCACCTTGAGGAAGCTTGGGTCTGTCAAGATCTCAAATCTGTAATGTTGTGGAAATAAGGGACAAATATAGAGCTGAACAATTGTGACAAATCCTATGTCAAGTTAATCACTAGATCCTTTGTATGAGTTATGTGCCGAGACAACGCATCATCTAGCTTACCGAATGAGAGCTTCTCCAGGAACACCATAATTTCGGAAGTGATTAAATTATTTTCAGCAAAATATGTGCCAATTGCTTGTTTTATGGTCCTAGATCTTTGAAAGTATATTGTAGGCTTTAGTATAAAAATCATACGACTCCCTCGATCTTTCTTGTGTATTATTTTGTTGTGTCCCTGAGTTACAGATGTGTCCACATACATCTTCCTCCATGCACTTCAAGCCGAGTTACACATAACAAGAGAACGCTGTGCGACTCGGTAACGCTGAGTGTCTTTTTGTGCGACTTTTCCCCTTAAAATGTGTCCTATTGGAAGAGCAAAGCTAGGACGCACAAGCGGGTTCTGCTGATTAAAATGTTATGCGGCATGCCTATATTCTGTGTGTGACAGCGGTTATATCTGCATGTGAAATGCTACGTTACAGTGTCAGCAGCTGTGTCACTGTAATGTAGCATTTTGCATGCAGATACACACAGAATCTAGGCATGCCATTTTAAGCAACAGAAGCTGCTTGTGTGTCCTATTCGCAACACTTTGCGAATAATATGCATTTTAAGGGAAATAGTTGCACGAAAAGACGCTCTGGACTACCAAGTCACACCACAGCATGGCGTGACTAAAAGGGCTCTGTTTAACGCGCAAACAGGCTAGATGTATGTGGACACATATGTATCTAAAATAATAGATGAAAGTAGTACTTCGTTGTGCCTTAAATTATTAAGCCAAGAGCCGCCCATGCTTATTTCTCCATTGGTAAAATCTGTTACAACACTTTGACTTCACTATTATGTTTTATGAATCACTGATCTGTTTTGCGTCAGTTCCTCAAGAGTCTCATTGATTAAGGGAATCTTAAACAACAACTCCTCCTCTGTTTTGCGCAAATAGGTCAGTTCAGGCCACTTAGCCCTGATAAGAAATTTATGGGCTCTCGCTGGATATTCTGTGAGGTTTCTGGAAGATTATTATGGCGCTGGGATTCCTCTGTGCCTGACTATATTTGGCTAAGTAGTTTGGTCAGTCTCCATAAACACTGCC
Source organism: Taudactylus pleione (assembly GCA_031769625.1). Taxonomy (NCBI): domain Eukaryota; kingdom Metazoa; phylum Chordata; class Amphibia; order Anura; family Myobatrachidae; genus Taudactylus; species Taudactylus pleione. The sequence goes on from JAUIMM010000068.1 coordinate 3,206,543, forward strand.
TAGGTGCATGACGTACCAGGACCTACAAACAAATGTATTTTATCAGGGTAATGATGGAGGCATGTAATAGCATCCTGGGATTGCCAATGGCCCCTTCTATATTTTTTGCCTCTATGCAAATGTTTTGATGACCATTTGGGTGATTGATATCTGAGGTGAGAACATATGTTCATTACAAAGCTTACATTAAACTAAGAAAATTTGGGATTGTCTTTATTTTAAGTGACAAGTTTCAACATTAATGATGCTGCTACATTTCATTTAAGTCCATAAATGCACATTCCTGTAAATTGTGCCATCTCCACCCATGATTCTAATTTAAATAAGTTATCCTACAACTGTAAATGTGTGTTTGCAAACTGTAAAGGTGGGTACACACTATACAGATATATCTGCAGATGATGGTTGTTCGTACACACTGAACAACCATCATCTGTGCCTGCCCGCAGGTCCCGGTGGCCAGGGGGCATGTCCCGGCAACCAGGGGGGGTGTCCCGGGGACCAGGGGGCGTGTCCAGCCCCCCCTCATCGCGGCTGCCGCTGTGTGTACGGGCGGTCTGCCGACCCCCCGTACACACCTGCCGATGGACAGATAAATCTGCAGGCATATCTGTCCATCGGCTGTGCAGCATAGCCAATGCGATATGTCGGTGAACGTCGGCGTTCACCGACATATCGCGGGTACACACTGCCCGATGGGCAGCAGATGCATTGACCGATCAATTGATCGGCCAATATATCTGTCAGTGTGTACCTAGCTTTAGTGGCCAATGTATCTGCTGCCCGTCGGGCAGTGTGTACCCCTGATATGTCAGTGAACGTCGGCACTTACCGACATATCGCATTGGCTGTGCTGCACAGCCGATGGACAGATATGTGTGCAGAGATATCTGTCCATCGGCAGGTGTGTACCCACCGCCCGTACACACACAGAGGCAGCCGCGAGGAGGGGGGACGGGACACGCCCCCCGCCAGCCGGGACACGCCCCCTGGTCGCCGGGACCTGTGGGCAGACACAGATGATGTTCAGTGTGTACGAACAACCATCATCTGCAGATATATCTGTATAGTGTGTACCCACTTTAAGATTACATAGAAGAAGAATAAAACTAAAATGATGTTGCCTTGTGAGTAGTACTGGAACTAGTTGACTTACCTGGAAGTTTGTAATTTTGTGATCTAAAGCAACTAATGGTTATCTGTAACAATGAATTATATTTTAAATGTTGTCCTTCTCTTGTCCCTTTTGCACATTAAAGGTTAAACTGATTCGTCAAGAGTTGCGCAAAATAAGACTGTCTGATGTCACTGTGACAAGCTATGAAAACATTCTTGGTACGTCTTGTGCATGTCCTGCAACATCATTATAGTACAATTCTTCCTTCTGACACCCATTTTACTTATATTTACAATACATGGTCAAAAATGTGGACACCCTTCTATTTAGGGAATTTGGACCTTTGCTAAGAGGTGCAATCAAGCTTACAGCTATGCAATCACATTGTCATAGGGCCTGATTCAGAGACGCACGCTAATTCAATCGCAGCTGCAATTTTGTGTGCATCACAGCTGTGAAAATATGCTAATGGTTGCAAAGCTTACCCGAGCACAAGGACGCCCACTGCTACCTTCTCATATATGTACGACGTCGCTTACGTGCGTAAATTATGGTAACACCAACAGACATCGAGCAGCCATCTTGCTCTTGCGGTAGGTCTGACCTGTTGCAGCCTTGGGAGCTGCCTATGCAATTGCAGTGGGTAATTTATACACACCCATGAAACAGCGTTCAAACGGACAGACACACCTGCGTTTTTCAGACTTCCCCCCCCCCTCCCCCCCGTCACCATCCCCAAATGCTGACAACCCTTCACTTACTATGAGATGGGTTCGTTGTCGTAGTGTGATTACTGCGCATGTGCAGTGCGGCTTATAAGCATGCACGATGGCAAACAATCGCTTGTTTTGCGTGCGTAATCAGCTTTGCGTTCAGCTCTGAATCAGGCCCATAGATCACCACCTTTCCAACAAGTCAGTTTGTTAAATTTCTGCCCTGCTAGAGCCAAAATTGTGAAGTGGAAACATGATGGAACAACAACAGATCATCTGCTGAGCAATAGGCAACACAAGCTCACAGAATGTGACAGAAAAAAATGACATTCTAGAGAATTGTGTTCTTCCAACTTTGTGGCAACAGTTTTGGTGAGGTCCTTTCCTGTTTCAGCATGACAGTGCCCACATGCATGCAAGTGACAGCCTTTAATAAATGGTTTACGAAGTTTGGCGTGATAGAACTTGACTGAATTGCAAATAACCCTAACCTCAACTCCATAACACTTTAGAGATTAACTATAACGCTAACTGTGAGCCAGGCTTTCTAGCCTAACACCAATGGCTAATACACATACATTGTTTGTGAGTGAAAAATTATTTAAATGCCACTACCAACCTAGAATTGGATTTGTTGGTGGAGACATTAAATCACTCCTTACATGCTCACATTGACCATCTATGAAAACATGGCCTTTGTTAACACACTATACAATGCATCCGGAAAGTATTCACAGCGCTTCACTTTTTCCACATTTTGTTATGTTACAGCCTTATTCCAAAATAGAATAACTTTATTTTTTTCCTCAAAATTCTACACAGAATACCCCATAATGACAACCTGTAAAAAGTTTTTTTGAGATTTTTGCACATTTAATAAAAAAAAAAAAAAAAAAAGAAATCACATGTACATAAGTATTCGCAGCCTTTGCGCAATACTTTCTTGTTGCACCTTTGGCAGCAATTAAAGCCTCAAGTCTTTTTGAATATGATGCCACAAGCTTGGCACACCTACCTTTGGGCAGTTTCGCCAATTCCTCTTTGCAGCACCTCTCAAGCTCCATCAGGTTGGATGGGAAGCGCCGGTGCACAGCCATTTTCAGATCTCTCCAGAGATGTTCAATCGGATTCAAGTCTGGGCTCTGGCTGGGCCACTCAAGGACATTCACAGAGTTGTCCTGAAGCCACTCCTTTGATATCTTGGCTGTGTGCTTAGGGTTATTATCTTGCTGAAAGATGAACTGTTGGTCAAGAGCACTCTGGAGCAGATTTTCATCCAGGATGTCTCTGTACATTGCTGCTTTCATCTTTCACTCTATCCTGACTAGTCTCCCAGTTCCTGCCGCTGAAAACATCCCCACAGCATGATGCTGCCACCACCATGCTTCACTGTAGGGATGGTATTGGCCTGGTGATGAGCGGTATCTGGTTTCCTCCAAACATAACGCTTGGCATTGATGTCAAAGAGTTAAATCTTTGTCACATCAGACTAGAGAATTTTGTTTCTCATGGTCTGAGAGTCCTTCAGATGCATTTTGGCAAACTCCAGGTGGGCTGCCATGTGCTTTTTACTAAGGAGTGGCTTCCGTCTGGCCACTCTACCATACAGGCCTGATTGGTGGATTGCTGCAGACATGGTTGTCCTTCTGGAAGGTTCTCCTCTCTCCACAGAGGAATCATGTAGCACTGACAGAGTGACCATTGGGTTCTTGGTCACCTCCCTGACTAGGGACCTTCTCCCACGATCGCTCAGTTTAGACGGCCGGCCGGTCAACTCTAGGAAGAGTTCCGGTGGTTCCGAACTTCTTCCATTTACGGATGATGGAGACCACTGTGCTCATTGGGACCTTCAAAGCAACAGATATTTTCTGTATTCTTTCCCAGATTTGAGCCTTGATGACAATCCTGTCTCGGAGGTCTACAGACAATTCCTTGGACTTCATGCTTGGTTTGTGCTCTGACATGCACAGTCAAGTGTGGGACCTTATATAGACTAGGGGTGTGCACCGGCCACTTTTCGTGTTTTGGATCTGGATTGGTTCTGCCCAAACCACCCTTCGGTGTTTTGGGTTCTGGGTTTTGTGTTTTGGATCTGTATTTTTTTTTTTAAAAAAAGCATAAAAACAGCTAAAATCACAGAATGTGTTGATTTTTCTACTCCTATGCTATTATTAACCTCAAAAACCTTAATTTCCACTCATTTCCAGTCTATTCTGAACACCTCACACCTCACAATAGTGTTTTTATGTCCAAAAGGTTGCACCGAGGTAGATGGATGACTATGCTAAGCGACACGAGTGGGCGGCACAAACACGTGGCCCATCTAGGAGTGACACTGCAGTGGCAGACAGGATGGCAGTTTGAAAAACTAGGCCCCAAACAGTACATAATGCAAAGAAAAAAAAGAGGTGCAAGATGGAATTGTCCTTGGGCCCTCCCACCCACCCTTATGTTGTATAAACAGGACATGCACACTTTAACAAACCAATCATTTCAGCGCCAGGGTCTGCCACACGACTGTGGCTGAAATGATTGGTTCGTTTGGGCCCCCACAAAACAAGCTGGCAATTAATCTGTCCCTGCACAAACTGGCTCTACGGAGACAAGATGTCGTCCTCATCCTCCTCATCCACCGATTCCTCACCCTCTTCAGTGTTGTGTACTTCCTCATCCTCACACAGTATTAAGTCGTCCCCGCTGGAATCCACCACCACAGGTCCCTCTCTACGTTCTGGAGGCTGGTCTCCCTGGTAGAGTTGATAATTAATTTTTATGAACATCATCTTCTCCACATTTTGTGGAAGCAACCTCCTAAGCCTTTCGCTGACAAGGTTCCCGGCTGCAGTAAACACTCTTTCGGAGTACACACTGGAGGAGGGGCAACTCAGGTAAAATAGAGCCAGTTTGTACAGGGGCCTCCAAATTGCCTCTTTTTCCTGCCAGTACAGGTACGGACTGTCTGACATGCCTACTTGGATGCTGTCACCGATGTAATCCTCCACCATTCTGTCAATGGTGACAGTATCATATGCAGTGACAGTTAACATGTCAGAAATTGTTGCCAGGTCCCTCAGTCCGGACCAGATGTCCAAACTTGGTCCTGCCTGCCCTGCATCACCGCCAGCGGGTTGCTTAGGATACCTAAGTTTTTTCCTGGCAGCCCCAGTTGTGGGAGAAAATGAAGAAGGAGCTGTTGAGCTGTTCCGCTTCAGCTGACAGTGTTTTCACCAGCAGGTCTTTGCACCTCTGCAGGCTTGTGTCGGCCGGAAAGAGAGACACCACATAGGCTTTAAACCTAGGATCGAGCACGGTGGCCAAAATTTAGTGGTCTGATTTCAACAGATTGACCACCCTGGAATCCTGGCAAAGCGAATGAAGGGCTTCATCCACAAGTCCCACATGCCGAGCGGAATCGCTCCGTCTTAGCTCCTCCTTCACTTTCTCCAGCTGCTTCTGCAAAAGCCTGATGAGGGGAATGACCTGACTCAAGCTGGCAGTGTCTGAACTGACTTCACGTGTGGCAAGTTCGAAGGGCTGGAGAACCTTGCACAACACGGAAATCATTCTCCACTGCGCTTGAGTCAGGTGCATACCCCCTCCTTTGCCTATGTCATAGGTGGATGTATAGGCTTGAATGGCCTTTTGCTGCTTCTCCATCCTCTGAAGCATATAGAGGGTTGAGTTCCACCGTGTCACAACCTCTTGCTTCAGGTGATGGCGGGGCAGGTTCAAGAGTGTTTGCTGGCGCTCCAGTCTTCGGCACGCAGTCGCTGAATGGCGAAAGTGGACAGAAATTTTTCGGGCCACCCAAAGCGTCTCCTGCACGCCCCTGTCGCTTTTCAGAAAATTCTGCACCACCAAGTTTATTGTGTGAGCAAAACATGGGACGTGCTGGAATTTGCCCAGATGTAATGTCCGCACAATATTGGTGGCGTTGTCAGATATTACAATTCCCCAGGAGAGTCTAAGTGGGGTAAGCCACTGGCCGATGATTTCCCTCAGTTTCTCTAAGAGGTTGTCGGCGGTGTCCCTCTTACTGAAACCGGTGATACACAGCGTAGCCTGCCTTGGAACGAGCTGGCGTTTCTGAGATGCTGCTACTGGTGACGCTGCTGTTGTTGCTGCGTAAGGTGATACATCTACCCAGTGGGCTGTCACAGTCATATAGTCCTTAGTCTGCCCTGTTCCACATGTCCGTGGTTAAGTGGACATTGGGTACAACCGCATTTTTCAGGACACTGAGGACACTTTTTCTGACGTTTCTGTACAGTCTCGGTATCGCCTGCCTAGTGAAGTGGAATATAGACGGGATTTGGAACCGGGGACACACTACCTCCATCAATTGTCTAAATCCCACTGCACTAATGGCGGATACCGGAGCACGTCTAACACCAACATAGCAGTCAAGGCCTCAGTTATACGTTTTGCTTCAGGATGACTGCTGTCGTACTTCATCCTCCTCGCTAAGGACTGTTGGAGGGTCAATTGTTTAGTAAAAGTAGTGGTGTTCCTACTTCCTCTCTGGGATGATGAACGACTCCCAGCAGCAGCGGCAGCAGGAGGCATAGCAATGCAGGATCCTCCGGAGGAATCCCGGATAGGAGAGTCAGTCATGCCAGTGACATGGCCTGCAGGACTACTTCCGATCCTGACTAAGGAGGAAATTGACGAGGAGGGAGTTGACGGTGTGGTTTGCAGGTTCTTGGATACAACAGGACAACGGGATTTAGGTGTCCCTGGACTGCTTTACGGTCTTAGCCAAAGTTTCTGAACTTGACAGTAACTTTTTATGAACGCGCTGCAGGTGCCGTATAAGGGAGGATGTTCCTAGGTGGTTAACGTCCCTACCCCTACTTATTTCACCTTTACATATGGTACATATGGCAAGACATTTGTAGTCCGGATTTGGATAGAAATATTGCCAGACCAAAGAGGTGGAATGTTTGGTCTTCTGCCCAGGCATGACCGTGATGGGCTTTTTCATCCCACGGACAACAACTGTCTCCCCCGGAGCCTGATTTAAACAAACCACATCACCATCAGAATCCTCCTCGCCAACTTCCTCCTCAGCGCCAGCTACACCAGTATCCTCATCCTGTTGTACTTCAACAGTGACATCTTCAATTTGCATATAAACAAGTGGACTGTGGGTGCTCCTTTCAGCACTTGCAGGGGGCGTGCAAATGGTGTAAAGAGCCACCTCTTCCCGTCCAGTGCTGGGAAGGTCAGGCATCGCAACCGCCACCACACTTGGACTCTCCTTGGGGATTTGTGATATCTTCTTAGAACGCACAGTTCTTCGCTGTGCTTTTGCCAGCTTAACTGATTTTTTTTAGCGGGAGGAGAGCTTCCATCGTCATGTGAAGCTGAACCACTAGTCATGAACACAGGGAAATACCTTAGCCGTTCCTTGCCACTCCGTGTCGTAAATGGCATATTGGCAAGTTTACGTTTCTCTTCAGATGATTTAAATGTTTTTTTCAAGGTCATTTTCCTGAACTTTGTCATTTGGGATTGTATGTGCCCTCTGCTATGACATTGGGCATCGGCCTTGGCAGACGACGTTGATGGCATGTTATCGTCTATGTCATGACTAGTGGCAGCAGCTTCAGCACTAGGAGGAAGTGGTTCTTGATCTTTCCCTATTTTATTTTTATCGGAGAAAGTTTGGTCCTCCATTTATGTTATATTGATATATACGTGCGGCTAAGGCGCACACAAACACAGAAAATTATTTTTTATTTTTGTTGAAGACTAGTGCACTTTGTGGGTTACACCACCCTTTAAGAAATGAGCCAGCCGGCCCTTTACTTATGGGACACAGGCGCACGCTTGGCGCTGCTCCTTTGTTGATGCATGTGCAGCTACAGCCCACACAATTCACAAAGAAAGAAAAAAAAGGAAGAATTTTTTATTTGTGGAGCGCACTTTGGGGGTTACACCACCCTTTAACAGACAGATGCACGCTTGGCGCTGCTGCTTTGAGGATGCATGTACACTGCAGACAATTCACAAACACAGAAGAAAATGTTTTATTTTTGTTGGAGTGCACTTTGGGGGTTACACCACCCTTTAACAGACAGACTCACGCTTGGCGCTGCTCCTTTGTTGATGCACATGCAGCCACAGTGCACACAATTCACAAACACAGAAAATATTTTTTTATTTTGTTTGGAGTGCCCTTTGGGGGTTACAGCACCCTTTAACAGACAAGCCAGCCGGCCCTTTACTTATGGGACACAGGCGCACGCTTGGCACTGCTCCTTTGTTGATGCACGTGCAGCCACAGTGCACACAATTCACAAACACAGAAAATATATATTTTTTTTGTTTGGAGTGTACTTTGGGGGTTACAGCACCCTTTAACGGACAAGCCAGCCGGCCCTTTACTTATGGGACACAGGCGCACGCTTGGCGCTGCTCCTTTGTTGATGCACGTGCAGCCACAGTGCACACAATTCACAAACACAGAAAATATTTTATTTTTTTGTTTGGAGTGTACTTTGGGGGTTACAGCACCCTTTAACGGACAAGCCAGCCACAGTGCACACAATTCACAAACACAGAAAATATTTTATTTTTTTGTTTGGAGTGCACTTTCGGGGTTACAGCACCCTTTAACGGACAAGCCCTTTACTTATGGGACACAGGCGCACGCTTGGCGCTGCTCCTTTGTTGATGCACGTGCAGCCACAGTGCACACAATTCACAAACACAGAAAAAATATTTATTTTTTTTGCACTTGGGGTGAGCACCCCTGATGGACAGAGCACCCCTTTAGGACTGGGACACTGCACAGGACTTTGGAGTGGACACAGCCCCTATGGACAACTGACTGCACAACACAGTCCAGCCAGCCCCTATGGATTTGGAGGAGTGGACACAGGGCTTAATTCAGACCCGCTCGCAAGCGGGTCGATGGTGCCCTAATGCGCATGCGCACGACAGAGGGAGCTCCGTCGTGCGCATGCGCGAGACCCGGCGAGCGACAGCCAAGCTGTCGCTCCGGGTCTCGCACCAAAGGGGGCGTGCTGTCGATGGTGACTGACAGCACGCCCCCTTTGGTGGGCGTGCCGGGGGCGTGGCTGCCAGACGGAGGCGTTCCCATGGGAACGCCTACCGTCTGAGTCCGGCCCCACTGACATCAGTAGTGATGTCAGTGGGAGTGATTTTGGCTCTGATAGAGCCAAAATCACTCCTGGGCTTGCGGCAGCGAGACCCTACCGCAGGGTCTCGTCGCAAGCCCGATGGACCAAGACCATCGCAACCATCATCATGGACGCTCGCTATAGCTGTGGGTGGTAACCCACAGCTATGCGAGCGTCCATGAGGCCGCTCCAAAATGAGGTAGGAGGGCCCTGATTCAGAGCGAGCGCTCTGGTCAGAGCGTTCGGCTCTGAATCAGGCCCACAGCCCCTATGGACAACAGCAGCACAGCACAACACTACACTGCACTACACTACACAGCCCATCCAGCCCTAACTCCCACCCTCCCTCTTCACTGTCCACAGCAGAGTGAGAAAATGGCGCCGACGCGGGTACCTTATATAGGATCCAAAACCCGCGAGACTCGGAAGGCGGGATGATGCCGTTTTGCCTCGATTTCAGATCCGAGTCAGGCGGGAAAAGCCCCCTTTGGGGGTTACAGCACCCTTTAACAGACAAGCCAGCCGGCCCTTTACTTATGGGACACAGGCGCACGCTTGGCACTGCTCCTTTGTTGATGCACGTGCAGCCACAGTGCACACAATTCACAAACACAGAAAATATATATTTTTTTTGTTTGGAGTGTACTTTGGGGGTTACAGCACCCTTTAACGGACAAGCCAGCCGGCCCTTTACTTATGGGACACAGGCGCACGCTTGGCGCTGCTCCTTTGTTGATGCACGTGCAGCCACAGTGCACACAATTCACAAACACAGAAAATATTTTATTTTTTTGTTTGGAGTGTACTTTGGGGGTTACAGCACCCTTTAACGGACAAGCCAGCCACAGTGCACACAATTCACAAACACAGAAAATATTTTATTTTTTTGTTTGGAGTGCACTTTCGGGGTTACAGCACCCTTTAACGGACAAGCCCTTTACTTATGGGACACAGGCGCACGCTTGGCGCTGCTCCTTTGTTGATGCACGTGCAGCCACAGTGCACACAATTCACAAACACAGAAAAAATATTTATTTTTTTTGCACTTGGGGGGAGCACCCCTGATGGACAGAGCACCCCTTTAGGACTGGGACACTGCACAGGACTTTGGAGTGGACACAGCCCCTATGGACAACTGACTGCACAACACAGTCCAGCCAGCCCCTATGGATTTGGAGGAGTGGACACAGGGCTTAATTCAGACCCGCTCGCGAGCGAAGGACGCTCGCAAGCGGGTCGATGGTGCCCTAATGCGCATGCGCACGACAGAGGGAGCTCCGTCGTGCGCATGCGCGAGACCCGGCGAGCGACAGCCAAGCTGTCGCTCCGGGTCTCGCACCAAAGGGGGCGTGCTGTCGATGGTGACTGACAGCACGCCCCCTTTGGTGGGCGTGCCGGGGGCGTGGCTGCCAGACGGAGGCGTTCCCATGGGAACGCCTACCGTCTGAGTCCGGCCCCACTGACATCAGTAGTGATGTCAGTGGGAGTGATTTTGGCTCTGATAGAGCCAAAATCACTCCTGGGCTTGCGGCAGCGAGACCCTACCGCAGGGTCTCGTCGCAAGCCCGATGGACCAAGACCATCGCAACCATCATCATGGACGCTCGCTATAGCTGTGGGTGGTAACCCACAGCTATGCGAGCGTCCATGAGGCCGCTCCAAAATGAGGTAGGAGGGCCCTGATTCAGAGCGAGCGCTCTGGTCAGAGCGTTCGGCTCTGAATCAGGCCCACAGCCCCTATGGACAACAGCAGCACAGCACAACACTACACTGCACTACACTACACAGCCCATCCAGCCCTAACTCCCACCCTCCCTCTTCACTGTCCACAGCAGAGTGAGAAAATGGCGCCGACGCGGGTACCTTATATAGGATCCAAAACCCGCGAGACTCGGAAGGCGGGATGATGCCGTTTTGCCTCGATTTCAGATCCGAGTCAGGCGGGAAAAGCCCCCTTTGGGGGTTACAGCACCCTTTAACAGACAAGCCAGCCGGCCCTTTACTTATGGGACACAGGCGCACGCTTGGCACTGCTCCTTTGTTGATGCACGTGCAGCCACAGTGCACACAATTCACAAACACAGAAAATATATATTTTTTTTGTTTGGAGTGTACTTTGGGGGTTACAGCACCCTTTAACGGACAAGCCAGCCGGCCCTTTACTTATGGGACACAGGCGCACGCTTGGCGCTGCTCCTTTGTTGATGCACGTGCAGCCACAGTGCACACAATTCACAAACACAGAAAATATTTTATTTTTTTGTTTGGAGTGTGCTTTGGGGGTTACAGCACCCTTTAACGGACAAGCCAGCCACAGTGCACACAATTCACAAACACAGAAAATATTTTATTTTTTTGTTTGGAGTGCACTTTCGGGGTTACAGCACCCTTTAACGGACAAGCCCTTTACTTATGGGACACAGGCGCACGCTTGGCGCTGCTCCTTTGTTGATGCACGTGCAGCCACAGTGCACACAATTCACAAACACAGAAAAAATATTTATTTTTTTTGCACTTGGGGGGAGCACCCCTGATGGACAGAGCACCCCTTTAGGACTGGGACACTGCACAGGACTTTGGAGTGGACACAGCCCCTATGGACAACTGACTGCACAACACAGTCCAGCCAGCCCCTATGGATTTGGAGGAGTGGACACAGGGCTTAATTCAGACCCGCTCGCGAGCGAAGGACGCTCGCAAGCGGGTCGATGGTGCCCTAATGCGCATGCGCACGACAGAGGGAGCTCCGTCGTGCGCATGCGCGAGACCCGGCGAGCGACAGCCAAGCTGTCGCTCCGGGTCTCGCACCAAAGGGGGCGTGCTGTCGATGGTGACTGACAGCACGCCCCCTTTGGTGGGCGTGCCGGGGGCGTGGCTGCCAGACGGAGGCGTTCCCATGGGAACGCCTACCGTCTGAGTCCGGCCCCACTGACATCAGTAGTGATGTCAGTGGGAGTGATTTTGGCTCTGATAGAGCCAAAATCACTCCTGGGCTTGCGGCAGCGAGACCCTACCGCAGGGTCTCGTCGCAAGCCCGATGGACCAAGACCATCGCAACCATCATCATGGACGCTCGCTATAGCTGTGGGTGGTAACCCACAGCTATGCGAGCGTCCATGAGGCCGCTCCAAAATGAGGTAGGAGGGCCCTGATTCAGAGCGAGCGCTCTGGTCAGAGCGTTCGGCTCTGAATCAGGCCCACAGCCCCTATGGACAACAGCAGCACAGCACAACACTACACTGCACTACACTACACAGCCCATCCAGCCCTAACTCCCACCCTCCCTCTTCACTGTCCACAGCAGAGTGAGAAAATGGCGCCGACGCGGGTACCTTATATAGGATCCAAAACCCGCGAGACTCGGAAGGCGGGATGATGCCGTTTTGCCTCGATTTCAGATCCGAGTCAGGCGGGAAAAGCCGAGCCTGACTCGGATCGGCCTTGGATCGGGGGGGCTGGGGGGGGTTCGGATTTCAGAAATCCGAACCCGCTCACCCCTAATATAGACAGGTGTATGCCTTTCAAAATCATGTCCAAACAACTGAATTTACCACAGGTAGACTCCAGTTAAGCTGTAGGAACATCTCAAGGATGATCAGTGGAAACAGGATGCACTTGAGCTCAATTTTGAGCTTCATGGCAAAGGCTGTGAATACTTATGTACATGTGATTTCTTAGTTTTTCTTTTTAATTAAATTTGCAAAAATGGCAAAAAAACTTTTTACACGTTGTCATTATGGGGTATTGTGTGTAAAATTTGGAGGACAAAAATGAATTTATTCCATATTGGAATGAGGCTGTAACATAACAAAATGTGGAAAAAGTGAAGCGCTGTGAATACTTTTCGGATGCACTGTAGATAAGCAGAGATTGAATGAAGATAAATCCAACTGGCAGACAGGTTTATCGAGTTGATCCGTTTTTACTGTAGCAGGCAATGGACCAGTGGGCTTGAAAATCACTTAAACAGTGTGTGTGTGTGTGTGTGTGTGTGTGTGTATATATATATATATATATATATATATATATATATGTTTGTGTGACTAATATATATATAAATAATAATGTTGGGCAGCCGTCTCCTATCAGTAATGTAGTCACCATTATAATATTGCTTATTGTCCAAAAGAAGGAGAGTGAATGCTTTGAATCATAGATCTCACTGTTTTCTATTAAGATGCTTCAAATACTTCAGTTTCATCTTATTCATTTTCTTTGGCAGGTTGCGAGTACCTCGTCATTATTCTGAGCATTGTTCGGTCTGTGGACAGTCTCCCTGTTTATCCTCCTGCCTTATCCACCTTCAGCTTGGACTTCTTCTGTGATCCACGAGTTGTGAACACCATTCTGACACGTGCACGTTCCCAGGTCATTGTAGTCGGAGATGTGGTGGCCCTGTGTTCTTTTGGTGGGTGCAGTCGTATCTGGAGACACTACCTGCGGGAATGCGTGGATGCCGGCAGCGCCATACCTCCTGAGCTTAGCGTGGAAGAGATAAAGCAGGTAGTATGTGACCTTCAAGCCTGGAGGCAACAGCAAGGGGAAGACGATGCAGAGGAGGACAGTGATTCTTGGGTATCTGATCTGGACATCAATTCAGAGGATGCCATTCTTCAGGAACTGCTAGACAGTAAAAAAGATGTCTATGTGTCTGTGTCTGAAGAAGGAATGCTGGCAGTTTCATCAAAACCTAGTTTTAGAAAGGAAAAAGCACAATATACACACTTCCCTACACACATTCTAGAGCAGTACCTCAAATTGCAGCCCAATGTTTACAAGAAATGTCAGCTGATCAAGGAAGGTTTTGATCGTGGCTATGCTTTAACCCTTGATGATTGTCCACCCCGTCGTATATCTATTAAAGGGCGTATGAATTGTGGTCTATCATTTAGTGGGGATAAAGTAGTTGTTCAGCTGTTACCAGATATCCAGCCTGAAGCAGGAAAAGTAGTGGGAGTCCTAGAAACAGTCAAGAAAAATCGCTGCATCATCTGCACCATGGACCCACATGATCGTAACATTATGATTCCCATTGATCGATCGGTCACTAAGATTTTTTGTCTAAGTTTTAAAGGGAGACAGGACTGCATCCCAATTCGTAAATTTCAAGGTGAATGCATCATTACACAAAAGTTTGAGAAGTTGACACAGGAAATGAGACAGGGACGACTATTCCTGGTGCAGGTAGTCTGCTGGCGTGAAGGTTTCTACTATCCTCTTGGGATTGTAACTCGCATTCTGCCTCCAGTGCTCACCTTAGAAGAGGGCCTTGAAATCCTTAACCATGCATATGGAGTTGAAAGTGTCAATAAGTACCCAAAGAAAGCATCAGAAGAAGCCAATAAATTGGTTATTAACCCCTCCTTGGAAAAAGACAGAAAGGACTGCAGGGACATTATAACCTTTACTGTGGATCCTTTGTATGCCAAAGATTTGGATGATGCTATCTCTGTAGAGGAGAAAGATGATAACTATGAGATTGGTGTCCATATCACTGATCTGGCTGCTGTGATTCCCCAAGGAGGTGACTTGGACAATGAAGCCAAGGAAAGAGGAGTTACTTTCTACAACCCCGAGCATGATGCATTCCATATGCTGCCACAGAAGTTGTGTTCTAATCTATGCAGTCTGAAACCAAAGTGTGACCGGCTAGCCATATCCCTTTTTGTAATAGTGAACAAAGATACTGGTCAAATGTTAGAAGGTCACTTTTGCCGCACTATTATCTGCTCTGACCGTCAGCTATCATATGAAGAAGCCAATTCCATTCTGCAAGCTGAAAGTGGGAAGCCCCAGACATTTAGCACTGTGGAAGGGTGTTTATGTATAGCCGAGCAGTTCTCAAAAATCCATCGAACATTCCGTCTGGAGACAGCTGCCAATTACAAGCAGCCAGATGAAAATTGTCCTTTGGGATCTCGAGACGCTCAAAGGATGATAGAAGAGATGATGATTATGTACAACAGTTGGGTGGCTGAGTATCTTACCAGCAATGAAAAAATTATGCAGCTTCTACCAGTACGATGCCAGAATCCTCCAAGTCTTAAGGTGATTGAAGAGTTGACAACAAAATTTGAAAAACTTTTACCTTTTTCTGCATATTTGTCACATCATCTGCTTGAACGTCCCGAATTACCAAGTCCCTCTTCTGGGCAAAAAGTAACCATGTTAACCTCAGTATGGAAGCACCTGCAGGAAGCTGCACAAAACCACAACCATTCCAGAATCACTGACCTTCTGTCCACAGATGACCTGCATCCTATGCTGTGCTATGCTGTCAGGGAATTTAGGTGTCGACTTGGTCGTTCATATTTCAGCCGCTCTGGTACACTGAATGCCAGTTGCCATTACTCCCTTCAATTGTCTGCCTATACTTGGGCATCATCACCTTTACGTCGATACATAGACATTGTGGTGCAGAGATTGCTCCAGGAAACCCTCAAATGTGTTTCTGAAAATGTTCCAACTATTTCTGCTAAGGACATAGACTTACTCTGTTGCAACTTTGATATAAGGGTAAAACAGGAATCAGACTATGAGAAGGTAGGCAATGCACTTAAGCTGGCATTGTCACTACATAAGGAAGTCAAGCAAAAACTAGCTGTGGTAGTCGCAGCAGATGAAAAGAGCAAGGGTTTGACTGTAACTTTCCCTCTGAATGGAGACTCTCTGTCCAGTCCAATGCTGCTTGAATACAGTGTGCTTCAGCCAGTGGAGCAACCAACACCTATTGAACATGGCATCCGTCTCTCTTGGAAACGCAGGGTGTATTCCTACACTGATTACCGGGAACAACCGCTCAGACATGTAACAAGAAAAGATTTAACCAGTTTTAATTCTCAAGCATGGCACGAGGCAGTTAAGTCAATAATTCAGGGTGAGCCAAAGCAAGCAATATTTTCTTTAAAAGAAGGTGTGGAAGCATTTGACCCCATGAGTTTTGTGGAACATAGCCCTTGTGGTCACTTCATAAACCTAACACTCCATCTGCACCCTGGGGATTCTCTTCCTGTACAACTATGTACTGCTGTTGAACGTGGTTTACCTACCCCAAGACCTCAGCTCTGCACACCAGCCCCAGGAATTCAGTTCTGCTTGGAGCACACATCTCGACCTGTTGACTGCTTTTCCACTCTGGCAAACCGAGCTCCTCTTAAGCACTATCGTGATATTCGGGAATATCAGTTGGTGTGGTTTCCTCTTTGTGCTATGGAAGCAGTAGATTCAGCTGTACGTGAGGGTGCAGGAATTCTTCTGAGAGATGTACCTGTGCGGTGGAGCAAAACAAAAGATGCCAAGCAAGCAGTCGGTCTGCAAGGTGCTTTCACTTTATCTTCTCATCTCATCCAAGACTGTGACCTTGATATGGACTTCTGCAACTGCTACCTGTGTGTTCGGATGGATGGAATACAGGCATGTGATGCAACCGACCTGGCTGATGCACACAGTTATACCTGGGTGGCACACGGCCTGACTAAAAACCGCAATCAAGTTTCTAAAGAGGAAGGTGGTGACGTTGAATTCCAGTTACACCAAGCTACAATGAAGCAAGTTCCTAAGGCAGTTCAAAAGCCTAAAGCCGTGTTCACTGTGGAAATCATACCCAAGCTATTGCCAGACATGTAAGGATGCAGACTTGCTTTTATATGGAAATAATGATTGGGCCTCCTCACCTAGGGGTATATTTGTTAAGTAGAATCTGATTTTTAAAAACTCTCCCTTTAGTAAATATAGCCCATAGAGGTTATTGGCTCAATGCTGAGTAGCACTAGTACCCCTGGTCATTGGGTATCAAAATATAGTAAAAAAATTTCTCTGGCACTTTTTTTTTTCCCACAGTAATCAGCTTCTGGTCTATTTAGACCACAAAGCTGATCACAGGGGGCAAGTTCCCAGCTCCGCTCTGCCTGTCAGAGCAGGAGTCGGGGAACCAGGGAGATCCCTGCTTAACGCCATCTCCAGATGGCGTTATTATAGCAGGGCTCCCTCCCGGTATTTTTGTTTTACAATTCCCCTTTAGTAAATTTCAACCAGATCGCATTTCCCATTATGTCATAGTTAATGAGAGATTGAGTAACTGAGTTCCTCCTTAGCACTGCATGTAGAGATCCTCCAGCCCAGATCTATTATCAGACTCTGGGCCTGATTCAGCTTTGGGAATACAGTAAGATAAAGTAAGTAACTGTGGGCCTGCTTCAGACCCACTCGCAAGTGCTATGCGCTTGCAAGCTGGCCGATTGTTAGGCAGTGCGCACGCGTAGCGTGCGCGAGCTCCGGAGCGAGCGCACAAAGCACTCGCTCCAGCACTCTGTCGATGTTGATCGACAGCTCGCCCCGTTTGGAAGGCGGGGCAGGGGGGTGCCTGGGCAAACGGAGGCGTTCCTGCAGGAACGCCTGCCGTTTGTGGGCGGCCCTACTGATATCACTCGTGATGTCAGTAGGTGGACTTCCTGCTCTATTAGAGCAGGAAGTCCACTGGGGCTTGCGGCAACGAGACCCTACCACAAGGATCTCGTCGCATGCCCGATGGTCGCGATAGTCTTGACCATCGCGACCATCACCTGGCCGCTTGCATAAGCTGTGGGTGGCATCCCACAGCTATGTGAGCGGCCAAGAGGCCGCAACTAAAAAAAACAAGTGCCCGCCCTGATTCAGAGCGAGCGCTCGCTTTTTGCGAGCGCCTCTGAATCAGGGCCTGTGCACCTTGACAAACCATGTTGCAATGCAAGGGGTGCAAATACATTTAAAAAAAAAATGTATGTAGGGTAAATACCTGCTGCTTTTGCATGTAGCCCACAAATACTGCACAGCTTTATTTTTACACTGCAATTTAGATCTCAGGGCCTGACTCAGACCCGGTCACAAGCGCTGAGCGCTCGCAATCGGGTCGATGGTGGCCCACAGCACATGCGCTCCACGGAGCCGGCTCCGTCGTGCGCATGCGCGAAACCCAGCTAGCGACGGGCACTCCGTCACTCCGGGTCTCGCAACAAAGGGGGCGAGCTGTTGATGTTGAGTGACAGCTCGCCCCCTTTAGTGGGCAGGCCGGGGGGGTGGCTGCCCAAACGGAGGCGTTCTCATTAGAACGCCAGTCGTGTGGGGGCGGCCCAACTGACATCACAAGTGATGTCAGTGGAGAGCTTCCGGCTCTGTTAGAGCCGAAAGCTCTCTGGGGCTTGCGGCCACGAGACCCTACCACAAGGGTCTCGTCGCAAGCCCGATGGTCGCGATGGTCTTGACCATCGCGACCATCATCACGGCCGCTCCCTGTAGCTGTGGGTGGTCACCCACAGCTATGCGAGCAGCCAGGAGGTCGTTCTAAAAAAAAAAAAGCCCGGCCCTGATTCAGAGCTAGCGCTCTGTCAGAGCGAGCGGCTCTGAATCAGGCCCTCAGTTTGGACACACTCCTCCCAAATCTAAATCTCTGCACATTTTAAATCTGCCCCACCTGCAGTGCAACAAGGTTTAACCAAGATGCTCAGTTACTTGCTATATCTTACATTATTCACAAATCTGAATCAGGCCCTCAGTCCAAGATAACTCTATTGCACCAGGACTGTATCTAGAGAAAATAAGATTGTGTAGAACTAGAAACTGGCAAAGTTTACGTTTTGGAACGCGTAACCTATTTTTAATAATTTAGAATGATTCTATCCCATGTAATGCACTATGAAGCTCCAACTGTTTGACTTATCCTAAATTGTTATAATATATTTTAAGGCTTTGTCCTTGCTCCCCCAGACGGAAGGAGAGAGCTCTGAAAGAACTAACTGGTGCCTCTGAACTCACAAAGAATATTGTGCTTGGAAAACAGATTCCAGACAAAGGTGCGTACCCAGGGAGACAATTTAAAGTAGCAAGGAGATGTTGTCGCAGGGATTCATAGAACAAGATGTTGGTGGATGTGAGTTTAATACTGTAATAGAAGAAAGCATAGACTACAATGGAGATGGATATGTATATGAGTGGAAAGGGGGAGGGGCCTTGGACTCCACACCCTAATTTTAAACATAATAAGAGGTGCTACCATGCTGAGTACAATGCAGGTGACAAAGAACACTGGTGCACACTCTGAGTACTCTACAATTAAAATTAAGTATAAGTGAGGTTCTTAGTACAAGTTTGGCCAAAATTGTTTGCCCATCCATCACATTAAGGTGAACTCCATAAGATCAGAATATAAAAAAGGTTCCAATTGATCAAAACAAAATGGAGGTGAATACAGTGGTGTCACTAGGGTGCATCATCCACACTGTACCCGTAGAGGCTGGGGGCTGATATATAACTAATCATGACAAAATGGAGGTGCATGAATGGCTGATCATGACAAAACAAAATGGAGGTGAATACAATGGTGTCACTAATACAGTGGTGCAGGCCCCTAAGTGTGGATGACGCACACATGTGTGCATCATCCACACTGTACCTGTAGAAGCTGGGGGCTGATATACAACTAATCATGACAAAATGGAGGTGTGTGAATGGCTGATCATGACAAAACAAAATGTGTAAATGTCTGATCATGCGAAAATGAAAGTATATGAATGTCTGATCATGACAAGTGGAGTTCTGTGTATGACAAATCATGACAAAATGGAGGTTTATGTATGATTGATGAGGACAAAATGGAGGTATATGTAACTGATTGGGGCAAAATGAATGTGTATGAAGGGCTGATCGAATCATGATAAATTGGTGTATGAAGGGCCGATCAAGACTAAAAGGAAGGTATATAAATGGCTGATCATTATAAAATGGTTGACCCTCCAACATGACCCCTTCCACCAGGTACAAAATACTCTGCTCCTGGACTTTCCGCCTAATTTATGATTGCAGCCACCTGTGTTGAAACTCCCTTCTCATCAATTAACTAGTTCAAAATAGGTGACTTTAGTTTAATCATAAATTAGGTGGGAAGTCCAGGAGTAGAGCATTTTGTACCTGGTGGAAGGGGTCATGTTGGAGGGTAGGAAATGGAGGTATATAGTGTTAACTCTAGCTCCGGCGGCAGGCAGGGCGCCGGAGCTAGAGAGGGCAATGTTATGCGCGTGGCCGAAACGGGGGCGTGGTCATGAAAAGGGGGCGTGTCTATAAGACGCGTCCCCTTTTCGTCATACTTGGGGGCGTGCCCGGTGCTTACGGACATGCCGGGCAGCCCCCAAGCGCTGCAGGAAGGGAGAATAGATGCCGGGCGCAGGCGCCCGGCGTCTATTCTCCGGCGGCGACCGGGTCACCGCGTGTTTCTCTACCCGCGGGACACTGCGTCCTGCGGGTGAGAACGGCACCCGCAGGCTGTGAGGGCAGGGCGCTTTCTGCCCTCCTCCTGGAGGGCAGGGTGCTTTTTGCCCTCCAGAAGGAGGGCAGGGCGCCGCGCCCCGCTAAAACAGCCTAGCGGGAACGCTAGTATATGAATGGATGAATCTGACAAAATGGGAGGTGTACCTGTGTGCAGTAGCTTATATTAGTGAAGATATGGGAAATTGGCAAAATGTAGGAGCACTTAGCAGTTTATCATGATCAGTATAGGACTGATGACTGTCAACCAATGCTGGGCAGAATTAGAACAATGGCAGTATGTGTCTGCGGCATGCCTTACATTCTCCTCTTCTATCTTACAGATTTGAACACTATGTTTAAGTCTCAGATGTCTTTTACTCTATCAGAGTTTTCTCCTCTGAACAACAGTCAGACAGAAGCTGTGCGCAAAGCTCTAACACAGTCCTTCACCCTAATACAAGGGCCACCTGGTAAGTGTTATTCTACTATAAACACATCTTATATGAAGGGATGGGAGTGGTGTGGGGAAGGATTAACATGTCTTGATCTCCATCTCCACCAGAAATACTGTTGTAAAACTAGCTCTGCACAAGTATGCACTAGCTTCTCTGTGATATGTAACCATTTTTCGAGCCATACACATATACTAGTAACCTGAGGGTCCTTTTCTTCCATTAGGCACTGGAAAAACTGTGGTTGGTGCTCACCTGGTTTATTGGTTTAATCAGGTGAACATGCATGGGAAGGCCCCAATGGGTGATGAAGAGGAAGAACCTGGTAGGCGACTGCTTATGTATTGTGGTCCTTCAAACAAGTCTGTGGATGTTGTGGCTGGTAAGTTAAAAAACAAGCTTTGTGCTTGGGTATGATTGTGCAAGCACTATTGGGTATTTTGATATGAAATCCCGTAAATTATATACCTGATATAACGTATCCATATGCTCATCATCAGTGGCGTAACTAGGTATTTGGAGCCCAGGGCAAATGTAAAAATGGAGTACCCTCCTCCCCCTTATGTGCGTTCGCCAAAGGCGTGCGCGGCAAAAAATGGACGTAGTCATTTAAAAATGGGCCATGTCAACATGACACACACCCCTTTATCGTTACTCGGAACATTCCTTTCCATATGCACCTTAACCCCAAAAGTGCTCCTTATACAGTACCCCCAGTAGTGGTCCCCCTTATGTAGCCCCCCATTAGTTCCCCTTATACAGTAACCCCAGTATGCAATGCCCCCAGTTGTAGTCCCACCTTATGCAGCCCCTCATTAGTTCCGCTTATTCAGTACTCCCAGTAGTGGTCCCCCTTATGCAGTGCCCCATGTAGTGGTCCCCCTTATGCAGGGCCCCAGTAGCAGTCCCCCCAATGCAGTGCCCCCATTAGTGGTACCCCCTTATGCAGTGCCCTTTATATAGTGCCCCCAGTAGTAGACCCCCGTATGCAGTGCCCCCAGTAGTGGTACCCCCTACGCAGTGCCCTTTATATAGTGCCCCCAGCAGTAGTTCCCCCCCCATGCAGTGCCCCCAGTAGTGGTCCCCCCTATCCAGTGCCCTTATACAGTGCCCCCTGTAGTGGTCCTCCCTATTTAGTGCCCCCAGTAGTGGTCCCCTAGTAGTAAGCCCCTTATATAGTGTCCCCAGTAGTAGTTTCCCTTGTGCCCCTAGTAGTAAGCCCCTTATATAGTGCCCCCAGTAGTAGTTTCCCCCCCCTGTAGTAGTCCCCAGTAGAGGTTCCCCCTCCCGATGCAGTGTCCCCAGTAGCACCCCCCCCCATTGTAGACCCCAGTAGTGCCCCACCCTCAGTAATGGTGCCCCCAGTAGTAACCCCGACCCCGGAGTGCAGACACACAGGTTAGAAAATAAAATAATAAAATACACTTACCTGAATCCACGCTCCGGCCACTGCTCCCGCCGCTGCCGCACGTCAGTCCTCCCGGGCTGGCGCGCTCTGCATTATGGAAGAGACGTCATGACGTCTCTCCCATAACCCACTGCAGGAGCCGGAAGGCGGAGCTCATGAGTGAGCTCCAGCCCGGCTCTTGCAGTGGGCACTGCAGCAGTCAATGAGTGTCTGTCTGACTCTCATTGGCTGCTGGTTAACACACACATCGCTGCTGCGCTGGTGGCGATGTGTGTAATAAACTGCACAGCCTGAGCCCGCCTCCCACCCTCCTCCTGGCACTATTGGGTAAGCGCTCAGAGGGAGGGATGGGGCTCAGCTTTGTAGCATAGGATCAGCGCTGGGCGCAGGGAAGCCTAGCCCCGGTCCTGTGTAAATGTGTAGCGCTGACCTGGACACACTGCAGTCGGCGCTACACTGCCTAACTAGGACCGTGGCCGGCGGCGCGAGACACACACACCCCCTTTTGCCGCGCCGCCTGTCCTACGGCACCCAGGGCATGTGCCCCGCTCGCCCTGCCCTAGTTATGCCACTGCTCATCATGCTCTGTGTCCAATTCCTTTATTGAAAGTTGATAAATGTTAATAAACAACAAAATATCAAAACTGGACTATATAAATAATTTAGGGAAAAAATATAATTCACTTATACCCCTTTTCCACCTAAATTCCGGATCAGAGTGCATTTGACAGACCCAAAACTCTCACATGAAAACTCTTTATTCACTACTAGTATGACCGTGGCAGACATTTTGCCAATTTGAACCCAGAACATATGTACGAAAAATGCTTCGCTAGACAATGGCTAGATCATATGTTAATACGACGGAATTGGGTAATAAAAGATGTGTGTGAAACATAACCGGCTAAGCCATGGCCTTTTATGGTTTTTGGGGAATTTTTTATTGTAACATTTCGCCAATTTGTAAGTGCGATGATATATTTGTTTATGGACTCTGAAGAAAAATGGCCCATTTCCAGGAGGTATTGCAAGCTGAGCCCCTATAGATACAAATGATAATGCACTGTTATAAAACAACACTTTGTATGATGCATATTAAAGCTTGATAAGTGCTAATTATGCCCTCTTCATGAATTGGCCACACTCGTAAAATCAAGCATTTGGAACCCCCCCTTTAGAAATCCTGCGTTTGCCACTGCCAATCTAGCAGAATCTATAAAATTACAGTTTGATACATCTCCCCCAGGAACTGTAACATCAACGAGTGTGGAAGTTTTCTCACATATTTTCTGCACATTTTGACAAATTAAGATAGACATCAATTTAAACCTCAGTGATTTTATCAGTAACCTGTTTCTTGGATGTAGTAATTCCTGCATAGTAATCTCCAGTTCTGCTGGATGCTAAGATAATGCAGGAGGAAAAGCAACCAGGAATGAGTGCTAGTGGCACTAAACAAGCCTGTGCAGAATGACAGCTGCAGCTGTACCGCAGCCGAGGTTTGGGGGTGTTAGCCCATAAGATCACAGGACCACTGAAAGGCGCAGAGAAAAAATACTACAATGGAAGTGGCTGAGTGGTACAGGCAGAGCAGGAGGAGTATAATGTCCAACAACCATTAGAAGGCACACAGTATGATAGGGGACCCCACAGCAAGAGCACAAGCTCACAATAGTGTACAAAGATCCGCAGGCAAGCACAGGTAATTAATGAAAAACAAAAGAAAGTAAAAATTAAATTTGGCACAGTTGTTTAGTCACAGAAGTGTACAACAATAATAAAGTGCTATACATGAAATGCTTCTGAACATGCAGGGTAGTCAACTGTATAATGAAAGGGGGGGTAGAACAGGAACAGTGCAAAATGAATGTGTAATAAAAACAATCAATGAAGAAACCTGAAATTAAAATGAAGAGTGAAGAACTGTGTGAGAGTACCAATGAGTAGTTTAATTTGTACTAATGCTTAATACATGGATAACCTCAAGGGTAAATATAAATACAGTAAATTTAAAAAAAAGTTGTCAGCATAGATTTAAGTAAATGTTGATAAACTTTGTAATCAACTGTTTTTCATAAGCCCCATGTGAAGGGGAGTTGAACGAATGGTTAAATAAAGTGCACCTAGAGATACCACAAGTGAATTGTTATGTTGAAAGTGCAGTTTTTAAGTCTCCAATGTAGTGATTGCAAATTCTCACTTTTAAAAATAGGCAGTTTATGCTACAATTTTCGAAGAGAATGAATAGCAATGCCGTCCTAGATGTTTTGAGGTTGATGACCAATGCTGCGGTTTTGTGCAGTCCCATTCGGAATGGGAGGAGGTGGACTGGAGCAGAGTTTCAATAGAAGGACTAGGTGCCAATGATTCCAATGACTGAGAGATGTTTCATTTATGAAAAGCACTGTTGATGGTTCCACAATATAAATGTGTATGGTCTGGAGTATCCCAAGTGGGTATAGCAGTCAGTGTAACCTAGCTGTGGTCAGTCCTAAAATGTTTAGCTGATTACATAAGTTTAATCAGAGGCAAGTAAATGGTAGCTCAACAGTGCAGGTGTAAATACTTGTGGATAATAATGCACCTGGTAAAGTAATAAGGGCTCTCATAACTGTATATCATAACATATAAAAAAAAATCTTGTATACAGGTAGTCTAGAAAAAGAGACAACTGTAAATTAAATGTAAGCATAAATACATACTTTGATGTGGTTTTGTTTATCTCAACGAGTGTGATCACATGATCTGCACTTTGAATAGGTAGGTCGAGGAATAATGATGTATAAGCGTCATCTAGTAACCATACTACTGGATTATATATAGTGACCTAGGGTATGCAGTCGAGAAGCCGGCGGACCTAATCCCGACAGCCGGCTTCCCAACTGCTTTATCCCGGCGAGGGTTAAATGACAGGCGTCTAAATCTAGACGCCTGTCATTTTACCGACACCGGGAGACCGGCGCACCCGGCATCCTGATCGAAGTGATGCCGGACGCCGAGCGCGGACAGCCGCGCTGGGGGGGGTTAGGTTTAGGGCCCCCGGGGGGGGACTTAGGGTTAAGCATCCCCACGGGAGGTTAGGGTTAGGCTAGGGGGAGGGAGGGATAGGGTAGGGCACCCCCTGGGGGGACTTAGGGTTAGGCACCCCCCAGGTGCTTAGGTTTAGGCGGCGGGGTAAGGGGGGGTTAGGTTTAGGCACTTAGAGGGGGGATTAGGGTTAGGGACTTAGAGGGGGAAGGTTAGGGTTAGGCACTCCTAAGGAGGGTTAGGGTTGGGGGGGGGAATTAGGTTAGTGAATACTTACCTTAGGGACGATTAGGATTTTCACCCATGTCAGGCAGCCGCTGTCGTGATTCCAACCGACGGACAGGCGTCCGGTGGTAAATCATAGTGATTCCTGACCTAGTAATATCAAGCAATATATCCTGATAAAGAAGAATGACAGATGTAAGGATATATCCGATATAAGCAGGACTTACATTATGGATATATTTTGAGCCCGGCAAGGAGGGTGGACTGCATGGCAAACCAATCACTTGAATTGTAGCATAATGACGTGGAACATAATGTTATAATAGCATCATTGTATGTAGCCATGGTGAACAAACCGACGTGCAATTAGATGGGATGATATTTAGGTCTTAACAATCACATGCCCATTGGTT
Organism: Taudactylus pleione; assembly: GCA_031769625.1. Classification (NCBI taxonomy): domain Eukaryota; kingdom Metazoa; phylum Chordata; class Amphibia; order Anura; family Myobatrachidae; genus Taudactylus; species Taudactylus pleione. Next base: position 3,232,323 of record JAUIMM010000068.1, read on the forward strand.
AGTCACCATGGTTACCTAACCGTGATGTTATAACATTTCATTGATTAAATAATAAGAAAAAGGGGGACAGAAAAAGTAAAAAAGTACAATAATAAGTTCCATATTATTAAGGTTTAAAATAATAAAAGAATATATATTGCTGACATCATACTGTATATAAATAGATTACTACTTTTTAACATAAAATAAATCTAGTTTGATAACATTTCAAATGTGTCTCTTCGCCACTTTCAACTCCCTCCTCTGCCCATCCCCTCCTCTCTCTCCTTCTATTTTACATCTAAAATTGACTCCATACTTTAGGACATCATATCCCTCCAGACCCTCAGCACCCCCATCCATCTTACCAACTCTGACATCCTTCTCCACTGTATCTGGAGAGGTAGTCATGGCCCTCATCCGGCCCCCCCTCCACATCCCCGTTGACCCTATCCCTTCCGGATTCCTCTGCTACCTCTCTCTGCCTGCTCCTATCTTGCCCACCTCCTCAATCTCTCCCTCTTATCTGGCACTGTTTCATCTGCATTCAAACATGCCCTTTTCTCCCTATTCTTACAAAACCTACCAACTACCGACCCATCTCTCTTCTCCCTTTTGCCTCCAAACTCCTTGAGCGTATTGTTTACAACCGCCTTTCTTTGCTCCCACTGCCTTCTTGACCCATTTTAGTCTGGTTTCTGTTCTCACCACTCCACTGAAATTGCCCTCACGAAAGTCAGCAATGATCTCCTTGCTAAATCAAAGGGCCACTACTCTCTGCTTACTCTTCTTGACCCCTCTGCTGCTTTTGACACTGTGGACCACCCTCTTCTCCTGCAAATCCTTCCTCCCTTGGTCTACATGACACTGCCCTCTCATGGCTGTCCTCCTACCTCTCTGACCTACCTTCTCTGTCTTCTCTAATGACTCCTCTTACCCCCTCACTTCCACTAATTGTAGGTGTTCCCCAAGGTTCTGTTCTTGGACCTCTCCTATTCTCCCTCTATACGTCCTCTGTAGGTGAACTCATCAGCTCTTTTGACCTACAATATCATCTCTATACTGATGATACTCAGACAGGGGCGGATTGGGCAGCAGGAAAGTTCCCGCTTGGCCGGTCCCATGCCCCCCCTCTGCTGGGCCGGCTCACATTGCCTGCTGACCCGGGCCGGCTTACATCGGCTGCCGCGTGGTGGAACGCAAACCGGTAGCTGTCTACTGCCAAGCACTTCTGGGTGCCTTTAGCCGGGGAGTGGCACTCGCGATTTTACACTGCTCGTGGCGGCCGTGGATCTTGAGGGCTGTGGCCACTGTCTCTGTGATCCTTTCTTCCTAGTCTGAGGTCTCAGGTCTGTCTGTTTGTCCGTCCCGTCATTCAGCAGACTGAGAGGCGCCACGCCCCTCCCCTTCCAGTCAATCATACAGGATGCCAAGCTTCCCAGACTACATACATCCTGGTGCTGTTAGCTGGGAGTAGCAGCGTAGGTAGGCAGCACTGTTCTCACCCCATCTCAGCACTGTCCCCTGCCCAGCTCTCACCCCATCTGAACACTGTCTCCTACCCAACTCCTATGCCATCTTAGCACTGTCCCCCCCAGCTGTTACCCCATCTCAGCACTGTCCGGACTCCAGCTGACACCCCATCTCGGCACTATCTCCTTCCCAGCTCCTACGCCATCTGACCACTGTCCACTGCCCAGCTCCCACACCAGCTCAGCACTATCCCCTCCCCAGCTGTCACCCCATCTCAACACTGTGAACGAAAATGGAACTATAAAAATATATAGTAAAGGGCGCTGCTATGTGTTGCTTCTCCAAGCAGCTGCTGAAAAGGGGAGGTAGTCAGCCTCCCATAGAACAATATAAACAAGAGAGTAGCAGCGCTGAATAAATGTAATAAAATGAATTTAATACAATACACAATATAATACACAATATAGTAAACTCAGTACTGAGATAAGGATGAATAATAAATTCAACATACACATAAAAAATATGTAGATAAATACACAGGCATAAGTTTGAAAAACCCTGTAGGCACTAAGGTTAGCAAATAGGGCCAATTCAATGTGCACCGTAGGATAAAGTAATATATGGGTGGCAAAGTCCAATTTTAGTATAAGTATATTACCCGTCTCAGATCACAGCAAAGAGGAATTTTTAATTAGCGATGGTCTTCATGAGAATATTGGTCCAACGCAAGCGAATAAAACCTTGTGGTGACCAGATGCTGAGTAGTTTGCACAAGCGTCCCAATTCCAAATGGTGCTCCCAGATGGTAAATGTGCTCCAAGATGGTAGATGTTAGGTCCCACACCATCTCAGCACTATCCCCTCCCCAGCTGTCACCCCATCTCAACACTGTCCCCACTCCAGCTGTCACCCCATCTCAGCACCCTCCCCTTTTCAGCTCCTACACCCAGGGCCGGCCCAAGCCTAAATTTTTTGGTAAGCGAATACAGATTTTGGCGCTCCTTATATGTATAGTAATTGTGTGATTTAAATTTAGATTAAATATTGGTCCCGGACTCCAGGCTCACTTGATAATAATTGTATAGTTTGAAATAATCTAGCTCTATATGGACTAGAATTAGATTTATGGGTTTCATTTTCAGAAGACTTCCAATAAGGCCAGATGTAGCCTTAGGCATTATGGGTGGCAGACAGGTAAAGCTGAGAAAATTATAAAATTTAACTTCATGTAAATGAGAGGTGAGGATAAATGTTGTAGGGTCTGGCACTACATCCAGCTCTGTAACACATAGCTACAAAAGATGCAAGTAGTTGATAAAGGTGCCCCAGTTATGCCCCAGGTTCTGGATAATAATGTGACAATACACAAGGTGAATCTTTAGATCAGGGATTCCCAACCACGGTTCTCAATGCACACTAACAGTCCAGGTTTTAAGGATAGCCATACTTGAGCACAGGTGATTTAATCAGTACCTCAGTTATTTTGATTTAACAATCTGTGCTCAATCATGGATATCACTAAAACCAGGACTGTTAGTGTGCCTTGAGGACCGAGGTTTAGATCAAAAGACCAGTTTTATATAAAAATAAAAAGACATGTCATGAACACTCATAACAATATGGAAATGTGCAACTGTTTAAAGTTACATAAATTAAAATCGAAATAGCCCCTGTCATATACAAGTAATGCATATCCCCACCCCCTATACACAAAATGTGACAGTACCCCCACCCCCTCTACACAAAGTGTAACAGTACCCCCACCCCCTCTACACAAAGTGTAACAGTACCCCCACCCCCTCTACACAAAGTGGGACTGCACCCCCTCCCTTAAAAACACAAAGTGTGACAGCACACCCACTACACACATAGAAAGTGTGACAACATACCCCTAAACACACAGGAACAGTGTGACAGCACCCACCACTTACACAGAAATTTAAAGTGTGACTGCACTCCCCCTACAAACACACAAAGTGTGCCAAACGTGCCTTCCTCCTGTCATGGAGGCATACTTCCACTCCCCGCTTTCTACGGAACCATACCCGCCCGCCAGGAGCGGATTGTGAACTTAAAGTGGCCCTGGAAAAAAAACTCTGAAAGTGGCCTCATGTAGGTGGGACCAAATAAAATGTAGGAGGGGTCCAACACAAATATAGGCAGGATTGTAGTTAGCACTAGCCACAATAAAGAGGGGGATAAGAGACACAGGGGTCTATTCATTTTGTTAATTATCGGGGTCTGGAGCAGTGAAGACTCGGCAGTGCTAAGGCAGCTGCGTGAACTAGAGTTCACGCAGACACACTAAGGACTTCATTCAGAGTCGGTCGTTGCGGCCGCACGGTCGTACGGCACAAATGTTCGCTGAACTGCGCATGCACAAACTTGCTGCTACGATCAGAAATTTTTCTCTTCTTGAACACAGCCAGGTCGGTAGTTTGAGTGACAGAATGAGGCGTTTGTGGGTGGTAACAGGGGAAGGTGCTTGAAAACGGGGGAGTGGAGATCCGAACGCAGGCGTGCCTAATTATGCGAACGGCGTTTTATGGGAGTGCATAATTAACAAAGTAGTGTCATGGCACACGTGACATGGGTGGTTTGTACACTGACCTGATCGTAGTGCTTAAGAGAGGGTATGGTCAACCTTAAGCTCTACGACCAGTTCCGATGGTTCCCGATGGTCTCGATTAATCCTTATATGGCTGGAGATGACGTGTAATGCGTACGAGAAGGGGGCGTATTTATTGTCTTCCGGCCGCTTCCTCCCCTTGGTCGGCCAGCTAACGATCCGATCTTTGGGACGCAACATGCGAGTTCATCATTTGCATATCCGGCCCCTTTTCCCATACGACCGTGCGGCCGCAACGACCGACTCTGAATGAGGTCCTAAGCCCCAGCATCCGGCAGAAGGAGCCAGACAGGGGAGGAGGGATCTGAAAGGATCCCTGTTCACAACCCGGGACTCCTTCCCATAGGGAAGGACTGGGTGTGCGGGAGCAAAGACCATTTGTCGATGGCAATTGCCAGACCCTCGAATATATTGTGTTTTCGGAGCATGATGACTTTAGGTCCCCATACTAGTTTATGGGGACAGTGGCCACATCGGTAGAGAGAGGTAAGTAGGAGATATCCTATGATGAATGGCTCCAAAAATGTATTTCTCCAAAAGTAGGTGAAAATGTGCATGATCACCTGCTTTTGAAGAAATTATGTGATAATGAATAGACCCCAAAACCTACAACACATTGGGAGGGGAAGAAACAGCAGCTGTCACAATACTCAGAGGGAAGGGAAGAGACTAAAGATGCGTACACACTAGACGATATGCTCCCTGAGCGATATCGTCTAGTGTGTCCCCGACAGGGTGTGCTCAATGTCGTTCATGACATTGAGCACACCCGCTGAACGATATCATTAATGATATCGTTCAGCGCTGGGCTCTCCCCCATTCCCCAACATGCAGCAACCCGACGACATCGTCAGGTTGGCCTGCATGTTAACCCGATGAACGATAATGACGAACGACCCGCGGGAACGCGCGTCGTCGTTATCGTTCATCGTTTTTGTGTAAAAAATGGACGATAAAGTGGACAACTGAACGATATCGTTATCGTTCAGTCATCCACTTTAATCGCCCAGTGTGTACGCACCATTACTGTCAACACAGGGGAGAGGGGAGGAGGCAGACGCTGTCACAACGAAAGGGAAGGAGACATATGGGGGGGTCAGAGATAGAAAATATCAAATGCTGTCATACACTGGGGGAGAGGGTACATGGGTACAGGGAAGGTAGGGGGTGTCATACTGTCATTAGCAGGGAAGAGGGGGGAGACAGACTGTTGCACAAAAGGGATGGTGGAGCCAGGCTGTCAGGCTGTCACACACAGTGGTAGGAGAGGAGACAGGCTGTCACACACAGTGGTAGGAGAGGAGACAGGCTGTCACACACAGGAGGAGGAGGCTGTTACTTACAACGGAGAGGGAGACAGGCAGCAGGTCATCACACGGCCACGCAGGGGAGGGAGACGGGCTGTCACTGAATTATGAAAAGGGAAGAGAGGCTGGCTAACACGAGAGAGAGGGGGAGGCAGGCTGTCACTTGCAGAAAGGGCTAGGCTGTCACATGCAGGTGGAGGGTGGGGGCAAAGGATGTCATGCACAGGAAAGGATGGAGAGACTTGTCATTTTTAGAAGTAGCACCCCTGGGTCCAGTGCCCACGAACCCCTAAGCCGGTTACCTGCCTCTAGCTGGGTGTGAGGGTTGTCCTGTAAGCGTTGCTCTGTGTGTGTAGGGAAGACTGCCAGCAGCCAATCCATTCCTTTTGCCTCCTCCACTCTCTGGAGCAGCTGACTCACCATCCGTCGGAGTGATGGTGCTGGGAAAGAGCTGCGTCTTGCTAGACATGGCCTGAAAGCCTCACGATGCTAAGAGCTCCTCTGCGGGCCGCTCTACCCAAGTGCAGGCAAGCTGCCTGTCATGCATTGGGGCGGGGCAAAAAAAAATTGCCTCGGCTGGCAGTCGAGTCGGCTTCACAGGCTAGCCGGGAATATGCCCACTAAATTCAATTTCCAATCCGCCCCTGCCGCCCGCTCCCATTCACAAAACGCCTGCCCCTTACCTCAGGTGGACACTGGACAGTGGACTCAACAGCCACTGCGTCCTTTGACGTGATGTCATGACGTCACACCAATAAAAGCCATCGGACGGACGGACGCCCATTACAACCGCGGTGCAGCTGTGTCACAGTGACACAGTCTGCCCGCGGTCTGCCTCAGCTGCTTGCTGTATTTAATTAAGTTATAAATCAGCATGGTCGCGGCCGCGGCGCCTTTCACTGTGTGGCGCCCTACGCGGCCGCGTACCATGCGTAATTATAGAACCGGCCCTGCCTACACCATCTTGGCACGGTCCCCTGCCCAGCTCCCACACCATCTAATCACTGTCTCCACCCCAGCTCCCACGCAATCTCAGCAATGTCCCCTCTCTAGCTATCACCCCATCTCAGCACTGTCCCCACCCCAGCTGCCACACCATCTCAGCACTGTCCCCTTCCCAGCTCCTACGCCATCTCAGGACTGTCCCCTCTGCAGCTGTCACCTCATCTGAGCACTGTCCCCTTCTTTGCTGTCACCCTAGCTGTCACACCATGTTGGCACTATTCCCACCCCAGATGTCACCCTATCCTGGCATACACTCCCCATCCTAATCCCTTGCCCCAGAGACATACACTCCTCACCCTACCCCCCGGCCCCAAAGACATACACTCCCCACCCTACCATTTGCCCCAAAGACATAAAGTAACCCCCCCCAGCCCAAGTACACACACTACCCACCCTACTACCTCCACCCCCACAACCCCCCCTGCGGCCCCAGGGACATACACTACCCACAACCCCCCTCTGGCCCCATAGACCTAAACTACCCCCTGGCCCCAGTGACATAAATACCCAACCCTACCCCACGGTCCCCAAGAGTGGTTCAATAATGAGTGTCTGCAGGCAACAGTGAAATATGGTGGAGGTTCCTTTTAAGTTTGGGGCTGCATTTCAGCAAATGGAGTTGGGGATTTGGTCAGGATTAATGGTGTCCTCAATGCTGAGAAATACAGGCAGGTACTTATCCATCATGCAATACCAACAGGGAGGCATCGAATGGCTCCAAATTTATTCTGCAGCAGAACGATGACCCCAAACATACAGCGAATGTCATTAAGAACTATTTTCAGCGTAAAGAAGGACAAGGAGTTCTGGAAGTGATGATGTTGAGATCAGGGATCTGTGGGGGCCATATCATCGAGTCTGTCTGGGATTACATGAAGAGACAGAAGGATTTGAGCAAGCCTACATCCATAGAAGATCTGTGGTTAGTTCTCCAAGATGTTTGGAACAACCTCCTTGCCGCGATCCTTCAAAAACTGTGTGCAAGTGTACTTTGAAGAATTGATGCTGTTTTGAAGGCAAAGGGTGGTCACACCAAGTATTGATTTGATTTACATTTATTCTCTGTTCATTCACTTTGCATTTTGTTAATTGATAAAAAACTAACACTTCTATTTTTGAAAGCAGTCTTACTTCACAGCATTTTTTCTACACCTGCCTAAGACTTTTGCACAGTACTGTATATCTTATGATCTAACCTCTGGTGATCGATATGTTGGCATTCTCCTAAACTAGGAGGCAGTGATATGGGTAGGGGGAAACTGTCTGTGTGAGGGGGAAAGCTGTGGGGGAGTGATATGTGGGGGATACTTGGCTGGATGGGAGGGACAGTGATTCTGCAGTGGGGCACTGAGTTGAATGGGAAGTGGTGGCAGTGAGATGGGGTGGGAGGGGAGAGGAATGCTAGGCTGGACAAGGGGGGACACTGGGCTGAATAGGGGGGACTGTAATTGGGCTGGCTGGGGGGTTCTAGATGGGGAGCACAGGCAGTGGGCTTGTAAGGGAGGTGACACTGGGATGGGGGAGTCTGAAATGGTGGCGGACAGTGGTCTGGAGAAGGGCGAGACAATGTAATGGGGGTGGTCAGTGAAATCGGGGAGGCCAATGGGCTGGCGGTAGAGGGGGGGGCACTGAGTTAAGGGAATGGGAGTATTACCTGCTGTTGCTGCTGCAGGAGACAGCATGCCTCCTTTGCAGCCCCACAGTCTCCATATCTCTGCTCCAGCTGCTGCTGGGATCTGGAGGTGGCTGTCAGGGGGAGGGGGGAGAGGGGTTGCGGCCCATTTGGTGGTAGGAGACTGGTGTTGTTGTTCCCAGCCCTCAGACTCCAGTAGCCAGCATCCGTTAGAAGAACTGTGAGGACTGGAGGCGGAGCCTCCCTCCTGCTCTCTAGCTGGGTCAATGCACCGCTCCCGCAGTGAGGTAGATTGACAGCTGCCTCCCCATGTCATTATTTTCTGCAGTGTCGTTGGCTACGGTGCGGTCCCCACCCCCCACTCCAGCCAGGCAGTTTGTGAACATGAGGGGAGGCTGTGCTCGTTGCTGCCTTACCTCCTGACTGTATCTTATTCTGCAGAGGAGCGCCGCAAATACAGTCTTCCCTGCTTACATGTCACAGATTATACTGGACGAAACAAACCCACCCCCCGCTGGGTCCGACACAGCACCCAGGACATGTGCCCCGCTCGACCCCCCTTAGTTTCGCCACTGGGGCAGGAGCTTCAGAAAAGCTATGATGTATCCCTGATTTTACACTTTTTATCGTCCAGGCGTTTGTAGTGGAATCTAATCACTGGTCTCGGAAGAGAAACAGTCAAGACCCATCATGCTAACTGGTCGTCTGCAGGCTTGGGAACAAGCCAGGCCTGTTTTCCTCTCTGCTGATCTCCACAAGGAGAAAACTGTCCTCTGGTCATCTGACTACTCGTCTTCCCTGTGGAATGAAAATAATAAAATCCAGGGCTCTTCATTCTGTGATCTTTAACAGAGAGAAAATAAGTATTTCCTTCAGAGACTATAAAGTCATTTTGGATTCTAAATTGAGAATGCTGAGACAGAAATTCTAGTCCCAATAAGCCCCACATAGATGGTGATGTCCCCAAGATATTCAAAGGCCTCACAGATATTCACCACCAGAGATGGCTAATCTGTTCACCGACAATTTGCATACTCTCCGCTAATTGCCTTGGCTATATCTCCACTTCCTCATTGACCCAAGTAGAAATTAGCTCTTTATTAAATAAACTCCTGTTTATTTAATACAAGGTTAGCAAATTGCAATATCTTTGTTGATCTTTGAACCCACATTTTGTACACGAGAGGCTATTATTGATTGATGCTTTACTTTTATTTATTCTTTAATTTATTTATATTAAAGTCTAATTGAGAATATTTAATACATGCAAGGGTAGGGAAATCATGTGACAACTGCACTAATCATTTTTGTCTCCATGAAGTAATACCCTTACCATTTCTCCTCTGCAGTAATGCTACTTTCCCTCAGAAGCAAGCTCAGCCTATTGCGTGTGTACAGTGAGCAGATAGAACTGTCCGAGTTTCCATATCCTGGGAGTAACCTCAAGGTTTCCGGATACCTCAGGGAAGGAAAATCCCACCCAGGACTCAGGTAAAATATTTGGAGGCACAGATTTCATGATTGTACAGTGTTATATGTTGGTGATGTATACATAAATTATAAACTTAATCTTGAATGTAAATAGTAAAAGTTTTAAAGGAGTGTTTTATACATCTGATAACATACTCTCATTTAGGAGCCCATTTATTAATATTCACATACTCAATTGCAATCTGGGTGCGATAATGGCGCCGAATGTATTAAATAGCACATGATGAGTGTTTTCGGGGAATATGCCTCAAATATTTAATGATAAATAGGCCCCCGGTATAGTCTGTGAGCTGCTGTGTAATTGAGGAATTAGTTCAGTGTATACTTTATTAAGGATGACTAGGCAAATTCTTCTGCAGGAAGTGAGAAGATGCAGGAATTTAAAAGGGAATGTATTCTGTGTGTATTCAGTAGGGTGAAGTGCTAAGATTCTTGTCATAGAAATGATTGCTTTGTTTCCCACAGACCTATCACTTTGCATTATCTAATCCGCGAGCCCAGCAACCCATTTTCCAACCGAATCCGAGAGATGGACAGACGAATCCAGAGTGGAGAGGAAATATCGCTTGAAGATGTGGAATTGTAAGGAACTCTTTAATAACTTACCAGTGTATCTCATATCATCTTTACTCGCTGTCTGTTTCACATGTTGTTTGTACTCACACATCTATGTATGTCATCTGCTTATTCACCTCTTCTGTGCTCACTCCTCTATGAATCTCCTTATCTCACCACTCACCTGTGTCTGTGTATTTGGTATACTCTGTGTTTGTTTTATACTTTGTGCAGGTCTACCTGTGAATGTCTTCTCTGTGCTCACCTCAGTGCTCTAATCTCCTCTGTGCTTACTCTTCTAGGTATGTTATCTCATCTCATCCATGCTCCCCTGTCCCATTTAGCTCATCTCTTCTGTATTCACTTGTTTGTATATCTCATATTCTTTGTATTCACCTGCCTGTGGACGGATGTATCATGCAATCGCATGCATGCTATACATCCCGCCAGTTGTCACATGTATAGCAGTGTTTATTAACACCGTATGAATTAATAATTGCGAAAATAAAATCAAGGGACAATAGCTGTCCTTTGCGTTGTAAATCCGGGTTTATGACCCAGGAATCCTAGTGTGCATGCGTATTTGGGTTAGAGTACTAACTAAAATCCCTTAGGATTTTGAATGTTGGATGCCATTGCTGGTATTCTGACCATTGGGATCCTGTCCCCAACCCGTTCTCTGTGCTTACCTTCTGTGTATGTTATGTCATCTGTGCTCACTTGTCCCATGTAGCTCATCTCTTCTGTGATTACCGTACTGTGTATCTCCTCTGTACCTACCTGCTTGCGCATTTCATCTCCTCCATATTCACCTGTCTATGTAACTCATCTCATCTCTTCTCTGCCCTCCTGTCTGTGTATCTCATCTCCTTCGTGCTCTCCTGTCTGCGTATATCATCTCCTCTGTGCTTTCCTGTCTGCGTATCTCATCTCTTCCGTGCTCTCCTGTCTGCGTATCTCATCTCCTCTGTGCTCTCCTGACTTCGTATCTCATCTCCTCCGTGGTCTCCTGTCTGCGTATCTCATCTCCTCCGTGCTCTCCTGTCTGCGTATCTCATCTCCTCCGTGCTCTCCTGTCTGCGTATCTCATCTCCTCCGTGCTCTCCTGTCTGCGTATCTCATCTCCTCCGTGCTCTCCTGTCTGCGTATCTCATCTCCTCCGTGCTCTCCTGTCTGCGTATCTCATCTCCTCTGTGCTCTCCTGACTTTGTATCTCATCTCCTCCGTGGTCTCCTGTCTGCGTATCTCATCTACTCCGTGCTCTCCTGTCTGCGTATCTCATCTTCTCCGTGCTCTCCTGTCTGCGTATCTCATCTCCACCGTGCTCTCCTGTCTGCGTATCTCATCTCCTCCGTGCTCTCCTGTCTGCTTATCTCATCTCCTCCGTGCTCTCCTGTCTGCGTATCTCATCTCCTCTGTGCTCTCCTGTCTGCGTATCTCATCTCCTCTGTGCTCTCCTGACTTTGTATCTCATCTCCTCCGTGGTCTCCTGTCTGCGTATCTCATCTACTCCGTGCTCTCCTGTCTGCGTATCTCATCTTCTCCGTGCTCTCCTGTCTGCGTATCTCATCTCCACCGTGCTCTCCTGTCTGCGTATCTCATCTCCTCCGTGCTCTCCTGTCTGCGTATCTCATCTCCTCTGTGCTCTCCTGTCTTCGTATCTCATCTCCTCCGTGGTCTCCTGTCTGCGTATCTCATCTCCTCCGTGCTCTCCTGTCTGCGTATCTCATCTCCTCTGTGCTCTCCTGTCTTCGTATCTCATCTCCTCCGTGCTCTCCTGTCTGCGTATCTCATCTCCTCCGTGCTCTCCTGTCTGCGTATCTCATCTCCTCCGTGCTCTCCTGCCTGCGTATCTCATCCCCTCCGTGCTCTCCTGTCTGCGTATCTCATCTCCTCCGTGCTCTCCTGTCTGCGTATCTCATCTCCTCTGTGCTCTCCTGTCTTCGTATCTCATATCTCCTCCGTGGTCTCCTGTCTGCGCATCTCATCTCCTCCATGAGTGACAGTGAATTTACATTCCGTACCGGCAAAGCCTATTTCATACCATTTAAATAGAGCACCCGGGTTCTGTACCATCTGTAAAGCTCATGGATTAGGCTTGTTACTATCTGGTACGGATGTATTATTGCTTGTATATATTTTAAACATTAAAAAGTGATTATTATCTACATCCTGAGTTTTTCTTCACTTTCATATATGTGACCAATGGGAAGATGAGGAAAAAATATACGGAGAAAAGAAACCTTTATGAGTCTGCAACATGTCTTACTGATGTAAGCTTATAGTAAGCATTACTTTATACATCTTCTGCTACGTGCACTAAAGGTGTATTCTACTACTGAGCACATCCTTGGGAATCAGTGGACTCATTCTTCAGTAACTGTGTACATCTAAACAGTTATGTTACCCATTTTTTGTATTTTGTTTCTCATATCATGAAAATCCACGTTGGAGTTATGAGAAAATAAGACAGCTTTGTTGGAATATTACAGCTGCATATTTGGGATCTGTGTCTCCCTTTGGATTTTGACCTCTCAGCACTGTTTATGGTTTTCTCTGTTGTATCTATGTATGTATATGAAGTGATGTTTCATTTTTAAAACCAGAGTTGCTGTGAGGTGTTGCGCCCTATAATTTAGTGTGTTTTTTCGTTTTAAACTCACCACTACGGTGCAGAACCTAACTGATAGGTTACAGGAACCTCCGTTTCGGCCTACTAAAAAAACATTATTGTCACCCCCGATAAATGATGATGATATTACGTCAGATGAGGGTGAACTTCTGGCGGGCCGCCCATATGGCATCTCATTACAGACGACTGCCTTCCTGCGGCTACATATGCTTACTTTAAGAAAGTTAAAAGGTACAGCTGCTGTTTTTCCCCTATCTGGCCAATTAGTGGATCATTTAGAGGAAACATGGAAGTTTCCGGGAAAACGGTTTCAACCTGAAAAGCGTCAGGCTTCTGCATACCCATTTGCACTAATTCATCAAATGGGAGGCTCCTTGGAATTTGGCTGTGGTCCTTCAGGCTCTCCAAGGACCTCCATGTGAACCCCTGGGCTCAGTGAACTTCAATGGCTTACAGCGAAGACTGCATTTCTTCTAGCTAGTGCTTCAGCTAAAAGGAAGTCAGAGTTGGGGGCTCTCTGTTGTCGCCCTCCCTTTCTGATTTTTCACACGAACAGGGCGGTTCTTAGGATTCGCCCTGGTTTCCTTCCTATGGTGGTCTATATTTTCCGCATTAATGAGGACATTTTTAGTACTGGCCTTTAACTCACCAGACCTTTCAGCAGATGAGGCCTCATTGGATGTAGTACGTGCTCTCCGTATTTATGTGGACCGTCCCAGTTCTCTTCGGAAGTCGGACTCCTTGTTTGTCCTCTACGGTCTCCATAAGAAGGGATGGCTTGCCAACAAACAGACGTTGGGAAGGTGGATTCGCAGGGCGATCTCTGAGGCTTACACTCGTAAGGGTATTCCAGTGCCGCTCTCTGTTACTGCTCATTCGGTCTGTGGGTCCCTCGTGGGCAGTTTGCCGTGACGCCTTGGCTGTTCAGCTTTGTTAGGCGGCCACGTGATCTTCTGTCCATACCTTGGTAAAGTATTATGCATTTGATACCTTTGCCTCTCAGGATGCTTTCTTCGGGCGGCGGATTCTCCATTCTGTACAGGAGTGTCCCCACCCTTGAACTTACTGCTTTGGGACATCCCCAAGGTATCCTGTGGATATCTTATGGACCCTGCTGTAGAAAATTAGAGATATGGTAAGAACTTACCTTTGTTATCTCTATTTCTAAGAAATCCATAGGGTTCCACAGGACTTGCACCTGTGCTTCAGATGGGTTTTGTTCCATCTCCTTCTCTGTGAGAATGTGAATTTTGTGTGTTCCAGACTTCCTTCTCTCTGTTTTTCTCCCTCCGGCCTATGGCTTGGTACGTAACTGAAGGTGCCTTGGCCTGGGGGCGGGGTATAGGAGAGGAGGTCCCGGTGCATCCTGGGACCAAAAGTTTAACTCTGTGGTGCCCGAAGGCAGAGCCATCGCCTATACCCCAAGGTATCCTGTGGAACTTCGTAGAAATAGAGATAACAAAGGTAAGTTGTTACCATATCTCTTATTTTCTGTACTCATTTATGTATATGTTATCTCCTATGTACTCACCTTTCCATATTTTTTATTCTGGTGTAGATACAAGAAGCTCCGGTCTGATGCTCGAAAATTTGAACTTGAGCGCCATGACATCATTCTGTGCACCTGTGTTACCTCTTCCAGTACAATTCTGAGTGAATTGCCAGTGTCACAGATTATCATTGATGAGAGTGCAATGTGCACAGAGTCAGAGACTCTTGTCCCAATTGTCAGCCACAAGAGCGTGCAGTCGGTGAGTGGAATTGCATACATCACCCACTATATGTTCTGTAACACTCTGTGCCGGACAGTGTATTCCTCATGATTGCTGCTTCAGTATAAGAATCATTACAGCTACATACATCTAACATTTTTGTTAATAAAAACTTACTATTATTCAAAGATAAATAAAAATGTTTTTCAGTATTAACATCATATTCTTTGTCTGGACCTTGGTAAGGAAAATTATTATTATTATTTTTTTGTTACCTTAGTCGCAACTTTTTGTCTGTATGCCTGCCTTACTGCTTGTTATACACCTGTCTAGTGTTGATTTTAAGGCTTGCAAACAAAACAAATAGAAGGTTTATTCTATAATTCAATTTATTCTATAAATTGGCTGTCTTCTGCTGGTTGTTATGTCAAAACCTGTAGACAAGTGCTAAGATCTTCGAACCACTTGGAGAGATGTTCACTTTTATAAACTGACTTTCCCTTAATGCTTTACATGCTTACTGGCACTTGGATGCCCCCCAGGACTTCAGTTCAGAGTAGTAAAGCCTTATTACTCCAAGGCAGTTCTGGGTTAGAAATCAACAGGACATTGGGGGCGTGGCCTGGCCAGGCATGGAGTACAACGCGTGTAATCACGCTCTCCAGCCTTTATATCCTGTGCCTTCTCCTGTGGCTGTCTGTGGTCTCCCTGCTCGGCTGTTCTAGCTTACTGAAGGTTTCTTGTGCTGTGTGGAGTCTCCGTGTCCCTCCGCTCTCTATTTGCTGCATTGTTGACTCGGTGGGGTCTTCTCTGTTTCCTGGCGCAGGCTTTGTTCTCTTCCAGTGGGGTCCAGGTGCCTACTGCTCCAGGCAATTCAGCAGGTGGTGTGTGCACGGAGGTGATGACTGTCTCTCCTCCTATCTTCTGGACCTGGCTGTGCTGCCTGGCGGTGTCCTCAGCAGCGAGACATGGAGCTCTGCCCAGTGGTCATCTTACCAGCGTGTCTGTCACGGTCTGGGTATTCTGTAGTTCTGGTTTGGAACCCTTGACTTGAACGGAGGTGCAGATGAAACGAGGAGGCTTAATGTAACAGTGTAGATACCACAGACTTGTGCTATTCGTGGATAATGAACTGGAACTGGAGTGAACAGACCAGATCCACTGGGTGACCCCTCGCCTAGTGACATGTGAAGGCCAGCAAGACCAGGGATACACACCAGAAACAAGGGTGAACTCCAGGACAATATAGTACTGGTAGATAGGAACTCAGAACCAGCCCAAGACAATAGCACACAGCACAGGGAAACCAATTCAAGGTCAGCACAATAGTATAACCCAATAACCTGGACAACCACCAAGTACAGAGTAAAACAGAATAGGTAATTTGCATGCACTGTCCCAGCAGTATGATGGCATGAAGACCGTGGCTGTACTTAGCGGCTATGTACTGAGGAGTAGTAAATTGGTATGCAGCGTGGAAGCTGCCGCACTGACAGGTGACGATACACAGCAGCAGATGGAAGGCAGTATACTTGCTGGCTGAGACGAAGTGGTTGGAGCAGGTGTGTATGCAATGTGGGAGCTGTGGTGCTGACAGGTAACGGAACACAGCGGCAGACGGTAAATAGTGAAAATCCACAATGTAGCAGATAGAGTCACAGAGAACTGAATCACAGGATACAAGGAGTAAACCTGGTGCCTAGAACTATCCTGGGAAGGAACACATTGTTCAGGCAATGGGTTGCTTACAGGATTTGGTTTAAATAGGAGGTGGGCTAGCTGACCAGGTGAGCACACAGCTGAGCTGTTCAGGTGCATCAGATAATTGAAATGGAATGTTTCTACATAGGCCTGGATACAGCAGTGTCTGAGCTTGTCAGAAATGCTAAGAACCAGAGTTGTGTCTCTCCTGGCTCCTCCCCACTGTGAGTGTCCTCTACTTACATGATTCTTCAGATGGTGACTTCTCTACTAGTTTCTCCAGCTGAGAGTTTGAATTGAGCTCCTGGAGACCTCAACTTTAAGGCAGTAATTTACACTCAGACTGTTGGCGGAATACCCTTGGCCACCATTTTGTACTGTGCAGGCTCTGGTTTCTGTTTTACATCGCAGTGCTTTCATATGCTTCCTGGACTGGATATCGCTTTTTTCCTCTGACACAGTGAGTAGAAAATCTCAGGCTGCTTCTAAGCTGTAAAAGTTTGCTAGATCTGTACCCTCACAGGATTATGGTCCGTCCCACACAGATTCTCAATCCTCCATTACAGCTCCGCTGTATGATGCTCTTGCCCTTCATATAGAACAATTCCTACCAGCTATTATTGACTGAATAGCGAGTTACAGATCATATTACTGAGGTCCATATTGATTTATCCTTGATGTGTCAGGAGGGATGTAATTTCAACGGCAGAATGCCAGCTAGGGATTCACCCCAACCCCCGAAACCCAGATTGCCGCGGACGGGGTAAGTATTCACTTAGCCCGGGGATGGGGGGGGTTAGGTTTAAGGCACCCCAGGGGGATTTAGGGTTAGGCTAGGGGAAGGGGGGTTAGGTTTAGGCACGGGGGGAGGTTAGGTTTAGGGAGCGGGGTTAGGTTTAGGCACTAACGGGGGGAGGTTAGGGGAAGGCACCGCTAAGGGAGGGTTAGAGCTAGGGGGATGGAGAGGGGAGGGTTAGGGTTACTTACCTCTGCTGTCGGAATTCCGTCCTGCCAGGCTAGCCTTGTTGGGATTTGAACCGGCAGCTAAACAGCTGCCAGCATAACAATCCCATTCCGTGTCAGGTTATGCTAAAAATGAGGGACCGTATTAGTAAAGGTGCCCACACACATAGCGATCTGCACACGATCAGCCGATGTGTACGATTTCCCTTGAAACTCCCCGGCAGCTCTGCACACGATCTGCACACGATTTGGTGTCCAATCTTCATACGATCTCTCCTGCATCCAGACTTTCACAGTGCATCGGGTCCTAGATTGTCAGATCTGCTCTACTGCACGGCAGATCTGACGATGCGATGTGCGACCAGCGGGGACGCGCATCGCATCGTGATCGTGAGTGGGGACTCAACGATTTACTCAGGATTTGGCCATATTTTACACAATATGTCGTTCCAATGTGTCGGAATCGGCCAGATCGGGTAAAGTATCGCTATGTGTGTGGCCAGCTTAAGACAGAAAATCGTATTTCTACGTTGGAAGATAGTGCTTATCCGGTCCCTGGGCATTTAAACTTTCTGAAGACTCAGCGGCCTGTCAGCAGAAATTGGTGGATATTGATGGTCGTCTTCGTCACAATAAAAATTGCTTCGTTGGCTTGCCAAAGAAGGTGGAAGGTTCGAATCCAGAGAGTTTTCTGGAATCCTGGCTGACTTTTACGTTTGGCCGAGACGAGTTTACTCCTCAGTTTGCTGTGGAATAGGGGCACCAGGGTCCTTTCTCCATCGGCATCTCCGAGAACCTTTATTGAAAACTTCTACATTATGAAAACTAGAAATATAAGTGACAGCGGGTTGCTTTCTTTCAAGACTTTTCTGCTGAGGTCCAAAAATCTTGTGCCAAATTTACTCAAGTCAAGAGACAACTGCGGGACTTACAGTTACCCTAGGCTATACTTTTCTCTGCCAGTCACCTTGTTGTATCAAGTGGCTGCTCTCACTTCTTCGATTCTCCTAAAGATGCTGTCACCTGTCTCCATCTTCAGACCCCTCGTCGTGGTGGCTTTCCTGGCTGTCTCCATATTACCGAAATATCCTGTATTATGTTTATGGAGTGCACTATATGTCTCCACTACTGCTGTTATTGTTCTGGACTCTACCTGCTATAATTTTTTTATTCTAAATTTTGAGGCCTTATGCGGGCCATCATGTTACACTGTTTAATCACATTCATGTTGGGTCAGTCGATGTTTATGGTTCCTTTTTATTTCTGTAATTGGAGGTCGCGGCAGCTCTGGTGGCTGGTTGCTCCATATCTATAGGGCCTAACGCTTAGATGACTCCCCTCTCTACAGTAATTTTCAGATAGTCAGACAGCCTGTTATTTGTTTAGTTTAGTTCAGGGTTTAGGCACATTTCTGTTTTTCATGTTTATGTATTTCTTTTTTTTTTATTTTTCTACTCAATATCTGTAGCATATATGTTCTTTGTAAGTGGTGAACGTTGTGGTAATTAAGGATATCTCCTATTTGTTATGTTGATGCTGAGTGGATTTTTGTTCTCCTGATTTTTTTTATCTCTGTATGTAGTGTGCCATGGCACTGGTCGCACTACACTAGTTATGGCCCTACACAGAGGGCTAAGGCCCAAGGAGTTACGGAGCTTGTATACACAGGGAGCTAAGACCCATGGAGTTACGGTGCTTGTAAACACAGAGGGCTACGACCCAAGGAGTCACAGTGCTTGTATACACAGTGGGCTAAGGCCCAAGGAGTTACGGTGCTTGTATACACAGAGGGCTAAGGCCCAAGGAATTGCAGTGCTTGTATACACAGAGGGCTACGGCCCAAGGAGTCACAGTGCTTGTATACATAGTGGGCTACAGCCCAAGGAGTCACAGTGCTTGTATACACAGTGGGCTACGGCCAACAGAGTCACAGTACTTGTATACGCAGTGGGCTACGGCCCAATATGTCCCAGTACTTGTATACACAGTGGAGTACAGCCCAAGGAGTCACGGTGCCTGTATACATATAGGGTACAGCACCAAAAAATATTTATTTATTTTAAAAAAATATATTTTTAAACTTTTAACTTTCTTGAAAGTATTTTTTACATTTTTAAACTTTCTTTTTTTTGTACACACAGCCAATTGTTCTGAGTCTAGACACAGCCACTTTAATCAGCAGATTATAGTGCAGCATACATCAACGTGCAGTGTGCCCCCTATACAAAGTCACTTTGCCAGCACAGCCACTTGTAAGTCTGGACACAGCCACTTAATCAGCAGAGTATAGTGCAGCATACATCAGTGTGCAGTGTGGCCCCTGTACAGTCACTTTACCAGCACAGCCACTTGTGAGTCTCTGGACACAGCCTCTAAATCAGCAAAGTATAGCACAGCATACTGTACATCAGCGTGCAGTGTGCCCCCTTACACAGTCACTTTGCCAGCACAGCCACTTGTGAATCAGACCTAGGCTTTCTTGTCTTCTTTGTGTGATGTTAGGGTCTTCCATTGCATGGCCATCACGGTTTCTGTCACTTTAGACACCATCATATTCTTAAACGTTTAAAAAGTCGTTATCCATTGGATAATGTAGGGGTATATTTGCTAAAGTGCTGGTTTTTAGAAGTGGATATGTTGCCCATAGCAAACAATTATCTTCTATAAGGTGCTAGATAAATGTTAAGTAGAATCTGATTGGTTGCTATGGGCAACATCTACAAAAACCCGCACTTTAGTAAATATAACCCCCACTCTATTCTGACGCTGATCTCCCCATCTTAAAGATTAAGTAATCTTGACAAAACTTTTTGTAGTAAAGGGTTATTTTATAACAGTAGAAACATTCCTTTATTGAGAATTTTCTAGAATGCTAGAATATAGAATAAATAGGAAAATATATAACTGTTGTGGCATGCCATCCCACAACACCCCTTTCATGTTAGTGGCCCACTTTATCTGGATCTTGAGCGATCTCTCTCTCTCTCGTTTAGGTGTCTAACTGTTCATTTGGGCTAATCTCTTGAACCACTGGATGAATTTGATAGGGTTTTCACTATTCTATACAGCATTGGTCGAGGAAGGTTATGTACAATTCATCTGTGATAAAAGGGAGCCGAGCAGTGGCGATTTTAATGAAGCTAGTAACATAAAAAAATCTTACACCCATCTGCTATATAGCAGGAGATAATCTGAAACTGAGGATTGGAATGAAGCAAGTCACAGAAAAAAACTGTTGTGCTGTTTGAGTGACTGCTGCTGCAGGGCCGAGAACTGCGCTCTGATTGGCTCTCTGAGACAGTGAGAGCCAATCAGAGATAGCAATGTGCCCTGTTGCTTGGCAGCAGTCTAGAGAGGGGAAGGAGTCAGGGACTGAGCAGGGTCACATCTGAGGCAGACAGAGAATGAGAGACAGCCTCCAATGAACTCATGAGTATGCCTTGATGCAGACACAGTAGCCAGGAATGAACCAGGGAAGTCATAGCTATCAGGAATTAAAATAAAAACATCAACAACCATCGGAACTCCATCGACTGCTTTCCATTTGATGGTGGCAAATATCGGGCCGCCAACTACCGGAACAAAAACATTGATGGTTAGCAACCCCGGATTCCGATGTCCATCCCTACGCTGAACTTGCAGACGGACTCTGGCCACCACTCCTCTACTATGAAGTGCTCCCTCTCAAGTGTGATATTCCCGCTCAGCCACACTCCCTCGGTGAACTGGAGGCGCCTACCATGGAAGTCAGCGCTGTTCTCGGAAAGCGGCACCACGATGAGGAAGCTCAACAGGAAGCTCAGGAAATACAGGGTACATTGTGCAAAGAGGACATTGCTCATTGCCATGTTCGGCAGCTGGGGAGGGGTGCGTATGGAGGCTGCGGAAATATGCACAGGTGCCCCAGGGACATGCTGCTGATAATGCTTACCGTAGCTGCAATACAAATCTCTCATCTATGCTGCTCTTACCCTTACCAGCATATCCCAGTAGCCGGGCCCAGCAGTGGGGGTTGTGGTGACACTGGAGAGATGCAGGGGCAGGCGTGAGAAGCAGGGGGTTGTGGTGAGATACAGGGGACTGTGGTGACATGGTGTAGGCTGCTATGAAATGCAGGGGGCTGTGACGAGATAAAATTGCTCCCATGCAAAGCCGGGGCGGGTCGCTAGTTGCATTATATAAAGTTATTTGTACTGTTTAGTCCTTCCTTGAATATCAGGATAGTTATGTTAATTCAGAAATCATTTAGAAGCTGCTCGCATTTTGCTGCCCTATTTCTGTATCCCATTTATCTCTCATGCCTTGTTCATTGAAAACTGCTGTTTTAGCAACACAGCTGCAGCATAATTCTTTTTTTTTTTTTACATATGACACATTTCTAAAATCTTCTGGTGCAAAGGCTCCAGCTGCCATTTTCACGGCTACAAAATGTTCTGATTTTCTTGGGATTGTTGCAAGTGTACTCAAGATCTTTTTATTTCACAGATTGTTTTGCTTGGGGACCACCGTCAGTTGCGTCCAGTCATAAAAAATGATTTATGCCGCATACTTAAAATGGATCGCTCACTTTTTGAGAGGTACCAAGAAAGAGCATTGCTGCTGGATACACAATATCGTATGGTAAGAGGTCTATTCATATTTTGCTATAAGAAAGGGTAGAGAAGCTAAAGGGTTTCTGTAAAAAAAAAAAAAATTAAGGACCCAGATTGCTAATAGTTTATTCTTACAAAACTTATTGCCATGCAAACAGTCTCCATCAGTCATACTACTATAAACATACATAAACATAAACATACTATAAACAGTCATACTACTATAGAGAAACCTTTTTTGTCTACTTCTTTCAAACATCATGGGTTCTATCATATGGATTTAAAGAGAAGACTTCAACTACCTATATGCAGGGCTTATGGGGCGTGACTACGACTGCTCATTACAATTTGCACTAAAAATACTATCCACAGCTCCTTCTCCCTGGTCCTTGCTGGGCGCCCCAGACAAGCCTGGGCCTAGGTAAATAGTAAGTTCCTATAGATAGATGTAGTACAAGGGAAATTGCCCATGTGATTTCATTGTATCACTAGCTCAACCTATTGCTAAAGGTGCATACACACACAATGATTTTTTTAACGATATCGTTTTTCGTTCAATCGTTGAAAAAATCATTCACTTTCTAAGTTAAAACGATGAACGATTATCGTTCATGCGTGTTCACGTTTGTAGTTTGTAGTTCAGTCAGACTGACCAACTGAACGATTTTCATTAAGGGAATATGCAAAAATCGTTTGTAGTTCAAAAAAATCGTTCATTACACTTTCAAAAATCTGACAGATAATCTGACAGAAAATTGTTCATAAAATCGTTCATAACAAAATCATTGTGTGTGTATGCAGCTTAAGTAATTATATTAATTTTACCAAAAACATCACTGGTTGGGCAAATAATCAAGTACTGTTTGGTCATTGCTATCTCTTGCGAGGGCTGTATTTCCAGTTGATGCTGCCCCAACATTTTATGAGTGAAAAATCCACTCTAAATTAATAACTGTGCACCCTATATGCTTATGCACTATGGGGCTAAACGTAGATTCCCAATTATTGCAGAACGGGTCCCGTATGATCGCATGCAGCCCCAGCTATGCCTTTGCCTGAGGCATTTTCAGGGCGGATGCGGGGAAGTGGCAAGGCCTGGATGCAGTTTTTTGGCCAAGCAAGCCATTTTAATATTGAGTTGGTCCCCTTTTTGCAGCTATAACAGCTTCCACTTTTCTTGGAAGTCTTTTCAAAGCATTTTGGAGTGTTTCTGTGGGAAATTGTGCCCATTCATTCTATAGAGCATTTATGAGGTCAGGCATGTTGGACAAGAAGTCCTGGCTTGCAATCTCTGTTCCAGTTCATCTCAAAGGTGCTCAATGGGGTAGAGGTCAGGGCTCTGTGCGGGTCAGTCAAGTTCCTCCTCACCAAACTCATCAAGCCATGTCTTCATAGTCCTTGCTTTGTGCACTGGGGCACAGTCATGTTGGAATAGAAAAGGGCCTTCCCCAAACTATTACCACAAAGTTGGAAGCATAGGATTGTCCAAAATGTCTTGGTATGCTGAAGCATTAAGATTGCCCTTCACTGGAGATAAGGGGCCTAGCCCAAACCCTAAAAAACAGCCCCATACCATTATTCCTCCTCCACCAAACTTGACAGTTGGCACAATGCAGTCAGGCAGGTAGCATCAGCCAAACCCAAACTCGTCCATCTCACTGCCAAACAGAGAAGCGTAATTCGTCACTCCACAGAACATGTTTCCACTGCTCCGCAGTCCAGTGCTTTACACCACTCCATCCGACGCTTGGCATTGGACTTGGTGATGTGAGGCTTGCATGCAGCTGCTCGGCCATGGAACCCCATTCCATTAAGCTCCCGCCGCACAGTTTTTTTGCTTACATTAATGCCAGTGGAAGTTTGGAACTCTTCAGCTATTTAATCAGCAGAGCGTTGGTGAGTTTTATGCACCATGCGCCTTAGCAGTTGTTGATCCCGCTCTGTGATTTTACGTGGTCTTCAACTTTGAGGCTGAGTTGCCTTTGTTCCTAAATGCTTCCACTTTCTAATAATATCACTTACAGTTGCCCGTGGAATATCCAGCACGGATGAAATTTCACGAACTGTCTTATTGGAAAGGTGGCATCCTATCACAGTACCACGCTTGAAGTCACTGAGCTCTTCAGACCGACCCATTTTGTATCACAAATGGAGGCTACATGGCTAGGTGGTTTACACCACACTTGTGGCAATGGGTCTGAATGAAACACCTCAATTCAATAATTAATAGGTGTGGCCAAATACTTTTGTCCATATAGTGTATGTAAGCAGTGAAAAAAAATCTATAGGACACCCACTATTGATACACTACTGAAAGGCGTATCTGGGTCTCTGTGCAAGTCTGCATCTGTTCACAATTACACGAACAAGCCCATACCGTACCCAAATTGCACCCCATCACAGTCCCATCTCTCCAGCCACAAGCCAGCTCCGATGCAGTTTTCTGGTCGTGCAAAGAAAAAAATGCATATTGTATGCTACGCAAACTGCTGGACATTCAACTCAGCGTCAGTCCCTTAAAGGGGCACATCCACTAGACGATCTACTCCCTGTCCAATCTCTAAACGATTTTCCCTTGATTTTCTTTCCCTTGAAATTTTATCTTTCAGTCTGAACGATTTGCAAACGATCTTTAATAGATCAAATTGACCTGCTTGTTCAGTCGACTGACGAGAGGATCAAACGACCAGCGGGAGCGCGCATCGTTGATCCTTAACGACCAAACACTGCACGATTTATAAACGACTTTTAAACGATTGAACGATAACGACGTCGTTATCGTTCAATCGCCTGCTAAAATCGTGTAGTGGATGCTCCCCTTTAGTGTTAGAAAAGGGAGATAAAAGTAACAAACTTAGAAACAGTAGGATAATATTGAATACACATTTGTGTAAGAACCAATAAGCAGTAATTTCAAAGTGAGTCTGGGTGGTTTTGCAAGTGTTCAGTGTTTTAAGTGTGAATTAGGATAATGTGAGTGTAAATCAAGGGGAGAATCTTAACAATCAATGTTTTTTTTTTTCATTATAGTAAGAGAAAAACTGGAATAAATTTAAGCGAAACAAAAATCCTATTTATAGCTGACTGCATTCATTGATTTTAAAATACTTTTACTTTTGTAAACTAATATTTCAAATTAATAATGTTAATTCTGTATGAATGATAGTTTCTTAAAGGATCTTTCCATGAAAACCTGATTAACCTAAGTAAAACCTGCTTCCATGAAATGACTTAGCTGGGGTTCATTGTTTAAGTTATCCATTGGTGTAACATGCTGTGTGCACCCAGTACTGCACAGGGGTTGGGTATGAAATCCCGGCTGTCGGGATGCCGCTGTTCAGAATACTGACAGCGGCATCCCGACAGCCAGAATTCCGACACCCATAGGAAGTGAAGATAAGTATTTTCCCTACCCTAACCCCTACCCTACCCCTCCCTCCCCGGTGCCTAAACCTAGCCTCTCACCCCCTAGTGCCTAAACCTAACCTCCCCCTCCCCGGTGCCTAACCATAACCCTCCCCCTAATGCCTAACCCCTCTAGCTAACGCTACCCTCCCTCTGCACCCCGATACTTACCTTCGTGATGCAGACGGTCGGGATACTGGTGCCTGGATCCCGACCTGTCGACTACATTCCCTGCACAGCCCCTTCCTACATGCTTTAGCTTGTGAACACTGCTCAGCAAGATGTGAGCAGGTTTCTTATTGTAAGCCCGAATTCTGGTTCAAAATGAGCAAGTGGCAACACTGAGATTCACTGACAACATGGAAAGGGCAATACTGCTCACTGAGCCGACACTGGTGGAGGTCAGTGTAGAACGTGGTATAGACATGTAAGAACGGGATCCTGAGATGTCACAGTTAAAAGAAGAGATCGAGGTAAGAGTGGCAGGGCCACCATGTTAGCATATATAGGAATAGTATAGTTGCAGCGGGTTGGATACGGGATGCCGGCGCTTGGGATCCCGGTGATCAGAATCCTGACGGCAGCATCCCGACAGGGTTAGGATACCAACACATGTTAGTTGGTTAGTATCGTAACCCAACCCCTAACCAACCCTCCCCACTGCCTAAAACTAACCCTCCCCCTCAGTGCTTAGAGAAGGCTCATGGTCCTGATGGATATATTAACACATTTTACAAATGTTTCAAAGACACTTTATTACCAATTCTAGTTCAGGTTTTTAATGAGGCCTCCACGGTGGGGTCTTTTCCAAAAGAAATGCTGGAAGCATGAATCGTTGCATTCCCTAAATCGGCGAAAAATTTTACTTTACTACCTAATTATTGCCCAATTGCACTCCTCAATACAGATGTCAAAATGTATGCAAAATTAATAGCAAATAGGATTGATTAATTAATCCTTTACTTCCTTAAGTAAAGGATTAATTAATCCTTTACTTCCTTCACTTATCCATCGGGACCAGGTAGGGTTCGTTCAAGGCCGTCAGTCTCCTGACAACAAGAGACGAGTAATTGATATTGTAGATGCCTTCTCGGAAGTTGATCAGCCCTTTTTATTATTATCGTTAGACGCTGAGAAGGCATTTGACAGGTTGCACTGGGGGTACCTTTGTGCCGTACTTCACAAATTTTGGTTTTAGGGGTTTAGCACTAACATCGATCTTTGCATTATAGGCCTGATTCAGAGCCGCTCGTAAGTGGCCGCTCGTTCGCTCCGAGCGATGTTTGCCCAACTGCGCATGCGTACGGATCGTTATACGCATGCGCGAACCAGTCAGTGCGGTCGAAATTCATGTGCTCGCAAATTAGCGAATGCCTGATAATTTGAGTGACAGGAGTAGGCGTATGTGGGTGGTAACGGGGGAAGGTGCTTGAAAACGAGGAGTGGAGATCCGAACGCAGACGTGCTCAAAGGTCAAAACGGGCGTTTTATGGGTGTGCATAATTAAAACAGCAGCGTCATTGACCACGTCACTGGGTTATTTTATAGCCAGAACTGCTCGCAAAATTGTGGTAGCAAAACCAACCCCAAGAATAGCGAGCAGTTCATACCCTGGTCGATGTACTCGATTAATCTAATAAATAGCGGACATGATGTAGGATGCGAGCGGCCAGGGGGCGTATTTTTTCAAAAAACGACCGAAAGTTTTTTTTCGCTCGTTCAGACCTAGAGGCGTGAACAAACCGCAAAGAGCGAACGGTTGATTTGAATAGCACCCCTATTTTCTGGACGAGCAAGCGCTAATTGCGTCCGGCTCTGAATCAGGCCCTATATTCCAACCCATCAGCCAGAGTTTTTGTAAACTGTATCTTGTCACCATCATTCCCAATTACTAATGGTACACGCCAGGGGTGTCCATTATCCCCACTGATGTTCACATTAGCGATTGAACCTCTGGCGGAGACTATTAGATCTCATCATTCTATTCAAGGTCCTGTATTATTTGGTCAGACATATAAAATCAGTTTATTTGAGGATGACGTTCTTTTGACTATCACAAACACTGACTCGTCCCTACCATGTTTGCATTCCGTACTAGAAAATTACTCTAGAGTATCTTAATTTAAACTGAACGGTTCTAAAACCGAAGCACTACCTATTAATTTTTCTCCAGCTATGTTACAGTCTCTAAAATCAGAATATTTTTATTCCTGGCAAGAGAACAGTGTCAAATACCTTGGGATCCATTTAACCCCTACTGCTAACAGTTTAATTTCGGCTAATTATTTACCTTTGTTGCGTGGTGTCGCCTTATTAATGACTGATTGGATGATGCAGAATGTCTCATGGTTGGGTCACATATCGGCCATTAAGATGGTGATTCTACCAAAGATACTATATTTATTTCGGACTATCCCTTTACTGGTCCCGAAAACTATCCTCAACAGGTTTCACGCTCTATTCATTAAATATATATGGAAGGGTAAGAAACCAAGATTAGCCAGGAAAACTATGGACCTCATTCAGATCCGCTCGCAAAATGCGAGCGCTCGCTCTGATTGAGGGCGGCCGCATCTAAAAAATGATCCGGCCTCCTGGCCGCTCGCTAGGCTGTGGGTTACCACCCACAGCCTTAACGAGCGGCCAGAATGATGGTCACGATGGTCAAGACCATCACGACCATTGGGGCTTGCGACCAGACCCTTGTGGTAGGGTCTTGTCTTCCGCAAGCACCAGAGAGCTTTCGGCTGTAATAGAGCCGGAAGCTCTCCCACTGACATCACTGGTGATGGCAGTGGGGCCACCCACAAACGGCAGGCGTTCGCTTGGGAACGCCTGCATTCGTGAAACCACCCCCCCCCCCACCACGCCTACAAAACAGGTCGAGCTGTCGATCAACATCGACAGCCGCCCCTTTTGTAGTGAGCCACGGAGCGAGAGAATTTCTATCTCGCTCCGGGGCTTGCGCGTGCGCACAGCCAAACATCGACACGCTTGCGAGCGCTCAGGCGCTTGCGAGCGGGTCTGAATGAGACCCTATGTCTTATCCGAAATCGGAGGGTGGTTTGGCTTACCCAGATTTATGATGTTATCAACTAGCTACAATAATCTCCCAAATAAATGTATGGTTTACTCAGGAGAACCCAAAATCATGGGCCCTTCTAGAGCGTAGTATGGTCTCCCCATTCTCTCTTGCAGATTGTCTTTGGCTGCCCTCATCAATTACAGTAAAGGCTTTGGAAAGGTCAGTGTGTGTCTCTAACTCCTGCAAAGCCTGGCTAGAATTAACCACGCTGACATCGGACATTCTCCTTCCCACTACTAATTTTTCTCTTGAGGGTTTAGCCAACTTGATCCCGAATGTATCTTTTGAAACTTGAAGAGCTCGAGGAATCTTTACCTTGGCTGAAGTAACTGCCTCTGATTCCTTATTGTCTTACACCCAGATTCAATCACTATATTCTCTCCCTCCCAGGGACTTCTATAAGTATCTACAATTGAAACATTGGCTTGGTAGTATTACCCCTTCTCCACATAAAGTGCAGAGACTGGGTCTCATTCAGTCCCGCTCGCGAGCGCTGTACGCTCGTAAGCGGGTCGATGTTACCCAAATGCGCATGCGCTCGGCGGAGGCTTCCGTCGTGCGCATGCGCGAGACCCGGCGAGCGACGGGGAAGCCGTCGCTCGGGGTCTCGCTCCAAAGGGGGCGTGCTGTCGATGATGATTGACAGCACGCCCAATTTGGTAGGCGTGCTGGGGGCGTGGCTGCCCAGACGGAGGCGTTCCCATGGGAACGCCTACCGTCTGGGTCCGGCCCCACTGACATCACTAGTGATGTCAGTGGGAGTGTTTTTGGCTCTGATAGACCACAAGGGTCTCGTCGCAAGCCCGATGGTCGCGATGGTCTTGACCATCGCGACCATCTTTTTGGCCGCTCGCATAAGCTGTGGGTGGTCACTCACAGCTATACGAGCGGCCAGAAGGCCGCTCCAATTTTAGGTAGGCCGGCCCTGATTCAGAGCGAGCGCTCTGGTCAGTGCGTCCGGCTCTGAATCAGGCCCACTGCTCAAATTCCATAATGATCAACTATGTAAGATTGGAAGTAGAGGAGGTATTACGTGGTGGTATTCATATATAACTAATCCCAACAAATTTACCAAATTTAACTCTTTACTGAAATGAGAGGCAGACTTCTCATGTATAATACCTGAGGAAGACTGGCATATAATATTCCGAACTTGTTTTAGCCTAAGTGTATTTCCCAATCAGAACAATTTTATAAATCGCTTCATCATCTATATTTCACACCAGTATTACTGCACACCGTCTGGCCCTCGAAATCTAACTTATGCTAGCGTAACTGCGGAAATGTGGGTTCCTTAGCCCATATTTCTTCTTCAGGGTCCATAGGGGGTCCACAGAGTTGACCTTGGGGTATAGGCTGGGAACCAAATCTGGGCACCACGCAGTTAAAGCTTTCAGCTCCCAGGATGCACTGGGTCCACTCCCCCTATAACCCCACCCCCAAGCCAGAGGCACCTCAGTTTAAGTTGGTGCCCGGCTGGAGCTGGTCACCGTTTGCGCAGGGGGGCTGATTAGCAGCACCTAAGCTACTTTTTATTTTATGAGTTGAAGGTTTTTTTATTTACTTTTAGACTCTTCAGAGCGGCAGCATCGGACTGTCCATAGGACGTCCAAGTTGTCGCTCCGTCACCCTGCCGGCGCCGCGATGCCAGTACAGATCCGGGATCTGTGCTAGCCGGGCTCTGCGGGATCCCAGGACTGCTGCCGGATCAACTGGGAGTGGTGATCTGCGCATTTATGTAGTCTATTGCCTCCGGTCTCTGGGGACAGACCGGAGGCGCTGGCAGTGGCGGCGGGCCCCCCCATACCCCGCGTGTCCACTAGATCACCAGGGAATTAACGATCGGCAGCAGCCGGCTTCCCGGGGGTTAATAGCCGGCCAGGGGAGGCAGCCTTCCCTGTTCAGCGGCTCCTCCCCCCAGCTCAGCGCGCCTTTCAGCGGCTCCTCCCCTCAGCTCAGCGCGCCTTTCCAGCGCAAGGTCTGGCGTTCCTAAGCTGCTTCCTCCGTGGGCCACGCTTCATCTGAAGTCTCCGGGTGGCCATTTTCCTCTTTGGTACAGCGCAGATCTACTAGGACAGCAGTTGGTCTAGTCCCCCTGCGTACCTTGCCATTTGGGTCAGTGTACACAGCGCTATAGCCTTCCCAGACACTGAATCTGAGCAGTTGAATGTAGTGCCATTTGCAGTATATTATGCAATGTTTATGTATATATGTAATGTTTATGTATATATATTTCTGCATTGTATGTGACTTATGCTAGCGCTGACTGTCTGTGCTTTATTCTCTCACCTGTCAGTGTATATCTATCCATTTTCTTTACAATCTGCCCTAATACAGGTGTACTTAGGGTAGTTCTGAGACCTCACATATATATACTTGTCAATATTTGTGAGGTTTGTCACATACTGTTGCGTGCTGAACGTTGCCATATTTTAGATGGAACTGTGTGTTGCATACGCTGATAATGGGTCCCTGCAGCTAATCTTAGCGCCAGTCAGGACCAGGATAGCTCTGCTTGATATTTCCAGGATGATTGTTAGTCAGATATGTCTGACCAGGAAATAGAGCATGATACTGCACCCATTTTTGCTATCCTGCAAGTCATGTACTGCAGGTATGAGTACGGAGGATTTAACTCAGAAAGAGTTATGTATAAGGTGCCATAAGGGGCAGGGCCCCTTACAGGACCCCCTTGGGCGTTTTGTTTCTCAAGACCCTGGCCTCCATTGCGGATCGCCTGGCGGCCCCCATAGTTGTAACCCACTTGGGGTTGCTTCATCATGCTAACTTTCCCTCTCAGGGTATCTCGCAGTTCTTGCGGTTTACCCCTGTGACACAGACTATCGCTCCCTACCGGGGTTTTTCACAGTACATGCAATTCCCTCAGGTACCACAACAGTCTGTCATTTCCCTTGCAGGGATTACCACAACAGCCGGAATCGGTATGATTTACCGCCGGATCCATGCCCGGTGGTTGGAATCCCGACAGCGGCATCCCGGCAGAGGAGGAAATCCCGATCGTCCAAGGTAAGTATTGTCTAACCTAATTCTACACCCTAAACCTAACCCCCCAGTGCCTAACCCTAACCCCCCCTTCCCCACCGCCTAAAGCTAAGTCCCCCGGGGGGGTGCCTAACCTTAACCCCCCTTTCTACTTCAGGGTCCATAGGGGGTCCACAGGGTTGACCTTTGGGTATAGCTGGATCTGGTTCCACGGGCACCACGCAGTTAAAGCTTTTGCTGCTCCCAGGATGCACTTGGGTCCATCCTCCTCTATACCCCGCCCCGAGCTACAGGCACCTCAGTTTTAGTTGGTGCCCGGCCGGAGTCGGGTCACCCTGACACGGTGGGGCTGCATAAGCAGCCCCTAAGCTTATTTTTATTTTTTAAAGAAGATGATTTTATTTATTTTTACTCTTCAGAGCGGCAGCATCAGACTGTGCATCTGGACGTCCACGCTGCCGCTCCAACAACCACGCTGGCGCTGCGACGCCAGTACTGATCTGGGGATCGCAGCGGGACCCCGGAGTCGGTACTAGCGTGGCTCCGGGAGCTCCCACTGACTGCTGCCGGAAGCACAGGGCCAGGTAAGCCGCGTGCAGCGCATCGCGCTGCAAGCGGGGGTAAAAATGCAGTCTTTAGCCGCCGGTCTCTGGGGACAGACCGGCGGCGCTAGTAGCGGCGGCGGGCTCCCCCTTCACTGGAATACCCCGTCTGACCGCTGGACCACCAGGGTACAATTGCTGGAGGGGAACCAGCGTCCCTGGGGTTAATTGCTAGCCAGGGGAGGCAGCCTTCCCTGGTTTAGCGGCTCCTCCCATCAGTCCAGCGCGCCTTCTCTCGTGTGCTGGCGTCGCTGGGCTGTTCCTCCTACAACCACTCCTCCTCAGAGCTCTCCGGCGGCCATCTTCTTGTGGCAAGCGCAGATCTCCCAGGCGGTGCATGGACCGGTCCCCCTGCGTACCTCTCCCCTGCAAAAGGACAGTGTTCGCAGCACTATAGTCCTCCCAGGCACTGAATCTGGGAGGTTGATTGTAGCGAAAGGTGCAGTGAGTATAACTTTCTGCATAGTATGTGACTTTTTGCTAGTGCTGCTGTCTGTGCTAATTTCTGCTGACTGTCATCACTATCCCTTATCACTATCCACTTCTCCTACAGGCCCGCAGGTGTGTGGGGGAGGGGTGTTCTTTCTGTGTACCTCACTTATATAAATCTACGTATTTGTGAGATCAGTCACATACAGTGGTGTGCTACTCAGTGCCATATTGTGGGCTGTTTGTGTTGCATACTTGGGAGTGCGCAGGTGTTATACACCTCACCTCTTTTCGGTGATACATAGTTATTGCAAAGTTATTGTGTCATGTCTGATGAGGAAAATGAGCGCTCCGTGGCTCCTGTGTTGTTTTCCTACCGGCGCTGTTCGGCAGGGGTTAATGGGGTAGATTTCTCTCAGGACGGTCTGTGCGGGCGGTGCCAGCTGGTACCTGGTCCCTCTAAAATCCGGTGGCGCAGGATCCTCCTTGGGCGATGTTTTCAAAAATGCTGGCGTCAATCGCGGACCGTCTTGCGGTCCCTTCTAGGGCGTTGCCCCAGCCTACCATCGCCCATCCACGGATGTTCCGCATTTGTTGCAGTCTCCCCCCGGGTCTCAGACTGTGGGTCCTTATTCGGGGTTGCCTGTGTACGTACAGTCTCCCACAGTGACGCAGCAGTCAATGGTACCCTTTCAGGGGTATCCTCAGGCGGTACCCCCTCCCTGGGTGGATGTCCTCTCCAGCTCTGTTCAGAGCCTGGCGGCCTCGTCGTCAGCTTTTCAGTTGATGTTACACAGGGATTTACCCCAAAGGCGTCCAAGCGACCCGTTCCGGCTTCACTGGCGGCGCAGTTCACGGACACGGACGTGACTTCGGATGACGGAGAGGTACATGAGGACTCTGACTCGGATGCCGGGGCCCAGGAGGTGGAGACTAAGTCCTCCATTAATGTGCCGGCATTGGTTAGGGCGGTGCGGGCCATCCTTCATATAGAGGAGGATGTGCCGGCTCCCAGGTCGAAGTATCCTAATTTTAAAAAGAGGCCAAAGTAGCTTCGACTGTTTTTCCCCTGTCCGATCAGTTGACGGATCATATGGCAGGGGCCTGGCAGTTGCCCAGCAAGAGATTCCAACCACAGAAACGGTTGGCATCCAACTATCCTTTTCCTGAGGCTCATTGCAGGAAATGGGAAACCCCGCCTGCGGTGGATTCCCATGTCACCCGCTTAATTAAAAGCGCTACTTTTCCATTGCCGTCTATCTCCTCCCTGAAGGATCCCACGGACAGGAAAGTGGAGACTTGTTTAAAGTCTATCTACTCTCTCTCTGGGGCAGTGGCCCGACCGTCCATGGCCATCTCTTGGGTGGCTAAGGCCATTGAGAGCTGGGCCAACTCTTTGGAAGATACCTTTCCGGACGATGCTCCGGATATCCAGAGAGCGTTGATAGGACAGATGAGAGATGTGGCTTCCTATATTGGGGAAGCATCGTTGGATGCAAGCCTGCTGACCTCTAGGGTGTTGGCTGCAGCTGTGTCGGCGCGTCAGTCCTTGTGGCTGCGGTCCTGGAGGGCTGATGCGGATTCTAAAAAGGGCCTGGAGGCCTTGCCTTTTAATGGAGAGTTGCTATTTGGTCCAGATTTGGACAAAATGGTGGTTACTCTGGCTAAATCAAAGTCTGCCTTACTCCCTTCGGCTTCAGCGCCGGCTAAGGTGAGGAGCTCAGCCTTTCGGTCCTTTCGGGTTCAGGGAAAGTCCAAGGGTCAATCCTTCCCGAGGCAGTTGGCGACTAAGACAGCCTCGAAGCCCAAGAAACAGGCCTGGAGTGCCAGGCGCCCTTCTTCCAAACAGGAAGATAAACCTTCTGCCTGATGGGATGGGCCTCCCTCTGGGGGACCCCAGAGTGGGAGGCCGACTTCTTCAATTTGCCCAGTGCTGGCACAATACCACCATGGATGCCTGGGTTCGAGAAGTGGTCTCCCAGGGGTACGCCATGTCTTTTCGACACAGATTGCCCTACCAGTTTTTCTGCACGAGTCCTTCTCAGGACAAAACCAAGGCTTTGCAGATTCAGCAGGCTATAGAGTCCTTGCTGAAAGCAGGGGTCATTGTTCCCGTTCCTCAATCACAACGAGGGACGGGGTACTACTCTACTCTGTTTCTGGTGCAGAAACCCAATGGTTCTCATTGCCCTATCCTCAATTTGAAGTCTCTAAACAAATTCCTCAGAGCTCCCAAATTCAGGATGGAAACGTTACGTTCCATCATTCTGGAGATGGAACCTGGGGATTACATGGTGTCCCTGGATATCCAGGACGCCTACCTCCATGTTCCGATAGCACCTTCGCACCAGCGGTATCTGAAGTTCGCTATCCTTCAGCATCATTATCAGTTCCGGGCGCTACCCTTTGGCCTCTCCACGGCACCGAGCGTATTCACCAAAGTGATGGCAATAATGGCCGCACATCTTCGGAACTAGAATGTACAGCTGCTGCCGTATCTGGATGACCTCCTTTGCTGGCGAGCTCCCCGGAGGTACTGCTTCAACATCTCCACCTGACGATCGCTTGTCTGCAAGCGCACGGGTGGTTGATATATTGGAGAAAGTCCTCCCTGATTCCATCACAGTGGATGGTTCATTTGGGAGCCCTGCGGGATTCTCGTCAGCAGTCCGGAGAAGGTCTCCTCCCTACAGCTGCGGATACACAGTTGTCTGAGAAGTTGCCGGCTGTCTGTCCATTCTGCTATGAGAGTTCTGGGGTCCATGGTGTCGGCATTCGACATGGTGGAATTTGCCCAGTTCCATTCACGGCCCCTGCAGGGGCTGATTCTATCAAAATGGAACAGATTACCTCACCGGATCCACTCTCAGATGCTGGTGTTGTCTCCGGAGGTTCGGCAGTCTTTGGCTTGGTGGCTTCAGACAGCTCAACTGGTCGAGGGGTGCCCCTTTTGGATCCCGGACTGGGTCCTGCTCACAACAGATGCCAGTCTCCGGGGTTGGGGGGCAGTGACAGGCTCGTTGTCACTTCAGGGTCGTTGGTCTGCGGAAGAAGCACTTCTCCCCATCAACATCCTGGAACTGCGGGCTGTGTACAGGGCCCTGCAGTCGTCCGGCACCGCTCTTCAAGGATAAACGCCCTGTGGTTACTTCCCAGTCTGCACTGCTGTCTAACACAGATCATCAGCCAAGCGTGAACTGGATGATGTATCGGACTTCTATCCCTTGCACTTGAGGGGGAGCCTAAATCAAATATTAATATCCCTGCTTGGGTGCTAGTGGTCATGTCCATCTTAGTTATAGAGGATGTTGAACTTGCACCTAAATCTTATCACCCTCAGTTTAAACATTAAAGGATCTTCGGCTGTTTTTCCCCCTCTCTGACCAAAGGGTGGATCACATGGCGGGGGTCTGGCAAACGCCAGATAGGAGGTATCACAAAAGCGTTTGGCCTCATGTTACCCATTCCCTGAGGGTCTTTGCAGGTAATAGGAATCACCTCCTGGGGTGGATTCTCATGTTACTTGTCTGATTAAGAGCGCTACTACACCTCCCATCCCTGCTCTGATGGATTTTACGGATACATCTGTGGTAGCTTTGCCTGAAATCAATATACTCGCTTTCAGAGGCTGTTGCCCGTCCAACCATTGCTATCGCTTGGGTAGCTAATGCTATTGAGAGATGTGCTGATGCATTTGTAGACCTTTTTTTCCTCAAAAACTTCTGGGGATCAGATGTCTCTTGCTGCTCACATTCTAGATGCAGTTTTCATATGTTCTAGTAACAACATTGGACATAGATCAAACAAAAGAGAAATCCACCAGTGCTTCACAAAAAATTACAGGCAGCAGAAACTACACAGGGCTGGTCTCTATAACTCCAAAACAATAGTATACAAATCAGAAAGGTGTAGTTCTTGCGTCAATAAGTCAGGTAAACAGGTATTTGAATGTCGAAAAAAAGTTACTTCTGCTGATGATCCAATAATCCTAAACAATAACGGTCCTCGTGTAGTTCTCTTATTTTAGATCTTCTCTTGGACAGGGATAGCACACCCAAAAACAATCCAGAGATCATATAAAAGAGAAAAACATATAGCTCCACATAGTGAAATACTTCAAAATTATTTTATTACATTCCAACAAACAAGAAAAACACAATGTGACTCTATCTCACACTGTTAGATGTTAGGGTCCAGAACTAGAGATACCGAAGCAACCTTTGGTGATGCGTTGTCAGTGAGGTGGACCTTCCAATTTGTGTACCTGTTTCCTCCGGTCTCCCTTCTTCTTCGAGCTCTTCGGCAGTTTAATCGAGATGGTGGTACTGTCCTGCTGGTGGCTTCAGATTGACCCAGACGTCACTGGTACTTAGATTTTCAGAGTCTCTCCATTGACACTCCGTTCCTGCTGCCTCAATATCCGGACCTGTTGTCTCAGGTTCCTTGCCTTTCCCTGGACTTGGATCGTTTCTCTTTGACTGCGTCCCCACTTTGATCCTACGGATTCTGTGGTTCTGTGATCATCGGGATGTTTAGAGCGATTAAGCCTGCTTTTGCTGGTATATACCACAGAATGTGGCATACATAATTCTTACGGTATCGTACCTGTAGCTACGATCATCAGGTGTTTAGGATTTCCAGAAGTTATGGCATTCCTTACAGCTGGCTTGGGTCTAGCCCTCCGCTTGGCCTCCCTGTAAGTGCGGGTCTCTGCACTCTCATTATGGTTTGGATGTGGAGTTGCTTCACTCCCGGGTAGCCAGACCCTCCTTCAGGGTAAAAAAGATGTGAAAGCGCAATGAGATATAACAATTAAATAATAGATAATTTAATAATAAGGATGTGATGTATGGAAAATTGGTAAAAAATAGTACTATATCACAAAGAATTAATAAAAACACAGAATATACAATGAAAAGACACTAATAGCATCAAATATATACATAAATAGAATACACATGAAATACTGAATGTACAGATGAGTAGTTGGTAATGATTGTATTTCTGTCTGTGAGACAGAATGAAGTAATTAACCCAATTAATAAAATAGAACCAATGGAAATATTCTTATGGGACAAAATGAAATAATAGTCTCGGATGATATAGAAAAAGACAATAAGAATGCTCCTGTAAAAGGTAAATTAGCGTTGGTATTGTGCACAATACAGGCTAACCTTAGAGATGTGGCTCCCAGTTAGACTTCACTGAAACACAGAGGGCAGTGTCCGGAATGCCTCTCCGGTATATATCTCACCGACCAAGGAATGATCCGGCCTCCTACCAATGTAGGGGAATGAATGTTGAGTGCGGTGGCAGGGAAAGTTGGATGCGGAATAACCGCTGGTGTGAGGCCGCTATGAAAAGATCTGAGGACTGGTCTCTGCCCGTCCTGTGAGCGGCAATGGCTATTCGTAGCTTCTGCTGTCGGGACTCCGTGTGCAGGAGAACCAGGGGGTCAATGCGCCCAGTCTCAGCTGATGAACGGCCGTGATGGAAAAAGGCCGTGCTGACACACTCCGACCTCCGTCAGATGGTTGGATCGGGATAGATCCCTCAGAGACAACCGGACGTTTAAAGGCTGAGAAACGCGTTAGACCACTTCTGTTCCACACCCATTTATTGATTCCACACGACCACCTACACAGTACCATACGGCATCTATTAGAGCATTCATATGGTGACTTTGAACTATCCCGATCCAACCATCTGACGGAGGTCGGAGTGTGTCAGCACGGCCTTTTTCCATCACGGCCGTTCATCAGCTGAGACTGGGCGCATTGACCCCCTGGTTCTCCTGCACACGGAGTCCCGACAGCCGACAGCAGAAGCTACGAATAGCCATTGCCGCTCACAGGACGGGCAGAGACCAGTCCTCAGATCTTTTCATAGCGGCCTCACACCAGCGGTTATTCTGCATCCAACTTTCCCTGCCACCGCACTCAACATTCATTCCCCTACATTGGTAGGAGGCCGGATCATTCCTTGGTCGGTGAGATATATACCAGAGAGGCATTCCGGACACTGCCCTCTGTGTTTCAGTGAAGTCTAACTGGGAGCCACATCTCTAAGGTTAGCCTGTATTGTGCACAATACCAACGCTAATTTACCTTTTACAGGAGCATTCTTATTGTCTTTTTCTATATCATCCGAGACTATTATTTCATTTTGTCCCATAAGAATATTTCCATTGGTTCTATTTTATTAATTGGGTTAATTACTTCATTCTGTCTCACAGACAGAAATACAATCATTACCAACTACTCATCTGTACATTCAGTATTTCATGTGTATTCTATTTATGTATATATTTGATGCTATTAGTGTCTTTTCATTGTATATTCTGTGTTTTTATTAATTCTTTGTGATATAGTACTATTTTTTACCAATTTTCCATACATCACATCCTTATTATTAAATTATCTATTATTTAATTGTTATATCTCATTGCGCTTTCACATCTTTTTTATCTTTTTGGGTTACCCACCAAAGTGACTAGTCATAACTTTTTTAGAGAGCAGCAGGTAGATTGACAACATCATACATCATTTAACCACGGCGCCTTCATTTCCGATTATTGTTTTTCTTCCTCCTTCAGGGTGTTTTCTGGATTCTACCTCCCTTTATCCCCCTAGGGGCTCCTTAGGATTTGGTAGTGGTTCTTCGTGCCCTCCTGGGGCCTTCATTTGAAACACTAGTTTTGATAGCCCTTACGTGGTTTATGACTTAGACTCTCTTTTTTTGGGGCGTTTTCATCTGCCAGGATTGGGAGCGTTCTCAAGTGGCTCCTTCTTCTGGATTTTTCACCATGACAGGGTTGTGTGTCACACTCGCCCTGTGTTTCTTCCTAAAGTGGTTTTTAAGTTACAAATTATTCAGGAACTTATTGTACTGACATTTCAGTCACCAGTCCTCTTGGCTGGTGTGGCCTCATTGACTGTGGTCGGGCCTTCCGGAAATCAGATTCCTTATTTGTGCTCTATGGATTTCACAGGAATGGATGGCCGGCCAATAAACAAACATTGGCTAGATGGCTTTGTATGACTATCTCAGGGGCCTACCCATAGGAAGGCATTTTGGTTTCTGTTGATGCTTTCTGCTCGGGCTGTGGGCCCCTCATGGGCGGCTTGCTGTGGCGCCTCGGCTGTTCAGCCTTGCAAGGTAGCCATGTGGTCTTCTGTCCAGACCTTTCTAAGGTTCTATGCATTGGGTTCCTTTGCCTCTCATCATGCTTCCTTTGGGTGACGGGTTCTCCTCTCAGCACAGGAGCGTCCCCACCCTTACAAGAACTGATTTGTGACATCCCCAAGGTCAACCCTGTGGACCCCCTATGGACCCTGAAGAAGAAAATGAGAGATATGGTAAGAACTTACCCTTGTTATCTCTCTTTCTTCGAAGTCCATAGGATCCACAGGGCACCCGCCCTGATGCACCTGGCTTCATATGGGCTGTGCTACTGGTCACCGGGTTCCAGTCTCCTTCTTTGTGAGTAAGGTTCTTGAGTGTTCCAGTCTTCTCTCTCTTTCTTTCCTCCTCCGGCCTTTGGCTACTTAAAAACTGAGGTGCCTCTGGCTTGGGGGTGGGGTTATAGGGGGAGTATACCCAGTGCATCCTGGGAGCTGAAAGTTTTAACAGCGTGGTGCCCGAATTTGTTTCCCAACCTATACCCCAAGGTCAACTCCGTGGACCCTATGGACTTCGAAGAAAGAGAGATAACAAGGGTAAGTTCTTACCATATGTCTCATTATTTTGATCATGCCCACATATCACTGCTTTATGGTCATCGGTGTTTGCTCTAAACTCTAAAATACTGAATGTTTCTATCCAACCTCATCCATTAATAGCAATATTCCATCTGTACCATGGTGGCTTGACCAATAACAATCGTTATATTATGGGCCACATTCTCGTTGCCACTAAATTAATGTTAGCGCGACACTGGCGCTCCCTATATTCCCAGCGTGGATGTTATTGAGAAAGATGTACAATATCATTACGAATTCGAGATGGCGGGAGTATCCTACTCCTCCTTAGTTTCTAACCTCTTTATTAGATGGTTTAGATGGAACAAATATTGGGAAATGAAATCCAGGGTGTAATTACAATGTTCTCTTGTGACTCTGTGAAATTAAAATGTTATTGTCATGTGTATGATAGTAAACATTAAACAGTACAATAGTTAGCCTAGTATTATTGGTGTATTTTTATATATATTCTGATAACGTGTACCTTCCCTTTATCTTTTCTGTACCCCACCCCATTTCATTATACTTCTCTTTAAATTCACTAAAAATGTATTGTTTAAAAAAAAAAAAAAAAATTAACCACTTAACCGACAAATTTTATTTCCAAAAAACGCTCAGAAATTGTTGGGGGTTTTTTATGATTGAATTAGGTCAAGAACATCTTTTTAAAACTTTTCCAACACGATTTTATATAAAGAAAATATATATATTTTTAAACACAGTATACCATAAAAATAGCATTTTTTATGCTATACAGTAATGATGGCCATTGACAACTGTACCATCGATGGTTTCAACAATCGATAGAAACCATCGATTGATACTGCAGCCGCCGATGTTTCCTAACATCTGTTGGAGGGCTGCCATCGTTGGACCATCAATGGTGCCCGTCAGCGATGGCAAAACTACTTGTCATAGACTATCGATGGTTTGCAAGCCATTAATGGTCGGTGACCATCCCTAGTATACTGTATAGTATACCATCCCGAATCGGAGGCATCGAATCTTGATCGATAGAGGACCGCCATTATATATATATATATATATATATATACACATACATACACAAACACACACACACTGCATATACACACACATGTATATATACACGTATATACACACACACACATATATATATATATATATACATACATACACACAGGAGGAGGGAGGAGGTGTCCGGCCTGAGGACGCAGAAGCCGCCGCCGCACTGGGAGGAGGTGGCCGGCCCGGGGACGCAGAAGCAGCCGCCTTGCTGAGAGAAGGGGGTGGACCAGGGACACAGCAGCAGGCAGACGTTGCGGGAGAAGATGATGCAGCGTTTGCTGCCTGGGGGAGAACAGCAGGAGCCACGGCTCCTGATTACAACTACTAGGGAGGAGGGTCACGCAGGCTGCCCGATCACTGCTGGCCATAGTGATCGTGATAAACTGGAGCCTGCAGCCACGCCGGGAGGGGGGTGCCGCCAGATGACCGATCACTGTGGCCTGCAGTGATTGGGACACGCTAGAGGGGCAGCCACGGTTACAGAGAGACCAGCAGGTCCCTCTGATGTAGGCGGCTGCTGGAAGATTAGCTTCCCACAACCGCCTAGTGGGCACTTCAGACTGGCCGCATCAGATGCGACCATGTCAGGGAAAGCCCAGCTTGGTGTGGTCGCATCTGATGCGACCGTGCCAGGCAAGTGGTTAATGCACAACATGCGAGCACTCAGAAATTTACAATCTGTACCTACTGTAAATTGTTCTAGTAATGAATAAAGACTAACATGCTCTATTTCCTCTCTGTCTCTAGCATTATGATATCTGTGAATTTCCTTCTACTGAGTTTTACGATGGACGTCTACACACCAGCAGGCAGCTCAACCTCCAGCCCAGCCTTTTCTACCACCAACGTAAAAACTGCTGCTCCCTGGTGTTTGGAGAAGTAAATGGAACAGAAGAGAGCCTGGTTGTGACCAGTGAAGAAGGAAACATTAACTCAAAGGCAAACAAAGAGGAGGCCAAACAAGCAGTGCGTATATAGGTCCTAAATAACCACCACAATTACCCAGCTTAACTACCCTCAGCTACTGTACATTCCACACATATATTTGCACCTCTTACTGTATGTACCGCACCTAATGAAACACAGTGCTCTACCTACATAGTTTAAAATACTGACACTTTGTCTTGTAAACCCTCATGATATCTTCTCCATCTACAAACCACACCGTTATCTCAGTCTCCATATACTAACCACACCGTTATCTCAGTCTCCATATACTAACCGCACGGTTATCTCAGTCTCCATCTACTAACCGCACGGTTATCTCAGTCTCCATCTACTAACCACACCGTTATCTCAGTCTCCATATACTAACCGCACCGTTATCTCAGTATCCATCTACTTACCGCACTGTTATCTCAGTATCCATCTACTAACCACACGGTTATCTCAGTCTCCATCTACTAACCACACAGTTATCTCAGTATCCATTTACTAACTGCACCGTTATCTCAGTATCCATTTACTAACTGCACCGTTATCTCAGTATCCATCTACTTACCGCACTGTTATCTCAGTATCCATCTACTTACCGCACTGTTATCTCAGTATCCATCTACTAACCACACGGTTATCTCAGTCTCCATCTACTAACC
This sequence comes from Taudactylus pleione, assembly GCA_031769625.1. Lineage (NCBI taxonomy): Eukaryota > Metazoa > Chordata > Amphibia > Anura > Myobatrachidae > Taudactylus > Taudactylus pleione. The sequence continues at coordinate 3,274,903 of JAUIMM010000068.1, forward strand.
ACACAGTTATCTCAGTCTCCATATACTAACCGCACCGTTATCTCAGTATCCATTTACTAACTGCACCGTTATCTCAGTCTCCATCTACTAACCGCACCATTATCTCAGTATACATCTATTAACCACACAGTCATCTCAGGGCCTGATTCACTATGGAACGCAACTGCGAATGCAATTGCAATTACGCACGCAGTTCAACTGCGATAGTATATCGCGATCGCTATTCCCTCGCAGCACTACACAGGGCCGCCCACTTTACTTAGCACACATTCGTAATGTTTAGCAAGACTGCGAAACCATTCGTACAATAGAGTACCATCGCAGCCTCACACACACTTGCACAAGCTCTGACCTTACTCAGAAATTGCTAACTTCAGTGCACGCTATGAGACCTCAGGCTGCGTAGGCCATCGCAGTAGTCAATTTATGCACGCCCCAGTAACTGTGTTTGAACGCACTGGCACGCCTGTGTAACCCCGACCACGCCCCCGTCACCTCCCACAAACGGCACTTCTTGCCAATCACTCTGCAAAGGGTCTGCGTAGTCCCGATCACAGTGGCTAGTTCGCGCGCACTCACTGCGATGCATGCACAGAACGCAACAATCGGCCGATTGCGTGCGTAATCGCAGTTGCGAACTCTAGGCCCTCAGTCTTTACCTACTAACCACACCGTTCTCAGGACCTGGTGGATGGTGGGGTACTGCGCGCATGTGCAAGCCCTGGAGCGAGAGAGAAATTCTCTTGCTCCGGGACTCACTACAAAAGGGGCGGCTGTCGATGTTGATCGACAGCTCGCCCCGTTGTGTAGGCGGGGTGGCTACACAAACGGAGGCATTCCCGAAGGAACGCCTGCCGTTTATGGGAGGCACCACTGACATCACTGGTGATGTCAGTGGAGAGCCTCCTGCTCTATTAGAGCAGGAAGCTCTCTGGGGCTTGCGACGGACGAGACCCTACCACAAGGGTCTCGTCACAAGCCCCGATGTTCGCGATGGCCAGCAGGCCGCAACAAAAAATATAAAAACGCCCTGATTCAGAGCGAGCGCTCTTAAAGAGCATCCGGCTCTGAATCAAGTCCTCTACTAACCACACCGTTATCTCAGCCTCCATCTACTAACCACACAGTTATCTCAGTCTCCATCTACTAACCACACCTTTATATCAGACTCCATCTGTTAACCACACAATTATCTCAGTCTTTATCTACTAACCACACAGTTATATCAGTCTCCATCTACAGCCATGGCCAAAAGTTTTGAGAATGACACAAGTATTGGTTTTCCCAAAGTTTGCTGCTTCAGTGTTTTTAGACCTTTTTGTCAGATGTTACTATGGGTATGCTGAAGTAAAATTACAAGCATTTCATAAGTGTCAACGGCTTTTATTGACAATTACATTAAGTTTATGCAAAAAAAAAAATCAATATTTGCAGCGTTGACCCTTCTTTTTCAAGACCTCTGCAATTTGCCCTGGCATGCTGTCAATCAACTTCTGGGACACATACTGACTGATGGCCGCCCATTCTTGCCTAATCAATGCTTGAAGTTTGTCAGAATTTGTGGGTTTTTGTTTGTTCACCCGCCTCTTGAGGATTGACCACAAGTTCTCAGTGAGATTAAGGTCTGGGGAGTTTCCTGGCCAAGGACCCAAAATGTCGATGTTTTGTTCCCCAGGCCACTTAGTTATCACTTTTGCCTTATGGCAAGCTGCTCCATCATGCTGGAAAAGGCATTGTTCGTCACCAAACTGTTCTTGGATGGTTGGGAGAAGTTGCTCTTGGAGGATGTTTTTGTACCATTCTTTATTCATGGCTGTTCTTAGGCAAAATTGTGAGTGAGCCCACTCCCTTGGCTGAGAAGCAACCCCACACATGAATGGTCTCAGGATGCTTTGCTGTTGGCATGACACAGGACTGATGGTAGCGCTCACCGTTCCTTCTCCGAACAAGCGTTTTTCCAGATGCCCCAAACAATATGAAAGGGGATTCATCAGAGAAAATAACTTTACCCCAGTCCTCAGCAGTCCAATCCCTGTACCTTTTGAAGAATATCAGTGTGTCCCTGATGTTTATTCTGGAGAGAAGTGGCTTCTTTGCTGCCCTTCTTGACACCAGGCCATGCTCCAAAAGTCTTCGTCCTGTGTCATGCCAACAGTAAAGCATCCTGAGACCATTCATGTGTGGGGTCGCTTCTCAGCCAAGGGAGTGGTATCACTCACAATTTTGCTGACTTTTGTCCAGGAATGATGATGTTTGTCCATGCAAGATGACGTTTTGCCTCTTTCTGAGTTACGTTTTTTTGGAGGGAAAAATCCGAACTCGGCGTGCAAACTCGAACCTATCCGAGCCTGCACATCCCTACTAAGAACACAGCCATAAATAAAGAAGGGTACCAAAACATCCTCCAATAGCAACTTCTCCCAACCATCCAAGAACAGTTTGGTGACGAACAATGCCTTTACCAGCATGATGGAGCACCTTGCCATAAGGCAAAAGTGATAACTAAGTGGCTCGGGGAGCAAAACATCGAAATTTTGGGTCCATGGCCAGGAAACTCCCCAGACCTTAATCCCATTGAGAACTTGTGGTCAATCCTCAAGAGGTGGGTAGACAACCAAAAACCCACAAATTCTGACAAACTCCAAGCATTGATTAGGCAAGAATCTTAACAAATGTGATTTCTTTACATGGCCATATTGTACGTTTGTGTTTAGATAGAAATTGCATCCAATTCTACAATGAGGTCCACAATGCACAATAGCAGCATCTCTAGATAACCGCATCTCTGTATATTGCACAAAATGCATATTTTATGGGACGTTAAAATATCAGCCCCATTGTGTTCTAGGGTACAGCACTTTTATTTTATTTAGAATTTCATACACACTATCCACAGCTAACTTGTATTTACTCCATCAGCCTGCCCTTGATTTGTACTAATATGTACATGCCATATTATTTTTCTTCCTTTTCCAGGTGCGTCTGGCAAGACTTCTTGTTCAAAATTTTATTCAACCCAACAAAATTGCTATCCTGACCCCCTACAATGCACAGGTGGCAGAGGTTACTAAATTACTTACTGATGAAAGGCTAAGCGATGTTACCGTCTGCACAATAATGAAGAGCCAAGGTCACTAAGTAATCTCGCCAGTATTATCCAAATGCCATCCTTTCTTTCACTTGGCAGAATAACTGAAATGTTTTCATTGTCTCCCTCTGTAGGAAGCGAATGGCAATATGTAATCTTTTCCACGGTGCGCACGGCTTCTATGCAGGAATTGGACAGTCATCCTACATACAGTTGGCTTCGGCAACGGCTTGGTTTTATTACAGACCCAAATCAGATTAATGTTGCACTTACTAGGGCCAAGGAGGGTCTGTGTGTGCTAGGTGAGGAGGGAGATGGGGCATTGTGTAACAGGCAAAGAACAACACATGTCTTTGTGAACAAAATGAAAAACAAAGAGCATTTATGTGTGCTGTGAGAGGATAGAGGAAGATCTGTGTGCTAGGTGAGACACAAAGGTCTACTTGATAGATACGGAATGAAGAGGGTGTGTTTGTGTTAGATGAGGAAAGTAGAGGGTCTGTGTGCGCTAAGAGAGATACAAAGAGGATTTGTGTGTACTAGGTGAGTATAGGGGTTCTGTGTATGCTTGGCGAATATTGGGGAGGGTCCATACACAATGGGTTTTAAAACTCGTTGCATATGATAAATGGTGCTCAGGCCAATCAGCTCCCAACTGTCATTTTTCAAACAGATGACATTTAGGAGCTGATTGGCTGGAGAACCATTATCATACGCGGCGAGTTTTAAAACTCGTTGCTATGATAAAACTATTTTTGATAAATGGGCCCTAGAGTCTCTGTGTGCTAGAGGAGGAACAAAGCAGATCTGTATATGCTGGGTAAGATTTGGGTAATGAATTTGACTGTATTTAACAATGTATAAATAACTTTTATAATAAAATATCCTAGCATCGAGCACTGGTCCTAGAATTCATTAATTTGTCTTCATATGCTGAACCTGAGGAGATCGCCAGGTTGACCAGCATGTACGGGCGATGTCGGAAGCAACCAACGGGCACGCGCATCACTGGTTTCTCCCGACCAAAACATGCACGATGTATGCGCGATTTGCAAGCGATTGCATGATAACGACGTCATTATCATGCAATCGCTTGGCTAAAACGCTAAGTGGATGCTCCCCTTATGAGAGCACCCGAGGCGCTTTGTAATATCTGTACTGAGGGCCTGATTCAGAGCCGGTCGCTCTGACAGAGCGCTCGCTCTGATTCAGGGCCGGTCTTTTTTTTTTAGAATGGCCTCCTGGCCACTCGCATAGCTGTGGGTGACCACCCACAGCTATAGCGAGCGGCCAGGAAGATGGTCGCGATGGTCAAGACCCTTGTGGTAGGGTCTCGTTGCCGCAAGCCCCAGAGAGATTTCAGCTCTAACAGAGTCGAAATCTCTCCCACTGACATCACTCGTGATATCAGTGGGGCCAGCCCCAAACGGAGGCGTCCACATGGGAACGCCTCCATTTGGGCAGCCACTCCCCCAGGCCCGCCCACCAAAGGGGGCGTGCTGTCACTCAACATCGACAGCACGCTCCCTTTTTTACGAGATCCGGATTGACGGATTGCCCGTCGCTATCCGGGTCTCGTGCATGCGCACGACGGAGCCGGCTCCATCGTGCGCATGCGCTCTGGGCCACCATCGACCCGGCTGCGAGCGCTCAGCGCTTGCAACCTGGTCTGAATCAGGCCCTGAGTCCATATAGTCCAGATGTTATCAAATTTAGTTTCACCATTGCGGGAGAGGTATAGATATTTTTTATGTGACCCTGTGGTATTAACAAGGGATACCCAGAGCTTAAAATCAAGTCCCAAATGTGGCAACCAGGATCTGGCTATAATTACCGTGGCCAAAGAACAAAGATTAATAACATACTGAGTAGAGTATCTAAAACATCAGGTGCCAAGATCCCAAGAGCGCACACCCTTGACGTGAGGAGTGACAAAGGAATACTTGTACGTGAAATAGCTTGAATAACATCATTCCAAAAGCTACTCATCGCAGCGTGTCATTATAATTTAACACCTGATCGTAAAGCATCATAATTAAAGATCTAATTCTGACATGGTTAACCTGCTGTAAATAGCATTACTTCTGGGTCTGCCTTGTCCCGTTGACATTATGACTGTCAACAGTGTTAACGTTGACCATGCACATACCTCCCATCACATTTATAATAAGAAGTAAAAAGACTCTTGCGGAATACACTGGGCACGTCGTAATTTGTGTTCATTAGGAAAATCCTCTTTTTTTTCCTGAGCCAGCTACCATACCTCAATTTAATGGGAGATTGTTTTCATTATTTCATATTCTTAACTATTTGTTGAGTTTGCTGCACACAAGGTAAAATTAAGAAAAATATATATTTGTTTTCAGTATGTGGGGGGGGGGGGAGGGCTCTGTTTGTGCTATGTGAGTATCAACGAGGACCTATGTATAATAGGTCTGAATCAGGGCGTCTTTTTTTTTTAATTTTGGAGCGGCTTCCTGGCCACTCGCATAGCTGTGGGTGACCAACCACAGCTATAGCGAGCGGCCAGGTTGATGGTCGCGGTGGTCTTGACCATCAGGCTTGCGACAAGACCCTTGTGGTAGGGTCTCTTGGCCGCAAGCCCCAGAAAGATTTCGGCTCTAACAGAGCCGAAATCTCTCCACTGACATCACTCGTGATGTCAGTGGGGCCGCCCCCAAACGGTAGGCGTTCTCATGGGAACGCCTCCGTCTGGGCAGCCGCCACCCTCCACCAGCGCGCCCACCAAAGGGGGCGTGCTGTCACTCAACATCAACAGCACGCCCCCTTTGGTGCGAGACCCGGAGCGACGGATTGCACGTCGCTATCCGGGTCTCGCGCATGCGCACGACGGAGCCGGCTCCATCGTGAGCATGCGCTCTGGGCCACCATCGACCCGGTTGCGAGCGCTCAGCGCTCGCAACCGAGTCTGAATCAGGCCCTGTGTGTGCTAGGAGATATCGAGGAAGGACTGTGTCCTAGTCCGTTATTAAAGAGAGTTTGTGCTAGGCGAGGACCAAGGAGGGTCTGTGTATGTGCTTAGTGAAAAACCATAAATGTGTAAGTAACTGTAAAAGTATACTTAATCAGAGGATTGATTGTATTTGTATCTTGTGTTTGATATATAGATCATAACATGGTTATCATTACTTTTCTTTTATCACAGGCAATTCCTACCTGCTAAAGTGCTGTCCTCTCTGGAAACGACTCTTACAACATTACAGCCAGAAGGGGGCCATTGCACATTCTACTCTGATTGGGGTAGCAGCACCACGCCGACGCTGAGAGTACTACGATAGAAAATTCCATCTCCATTTTTTTTTTTATTAAATGGAAGTATAGTATAATTAAATCAGTGGTTGAAGATTTTATAAGGACATGACAGTTAGGACCTAATGTATTTGCTACAGTTTGCAGTACCTCATGTAGTTTGCTGCACACCTGTTTCCAGAATGTACAGTTGTGTCACTGTAGCTGTTGTTGAATGGACATTCCATTAAGGGCACCATCATATTATGGGGGGGAATTCAATTAGCTGCGAAAAGTCAAGTTTTGGAGAAAAGCATTCGTGAGGGTGAACTTTTTGCACATAAGTGCGTATTGTGCTATTCAATTCCCGAAGTGTTTGCATGTGCGAAAACTCCATAGACAGGAACCAACATAAATTTCTCCCCACCTCAGAGCAGGTGAAAAAATTTGTAAAATCCCTATTTTTGTCTAAAAAAGAACCCTTTGGACACCCCCTAATGACTAATTAGGCAAAAAAAAAATGTTTATTTAACGTAATTCCCCCTGATAATGACATGTTGTTTTTGGAGTGAAAATTTAAAAAGTGTTGGAAAATGGGTTTAAAGTAGTGGGCCTGGTATTTTGGGGGCTGTGTGGATGGGACAGGTGTTTTTAGGATTGCAGGTGGCCGCAGCAGGTGTATTTTTTTTTTTTTTTTAAAGTGCCCCCAATTTAACTGCAGTATTATTTTCTCCAAAACATATTGCTTTTTATCATTTTTCCACACTTATACATATAACCATTTCACACAATTTAAGAACCCAAAATAATTTTATTAGGGCTAGTAATACACTTCTATATTGATTTCCTATGTCAGTTCATTTTTTATGGGGTACAGACTGATTTCCCCAAAATGTGCTGTAGTTTTCGGTAGTTTTGCCATGCGCAATTATCGTACAAATGTGTTTTCATGTGTTTTGTTATAATTGGATAGGGTGGAAAACGGGAGCGCGCATTGCAAAAATACATCAAAGAAGATTGCACCAAAACTGGCGATACATTTTCGTTTTATCACAGCTAATTGAATCCGGCCCAATGTATGTCACATAAGAGCAGCGTTTTATCAGGTTACTTCTGTCAAGTTTGAGGTGTGGACAATTTACCAATATAAACTCTCATATCTCTCCATGTAAAGCCATTTTTAACACTACATTAACATTAATGCATGGCAGATCATTTGGATTTTGTCCTGATAAAAAAATTTTTTAATGTCTATGCCCAGTGTGAAATGCTGAACAACAATTTCCAGCTGGTCACACGTTTAGCCTGATCACAGACTGTCTGGATCTTTTTCCAAATTTGTTTGTGCATGTGGGGGCCTGATTCAGAGATGGACGAAGTTTCGATGTTGGACGCAGTGGAGCATTTTGTGTATGCCTCGCAGCCACACTGCATGTGTGCAGCCATGGATTAGTGACGGCCGTCCCAGTGAGGATTTATTCGCAAAGTGAGTGACAGGCAGTCAGCGTTTGGAGGAGATAACAGGGAAAGGAGGGGGGGGTGTTAGATAAATGCAGGCGTGTCCGCTGCGTTACAGCATCTCAGTCGCAACACGGTTTGCATCCATATCTCAGTCAGGCCCTGATTCTGATTTTCTGTGGCAGGTCAAACTGATGGATCCCATGTTGGTGGTCAGTGGAACCCCCACACTCAGGGAGCTTAAACCTGATTGTATAATGAAATGACCCTGTGTGTGGCAAGTTTTAGCCTCAGTTTGCATATTAATGCTTTTAGTCCTTACAGGGACACAATGAGGGAAATTCTGTATGCATTTTATATATATATGTATATTTAAATACTGCTCTAAGATGGACCAGCATCTATTTTGTAAACATTCAATTTTTAACCTAGATTTTTTGTGTTTTACATTTGAAATAAATTTTCCTATATGGTGAAGCTGTCATTTGTGTCATTAACTAACATATTGTTACGTATACTTTTATCTAGATTTTAGTCAGAAAAGTACTGCTGGAAGGGCAGAAAATAGTAGTGGGTGTACACCATGAACTGCACAGGTTTTTATACCTTTGAAGTTTGTCCAGCCTTTCTCCCTTCGGTTCTTTTCTGGGATGGGTGGGAGGCACTGCTGCTGCTGCTGTCCTCCTGATCTCCAACTTACCAGGAGACTGTTTTCTGGTGGTATGCCGACCTCATACCTTTCTTGATGAGGTCTCTTCTTTCCAGTCCGGTGCCAAAATTGACTGGAAATGACTGAAAATTAATGTTATAAATGTTAATAATACTTTAGGAACAAAAACAGGTCCAAGTTACATGAATTTTAGCTGTTTTTATCAATGTATTTAAAAAAATCCAAAACACTTGAGGGTGGTTTTGCCAAAACCATAACATTTCAGGGTGGTTTTGCCAAAACATGGGGATTGGCACACATTTTTAATACATAGTGATAGCCTAAACAGAATATAGATTATATCCTAAAAACATAGGTGTGAGAAATCAGTGACAGTTTAAATATTAAAAAATACTGTGTAGCCTTGAAAAACAAAATCCTCTTGGCAGAATAGATGATAAAGGACCCCTCAGTTGCACTCGCTTGACAATGATGTATATGAATTATAGTCTGACACTTCCTTTTTTTGCACTAGACCCAGGGACTGGCATTGGCATTTTTAATATATTACCGTGTTAACTCCTTCCACCTACATATTCCCATCCTCCTGGACACTGTTTCAGTTAAAATGCACTGAGGACAGGGCTAATGTACTTTGTCTAATTTTTTCCCCCCACTAGTAGCCTTAGAATACTTCCCAGAGTTCTGCCTTTGCTCAGTCCTTGTCTTGCCCAGAACTCATTTTGAATGCTTCACTAACAAAGCACTTGAGGTAGTGGAATAAATAGACACTGAAGAATGATTGTGCATGACGCCATGGAATGGATGATTTAGTGTGGCGGTTCTGCAATACAGCAAGGTGCCTAGGGATTCCTGGAAATATGCCGTTTAAGCAGTGAAATATGCATAGTAATGGTAAGGCGTGGAATAAAGGAGAATTTGGATGAGAAACTCCACCTATGCTGATTACTCTAAAGCTGTTGCTTTGTTGAGACCCATTTTAGAATCTGCTTAGGTCAACAACGCTAAGGAAAAATAATCGGAGCAACTTCTTGAAAGCTTGCAATCGGGGAACTCTAGGTCTAAACTATAGTCTGAATATCTAGGGTACGGCCCCGATATTGATTATTTTGGAAAAATAATTATTAGCTCTTGTGGTCTCTGCTATTCAAGCCCTCTAGCTCAAGGCTTAGAAGGCAAACATAGAAAACTCTGGACTCTATTCTTGTGATCAGATGACTTTGTTCCACCAGGCGATCACAGATTTTTGACACTGATAGAATAGTGGGTGGGTATTCGTCACTGAGTAACCTGAGTGGTTTTACTCCACCACTCCTAGGGATTACCTCAAACAATCAGTTACCGCCTGTTACTGACTCCTCCCACTGCGTAGTGGGCGGGTAATTTGCCACGACCAGGCTCCTACACCAGCACCTGAAACCGCTCGTTCCACGCAGGCTCCTACCACCGGCACGAAGAACCGCCTCTTTCTGGGTATGTGTGGACACACTACTGCAACACCTGTTTGGCGTGGGCTATTTCTTACTGGTTCCTCACTATGGACCAGTCTGCACTGTATCTGGCAGAGGGTTTCAGCTTGAAGACACTGGGCTCAATCCATAACAACCAGAGAATGTGGAAGCATTTGGGGCTACACTGGTAGTCACAGGATACAAGCAGATGCAATATATGTATTACTCAAATGCCTTTAAAAAGACAAGTCCCTTATTGAAGGTGCTTGGGACAAACACAGGATACAGATGTCACAGAAGTACAATCCTTCCTAATGTTTAGAGAATACACTCAGGACTCACAGGCCATATTTTAATCAAGTTCTAACACAATACCACAGGAGTTTAGCCTGCCCTAGGTTCCTTAACCAATCAAACTAAGTGCATGCACACATTTGACATTGTTTCAGATGGACAGTGGGGAGTGGTCACTCCTCCGGGCCTGAGACCACTTGGGCAGGTTCCACCAAGCATTAGTCTCCTGCCCATCTCTCTGCATCTCCTGATACCTCTGATGCAGGAGAAGAAATTCTGGCTCCCTGGGAGAGGGATGTGTGGAACCAGCATCCTGCGGAGAGCTGCAGGTCCCACCTAGACCATCACTGCCCATGGCACCTGCATATGGCTTGCCAGATGCCTGGAATGGCACCCTACAGCCAGTAACACTGCTGAAGAGCCATGTGGAACGTCCAAGGGATGCTCTTCTGGGACTCAGCAGCCTGTGGAGCTGCCCAGAATGTCCTTAGAATGCTCCAAGCAGTGTTCTACTTCCTAGAGCTTGTGGCCCTACCGCCTAGGTGTAATGTCATGACATCATGGGTTTAGGCAGCGAGGCCTGCACAGGGCGGCATAGAGCCCTGTTCCGGATCTGATTGTAAAATCCGTAATAAAGGAACTAGGACCAGGTTGAATAAGAAAGGGGATAATGGGCAACCCTGTCAAGTGCCCCTAGCCATCCCAACAGGATTCCCTACTAGATTATTAATGCTAAGACACGAGACAGGAATATTATAAAAAAAACAAATGTAACTAAACAGGTAAATGAGGGACTAAAATCTCTTTCCAAAAAAAATCTGGAGATGCAAGCAGGAATTGTTGTTGAATGCCTTTTTGGCATCTAGGCTCACATCATACCACAGCGGAGATTAAGAGACTGTGAAGCAGCAATGGCAGACCATATACCTAAGAGTAACGACCAGTAGTAAAAGCAAGTTGGTGATGGATTAAAAGGTTGGGCATCAGGGATTGACAGGAAGAAACAAGTTTCACCAAAAGTACTGTTTTAGAAGGTTAATTGGATGGCAGATATTAACCAGTCCACAGTCTTTGTTGGGTTTAGGGATCAGGATGATATAAGCCTAGTTAAAGGCAGGATAAAACATTGCTCCCTTAAATATCGATTGGTAATAGTAAGGATGGGATACAGGTCATCCTGTCATAGCTCATAATATTCCCCACTGATGCCATCAGGACCCAGAGATTTAATGAGTTTAAGTGAGTGCTTGGACAGTTTAACCTCCTCCTCAATATCAGCATCAAGAAGATCCCCTGCTGGGCAGTCAACTTTGGAAGTTTAGCTTCAGGGAAGAGCAAATGAGACAGGGACATATGGGCAGCTCTGAAAACCCTGCGCCAGGTAAAAATAATAAAGAATCCTGCCCGGTGGTCTCCGCGGCTCCCGGTGGCTCCCCTCTGTCTTCTCACTGGGGAGGGGGATGCTGGGAGTCCTGGGGGCTGCTGGGTAGCTACAGGGGCTGGTGGGAGAAGCAAGGGCTGCTGGGAGCTGTAGTACTCCCAGCGCCCATTCCGGGGGACCACATAGACACTGGGGGGCCCACACACACAACACACATGCACACACAAACATTAATAAACACTCACACACACTGACATACTCACCCTGCTGCAGAAGACCCGACCTCCGACGCTGGATGCAGAAGACACAGCTTTCGAAGATGAGTAATTATGGACTAATTAAGCTAATTGGTAACTTCCAATTGCTTAATTAGTCCTCGGGGGGGGGGGGGGGAGGGGTTCCACCGGGGGGCCAGAGCTAATCTCAGTGTCTTTTCCTAAAATTACAGATTTTAGGAAAAAACACACTTGCTCTGAAAAAAACCTCCCGGCGTGTAAAAAAAAGAAACAATCCGCAGCTATTTGAATAGCAAAAAACGCACACCTCCTGGAAAAACCTTGCAGGTGCGGGAGTTTTGTTATTTGAATATGCCCCATAGAGATACAATGGGAGTACTTTCCCCGTCCCGATAAGCTGGGCAAATCATATCCAGCCAAATGATGGCCTAAATGAAACTGCTCAGTCCTAAAGTGCAGGGACCTCCACCGATCCAGAGCGCACTGTGAGAGAGGAAACAAGAGAAAAAGAGGAAGATAGAAAATTAAAACAATATAGAAACAAGACACCGCACTGCATGAGTTCTATGCAGGATACACACTAGACCAGCGGTTTTCAACCGGTGTGCCGCGGCACACTAGTGTGCCGTGGCCGGTTGTGAAGTGTGGCGCGGGGCTGTCAGAGCCACCGGGCACATTTTACTGTACTTCAGCATCCCGGGCCGCTGAGCTCCTCTGGGAGACTCAGGCACGACCGAGTAGTGACCTGCAAAGATGCGGCGGCGTGACATCACAGGTCACGCACGCCGCGTTGTCCACTGCCCTCCAGCCCGCTCTGCCAGCCCGCGCTCTGTCCAGGCAGGCTCTGCAGCCTGCCTGGAAGCCCGCCCGCACGCGATCCTGCTGCAGTGTGTGACAAGGGGGGAAGAAATGTGGGTTTTGTGGGGACCAGACATTTTTTTCTTCTTCATGGGTACCAGCCATAGTTTATTTTTTCGTGGGAACCAGTCATGTCATTTTTTTTAGTGAGAACCAGCCATATGTTATCCAGCCATATATTTGCCTATTTAGTGGGGAACAATGTGTTTTGTTTTGTTTTTTGTTTCTGTGGGGCCAGCCATAGGTTTCTTTTTCTGTGGGGAGCAATTCTGTGGGGCGCAATGTGGTATGGTTGTTTTTTTTGTGGGGAGCAATGTGTTTTTTTTTTTCTGTTAGGCCAACCAATGGGATTGTTTTATTCTTGTGGGGGCCAATGTAGTGTTTTTTATTCTTGTGGGGGCCAATGTAGTGTGTTTTGTTCCTGTGGGAACTAATGTGTGTTTTGTTCCTGTGGGAACTAATGTAGTGTATTTTTTCATAGTCCGCGCACACCGCATCGCCGGATAGTGTGCCTTGGCAATTTTAAAATCTTGTGTAGTGTGCCGCGAGTTGAAAAAGGTTGAAAATCACTGCACTAGACGATGTCTAGTGTGTGTACGGCAGCGTCGGAGCCTGGCGAGGGTTACGGCATCGGCAAATGCATACACACTTGCCGATGACGGCAGCGACAGAACTATGGCATGGCCTGCTGCTAACGATATCGCGGGAGCGTGCATTGCCAGCGACATAGTGGGTACACACTGGCCAATGTGGATGATATGTCAGCCCGATCCGCCGGATCGGGTGATCTATCGTTCTGGTGTGTACCCAGCTTTAGTACCGTGGCAAGCAATTAGAGCATTGAAGGAGGAAACCTGGGAGAGTATATAGAGTTACCTGGATGTACCAATAGTGACTGATATATTGATATACCCGCTTTTAGCATGCTTCTTGTGAGTGTAATACTTTTGTCTATTCAGCAAGAGTAACGATGTTGCCCCAAATATTATCGGGCAACATTGTCAGGACTTTTTATAAATTTTAAGGCTGCTTTCAAGATTCAGAAAACAATAAGTTCTGTTTCTTCTGTGCGTGCTCAGTCATGCTCTTGAGAATAGTCTCCGTCCCTGCTTTGCGGAGACCGACGAGTGTAAGTCCATCTCCAGCCTGTCAAAACTGTCTAAATTGATTGAAATGTGTAAACAGACTTTATATATACATTTTAAATATAAAAGCACATAAATATAAATGTATACAGACTAATATAAAGCCTGTGTACACATTTCAATTAATTTAGACAGTTTTAACAGGCTGGAGATCTACTTACCCTCGGAGGTGACCGCAAAGCAGGGACTGGGCGGAGTTACAAGATCCTGCTGGGATTGATGGGAAAATTTCCTCGGTTAATGCATTTTCTTCATATAACACAATTCTGAGATGGCGTTATATAACGTAAAGATTTTTTGTGTAATTTAATGCTTTTTGCTTTGCTGAATAGCAAAAAGCGTTAAAGCACTGTAGAGAGCAATGGCTGATCCCTACAGAGCGGTGCTCTGCAATATGGGAATTAACGGAGAATATAATTGTTTTATCTTCTCCATTAACCCATTGCTGAATAGTGGAAATACTTACAAAATGCGGAAATGATAGTTTCTGCATCTTTTAAGTACAAAAAATCATTGCTGAATAGACCCCAAGGGTGTTGTGGATGCACTTCACTAATACAATGGTGGTTTCATGAATATCCACCTGGACAACCCTCCCCCACCTTAAACTACAGACTGTCACATTTTAATGTTACAATATCACACTATTGCGGTTTATCTTTATTATGTATCTGAGATTGGACACAAACCCTTAAAGAAGAGAATAACAGCCAGGTTGGAAGAAAGTGCTTACTAAGGAATGTATTGTAATTTTTATGTTACCCCCTGTATAAAGAGTACCCCCTTTTTCTTTTCCACATTGTTCTATAAGTGTTGTTAGATCTTCTTGTACAGGCTGCTTGTTATGCGCAAATAGAGGCATTGGGCATGATTCAGAGGAGGACGCAGTGGTGATATGCACACAGTTGGCTAATGGTTTTTCTACTGTGCATGGATCCAAGTTGCGCAGTGCATGCATCCCGATTGTTCATAGATGTGCAGCACAGAATCGAACACAGGGTCTAGGAATTAGAGTGGACGTTTGTGGGAGGTAGCGGGGGGTTGGCAAAGCCGATATGGGCTTGTCACTGAAAGCGTCTGCATACAGAGAGGCAGAACCGTTGATAGGAGGTCATACTCAGATGAAGAAACTGCGCCTCCCATAGGGCTGGCTAAAGATTAGTTAGTGCGTCTGAATACGCACATTGACGGAAATGCACTGTCTTAAGACGCTGCAAGTGAGTGTCTCAGCTCTTCAAAAATCAGACGCGGAGTTAGCTTAAAGACTGTGGCAAAAGACGCAGCCTTGGCCACTTATACATCCACCGAGTCTATTTTGTATTAGTACATAACCTTTTAAGTTAGAAAATGAATGAATGTACCTCATAGATTGACACCTGAATATTAGCAGTTAGCCATTAACATTGATGCTATATGGGAAGTCAAAAACAGAAATAATTAAAAACTGAACTGCATATAGGACGTTGTATAAACATACTGACATCCACATACTAGCATTCAGTTACCCATTAGCAAAGACCCTCTGCTAATGGGTAACTGAATGCTAGTACGTGGATGTCAAAATGTTTATACAACGCCCTATATGCAGTGTAGTGCTCTCTGCCAGAGACATTGACTGTGCATCCAGAAAATTATTGCACACCCCTCGTGTATCTCTTTCTCTCTCTCTCTCTCTCTCTCTCTCTCTCTCTCTCTCTCTCTCTCTCTCTCATTGTTTTCATATATCATTTAGGTTAAAATAGGCATACCTTACATTGTGACATATCTATTGTATAACATTTAGGTTACGTTAAGCATACTTAACATTATGATACATATCAGCAGATAAAGTTGATAACTGACAGCTCTCTACAAAATGGTGACCTTTCAACCAAAGCTCAGTGACATGACAAAGGCTGTTTGTGATGTAACATGTCACATTGTCAGTAAACTGATGTGAAAAATCACCTCCTGTATGTATTTTGCTCTTGTTATCTGTTTATATATTCATATGCTATTTATTGTGACATGTCATATCAGCAAGAGGTGATATTTCACCTCAGTATACTGACCACATGAATTGTTACATCATGAACAGCCTTTGTGATGTCACTTAGCTGTGGTAGAGAGGTCACTATTTTGTAGAGAACTGTCAATTATCAACTCTACCTGCTGATATGACTTGTCAAATGTAAAATATGTTTATTTTACTAAATGTTATATAGAAAAAAATGTTCGATAGATAGATAAATAGCTTTTTAGTGTAACTTAATTCAAACAAAATTATAGATAGATAGATAGATAGATAGATAGATAGATAGATAGATAGAAATGGTGAAATACAGGTAGGATGTGATTTATAAACTTAATAGGCTGATCATGTGACTTGCTATAGAACTATCAGTTATCAACTGGTTCTGTTAATATGTCTCCTGACCTTGTAATGTAAGCTTATGTTAACCTAAATTATAGATAATTAATAAATACATTATAAGTTGATAGATAGCAATGGCAAAATGCATACAGGAGTTGATATTTCACCTGAGTATTATGACCGTGTGAATTGTTACATCATAAACAGCCTTTGTGATGTCACTCAGCTGTGGTAGAAAGGTCACCATTTTGCAGTGAACTGTCAGTTATCAACTCAGTCTGCCGATATGACATGTCAATAAAGGTATGCTTATTTTTTTAACCTAAATGTCATATGAAAATATTGTCAGAGAGAGAGAGAGAAAAAGAGAGAGAAATGGTGAAATCCAGGTAGGATTTGATTTATAAACTTAAACTGATCATATGACTTGCAGTAGAACTGTTAGTTATCAATTGCATCTCTTAATATGTCTACGGACTGTGAAGTGTAAGATTATTTAAACCCAAATGATAGATAGATAGATAGATAGATAGTAGATAGATAGATAGATAGATAGATAGATAGAAATGGTGAAATCAAGGTAGGATTTGATTTATAAACTTAATAGGCTGATCATGTAATTTAGAACTGTCAGTTATCAACTGTATCTCTTAATATCTCTATTGACCTTGTAATGTAAGATTATTTGAACCTAAATGATAGACAGATTAAGGGTTATGGTGTAAGCCACATTGTCAGTATACTGAGGTGAAAAACCACATCTTGCATACAGTTTGTTATTGCTATCTATCTATTTTAAAAAGGCTTACACTGCACTGTCATTAGGCATATTAACAGATACAGGTGACAACTCACAGTTCTCGTGCAAGTCACATGATCAATATATTGAGTATATAAATCACATTCTACCTGCTTTTTATCAATTCTATCTATCTATCTATCTATCTATCTATCTATCTATCTATCTATCTATCTATCTATCTATCGATCAACATTATTGTAATAAACCATGTAGGTTAATATAAGCATACCTTACATTGTGACATGTCATCAGCGGATACAGTTGATAACTGATTGTTCTATACAAAATGGTGACCTTTCTTCCAGAGCTCAGTGACATCACAAAGGCTGTTTATGATGTAACAAGTCACATGGTCAGCATACTGAGGCAAAAAATCACATCCTGCATGCATTTCTATCTATCTATCTATTGTGACACAGTTAGGTTAGGGGGTCCCTCTCCTGGGTAGAGGACTCCTTCCTTACACACACAGCAGCAGGGAAGCAGCACACCAGTCTGGATGCAAGTACAAGCTGGTCAGCACCAGTCTTTATTGTACAATGTCAGCAATAACATAAAGAAATAAACTTAAATCCTAGCCCTGTCGGGGCACTAACTTCACAGGTAGTTCCCTCACTACCAGAACCTGGCAGGGCCTAATGCCCTCACCAGCAACAAAAGCACAGCACAACACTTACAGTTAGGTTTTCAAGTGTCTCTGAGCAAACTCCCTGTCTGCTCTCCCAGGTGAGACAATCAGCCTTCAACACACTAGGCTTATATTGGCCACTCTCAGGTGGAAAACTAACAATCCTGTTACCAGGCTGTGAGAACCAAAACCTGGAGTGGCCATGGGTGGAGCCCTCCCTCTCCTCTCACCCACAACCCCCAGGTCCCAAACCGGCTTTTCAAAAAGCCGAAACTCAAGCCTGCTACACTGCAGACTTTCTCCTGGGGATTTTAAACACATAGGACAGAAATCTGGGATAAATGTCCCTGTCACAGACCACTTTATCAGTGATCCTATCACATATCCCCCCCCTTTGTTTCGACCTATGGGACGGAACAACTGAAGCCCCCAAACAATGAACGCGTGACAACGCGTCTGCTTTAAACAACAGGCCCCCTGGCCTGTGTTCCACCGAAAACTTAAAAGTTTGTAACGCCCACTTTATGGCGAACGCCTCCTTCTCCACTGTGGCACCGGGTAGGCATCGAATTTTGAAACACTGTTCAACTTTCGGAAGTCATTGCAGAAACGCACACTCCCGTCTGGCTTTGGAATCAACACAATGGGACTTGACCATTCACTATGTGATACTTCAATAACCCCTAACTCTAGCATATTTTTAATTTCTTTCGACACCGATGCTCTTGGTGCTTCTGGTAACCTATAGGGCTTTAGATTAACTTTAACCCCTGGGTCAGTTATGATGTCATGTTTAACGACCGAGGTTTTCCCAGGTACGTCAGAGAACAGCACCCTATTTCTAACCAGAAACTCCTTGACCTCTCGTTGTTGAATTGCCGACAGGGTTTTTGCCACTGCCACTTCGGGAACTAAGGGCCCTGGACTTACTGGAGGGGCTCAGACGGCCGACAGTACCGTTCTATCTTTCCAGGGCTTTAACAGATTTATATGGTATATCTGTTCCGGCTTTCTTTTCCCCGGCTGGTAAACTTTGTAATCGACCTGTCCCACTCTTTCTAAAATTTCAAAGGGCCCTTGCCATTTAGCCAAAAGTTTATTTTCCACAGTGGGAACCAACACTAACACTCTGTCCCCAGGAGCAAAGCTGCGTAACCGAGCATTGCGGTTGTATACCCTCTGCTGTGCTTGTTGAGCCTGTTTCAGGTGCTCTCTCACTATTGGCACCTCTACAATAGGCAATGGAACTAGTGGACCCTTAAAACGTGGTCTGGGAGCATGATACTGACACTCAGGGCAGGATAAATCCTGACACATTGCCATGTGGGGATAGGACAAAGGACTATCAGGGTCTACGGGTTTACCATCAACTACCTTTACATTCTTCCTGGCTTTTACCAAAGTAGGGTCTTTCAACTGCTCCACGGCAAAGACCTCTCTTCTGACCTCTAAATCAGGCAGACGATCAACTGGCCCAACAACACGTCCCACCTCAATGGGAAGCACATCAGTTGGCGGGCCACCGTCACGCTCCGCATTCTCTAGTTCGCCAATCATAGTAGAAAAAGGGAGTACCTCTGACTCAGAAGAAACTCCCTCCTCCACTACATCGACAACCTTCTCAAATGGATCGGGGTTGTTCACTTCTGGAACAAAACGGCTTTCCCACAACTTCCAGAAGTGAGCAAAGTCTCTCCCCAATATTACATCGCACATCAGACCATGCACCAAACCGACAGAAACTATAGCCGAACCACATGGTGTCTCGATGTTCACCTCGGCAGTAACATAATATCGAGTATCCCCATGTATGCAGGTCACACCAACAGTTTTCCCTGTATGCCTCAAGGGGTTCACCAGCTCAGCTTTTATAAGTGTCACCAAGCTACCAGAGTCTAACAGTGCCTCTACTCGGTTGCCATCTACAGTGAGTACACACATGTGCTTATCAGTCTCAGCCTGCCGGTCAGCCATACAGGCTGTCTGTGCAAAGAAAGACCCCCTGCGGTAGACATGAGCAGTATCACATTGCATAGGTTCAGTTGTAAGTGAACAATTAGCGGAAATATGGCCGAAGTCACCACACCGGAAACACTGAATCATATTAATGTCTGGTCGTTTACGGGGCAAGAACCTTCCTGGCCTGGCAGGCCTGTCTCCAGGTTCTACACCCTCAGTCTTAGGTACATCCCACTGCCCAGCACCCTTCTCCCCTGGAACAGTCTTACCAGTGTCTGTGGGAGTTCGCCGGTGCGCCATCGGGGCTCGGTGGGGCATACTCATCAACACCTCAGCCGCCACGTACCTCTCCACCAGCTCGACCAACTGGTCCGCGGACTTAGGGTCTGCATGGCTCACCCACTTGCGAAGAGTCACAGGTAATGATCGCAGGTACCGGTCCATCACGACCCTTTCCACGATCTGTGGTCCCGTCAGTGTCTCGGGCTGTAGCCATTTTGAGGACAGATGGACGAGGTC
Organism: Taudactylus pleione; assembly: GCA_031769625.1. Lineage (NCBI taxonomy): Eukaryota > Metazoa > Chordata > Amphibia > Anura > Myobatrachidae > Taudactylus > Taudactylus pleione. The sequence goes on from JAUIMM010000068.1 coordinate 3,294,994, forward strand.
ATGCATCTGTGAACGTGGAGGCTTGTCCATATGGAACTCCCAGCGGTGGACCCATTGGGCACGAACAAAGGTGGTGACTCCCAAGCGAGTTAGGATCTCCTGTTTTAGTTTTTTATAGTCCTTGGCATCAGCCAGGCATAAGTCGAAATATGCTTTTTGTGGCTCCCCAGACAAAAAAGGTGCCACCAGACTTGCCCACTGCTCCTTGGGCCAACTCTCCCTTTCGGCCGTTCTTTCAAATGCGGCGAGATAGGCCTCCACATCATCGCCTGAAGTCATCTTTTGAAGGAAGTGACTGGCTCGTACGGAGTGAGTGGTGGTGGGAGGACCAGTAGCAGCATCTCTGGGCCGGGCGACCAGGTGCTGTAACACCTCTTTTATGGCCTGGCAGGTTTCCTCGATGGCGACCTGTTGTTGCCTCTGGGCTGTCTCCAAGGCCAACAGTTACACCCTGGTGGATTCCTGCTGCGCCCTGGTAGATTCCTGCTGCGCCCAGGTAGATTCCTGCTGAAGTTTGTTCGTCTCCTGCTGAGCTCTGGTAGATTCCTGCTGAGCTGTTGTAGCTTGGAGCAAGGCCTTAATAATGACCTCCATTTTGTCCTGGGGTGTAGGTTGGAAGCTGAACCTTGCCTCTCTGAGCATTGGCTGACGCCTCCTCTATGGGACTCCAAGGACACAGTGTTATTTCCACACTCACAAATTGGGTGTCTGTCCCTTTAATTTTTAAATGGAAAGTTTTCCTCTTGCTGCAACTTCAGTGTGTGTGGGTTGCCCGCATTCTCCACCATATTGTGACACAGTTATGTTAGGGGGTCCCTCTCCTGGGTAGAGGACTCCTTCCTTACACACACACACAGCAGCAGGGAAGCAGCACACCAGTCTGGATGCAAGTACAAGCTGGTCGGCGCCAGTCTTTATTGTACAATGTCAGCAATAACATAAAGAAAACATAAACCTAAATCCTAGCCCTGTCGGGGCACTAACTTCACAGGTAGTTCCCTCACTACCAGAACCTGGCAGGGCCTAATGCCCTCACCAGCAACAAAAGCACAGCACAACACTTACAGTTAGGTTTTCAAGTGTCTCTGAGCAAACTCCCTGTCTGCTCTCCCAGGTGAGACAATCAGCCTTCAACACACTAGGCTTATATTGGCCACTCTCAGGTGGAAAACTAACAATCCTGTTACCAGGCTGCGAGAACCAAAACCTGGAGTGGCCGTGGGTGGAGCCCTCCCTCTCCTCTCACCCACAACCCCCAGGTCCCAAACCGGCTTTTCAAAAAGCCGAAACTCAAGCCTGCTACACTGCAGACTTTCTCCTGGGGATTTTAAACACATAGGACAGGAATCTGGGATAAATGTCCCTGTCACAGACCACTTTATCAGTGATCCTATCACACTATCTATCTATCTATCTATCTATCTATCTATTATCTCGGTTAAGATAAGCTTACATTACACAGTCAATAGGCATATTAACCATACTTGTCGACAATCTGGCTGTCCCATCCGGGAGCCAGGTCTGCGCGTTGAGGGGCGTGACATGGATTTTGGGGTGGAGTGGGGGCTTGACTGTGCAGCAGGGGGCGGTGCCACGATTACACAATTAAACGTAAATCACATAATTGGCTCCCCCTGGACCGCCCACTTGTATTGTATAAGTAAGCGGCTGGGGGGGGGGGGGGGGGAATGGACGCCGGCCAGGAGACTTGCCTACTTTTCCGGGCGGCTGAAGCGCCACATGATTTTCCAGGAGAATTGGCAAGTATGATATTAACAGATTCAGTTGATGTCTACCAGTTCTAGTGCAGGTCACGTGATCAATCTATTGAGGTTATAAATCACATCCTAGTTATTTTCAAATAACAGGTATGATAAAATAAGCATATCTTAAATTGTGAGATGGCACATCAGCAGATACAATTGATAACTGACAGTTCTCTACAAAATCAACACAATTCAACCAAAGCTAGGTTATAAATCACATGCTAAATGCATTTCACCATTGCCATCTATCCAGTAGGCGGTTCTAGACATTGTGGAGGTCAGGCGAAAGTTCCCAGCTGTGCCCCCCCCCCCCCTAAAGAAATAACTTTTTTTAGATGGTATTCCTCGGAATGGGGCATGTCCTTGCGGAACACCCCCAATTCATCACAATTCAATGCACCTTACACAGTATGTCTTACACAGTAATGCCCTTTATAACACATTATGCAACACACAGTAATGCCCTGTATAACACATTATGCCACACGCAGTAATGCCCTTTATAACACATTATGCCACACACAGTAATGCCCTTTATAACACATTATGCCACACGCAGTAATGCCCTTTATAACACATTATGCCACACACAGTAATGCCCTTTATAACACATTATGCCACACTCAGTAATGCCCTTTATAACACATTATGCGACACACAGTAATGCCCTGTATAACACATTATGCCACACGCAGTAATGCCCTGTATAACACATTACGCCACACACAGTAATGCCCTTTATAACACATTATGCCGCACGCAGTAATGCTCTTTATAACACATTATGCCGCACACAGTAATGCCCTTTATAACACAATATGCCACACACAGTAATGGCCTTTATAACACATTACGCCACACGCAGTAATGCCCTTTATAACACATTATGCGAAACACAGTAATGGCCTTTATGCCACACGCAGTAATGCCCTGTATAACACATTATGCCACAAGCAGTAATGCCCTGTATAACACATTATGCCACACACAGCAATGCCCTTTATAACACATTATGCCGCACGCAGTAATGCTCTTTATAACACATTATGCAGCACACAGTAATGCCCTTTATAACACATTATGCCACACACAGTAATTGCCTTTATAACACATTACGCCACATGCAGTAATGCCCTTTATAACACATTATGCCACACACAGTAATGGCCTTTATAACACATTATGCTGCATGCAGTAATGCCCTTTATAACACATTATGCCGCACGCAGTAATGCTCTTTATAACACATTATGCCACATGCAGTAATGGCCTTTATAACACATTATGCCACACGCAGTAATGGCCTTTATAACACATTATGCCACATGCAGTAATGCCCTGCATAACAAATTATGCCACATGCAGTAATGCCCTGTATAACACATTATGTGACACACAGTAATGCCCTTTACAACACATTATGCCACATGCAGTAATGCCCTGTATAACACATTATGAGACACACAGTAATGCCCTTTATAGCACATTATGCCACACACAGTAATGGCCTTTATAACACATTACGCCACACGCAGTAAAGCCCTGTATAACATATTATGCGACACACAGTAATGTCCTTTATCACACCTTATGCCGCACGCAGTAATGCCCTTTATAACACATTATGCCACACACAGTAATGCCCTGCATAACACATTATGCCATATGCAGTAATACTCTGTGTAACACATTATGCGAAACACAGTAATGGCCTTTATGCCACACGCAGTAATGCCCTTAATAACACATTACGCCACACGCGGTAATGGCCTTTATAACACTTTATGACACACACAGTAATGCCCTTAATAACACATTATGCTGCATGCAGTAATGCCCTGCATAACACATTATGCGACACACAATAATGCCCTTTATAACACATTATGCCACATGCAGTAATGGCCTTTATAACACATTATGCCACACGCAGTAATGGCCTTTATAACACATTATGCCACACGCAGTAATGCCCTGCATAACACATTATGTGACACACAGTAATGGCCTTTATAACACATTATGCCGCACGCAGTAATGCCCTGTATAACACATTATGCCACACGCAGTAATGCCCTTTATAACACATTATGCCAAATGCAGTAATGCCCTGCATAACACATTATGCGACACACAGTAATGGCCTGTACAACACACTATGCCACATGCAGTAATGGCCTTTATAACACATTATGCCACACACAGTAATGGCCTTTATAACACATTACGCCACATGCAGTAATGCCCTGTATAACACATTATGCCACACACGGTAATTCCCTTTATAACACATTACGCCACAAGCAGTAATAACCTGTATAACACATTATGCCACATGCAGTAATACCCTGTATAATAAATGCCACATGCAGTAATGCCCTGTATAATACTTTGTGCCACACACAGTGATTCCCTTTATAATACATTATCCCCAATTCAAATTATGCCACACAGTAGTCCCTTATACATGTTATGACACACAGTGGTGCCCCTTTTACACAATGCCCAAATTAGTGCCCCTTATACACAAAGCCCACAGTAGTAGTGCCCCTAATACAATGCCCACAGTAGTAGTGCCCCTTATACAATGCCCACAGTAGTGGTGAATCTTACACAATTGCCCCAGTAGTGATGCCCCCCATGCAGTGCCCCCATTAGTAGTACCCGCAATGGTAATGCCCACAGTAGTAATGCCCCCAGTAGTAGTGCCCCCATTGGTAATGTCCCCTATAGTAGTGCCCCAATTAGTAATGATCCTAGTGGTAATGACCCCATTAGTAGTGCCCCCAGTAGCAATGCCCCCTATTAGTTCAGCCCAGTAGTAATGCCCCCTATTAGTGTCCCCAGTAGTAATGCCCCTTATAGTAATCCCCCCAGTAGTGGTGCCTCCATTGGTAATGCCCCCAATAGTAGTGCCCACAATAGTAATGCCCCCAATAGTAGTTCCTCCTACAGTAGTGCACCCATTAGTAATGCCCCCTATAGTAGTGCTCCCAGTAGTAATGTCCCCTATAGTAGTGCCCCAAGTAGTAATGCCCCCTATAGTAATCCCCCCAGTAGTAATGCCCCCTATAGTCATGCCCCCAGTAGTCATGCCCCCTATAGTCATGTCCCCAGTGCTGGCGCTTCTAAAAAAAATACAATTAAAATACAAACACAATACTTACCTTAAGCCCCGCTCCTGCACCCGCTGCCATCTGGTCCGACCGCGGCTCCATGGATCTATGGGATCTACGGGTCATATCGTCCCTTCCATAGTGCTCTCTGCGGGAGCTGGAAGTCGGAGCTCAGGAGTGAGCGCAGTTTTATTTTTTTCTTCTGGTGTTTTTTTTTTTCTTCTGGGGATTCAGTGGCGCCCTCTAGGGGCCAGCACTCCGGGCAGTGGCCCTATCCATCTATCTATCTATCTATCTATCTATCTATCTATCTATCTATCTATCTATCTATCTATCGGAATAGGCATGATATCCCGACAGTCAATAGACTGACAGAGGCATCCCGATGCTTACAATCCCAACAGGGGAACGATAAGTATCCCCCCGTCCCCTGTCCTATTCATCCCCTAACCCTCCTTTACTGTACCCTAACACTAACCCTCCCCACCCCACACCCAAATTTCCTGGTAAATGCCTAAACCTAACCCCCCGCCCCCCCCCTTAGTGCCTAACCCACCTTTCTGGGGCCTAACCATAACCATCCCCCTCCCGCAGCCATACCCTAACTCCCCCCAGGGTGCCTAAACCTAACCCTCCCCCCTCCCTGCGGCTAACACCTACCCAGCCCCGCTATACTTATGATCGGGATTCCGGCTTCGGCATCTCCAACCATGTTGGGATTCCGGCGCCGGTATATCAATCGCATCTCGATCTATCATTTAGGTTAAAATAGGCTTAGACTACACAGTTAGCAGGCTACATATACAGTTGATAACTAACATTGATAGAAGTCACATAATCAACCTATTGAGATTTTAAATATTGAGGAGATCCGGGGGTGACAGCACCAAGGCCTTAAATGAGGTGGTGCAGCATCTGTCTGGAATGCTTCCATAAATGTCAGAAATAGCTCCAGCTTCATACATGCTAGTGACTTTCTGCAAAAGAAAACAACAAGTGATGATGTTGAAGCAGCCTATTTAACTTTTGAAAGAACAGAGAGGGAAAGTTGGCCTAAAAATCATTGGGCAGGCCTTTTGACACCCTTCCTGTCAGGGGAACAGCAAAAGGCATATCTTCTTACAGAGGTGTTCGCTCCTACACTGTCTCTTCCCATACAGTGCCGGGCCAGGGTGATGACATTACTGCCGTGCTAGTGAGCATGTGCGAACTCAGGGCCTGATTTAGCATGGATCGCTATCGTGATCGCAACTGCGATTACGCACGCAGTTCTGCGATAATATGCTAATGTTTGCAACTGCTCAGGCAGCATAGAGACGCCCATTACTGCTTTCTCACATCTGTTAAGTCCCCCATACACGGTGCGATATAGCAGCCGATCCGACAGATTGGAATGATATCACTGCTATATCGTTCCGTGTGTGGGTATGATATCGGCCAGTGCGCACTCCTATGGGATAGTACATCGCTCCTCCAGATCTTTCTGCATGTTCATGTGATCTGGAGGAGCGATGTACGATCCAATGCAGCGCTATGCGGGTGGTGGAGGAGGGTGCCGGCATATCAGGCGATTGGCCACCCGATCGCTCCGTGTGTGGGAACTGCCCGATATGTCGGCCATTGGATCGGCCGTCACATCGCAAAGGTGCATATCGCACCGTGTATGGGGGCCTTAAGACCTCGCAGTCGTGCGTATACATTGGTAACATCGACCCCTCACACAGAATTACAGCAGGTCTGACCTGTCTCAGAAATTGCAACTCTCATTGCACGCAGTGAGTACTCAACCTGCGAATGTCGCCACAGTGGCAAATTTATGCACACCCAGGAAACAGCGTTAAAACTGACAGACACGCCTGCAATTCTGCAACCACTCCCACATCACCACCCCCAAACGCTGACATCCCGTCACTCACTCTGCGATGGCTATGTATCTGCGTACGTGATTGCAGTGCGGTTGCAATACTGGCCTGCGCACGTGCACTGCGGTGCATACATATGTGCAGTATGCATGATCGGCCGATCTGTGGGCCCGATTCAGACAATGTTTGCATTCTGCACATGCGTACGCATCAGAGTGCGCGTGCGCAAACCAGTCCGAGCAATTGGGAAGCGTTCGCTCGCTGCGCAGAGAGCCCGGCTAAATGAGTGACAGGAGAAGCCGTTTGTGGGTGGTGACAGGAGCTGGCCTCTAGAAACAGGGTAGTGGAGTTGCGAACGCAGGCGTGCCTGAGCGTCTTAACACCGTTTCAGAGGCATGCATAATTAAGAGGCAGCATCATAGTACACGTAACTTGGCTGAATTTTACACTGAAACGCTTGCAGTGCTTGTGGTAGGGTATGGTCAACCACAAGTGCTGCGTATGCATTCGCATACACAATGCGGATGCATACGCATGATAATGCCTTGCCATGTGATCGCCTGTCTTGCTGTGAGTTGGCCGGATTTGCATTTGCTGGCTGCGTGCGAACACATCTAGCGAGCGGGTCTGGATCGAGCCCGTATACGCTGCTGCAATTGCAATCCGTGATGAATCAGGCCCTCAATTCACGCCACTGCGTAGAGTGCCTCTGTAAAGACCTGCTGCTGTTACCATTACCTACGGCTATTACCTGCTTACTGATGTTAATCCTGTGTTTACTGCTATTAATGCTGTTAACCCTGTGTACACTGCTGTTACCAATCAAACTATCCAGACTTGTTAAGGACATCTGTATGGACTTACATCCTTTTCACATTCTGCTGACACCTATTGCAACCAAACAGGGTCTACCAGTCGGTTATGAGCCCAGTGTGAAAAAAAAAAAGAAATGTCCTCTAATTGGATCAAGACAAAAAATGCAAAGTGCAGAAGCCAACATAAACTTGGTGAAACTAAGAGGTTGTGAAAATTCACCATGGAGATGCAGCTAATGTGAGAAAAGTTGTGGAAGATCACAAATGGTTCTGGTGACGATCCAAATCCTGATGAATTGGATAGAGCTATGGGAACCAATGGCCTAGCTGTAGAACAGCATGTGTATTCTATAATTCACAGACAAGTGTCAGCACTGACATGTGGATAGCCCTACAAGCTGCGTATGAAGATAATTGTCTAAAGAGGAGGATAAACCTGAGGCTTACTTTGTACAGTACCAAACTGAGTACATGCAGAGACATTGAAAGATGTTGTCCATATTTCATAAATTTACATATGTAGGAGTCCAGGTGGATGACGAGGTGGTTGCAATGGTGATGCTGCAAAACCTGACACCTGAATTTGATTTCTTAGTAGTGGCTTTGGAATCCTGTGTGACCAAGCTATCAACGGAGATCATAAGGGCTAAGCTGTTGCAGTTTCAAGAATGCATACCTGTTGAGAAAAATGCTGAGAGTTCTGCTTTATTCACAAAGGACACAAAGCACAAAATGGGTCATAAAGCCTCTGAATGCAGACTGAGACTCAAATGGTACACAAGAGAAGCGTGAAAAAGACTGCTGGGTGGCAGGCCACCAAGTATGGATGCTTTTTATTCGAGCTCCTGAAGAGTGCTACTTTTATCTTAGGTAATCTCCTCCATCCTCACTGATCTTGCAACACAAACCCTCTCTGCTACCAACAGATATCTATAAGGAAATTGTGGAGGTGTTTATTGCCTTAGGTGCCTCATCATTGTAACATCTGCCAAGGTCTGGCTGTCGGTTTCCACAGCCCAAGAAGATGCCATCAGCCTGTTGGTATGCATATATCTATTGGTGCCCAGTGGATCCAGATTTGATTCGACTGTGCCTCCTTGCTAACACCCCTCCTTTCTGGCTCGTGGGTCACTTTTGTCCCTGCCTAGTGTTGGTTTGCCCAGCAGTTTCCTGCTTGTTCTGGCAAAGCTGAAAATTTGAAGAACCTCGTCCTGCTCCTGGTCCTGGCCTGCTATCACTGCCTGACCTGGTGGTGTTGTAAGCTTGGCAGCCCTCCACTTTACGTTGCTGCGGCTCCCGACTTGCTGCCCATCTCAACTGCGGGGACCCGCCTTGGTGGCCACTCCCTTCTCTGCTGCAGCTTTCTGTTCCTCATTCCCCTGAGACATTGCCTGGCCCTGAACTGAGGTGGCCAATACCCTTGAGGACTCTTGTGGCTGCCATCCTTCTCACCAGTATATCTGCGGGTGACTGCTCCTTGGAGTGGGGAAGGACCTGACTACAGCTTCTGCTTTCACCAACAGCGGAGGCTGCTCACCTACCATTCCCCTCATCTGACTGGCCGCTTACTGTATGCCCTCTGGATGAAATCTCCTGTGGGGCCTCAGCTTGTTATGACATGCGGGTGGACAAAGATCTGAAGCGCCCATACCCATGCTGTCTCTCTGCTGTTTGCCTTCTTTCTATTCATCCTCAACCAATTTTCCCTCACTATCCTACCCAAATACCACTTCTTATTCCCCTCCCCTCCTTTTTCTCTACTCCCTCACTTGGCTCCATTTTTTTGTATATTCCTGGCACACACCATCTGTCCACCTACTTCCTGGACTGTGTTCCCCTATATAGCCATAGAGAGCAGTGTTGGGCCCCGGTATTGTACGGGGTGTGGCCTAGTTGTGCAGGTGTGGCCATGCCCCCAACACAAAAAGTATTCTAAAATAATTTTGTGGTGCAGCAAAGTGGTGCCGTAAGCCACCAAGGGTGCGCTGTGTGCCCCTCAGTGAGGGGAAGATCCGGTGGGAGGCACGATCAGTCCCTCCCTCTTCCCACCACACATCCAGTGCAGGCAGAGGAGAGTGCTGATGAGCTCAGTGGTTGGACCCACCACAGCCTAGCACATGGCACCAGTGCTGGGCTGTGGAGAGAGGCTGCTGCCATAGACAAGGGGGGGTATGAACCTTGCCTCGACCCTGGGCCCCTCCATGTGCCTGGGTAATTAGCACCTGCACCACCCCTTTCAGCGCCCCTGCTCCCCTATTGTTGTCATCCACTAATGCAGACTATGACTTATCCAGCTTCCCGCTGGTCTGCCTACGGATTGCCCTATGGAAGTGGTTCCCAAACTGTGTGCCGTGGCACCCTGGGGTGCCTTGAGACACTTGCAGGGGTGCCTCAAGTTGGTGGTCCTGCACCAAATCAAATTATTTATGGTCAGTGTAATGTAAATATGTGGATAAACAGAAGCATAAAACCTGTCCACCACCACATAAATGACCCTAAGTATTACAGGTAAGAACAATTTACTTAATTTTACTACATTTCTCCAAAACAAACTTTTGGCTTAGGGGTGCCATGAAAACAATGCTGATACTCTAGTGTGCCGTGGTTCAAAAAAGTTTGGAAACCACTGCCCTACTGCCCTATGGTATTAGCTATTTAATGTGTGTTTTCCTTTAAGTCGCCCCTGTTTGAAGGTTGCAGGTTAGCTGTTCCTTACTATTTTCTGTATTTCATATGTTATCTATATAATAAGTGAGAAAACGTGTCTGTCTGTTTGTCCTGTATGCACGGACAGAGTTTTAGACCTAGCTCCACCAAATTTGGCAGGGTTGTCTAGATTGACCAGGATTAGGTTTTTGCCTAGGTTTGAACTTTGTCAGGGCTACACACTGTCACATAATCCCTAAAAATGGAGACACTCTTAAATTACTCTGATTTCGGGGCTGGCTCAAGTGGAAATTGGCAGTTTGCCAAAAACCTGTGTGAAAACTACAAAAGTATCCTTTTAACCTCAGTCTGAGCAAGTGACAAACTTTATGACTCATGCAAGTTCATATTACATCCAGAGTAATGGTGCGTATCCACTAGGCGATTAAAATGAGCGACTGAACGATAACGACATCGTTATCGTTCAATCGCTCATTAATTGTTCACAAATCGGGCATTAAAATGTCAAAAACTACCATCGATGTGCGCTCCCGCTGATCGTTTTCGACATCAATCATCGCCTGAACATGCTGGTCAATCTGCCAATAATGACTGATTGTGCATGTTCGGGATGAATGACATATTGTTCATTATAGGCATTTACAGGATGAGGAACGACTGTATGATTACAATGTTGTAATCATACTGTCGTTCCTCTATCGGCAAGTGGATACGCACCTTTAGTCCTTTTTAAACTGACAATATATATTAATCAGCCCTCTGTGTTTGCATGCAAGGGCATAACTAGAACTTTGGGGGCCATATAGCGAGATCTTAAAAGGGCCCCTCACGGAAAAAAAACACATACATTTGCCCCCACACAGAGCCCATTCATGTTATGCCACATAGAGCCCATTCAGGTTATGCCACACAGCAGTACCTCTTATACACATTATGCCAGGCAGTACAAGTGCCCCTTATACATTATGCCACAGTGATGCCCCTTACACAACTAGGCCCACCCGGGTAACATGGGGTGTGGCCTAATCGCGGGAGCCACTGAGACCTGTCACCCGGCGCAAATCCATGAAGGCGCGATCAGTGTGATCGCTCCCACCCACAGGCATAGGAGACTGCTGTGGCTGTGGCCAGGGCCCGGGTAATTTGTACCTGCTCCCCCCCCCTCTAGGCTCCCCTGCACACAACACAATGTCCCTTACACATTATACCACACAGTCAGCGGCATCACTTACTTAGGTGACACCCGGTGCAGCTGGTTTGAGTCTTCTTGCATGCTTTCAGCATGGGCACAAGGGGGCATGGCCTTGCCCTGTGAAGCCACATCCCCAATCTTGGGGGTGTGACTGCATGTCATGTCCCTCATTCTCGGTACACACAGTGGACTTGCCTTACCCAGCGCTCCGCAGGTGCTGGGGGCAGCCCCCAGCCTCTCTATACCTGCCGTGTGGCTGTTTGGTGACACCATCTGAGGGGGTGACACCAAAGTAGCAGAGCAGCTCTGCTATTTTGGTGTCACCCCTTCGAATGATGTCACCGGGTGCGGCCCGCACCCCCCTAGTGACGCCAGTACACACAGTAATGCCCTTTACAGATTATGCAACATAGTAGTAGTGCCCAATATAACACATTATTCCACACAATAGTAGTTCCCCTTACACATTATGCCACACAGTAATGCCACTTATAACATTATGCCACACAGTAATGCCCCCCCCAGCAACTCACCTCCCCATGTCCCTCCAGCAGCCTCTCGCTTCCCCCTGTGTGCCATCAGCAGCCAGCAGGTGTGGATTTGGGGCTGGGTCGTAAGCTGTAATTACAGCTGGCGCATCGGCAGGCAGTGGCAGACATGGACAGACAGCACTGGCGCAATTTGAATCTGCTGCTGGTGACGAGCCAATCTGAGCTCGCGGACTGGCGTTCAATCAGGAGCCGCCAGTGTTGATTGGCTGGTGGTCTGCAAGTTCTGATTGCCACGCGACCGGCGGCGTTGTCTCTCCATGTCTATCTGCTGGTGTGACAGCTGTAATCAGCTGGCAGGCTGGCACCAAATTACAACGTTGCCACCGGGGTCGCCCCCTTGGGGCCCTGACTGGATCAGCCCACCTTGTGTGTGTCACTGGGTGCACGGGGAGTAGTGGGCAACAGAGGCAACCATAGCAGCTGCACCCCTTGCACCCACGGTAGTTACACCACTGTTTTCATGCATGTTAGCAAACAGTGGGGTCCTTTCCAGGATCAATGGAATGGGGTTATAGGTGAGGACAATCTATCTATCTGTATATAGCATACAATAAAGTCCCTCGTAGGCGGCTGTCTGTTTGTTCAGGCTAATCTCAAGGACCACTGGATGGATTTTGATGCAGTTTTTACTATTCTATAGAGCATTTATCAAGGAAGGATTAGGAGCATGACACATTAATGTATGACAAAAGGGAGCAGAGCAGTGACGATTTAAGTGAAGCAAGTCAATGTAAAAACGGATGTCCAAGCACTTTCTTGGCTTACGCTGCCTAAACTCTTAAAGATATACCACACTAATGGACTGTAGAGATTGATACCTATTATCCGGTTTATCCAGAAAAATTGATGTAAGACCTGTTTACTGACACACAATTTAAGTTTTTCCCTTTTAATCCCGTTCCTATTTCATTTATGTGAAAAACAATTCTTTAATTGAAAACGAGTCCAGTTCCCGGTAAGAGTCTGCTTTGGCATGACAATAAAGCACAGGGACAGACACTTAGGAGTATATTTACTAAAGTGCGGTAGATGTTGCCCAGAGCAACCAAAAAGATTCTAGCGATTATATTCTATAAAGGTACTAGATAAATAAGTAGAATCTGATTGGTTGCTATGGGCAACATCTCCACTTCTGAAAACCCACACTGGCTGGAGTTGACCTAAGTGGAAACTGTTTTTCTCATAGACAACTTTACGTGCCCGTTTTGCGTGTCACGTTAAAACTCAATCTTTTTGTGTTTACATTAGGAGGAAAAACGACTAATGTCGACTACAATGAAACCTTATAAGACTATAACCGTAAATTCAAAATTGCTCCAATGTGAAGTAGGGAAGGGTTGCTAGTTTCTGTGTAATTCTGTATCTCACCTCATATATTGCACTACGGTGACATCTAGTGATTATAGTGGGAAATTACGCCTTGCCTTCAACGGTGGGTTTAGTTACTAAAGATCTATTTTAATCGATTTTGATCTATTTAAAATCGATCAACATCAATGTTGTGTTCTGGGACTAAATCACACATTTACTAATACTTAAAATAGCCACATCAAACATTTTTGTGATTTAGCCCCAGAAATACAACATCAATGTTGATTTTAAATTGATCAAAATCGATTAAAATCGAATTTTAGTTAATATACCCCGTGGTGTTTTGTACACTCTCATAGTTTTATTTTTAAGGGAGCACCTAATACTTTATTCTAGGGATGTGCGCTGACCCCTGTGTTTTGGTTTTGGATCTGTATCTCTTTCAAGGTTTTGGATCTGGATTTGGTTTTACAAAACCACCCTTGCGTGTTTTGGTTTTGGATCTGTATTTTTTCCAAAAAATTATATAAACAGTTAAAACCACATAATTTGGGCCTGTTTTTGTTCCTACAGTAATATGGACCTTAAAAACAATAATTTTCAGGCATTTCCAGGCAATTTTAACCACCTTACAGCTCACAATATTGATTTCACTATTTTTCACCATTATAGGCCAAGCTGCAGCGAGCTGGCTGGCTCGGTAAAGTAAGTGACAGAGCAGTGGCACAAACGCAAGGCAGTTTAAAAAAAATATAGGACATCTATGAAACATTGCCACACAGCAGTGGCAGACAGGATGGCAGTTTAATAAACTATAATAATATCAATCGGCAACGCCCCAAATTGTGCAAAATGTAAAGAAAAGAGGTGCAAGATGGATTTGTCCTTGGGCCCTCCCACACACTCTTATGTGGTATATTAAAAAGGACATGCACCGTTTAACAAACCAAGCATTTTAGCGACAAGGACTGACACTTTTGTGGCTGAAGTCCTTGGTTTATTTGGGCCCCCATAAACATTTCTTGGAAGGACTACCTTCAATTATTAAGGAGGAGGTTGATGATGAGGGTGTTGGTGGTGGAGATTGTATGTGCTGGTCCAAACTTCTGGTAGCTGATACTGGACTGCTTGTTATTAATTTATAAATTATTATAATTTTGTTAAACAAATTGCATGAACTCACTGCAAATGACGTAACAGGGAGGAGGTGCCCAGATGGTTAACGTCCCTTCCTCTGCTAACTTTGGCTTTACAAATGAAACAGATTCCTTCACAACTGTTGTCAGAATTTAGATTAAAATAATTCCACACCCAAGATGTGGCTTTTCTGGCTTTCTTTTTATCACGAGCAAGAACTGCTGCCACTGGTGGCTGATTTACGCAAACAACATCCTCATCATCAACATCCTCATTAGCGTCAGATAGGACACAAATTTTCCCCTCATCCTCCTTTTGCACTTTCTCCACACTATCATCCTGATTTTCTATTATTTAGCCATCTAATACTAGCACAGCCGTTATGGTCTCAGTGATCTGCTGTGCAACTTGGTGACAGCTGTTATACTTACTTCCTCTATCAAAGGATTGTTTAGTAGTCAATTGTTTTTTTTAAATTACTACTAGTAGTACTTTCTTTGTCCCTTTCTGGGATGAAGATCCACCCCCAGCATCAGCAGCAACAGGCATAGCACTCAAGGATCCTTCTGAGGAATCACGGAGAGGAGTCAGTCAGGCTTATAAAATTGGATGCAGCAAGACTACTTTCGATCACAATTGAGGATGTTGATGATGCAGGTGTTGGTGGTGGAGATTGCAGGCGCTTGGATTTAACAGACAGAAGGGAGCAGCTAGGTGACGCTGGACTGATTGTTATGTTTTTAGCCAAAGCTTCTGAATCTTGCAAACACTTTGGAATTTGATGAATGCGCTGCAAGTGACATAACAGGGAAGAGGTTCCTAGATGGTTAAGGTCCTTACCTCTACTCACTCCTACTTGGCAAACGTTACAGATGGCTTGACAACTGTTATCTATTTGAGTGGAAATAATTCCACACACGATAAGTGGATTTTTTTGTCTTTTGCCCCGGCATGACAATGGGCCTTTTCATACCATGGGCAACAACTGTAGTCTGATTTACACAAACAACATCCTCTGCATTAACATCCTAATCAACCTTGTTAGCGTCAACTACAGAAATATCTTCCTCATCCTCCTGGTGCAATTCCACAGAAGCATCCTCGATTTCTACGTCAGCATGTTGACTTGTGCTGCTCATGCCCACATTTGCAGAGGGCACACAAATGGTGGAAGGAGGATCATTTTCAAGTACAGTATTCGGGGATCTGTGTTTTTTTTTAGCACACAGTTGGTTCATGTGCCTTAGCGGTTTTTATTTTTTTGTCACTTCTGCAAGGAGAAGGGCTTACATCATCATAAGATGCAGAGCCACCAGTCATTAATAAAGGCCAAGGCCTTATCCTTTCCTTCCACTTCGTGTAGTAAATGGCATATTGCCAATTTTTTGTTTCTCTGCAGCTAACTTAGGTTTTATTTTATTTTTCTTTAACCCTGTAAAACATTGCTTGTTTGATTTTAAATGCCCTGACACATCGGCCTTAGGCATCGGCCTTCGTAGATGACGTTGACGGCCTTGCATCGTCATCATGACTACTGGCAGCAGCTGCAAGACTGGTATGTGGTTCCTGCTCTCCTCTCATTTGATCGTCCTCCATATCAACAAACTTACACTGCGGTCTGACCAGCAGTGTCACCGAACAATATTTTTTTTTAACACTGAGGAAGAGCACATCTGAACAAGGCAGCAGCCCCTTGAGGAAACACACAGACAGCACCCCTTCTTTATGGACAACAAAGCACCCCTACCGAGGGTGGACAGACCACCTGCAGAATCACAAATACATGGATGATAAACTGCAGTCTGGCTGGCAGTGGGACCAAACAATAATAGCACAGCTAAGTTGCTAACGCACACACACAAAAAAAATATTTATTTTTATTTTTTGTGGATTGATAATATTAATTTTATTTCACTTTTATTTTTTTAACACTGGGGAAGAGCACCCCTGCATGAGGCAGCAGCCCCTTGATGAGCAACACAGACAGCACCCCTTCTTTATGGACAACAAAGCACCCCTGCCGAGGGCGAACACACCACCTGCAGAGTCACAAACACATGGATGATAAACTGCGGCAGTGTCACCGTACAATAATAACGCAGCTAAGTTGTTAATGCACACACACACACACAGAAAAAAATATATATATTTTTTTAAACTGGGGAAGACCACCCCTAATTGTCAGAGCACCCCCCCTGGACAACACAGCACCCCTTTATGGACTGCAGCCCTAGCCTGATGGACAGGACAAAAACACAGCAGCAGCCACAGTTAATTGACAGTAGAAGTGACACAGTAGGTGCAGCCAGGGCCGCCATCAGGGGGGTACAGCCGGTACTATTGTACTGGGCCCGAGCTCAGAGGGGGCCCGCAGAGTGCAGATAATCCAGTCACAGGCAGATGACTGCCTGTGAGTACAAAGCAGTTTGCTGCAGGATCGGTGCTCTTCGGGGCCCCCTGTCAGTGTCAGTCACTATGTGACTACCGGCAGGCAGCAGCTGCAGGGCCCCATCTCATAGGAGGGCAGAACAGAGGCTTTGCCCTTAGCACTGTAACTGTAAAGTGTCTCTCCCTCTGCCCGACTAAATCCCCCATGCCGACGGATGTGTAAAGCCCACTTTTCCCGCCCCCTACCCAAGTCCCAGCCCCTCTTTCTCCCCTGCTCTGTATTACCTGTCCTTCTTCCCTACAGATGGAGAGTGAGGTCCCTCCCTACCCCTTTCCAGAGACCCCACCCTTTCTCTGAGTCCCCCGCCCCTCATGCTCTTCCCGGCCTGCATGTGTCTGCAGCCGTTGTGTGAGGGACACAGAGCCTCCTGTGATGCTGCTATCAGAGGTAAGTACCTTAGGGGGACTCTGTACTTATGTGGTACCCCATAGTTATGCATACTTGCCAACTCTCCCTCATTGTCAGGGAGACTCCCTGAAATAGCAGCAATCTCCCTGTCTCCCTGAAGACTTCAGCAATCTCCCTGATTGCACTGTACCCCCATTATGTAGATGTTATATAAAAAAAAACAGAGATATATACATTCAAATGGGATCATTAGTTTAATTTCCCTGCATTGGGTATAAGGCAAAATGATCCCTATGGCTACATGCATTTTCTGAGAAGTATCAGTGTGTTTTCATCAACAAGTAGATCTTACTAACTGCTTTGGGGCTTGTTTACACTTGAATATAAATCTATTTTATGACACCCCCCTCAGATGTATCAGTACACGCCCACTTTAACGCCGCGCTCATAGGTGCTGCTTTCACAATCTCCCTGAAATGCTTTTTCAAAAGTAAGCAAGTATGTAGTTATGGTGTGTCCCTGACTAACCTCTGTTAGTTAGTGAAACCACCTTTGCCTAGTGGCTCAGCCCTGTCCCCAGGGATATTGTAAAGTATGTGCTGCCCTTGTATAAGTATACATTTTTACAGGTGTCTCCTTGTACTGATACAAGGTCAGCATATAATTTATAATATCCCTGGGGACAGGACTAAGCCACTAGGCAAAGGGGGTGCCCATAACCAAGACAGAGGTGACCCTATAATTACGGAGCATCATACTTATTCATGCTATGTGGGTGAGGTGGGGGTGTATACTTGTATTAATGGGTGGGGGAGGGATGTAATGTATTAAGAGAAGTGTAAGCATTATTATCCTGGGGAGAGAGGTGGTTTGGGTGGGGTATAGCAATGTATCAGGAGGGGGGGAAATCAGTGTTTTGAAAGGAAAGCAGTAAGTGGTTGTAGTATAGGCCCACACACACAGCTTATATATATATATATATCATGCTTGCCGACATTTAGCTCCCTCCTTCCGGGAGGGAGCTGTCGGGCTTACAGGGCTGGGGGCGTGATGCGGACAAAGGGGTCGGGGCCAGGCACATGACGCGGCATTGGGGGCGGAGCATGGGGGCATGACAGCGCGATCGCGTCATCGTGGCTCCTCCCCCTCTGCACAATGCTGTGTTTAATGGCATTGTGCAGCCGGGGGCGGAGCCACAATGACGCGATTCAGCGCGAATTGCGTCACCGGCCCCCCTGCTGCCGGGGTTTGTACTTAAAAGCGCGGGGGGGTGCGGGCACATCGCCGGGGGCCGGGAGGATTGCCTGCCTTCCCGGGAGGTCGGGAGCAGCACCCAATTTTCGGGAGGGTAGGCAAGTATGATATATATACACACACAGCTTATATATACAGCTTATATAAATATACACACACAGCTTATATATACATATATATACACACACATAGCGCATATATACATATACACACACACTCCCTCATTGTCAGGGAGACTCCCTGAAATAGTAGCAATCTCCCTGAAGTGGCCAGCAATCTCCCTGATTGCACCTTACCCCCATTATGAAGCTATTATATTAAAAAAAACAGAGATATATACATTCTAATAAGATCATTAGTATTGTTTCCCTGCATTGGTTATAGGGCACAATAGGCCTGATTCAGCAAGGAGCGCAAAGGAGAGTACGCACACACTCACTCAGACAATGTTTTTGCACTATTCATGCGTATGCATCGCACTGCACGTGCGCAAACTAGCCAGTGCAATCGGGTTATGGTACGCAGACTACACGCAGTGTGTACGCAGACCCCTCAGAAACTGATTGACAGGAAGTGCCGTATGTGGGTGGTGACGGGGTCTGGTCAGGCGAATGCAGGCGTTATAACGCCGTTATAGCCATGCCATAAGCTGTACACAGGAAGCGGCCAAAATCCTGCAGCAGGTCAGGTCAACCACTATTGTGCGTATGGGTCCGATGGTTCTCGATGTTTACACTATATTGCGTACTGATCAGGCTGTGAGTAGAGGGAGATGGGCGTCTGCATCTTGTGCTGCGGTCTTCGTGCGTATGCATTCATTAGCATATTCTCGCAGCGGACGGGTGCGTGCGTCTGCTAGTGTGCGTTCCTTGCTGAATTAGGCCCAATGATCCCTATGCATTTTCTGAAAAGTATCAGTGTGTTTTCATCAACGAATAGATCTTACCAACTGCTTTTGGGCTCCTTTACATTTGGATGTAAGTCAGTTTTATGACACGTCTCTCAGATGTAGGAGTACACGTCCATTGTAACACGCGCTCATAGGTGTTGCTTTCACAATCTTCCTGAAATGCTTTTCTAAAAGTAGGCAAGTATGTTGCAGAATAAAACTAGATCTAATACTGGGCAGGGAGTTCTGTGCATTGTGGCTGATATATAGGGCAGGGGTAATGAATGAGTCATCTACAGGCACCAAGAAAGCTCTGTAACAGCACTAAGCAGCCAATTCAATTATTTGGACCAGTCGTGTACTGCATTAACAGCTATCGGGAGTTGTGTATGGTTTCAGCAAAGTGCAGTGTTGAATGTATCGGGCACCATTGATTCACATGCAGAAGGATATGGTGAGGATAATTAAAAGCAACGGCACCCAGATCCTATAAGGCACAGGTTCTCAAACCCGGTCCTCAGGACCCCAAACAGTGCATTTTTTCCAGGTCTCCTCACAGAATCACAAGTGAAATAATTATCTGCACCTGTGGATCTTTAAAATGTGTCAATGAGCAATGAATACAGCTGTGCACCAAGTAGGTGACTTGCCAAACATGACCTATGTGGGGTCCTGAGGACCAAGGCCCTGATTCAGAGCTGGACGCTCTGACAGAGCGCTCGCTCTGAATCAGGGCCATCCTTCCTGATTTTAGAGCGGCCTCCTGGCCACTCGCATAGCTGTGGGTGACCACCCACAGCTATAGCGAGCGGCCAAAAAGATGGTTGAGATGGTCAAGACCATCGGGCTTGCGATGAGACCCTTGTGGTAGGGACTCGTCTGCCGCAAGCCCTGGAGTGCTTTTGGCTCTTATCAGAGCCAAAAGCACTCCCACTGACATCACTTGTGATGTCAGTGGGGCCAGCCCCAGACAGTAGGCGTTCCCATGGGAACGCCTCCGTCTGGCCAGCCACGCCCCCGGCATGCCCACCAAAGGGGGCGTGATGTCACTCACCATCGACAACACGCCCCCTTTGTAGCGAGACCCATAGCGACGTCGCTATCCGGGTCTCGCACATGCGCACGACGGAGCCGGGTCCGTCGTGCGCATGCGCACTGGCCCAACATCGACCCGCTTGCGAGCGCTCAGCGCTCGCGAGCGGGTCTGAATCAGGCCCCAAGTTTGAGAACCACTGCTATAAGGGATGCCAAAGAGAATAAAAGATGTGGCATCTCTGGATCCACCCCAAGATAGAAGCACCAATAGTAAATAGATTAGGCTAACAGCAAGGAAGCGATGTGGTGACAATACAACTCATACATGGTCCCCTTTCCAGGAAGTAGGACATGATACTGGAGACTACAGTGAACCAATAGAATGACAGGTTAGAAGGGGCCTTTTTCTCCCTTAATAAACTGCAGGCTTTTCTGTATATAACGCCAGCAGGTCAAAGGAGGAAATGCCTAACAATCAATACTCCAGTTTTTTGGGCACTTCCCAAGGGAAGCTGTCCCTACCAAAATTGCCATAGGCTGCAGTCCTCTGATAAATTGGCTTCTTCAGATCCAGATGAGAGAGGCCTCATTCCAATTGGCTAACTACACACCGAGGTAGCTTGGTCCTGGATGGTTGTAATGAGGCCCTGACAATTACACCAAGGCGGAGGTCAAAGTTCTTCTTTACTATGGCCAGCAATTCCCGCTCACTCTTCTGTGAGGTCCCATAATGGAAGATTGAGATAGACAGATAATGGGCAACGCCAATTGCATAAGACACCTGGACCAAGAAGTGGCGGCACAGACCAGACTTCACCAGGGATTTTGCCACCCAACAGGCAACATACGCAGCAGATCTGTCGACCTTTGTGTAGTCCTTGCCAGAGAAGGTCCCACCACCATGAGCTCCCCAGCCTCCATAGGTATCTACAATAATCTGCGTCCAGTCAATCCAGCATGCCCCTGTGGACCCCCAATTACAAAACGTCCACATGGCTGCAGGTGGTAGATTGTGTCATCATACAAATACTTGGCAGGAACCACAGCTTTCACGATTTTCTCTTTCAGTGCATCACACATCTCATCCAGGCAGATTCCCTCATCATGCTGCACAGATACCACAATTGTGTGTACACTTATGGGGATTACTGCCCCACAATCCTGAATGTACTGGACAGTCACCTGCATCTTAGAATCAGGATGAAGCAATAGTAGGGTCCCATTGCGGCGCAGTTCTGCCACCTTAGCATTCAATTTATGTGCTAGGACAATTTTCAGAGGCATACACTCATCAGTTTCATCATTAGCATAATCAAACATTAGGCCCTGATCCCCAGCTCCCACATCTTCCTCATTCCTATCCAGATGCACACCCTGGGCAATGTCTGGAGCCTGCTGCTCAAGAGCAGCCAAAACATTGCAAGTCTTGTAGTCAAAGCCTTTGGAGGAGTCATCATAGCCAATATGTTTGATAGCGTCACGCACAACTTTCTGGTAGTCTACTGCCACCCTAGATGTGATCTCACCAGTGAGAAGGATCATGCCAGTCTTTGCTACAATATCATAAGCATTTGGGTCTTGCTTCAGATGGGCATCAAAGACTGCATCACTTATTTGGTCACAGATTTTGTCGGGGTGGCCTTCCCCAACGGACTCGGAGGTAAACAGGAAGCTACACTGATGAGAGCATCATGGAAACCATTAAGGATCTGTCTGTTCATTGTGGCTGATATCGTGGAGAGCGCTGACAACTACTCACCGAGGTTGTTTGGTCCTGGCCGTTTGGAATGAGACCTCTCTCATAGTTTTAACCTTCAGGAACACCACTTTTTAGATGCTGCACTTGTACACCCCTTTGTGAATAATGCTCTGAGGCTTTATGCCTCACTTCCATACCATGTAAAATTGTCAAATGATGCTGCCAGTCCCTAGGGGCCAGATTTCTTAGGCATTATTATAATTATCTTACAACAATAATTATTGTTTTTGTTTCTGTATGTGGTAAAATGTAACTATCTCCTTCTATGTCCTCCTATGAGGGGTTATGCATTTATGGTTAATCATAACCTCTACCTCTCCTAACTAGAAGTGTTATCTATTAGCCCCATAATACTGATGACCATATATCTTGAGCAGCAAAATCTTTCTAGGCCTACCGGCCTCTAGGGTATGGACAAATACCTTGCTAAGGCCTCCTCCTCTAAATCCTCACATATGCCCTCTACTGTAAATATGGGAAAATCCAAATTGGGTTCTGGTAAAATGGTCAATTCCTCTCCTTCCCATGCTGTGCAGGAAACTATGGAGTCTGCCGGAGCTTCTTCCTCGGGGCTTACTTCTATTAGCTCATTAACAATTAATGAACTGGTACCCAGTTTGATAAACAACTAGGAAATAAAGCTAGCTGTAGAATAGATGCCCATGCCGATCTTCTAGCCACTCAGCAAAACTGAAGACAAAGTGCAGGTCATCCAAGACCACACCTCCTCTCAATTCACCACAATCCAATCCCTAATAGACAAGGTTCATGATCTTGACTTCGGTTCATAGGGATACCAGAATCCTATAAGGGTCCCCAATTACTTGGTCTCTTCACAGTGGACCTGCATTTGGCTTTGGGCATAGTGGATGATCTACCTGCACCGCAGATAAAGACCATCATTTACTCACAGAACAGGGAAATAACAACAGGACTGTTATTGCAACCTTTTTTGCGACTTCAGAGCTAAGGAGCAAATACTGATGGACTATCATAAAACCCTTTCCCGTCAGCTCCATGCCCACAAGCTTTGAATTTTTCAACATTAGTAGCCCAAAACGCAAGGCCTTGTCTAAAGTTTTTAATTTTCTACATGATCACAACCGCAGATTTGCTCTTCTCTACCCAGCGAAGCTTAGAGTGTTTTGAGGATGGCCGCCAAGTATTTTATGAGGACCCCGTCCTAGTTAAGTAACACTTAATGCCTCCGCAGTCACCTGTCAGATGATCTCAGCCTCCCTGCTTTTACTCTCTTTTTTTAGTTGAACATTTTTTTCTGGCCTGCTCCACTGCAGCTTATGAATACTGGGTGTGGGGTTATCATACTTTGTTTTTTGCTATATTACTACATTTTTTTCAACGCAATACGTTTTATTCCGTAATCTTCATAATTTTTTTAGGTTTAATGTTTCGGCGCCTGTCCTCTATTCTCACTGGTAGGAAAATTTGAAAATTGGGTTTCAAGTAGCAAAGCATAGTCATCTTGTACTTGTTTATGTATTTTGTCATCTTGTACTTGTTTATGTATTTTGTACTTGTTCATTCTGTTCTCAGGTCTTGTGTTCTATTTTGATATTTTTTTTGTCCTGGCTCTCACCTGGTAGCACTCCCCCTCCTAGCTCGTGCATTGTATCCATTTCATTTATCTTCATTGCTAACTGCCATAGCCATACTCCTAGCCACCGAGGGGAGATGGCCATGCCCATATGTAACTCCTACTGGACATACACACTGCTGGTGGGGGGAGGGAGACATACACACTGCTGGTTGGTGAGAGGGGGGTATGGAGACATACACACTGCTGGTGTGGGGAGGGGAAGATGGAGACATATACATTGATGACTGGGCACATGGAGACTGGAGGAGACAGACAGGCATATAATGTAAAATACAGAAAACAGGTCAAGGAGAGAGATGCTAAGACAGGAACCACATAGGGGAGGTGGAGGAGGAGCACACTACTTACTGTAGTGTGTGGCCAGATGTGGTTCTTGAATGGTGGGGGCCCGTCATCTTCCACTGTCACTCCGTGCTCCAACTCCCCATCAGTGCTGGTGGCTCCACCTACAACCCATCTGAAGGCAGAAATGTTAGCTTGCTTCAGCTGGAAATTCCCTCCCACAGATCAGCGTGAGCTGGAGCCGGCAGCTGTACAATCAATGCACTGACAGCCTGCCAGGACCTGGAAGTATTCAAAAAGCTCAGTGTAAGCAAAAATGCCATCCATTATGTAGCCCTGTGGGTGGGCCCCCTGGGACCCACTGGGCCCTAAGCGACCGCTTGTGTTGCCTAGCGGTAAATTCGCTACTAAGTACTACCAATTGGGTAACAAGGCAAGCCGGCTCCTAGCAAATATGGCCAGATCATGGAAACCGAGAAATCATGTTACTGCTGTTATTCATCCCACAACCAGTGGCATTACATGGAGGGTCGAGCAGGGTATGCGCCATCAGACCGGCGACAAGATACAGATTTCAAGTCAGGTTAGTGCGGTCTGCACGTAGTGCGGTCCGTGCTACAAAGTACAAAAACTGCCATCGGCGCCAGTAGTATGCTCATACCACCCGCCGGCGGTGTGTTTGTTTTGGCAGCCAATGAGAGTCAGACTCTTGACCTCCGCCTTCCGGCTCCCGCAGTGGGTGATGGGAGAGACATCATGACGTCTCTCCCATGGTGCAGAGTGCTGCAGAGCGGGCCGGGAAGATGAAGGAGCAGACAGAGGCGGATCCGGCAGAAGCATTCACCCTGCCCCCATAGTTAAATACTTACCTCTCCAGAGATTCTGATGTGCTGTTCCGCAGCGCAGGATCAGCGCTGCAGAGCAGAATAGGTCACTGGAAAAATGATGGCGACCATTTTCCCGGTGACCTGCACATGTGCAGAAAAGATGTCCCCGGGAAAATAGGCGTGGGTCCATTTTACCGGAGACCCGCTCATGCACATGAAGCCAGAATCTACCACGCTCAGTGCGCCGACAGAGAGGAGGGGGCCCAAACGGAGGCTGCACACAGGCTCCCTCCTCTCTTAAAACGCCCCTGGTTAGAGTGTAGAGATGAGGGCATGACCTGAATTACAGTATAGAAAGGGGAGCATAACCTGAGTTAGAGTGTAGAGATGGAACATGACCTGAGTTAGAGTGTAGAGATGAGGGCATGACCTGAGTTAGAGTGTAGAGATGAGGGCATGACCTGAGTTAGAGTGTAGAGATGAGGGCATGACCTGAGTTAGAGTGTAGAGATGGGGGCATGACCTGAGTTAGAGTGTAGAGATGGGGGCATGACCTGAGTTAGAGTGTAGAGATGGGGGCATGACCTGAGTTAGAGTGTAGAGATGAGGGCATGACCTGAGTTAGAGTGTAGAGATGAGGGCATGACCTGAGTTAGAGTGTAGAGATGGGGGCATGACCTGAGTTAGAGTGTAGAGATGGGGGCATGACCTGAGTTAGAGTGTAGGCATGAAGGCAGTGCTGCTTCAAGGAGTCCTATGCACAGTATTGCTTTGAAGGGAGAAAATGCTAGACACATCACTCCATGAGCTGGTAATTTCCCCTACACCTAGAAAAAAAAACAGAATTAGGCCATTTTATACTCCCCCTGAACGATGTTCTGCAGGGCATAGTCAGAACAATACAAGCTTTCCCTATACTAACAATACCAGTGCAAAAAAGTCAGTAAGTAAGCTCACTCCCACTGTGGTGACAGGGCGCAGCTCCTGGTATTCACTATCCAGTTCCAGCTATGTCCCAGATACCAGTAGCTGCAGGCTCCTCACTTCAAAGTTTCAAAGTCTTCAGTGCCAATGTCACTTCCATCATCATTGACTGAGCCCGACCTCCCTGTGATGTGCTGTCTGAGCACACACACTGGACCTGCCCACTAAGATACAGAGGCTGCAACTCGGCACTAGCCATGGTATGCTCTGTTCCCTCCCTCTGACTGTTAAGAATCCGGACGCTGAACAGAGCAAATGACACTCAATGTAATGAATAATAATAAAGGTTTAGAATGTTGTCATCTGGGTAGCAGACTGGCCCCCTAGGGGTTGCAGTCTAAATGAGGTGGTGCCCCTCCTTGTTCATTGCTCCTGGTGAGTACCATCTTGGCCATCCCCTAGTTACAGTCCTGTTTAGATGCTTTTTTTTTTTTGCTTTGCTTTCAACTCAGAATCAGCCCCCCTGTGTGTACCTATCTGGGATGGAGCTAGGCCAATGTAAGGGCTGCCCCACAGTGTGCTTTCCCATACAGTACACAATTTCAGATCTATCTAATTAACTACTAATGGACTTCAGACATTTTTTTAAAGTCTGTTACAAGACCTTATGCCATTTCTTCATATGAACACAAACACCCTCCTTCTTAGAAGCCCTCTGATGAATTTCATAGGAGATCACAATCACACAGAATGTACTGCAGTTTAATGAGAAGATCAGATTTTTTTCTACAACTGTACCAGAACTGTATACGAACAGTTATATATGCACGCATGTTTCATATAAAAGAGTAATACATAAATATGTATGTGTCTTCCTCCCCAGGGAAAGTTGTGTTTCTATTTGGTGTATAAAGAGATCATTAATCTCTGTACTGGGGACAGATTTCAGTTGTGTCTCTTGTAATTGGCTAATGTATGGCACTTAGTGCCCCGCTGTGCCTTGTTTGTTGTGTCTTCAGCGTGATGACATCATGCCAAGATTCATACACCAAATTACTAGCCTCTGCTCTTCGTATGGAGAACTCGTAAATCTGATCTTGCAGTAGATGGTGGATTTCTACGAGGTTGTTGCTAATTGAGACTATCGAATCTTGCACTGAATCCTGAGTTGTCTGTACTTGGCATATATGGAAACATAGATCATATTTATCTGTTTGGGTATCCTGTCCAAGTGTGTGCCATTTCAGACTTATCCAACTCTCGTGAGTCTTACACTCCAATCGGTCAAACATTACTGGAGGTTTGGTCGTCAGGACAAGCTGAAGTTTAGGAATGATAATGTCTCCAAAATCTAATATCAGGTGATGTTTCATATAGAGTCGCCCAGGCACTAACATGGACAGAAAGTTGTCAAGAACGCTAGTCATGTTGGATAGGCACTGGCTGATGTAGTTCCATTTTGTTAAGAAGCTGGTGATGCTGTAAGATTGCACAATCTCTACTAGTTTCACTCTGCCTTTTTGCAATTGCTCCAAGAATTCTTTCAACAAAAGCATCTGGATCTTAGTCTGGGAGGTGCCTATCTTTTTCATACGCTGAAATTTCCAGGGGTCTATGAGCGGAGACATAGGCATCAGGTTTTGATCTCCCACTGGCGGATACCTAGGTAGAATCTCAATGTAGAAGGAGCATTTGGTAAGAATCTCCACCTGGTGATGATATGTTTTGAGCAGAGACTCATTCAGCTCTTTCTTCAGGAACTTCAAGACGACATTCTTCCTGTCTAGTGCAATGCTCCATCCCTCGTCTTCCTGTTCCTCTGCCCCAAATGTCACACTGGTCTTGAGATCGCACTTCCTTGTACAAGATTCATCCATTTTTCATTAATGATTCTGTTATCACACCTCTGTGAATTGATAATAACACAAAGTCAGTAAAAGAAAGTAGGAAGTAGAATCGGCTGCATGTACTGAGCCATAATGAGTAATAGAGGCAAACGAAAACTCCATAGAACTTATAAGTAGGGACCGATTTTTCAAAGTACAGAAAATGTAATTACTCTGCTGGCTCATCCGAATTAGTCTTCCATATATAATCAGGGGCGTATCTATAATGGGTGCAGGGTAGGATTCTGGCATTTTGACTGCACCTTAGTACAAGGCAAAATCCTAGGTAAGTAATATACATTTTTATACTGCAGTGCAGCTATGGGTTGATTTTTGGGGCATGGGTCCCCTGGATTGCTTTGGTTGGGCTGCTTCAGGGCATCGCATTATAAACACATTTCCCTTTTTCTCACTTTTAGCACCTCTATTGTTTTTTTAAACCTCTATTTTTCACCTTCTTATATATGCATCAGTAGCTGCTCTTATCTATCTTAAACTTTTTTTTACACTTCACCTTCTCTCATTAGAGTGATGCCCTGGGGTGGCTCAGCTGAGCCTGTTTGGGGGTGTCCTGCGCTCTGGATTTCAACCCCAGTATATTAGCGACCTACCCTCAGAGATTACATGGGCTCGGTGGGTAGGCCCATAACCATGGCAATGATTATGCTAAAACCTCTATTCATTGCAAAATTCTATTGCATAATGTATTATATATAATTAGTAATGTTGGAGTTGTGCACTTGTACTTTTTCTTCTTGTGTTTGCAACAATAGTCTCCACAGGTAGCACCTCCCATTATATATATGTTCAGGGTGTGCAGTCTAGGGCCCCCTTTTCTATATACTCTATTTAGCATGCTCCCATGCACACCTGAAGGTATGAGAATCCTTCAGCCTAGATTAGCACCCCTCCCTCATTGGTTTTAAGCAGGGATTCTGGCATTTTGACTGCACCTTAGTACAAAGCAAAATCCTAGGTAAGTCCTATACATTTTTATACTGCAGTGCAGCTATGGGTTGATTTTTGGGGCATGGGTCCCCTGGATTGCTTTGGTTGGGCTGCTTCAGGGCATCGCATTATAAACACATTTTCCTTTTTTCCACTTTTAGCACCTCTATTGTTTTTTTAAACCTCTATTTTTCACCTTCTTATATATGCAGCAGTAGCTGCTCTTATCTATCTTAAACTTTTTTTTACACTTCACCTTCTCTCATTAGAGTGATGCCCTGGGGTGGCTCAGCTGAGCCTGTTTGGGGGTGTCCTGCGCTCTGGATTTCAACCTCAGTATATTAGGGACCTACCCTCAGAGGTTACCTGGGCGCGTGGGTAGGCCCATAACCATGGCCATGATTATGCTAAAACCTCTAGTCATTGCAAAATTCTATTGCATAATGTACTTTTTCTTCTTGTGTTTGCAACAATAGTCTCCACAGGTAGCACCTCCCATTATATATATGTTCAGGGTGTGCAGTCTAGGGCCCCCTTTTCTATATCGCTCCAACTAGTAATTCTGAGAATAAATGTACAAGCCAGCAGAAGCACGCTTTAGGTGACCACTACGTGTGTAAAGGATTTCTTTGATAAATAGGACTCCAAACTACTTTGAGAGACTGGTAATGCCTGTTTTGTGTTTATCGCTGGATAATCATTTACTTTACATCTATTAAGTGGACAACGCTATCTCCAATGCTATATTACTTGTATACAGTATTTTACACACCACTCATTCCTGCAAAGCAAACCACGCACCTGACACAGAACTAACAGCCTTTCCTGATGTCCACTTGCTATGGGGAACACTATGTTGTGAGTTGGATCATTTTACTGCCCAAACTGCTATGAAAAATGAATCTCAAACAAAGCGCGGACAATGCAGAATATTACCCATGACACAAGCTTTTTAATGGAATGGCATGGAAGGTCTGGATTTTTATTGTTAAAATATCATCAATCATTTCACTGATAGTCAAATAATATTAATGCATATTATTATAGTGCAAATTTCACTCCTAAATGAATCCCCCACCCCAAGTGTCTGCCAATACTTACAGTAGGACTGGCAAAAAGATCTATATAATAATGCAGGATGACTGTCATGTCTCTGACCTGCTCAGTAGGTGTGGGGGGATCTCTCAGTTTCTGACATCACTGACACTAGTGGGAGGGGTCAGAGGTCACACCAACTGTCAGTCACTGTAATGTGGCTGTTACCTAGTAACAGTGTTTTTGGTTACTCCTTTCATTTTCACCAAACTAGAGAGACAGTGGTGACATGGGGAACATCCAGGTGGCATTTCTAAGAACTGACCCAAAACTGATTGCTCCAATCACCCATTAAATCTCACGCAACATAAGTTAGCCAGTCACAGAACCTGTGTAATACATGAGTGTCCCGGTTTAAAGGGATTGTATGGTAAGTATCTATCATCTATCTATCTATCTATCTATCTATCTATCTATCTATCTATCTATCTATCATACTTGCCTACTCTCCCGGGAGTTGCAGGAGGTTCACGGTTTTTCGGGTAACTCTCCGCACCCCTGAAAGAGTAGGCAGACCTCATGCATCCCGCCCACTTCCTAGTGAATCCTAGTGAAGTGGGCAGGATGGGAAGATTTTACGAGAAATGTGCGGGTCCATAGGAAGGGGATGGGGCTACATTACGCAAATCACAGACCCGCAAATCACAGGGTTTTTCCTGCAAAGGGGGTGGGGCCTAATGATGGCTATAGTCTGGCGCCACCCCCCAAAGCTGAGAGCAGCTCTCTTCTCTGGGCTGCTCCCGAGAAGGATTCCTAAAAAGTTGGTAAGTATGTGACCTATCTATCTATATCTATCTGTATGTATGTATACCGCCACTTGTTTCATGCATTTTGCATCCTTGCGATCCGAATGATGTGTCCAAAATACTAGTATACAGTATTAGTCTAACATTCATACTAATAGTAAAATACAAAATCAGACAGTATTCCTAATCACCACTAGATGGTGCTGTAAAATAAGAAGAAATGTACATACAAAGACAAATCATTAAGGGGCCTATTCATCATCTGGGCCCGCCGGCCCCCGATAATTCACCATGAGTACCTACCGCAGCACTTCATTATTGCTCTGGTACGGGGACAGCTGCTCCAAAAAGCAGCTGTCCCCGCGATGAGTAACACTCAGTGGTGGATTTTACCTAGGAATCCGCCACTGATCGTCACCCCAGTCATCTCCAGTTAAGCCTTTTATAATGTTTAGAAGATAAAGCTTGGTCTCAGCATCTGAGACCAAGCTTTATTTTATTTTAGAACACTAAGCCACTATTATAAAATATAATACTATGTCTGGTGTGACTTCTTTTTTCACCAGTGCTAAGTGTTGTATATAATATTGCTATAGTGAGCCCTGAACTACCCTATCTGTAGCACACACATTGGGCTTGATTCTGAGCTGGATGCAATGCTGATATTTGCGCAAATTGCCAATGTTTTTTTAACTGCGCAGGTGTCTAAGTCAGAACAATGTTGCTCAGCGCACGTTTACCACGGTGATGCGCAATCTCAGAAATGTATTGGAAATTATAAGTTAAGAGAATGTTCTGTTAGTTATTATAGTTTTATGCTATAGCTTAAGGTGATTTAAAGTAGGTTATCTGTATCTGGTGTACTCTGTGCAACTAGCAGTAGTTAGGCAATTAGGTAAATGCAGCCCCCCCATAAGTCTAAAGGTAGGGGCCACTACTGGTAACACTGCTACAGAAGTAGCAGTGTTACTTACCCCTCCGGAGCCAGCCGACTGCACGTGTGTCCTAAGGTCACACATACACACAGTATATAAAGTTGCTCTGTACATAGGCGGCGGAGGGATCCGCTTGGATTCCTCTTAACAACCCCAGGTCTCTAACCCATAGGAAGAAGCAGGTCACCAGCAATCAGCATCATTTGAACATGGTGTTGAATCTCGGAAGTTTACTCTAATAGGTGTAATGAATGGGCCCGTTACACAAATCGTAGCCATTACGTATGATAAATAGGGCCCTTAGATACAAGTATATATTGGTCTGCAATAAAGGCACATACTGTAGGTTACAAAACATTGCCCAAGGTATAACAGAGCACTTAGGGCCTGATTCAGACCCGCTCGCTAAGATGCATACTCTCGCTGCTGCCGATGGTATGCAGTGTGTATGCATCGCAGTGCGCATGCGTATACCTTAGGGAAAGTTCACAATGCATTTGTTTGCTGCGCATAGACAGAGTGACAGGGGAAGCCGTTTGTAGGTGGTAACGGGCTGGCCATTAAAAACGGAGGAGTGGAGATGCAAACGCAGGCGTAGCTGAGCATCTCAACGGTGTTTTAGAGGTGTGCATAATTAAAAGACAGCGTCATGGTACACATCACCTGGCTTGTTTTTACACTGAAGTGCTCGCAGTGCTTGCGGCAGGGTATGATCAACCTCAAGCGCTGCGATAGCATCCGATGTACCGATGGTTGCATACACTTCCTGGACATGACGTGCACAAGTGGGTGTCTTAAAACAGGCTGGTGGGTGTCTGCATACACTATGTGATCGCTCTCTAAGAAATACTGGGCGTGCTAATGCACTGCCCACGCAATTTGCATAGACATCGTGTGAGCGATCGCATCTAGCGAGCGGCTCTGAATCAGGCCCTTAATTCTCTCCTATATTACACTAATAAAGTGAAGCACATTAACTAAATTTTAACCACTACTTACTAACATTTATCACTTTCACTATCTTTTAAATATTTCACTTTGTTAATAACTTATCAAATAAAAATTAATTAAAAAATCTTTTAGTTACCTTTCATTTTCGGTACCATATATATTTTTAATATAGAACTGAGCCTGATTCAGGCCAGCTCGCTAGATGCGACCTCTCGCTCCCAGCGTATGCAAATTCAGCTAAGTGACGTCAAGGCAGGCGATCGCATGGCAAGGCCCACTATGTCTTGGCGTGCGATCACTTTGTGTATGCAGACGCCCACCATCTTGTTTTTAGCCACCCACTAGCGAACGTCATCTCCAGGAAGTATATACAACCATTGGTACATCGGGTTCCATCGGATCTGACCGCAGCGCTTGCGGTTGACTGTACCCTACCGCAAGCACTGGGAGCACTTCAGTGTATAATTCAACC
This sequence comes from Taudactylus pleione, assembly GCA_031769625.1. Lineage (NCBI taxonomy): Eukaryota > Metazoa > Chordata > Amphibia > Anura > Myobatrachidae > Taudactylus > Taudactylus pleione. The sequence goes on from JAUIMM010000068.1 coordinate 3,327,829, forward strand.
AGGTGACATGTACTATGACGCTGCCTGATAATTATGCACGCCTCTGAAACGGTATTGAAACACTGAGGCGCGCATGCGTCCGCAACTCCACTCCCCCGTTACTACTGCCCTGCCCCTGTTACCACCCACAAACGGCCTCTCCTGTCACTCATTCCACTGGGCTGTCAACAACGGCCAGGAACAAGCGAGCGACTGCTTGCGAACAAGTCTGAATCAGACCCTAAGCTTGAAAATGTGAATAGGCTTCGATATAGGTTAGGTCCAGTGCATTGCTGTTTTTCTGAACAACACTCTTTGAATAAGATAAGTGTGGAGATTAAGCAATTGCCTTGTGCACTGACTGTAGAGAGCCGAACCGGGAGAAGAGGTGTGGCATAATCATGCCGGCGTGGACCCGTCCCCTTCAGGAAAAAAAGAAAACACCTATTTGTAGCCGAGCTGTGTGCTGAGGAGGGAGGCCTCCCACAGGCAGAGGAGACTGTTGCTGCTCAGGAACAGCAAGTGGGCTGCTGACAGGTAAGAGCATGGGCAGAACTATGGGAGACAATGGAGGCATCTGCCGCCGGGCTCCAGCACTGAAGGGGCACCTCCTCCATTGTCCACAACATATTCACCCCACTTAGGGGTCTATTTACTAAGCAGTGTTAGGAGACAGAGTGAAAAGTGATAAGGTGCCAGCCAATCAGCTCCTAACTGCCATCTCACAGGCTGTGTTTGAAAAATGACAGTTGGGAGCTGATTGGCTGGCACCTTATCACTTTTCACTCTGTCTCCTAACACTGCTTAGTAAATAGACCCCTCAGGGCTGTAACTATGTGCACGGTCGCCCAATACATGGCACCTCCTCCCGGCACCTGAGAAGCCCCCATACACTAGTGGAGAGCTCCATGTCAGACTATCAGCTGCTGCCTTCATCTATCTATAGCCTGTCTGCATGCGAATTGCTACATTACAGTGTCAGCGGCTGTGATGGGGGGGCACCAAACTATAACTTGCCTCCGGGCGTCTGGGATGAACTTACGCCACTGGGTAAGAGGGAGGGGGGTGCGCCGGACCCGTGCCCCTGCCGGGCCTCTCCAACAATCCCGCCCCCCCTCCTCTCGGCGCCCCTGACACTGGGAGGACTATACTGGTACACTAGCGCAAATCCAAGGCATTTTCCTGTATACATCCAGTGCGATTCATAGATGATTCTCACTTTATTCAGCATCATAAACAATGTATATCACAAGGTGTGGTTTTATATAGAGATGAGCGGTTCGGTTTTACTTGGTTATGTTTGGATCTCAAAAACGGCATTATATTGGCTATCTGGCTCTCACATGTTTTGGATAGCCAATAAGATAAATCCGAACTTGCGCTAATTATGCAAAAGTCAAAACCAAACCGCTCATCTATAGTTTTATATAATACAAATTAATTCAGGTAGAAAAGCACAGGTGTTCAACTTACCAAAACTTTTGCTTTGACAAACTGAGCATCACCACATAGCAAATACAAGATCTTTGTTTGGTCACCACCATCTAAGCATGCCGCTGCCAGCGCTAGTTGAAGTTTCACAAGAAGGCGGTTTATAAGCGTCTGTCCAAGAGATTAACAGAGGAGCACAGTGGGCATATCAACAACAATAAGCTCCCTGCATATAATAATGTTGATATTTCCATGGTAACAGTTTAGAATCCATAAAGGTCATTGTGATGTAACTGTGGATGGGACATTCTGATGGTAACTAAGAGACAGTAGTACAATATACGAGGGCAGGTTTAGGAAGCCTATGGTTTTCAAGTGTTATGGATATATAAAGTCCTTTTTTTCCACAATACATTTACAGTAGTTCAACAATTCTGGACTAAATCAATGATATATGTATTACTATTATTTTACAAATTCATCAAATATTGCCTCTGATATTCTCTCATACCAGGAAACATTATGTTGGAATGTTTCCTCATTTATCTGTCTACTCTACTCCAAAACAATTGGGGAGATTTATCAAAGCTTGGAGAGAGATAAAGTGGAGATAGATAAAGTACCAACCAATCAGCTCCTGTCCTTTTTAAAGCAGTCTGTAATGTGGCAGTTAGAAGCCGATCGGTTGGTACTTTATCTCTTTCCAAGGTTTGATACATCTCCCACACAACCTGTAAAATGGCAATTAGGAGCTGATTGGTTGGACATTTATCTCTCGCCAAGGTTTGATACATCTCCACCTATGTTTGAACAATGACAGCTAGGAGCTGATTGGTACTTCATCTCTCTCTACAAGCTTTTATAAATCTCCCCCATTATATGTAATGACTTATATATCATATAATCTCATCTGTGCAGTGATGCCATCCCTGGAGTAATAAGAGATAAGGAATCACGTAGTACATACTGGGGCAAAGCATTGGCATGACATTTCTAGATTTACACACATAGTGAAACAGGTAAATTTCAACTGACCATAAAATAGAATTGGTCACCATCTGAACCATAGCGATAGATCTGGTGACACCTGGTGCGCACTCTGGATACCCCCGCACGCCGAAGGTGTGCAAGGCCGAAAAGGGGGTGTGACCTAAATAAAGGGAGCGTGGTCTTGTGGGGGATCCCGATAACATCACTCCGGGTGCAGCCCAGCATCACCATAGATGCTGGGCTGCACCCCGGAGATTGGGCTGTCAGCACTGTCAGCTCCTCTTCTATGACAGGAACCGGGTGCTGCAGGAGAATGTGACACTGCAGCACCCTGCCCTTGTTACTGAAGAGGAGCTGGCATTTTGGTGTCACCCCCTCCGAAGAATGGTCAGATTGCCTGACCGTTCCACCCACTGCAGCTGTCACTATAGACAGCTGCAGCTTGCCGATGCCCTATCCCCACAGCAGTGACAGAGCTGCCCTTGGCTGATGCACTGTGTACTCAGACAGGGATCACCGGAGGGGGGGTTATCACTCCCTCGCTCCGGCCGATGAGATGTTAATACATCTCATCATTAGTGCTTCCTGCTTCGCCTCAGTAAAGAGGTGAAGCAGGAAGCGTTATAGCGGCACGTTAAATGCCGCTATAATACATCTCCCCCAGTGTACCTAATAACCAAATGCAGTGAAATGGCACTGATTAAACCATTTGAATGTATAGATCTCTGATTTCTTTTTTTTTTTCCAAGTATATAACAGCTACATAATGTGGATAAGATATACTTGCCGACATTTAAATGGAGCTTCCCGGGAGAAGGCTCCTTCACTAGATGCAGGTGGGCAGTGATGGGGGCAGGGCCGAATGGTCGCATCATTAAGCCCCGCCCCCTCATGACAAAATGCTGCAAATCGTAGACCTTTAGATAGGGGGCGGAGCTAAATTGCACGATGAACATATCATTGTCATTAAGCCCCTCCCCCATGGATTTACGATAAGTTTCTCCCAACTTCACTAGGAACAAAAAAGGAGCCGCCCCCTAGATCTTCCATACCTGATGGCAGCACTGCTTGATCCCCACTAGTTACAGCCCTGCTGATGGGGGCAGGGCGGGGAACTGCTTGTCAGTAGAGAGAGTGATTCTCATAGAATTGACCTCGCCCCCTACTCATGGACTTGTGTTATGCTCCCCATCCTACCTATATCAATAGGTAGGGGGCAGGATGCAGGAAGGATCACCTACTGTTCTGAGAATCTGTGGGACTCTCCAAAATATGTGTGAGTCTCCCGAATGTTGTGGGAGAGTAGGTATGTATGATTTACAACTGTATATGTGTAATATCAAAATATACTGTATAATAGAACTTTTTTTTTACTATATGACATACAGTCAGGTGCATAAATATTGGGACATTGACAGTATTTTCATATTTTGGCCTCTATTCACCACCACAATGGCTTTGAAATGAAACAAACAAGATGTGCTTTAACTGCAGACTTTCAGATTTAATTTGAGGGTAATTACATCCAAATCAGGTGAACGGTGTAGGAATTGCAACGTTTTCTATATGTGCCTCACACTTTTTAAGGGGCCAAAAGTAATGGGACTATCAACTTAAAAGCTATTTCATGGACAGGTGTGGGCTATTCCCTCGTTATTTCATTATCAATTAAGTAGGTAAAAGGTTTGGAGTTGATTCTAGGTGTGACATTTGCATTTGGAATCAGTTGCTGTCGACTCTCAATATGAGATCCAAAGAGCTGTCACTATCAGAGAAGCAAGCCATCATTAGGCTGAAAAATCAAAACAAAGCCATCAGAGACATAGCAAAAACATTAGGTGTGGCCAAATCAACTGTTTGGAACATTCTTAAAAAGAAAGAATGCACCGGAGAGCTCAGCAACCCCAAAAGACCCAGAAGACCACGGAAAACAACTGTGGTGGATGACAGAAGAATTATTTCCCTGGTGAAGAAAAACCCCTTCACAACAGTTGGCCAAATCAAGAACACTCTCCAGGAGGTAGGTGTATATGTGTCAAAGTCAACAATCAAGAGAAGACTTCATAAGAGTTAATATAGAGGGTTCACCACAAGATGTAAACCATTGGTGAGCCTCAAAAACAGGTAGACCAGATTAGAGTTTGCCAAACAACATCTAAAAAAGCCATTACAGTTCTGGAACAACATCCTATGGACAGATGAGACAAAGATCAACTTGTACCAGAGTGATGGGTAGAGAAGAGTATGGAGAAGGAAAGGAACTGCTCGTGTTCCAAAACATACCACCTCATCAGTGAAGCATGGTGGTGGTTGTGTCATGGCATGGGCATGTATGTCTGCCAATGGAACTGGTTCCCTTGTATTTATTGATGATGTGACTGCTGACAAGAGCAGCAGAATGAATTCTGAAGTGTTTCGGGCAATATTATATGCTCATATTCAGTCAAATGCTTCAGATCTCATTGGACGGCGCTTCACAGTGCAGATGGACAATGACCCGAAGCATACTGCAAAAGCAACCAAAGAGTTTTTTAAGGCTAAAAAGTGGAATGTTATGCAATGGCCAAGTCAATCCCCTGACTTGAATCTGATTGAGCATGCATTTCACTTGATGAAGACAAAACTGAAGGGAAAATGCCCCAAGAACAAGCAGGAACTGAAGACATTTGCAGTAGAGGCCTGGCAGAGCATCACCAGGGATGAAACCCAGCATCTGGTGATGTCTATGCGTTCCAGACTTCAGGCTGTAATTGCCTGCAAAGGGTTTGCAACAAAGTATTAAAAAGTGAAAGTTAGATTTAGGTTTGTTTAGTTTGTCCCATTACTTTTGGCCCCTTAAAAAGTGGGAGGCACATATAGAAACCATTGTAATTCCTACACCGTTCACCTGATTTGGATGTAATTACCCTCAAATTAAATCTGAAAGTCTGCAGTTAAATCACATCTTCTTTGTTTCATTTCAAAGCCATTGTGGTGGTGAATAGAGGCCAAAATCTGAAAATTCTGTCAATGTCCCAATATTTATGCACCTGACTGTATGCATACTTAAGGGACTATTGAGGTTTTACAATATAATTTAGGACATTGTGGTTTTGTAATATGTGGCCATTTATATCTATTTAATATACTGTAGAGCTTATTGGATAATACAGTATGTAGCTTATTATAGGTAGTATACATTCTATAAGATGAGTTTAAATGACAATTTCTTGTTTTATTAAAAATCATTTACATATGAGAATACAGTCTGATCACCGAGCATAAGATACACATAGATTTATCCCTGCGCTGTGACTAAACTAGGCCAGTGCCAGTTCCTGGCAACGTTGGAGAAGTCACGTAAGACGTCACGACTTTGCTTGTGTCAGTGTAGAGGAGACCACGCTGTCAGTCTGGAATGAATGGAGGAGACTCTGAGCTGCAGACAGTGGGAAATTGAAGAACGTGGTGACGATCAGAAGCCGGGTCCTTTAAACCATTGGGGTGGAGGAAGCAGAAGACTGAACAGATATGGAGAGGGACACATGAATGGACATACAATTATGGGGAGGGGGTAGCACAATAATTAACATACAGATATCCCCAGCACATTTCCAAGACACTTTGGATACTGTCCATCTAAATCTCAACTGTGCCACTGTGTGTACACTCCGTGGGACGCAAGCACTGTGCAACTTTTTTTTTTTTCAAACTGTTTTTATTTGAATTTGTCACTGTAATGGATACAATAGATCGTATAAACATACAAAATGTAATACCAGAACAGGGGGTAGCAATAGTCACATTGCAGACATCATAGAACAAATCAATGATTGGGAATATATCCCCGCATGAAACATTTTTTTAAATAAATCATATAACACATATATTAATTACACTAAATTATTGATGAGAAGGAGGGAAAGAAGAAAAAAATTGTTTAGCCGAATTGGATAGGAGGATCAGATAGAAACACTCTAGTTTCGTACCATAACATAGAACAAAAACAATTCTGAATTTATTGTTTGATTGAGATATGTATAGTATCGATAAAAGATTCCCATATAGAGAAAAATGTCTCCAGTCATTTGTTCTTTATGTAAGGACGTCTCCACCCAGTCCATCTTGAACACCTGAAAAAGCTTTTCCGAAAACATTTGTATAGAGGGAAAAGAATATTGTATCCGTTGCTGTAATATACACTACGCTACCGCCGAGAGAATCAAAAGCAGTCTACAACAACCTGGTGAAATTGTAGAGGTGGTTGTTAGAATGCCAAAGATGGTCCATTCTTTGGTCAATGGTAAAAAATTCACTAGTTCCGAAAGGCAAACTGCTTAACTTGAAGCCAAAATGCATTAATAGAGAAGCAATCCGAAAAACAATGATAAAGGGAAGCATCTGGTCTCGTACATTTTGGGCAAGTGGATGAAGAGGAAAGACCAATTAAATGACTAGGAGAGGGGGAAAAATATCCGCTATAAAAAAGTTATAAAACATTTCCTAATAAGTTGTAGCAGATAAAACTCGAATAGAATACAGAAGGGCGTTCAGAATTTTTGATTCACTAAGGTCAGGAAAGTGCTTCAGCCAACGTGTTAATCCACTGTCCTAATGACCACTGTAATACAGTGTTTGGAGTATTTTGTAAAACAAGGAGATGGCCCCCCTAGACCCAATAGTGGTTTGGAGGGCAGTATCCAATTGATTCATCCAGTCCATAGGGGAAAGGAGAAGCCACCTTAGAGGTATAATGCTGCGCCTGCAAGAAGGACAAGTTATGGGAATGTAAAAAGGGAGAAAGAATCTGAGCCTGTGCAACATTTTAATGACTTAGAAGCATGCGCAGTTGAAAAACATCAACCATTTGCGTGAATATTGGCACTGCTGCCAACTCAGAAAAAGCCACTATTTGAGGAGAGGAAACGTTAAGTAGCTGGTATAGCTAAACCACCATAGATGAGCCTATTTGCCTACATCAATGTAGTTCAGAAATGTTGTTATATAGGTGCAATCCATATATACTGTATTATATTTTATGTTGAAGAATGAATATGTATGTTATCTGCTATAAGCCTCAGGGGCATTTTGACAGAAGAGGGGGCATTGTGTGCAGTGCCTACCATTGACAATCTACACCTAAGTCTGTGAGTGTCCACAAGGAGGTGGTGTCCGGAACCCCCTGTTTTTTTACCCAGAGTGACACTTACCCCCAGCACATGGTATGGATAATTAACTTTCACTATTTACAGTCAGGTGCATAAATATTGGGACATTGACAGAATTTCATATTTTGGCCTCTATTCACCACCACAATGGCTTTGAAATGAAACAAACAAGATGTGCTTTAACTGCAGATTTTCAGATTTAATTTGAGGGTAATTACATCCAAATCAGGTGAACGGTGTAGGAATTACAACGGTTTCTATATGTGCCTCCCACTTTTTAAGGGGCCAAAAGTAATGGGACACACTAAACAATCCTAAATCTAACTTTCACTTTTTAATACTTTGTTGCAAATCCTTTGCAGGCAATTGCAGCCTGAAGTCTGGAACGCATAGACATCACCAGATGCTGGGTTTCATCCCTGGTGATGCTCTGCCAGGCCTCTACTGCAAATGTCTTCAGTTCCTGCTTGTTCTTGGGGCATTTTCCCTTCAGTTTTGTCTTCATCAAGTGAAATGCATGCTCAATCGGGTTCAGGTCAGAGAATTGACTTGGCCATTGCATAATATTCCACTTTTTAGCCTTAAAAAACTCTTTGGTTGCTTTTGCAGTATGCTTCGGGTCACTGTCCATCTGCACTGTGAAGCGCCGTCCAATGAGTTCTGAAGCATTTGACTGAATATGAGCATATAATATTGCCCGAAACACTTCAGAATTCATTCTGCTGCTTTTGTCAGCAGTCACATCATCAATAAATAAAAGGGAACCAGTTCCATTGGCAGCCATACATGCCCATGCCATGACACTACCACCACCATGCTTCACTGATGAGGTGGTATGTTTTGGAACACGCGCAGTTCCTTTCCTTCTCCATACTCTTCTCTACCCATCACTCTGGTACAAGTTGATCTTTGTCTCATCTGTCCATAGGATGTTGTTCCAGAACTGTAATGGCTTTTTTAGATGTTGTTTGGCAAACTCTAATCTGTTCTTCCTGTTTTTGTGGCTCACCAATGGTTTACATCTTGTGGTGAACCCTCTATATTCACTCTTGTGAAGTCTTCTCTTGATTGTTGACTTTGACACATATACACCTACCTCCTGGTGAGTGTTCTTGATTTGGCCAACTGTTGTGAAGGGGTTTTTCTTCACCAGGGAAATAATTCTTCTGTCATCCACCACAGTTGTTTTCCGTGGTCTTCCGGGTCTTTTGGTGTTGCTGAGCTCTCCGGTGCGTTCTTTCTTTTAAGAATGTTCCAAACAGTTGATTTGGCCACACCTAATGTTTTTGTTATCTCTCTGATGGGTTTGTTTTGATCTTTCAGCCTAATGATGGCTTGCTTCACTGATAGTGACAGCTCTTTGGATCTCATATTGAGAGTCGACAGCAACTGATTCCAAATGCAAATGTCACACCTAGAATCAACTCCAGACCTTTTACCTGCTTAATTGATAATGAAATAACGAGGGAATAGCCCACACCTGTCCATGAAATAGCTTTTGAGTTGATCGTCCCATTACTTTTGGCCCCTTAAAAGGTGGGAGGCGCATATAGAAACCATTGTAATTCCTACACTGTTCACCTGATTTGGATGTAATTACCCTCAAATTAAATCTGAAAGTCTGCAGTTAAAGCACATCTTGTTTGTTTCATTTCAAAACCATTGTGGTGGTGAATAGAGGCCAAAATATGAAAATTCTGTCAATGTCCCCAATATTTGTGCACCTGACTGTATCTATCTTTGGAACGCTTTGGACTGTTCAGTCACAGATTTGGGACTTATTGTACCTTTATGTCCTCCTTGATACCAGAAGTCCCATGAAAACTTGTTTCTTACTTTATTTTCACTCAGTGTGTCCTTATGTCCATGACACCCAGTGGTGCATGGTAATTTATATTCTGCTGCTTTGTTTATTTGCATTATATGCACTTTGGATAAGAAACATTTTTTACTCGATTTATATTTCATGTGTCGGAAGTTTGCTGCTGTATTTTATGCAAATTTGTATGAATTCATATAATTTGGTCACCAAGTTTTTATCTTTTATTGTAATTTTTATTGCATTATTAATAAATTCAGTTTGCCATTTGGCTTAGATCATCCCACTGGAATTCATTTCACCATCAGCGCTAGTGTCACTACACCTTTCACTTGTCATTTCTCATAATTGGGGCTAGGGATAGCCCTAGTGATCACCAGCTGCTTTTGGGGGAGGGCTTAGGGACCTACCACTTTTGTTCACGTTACACAGGCTACTGCAGCTAACGTCATGTTCAGATGGTGTTTGCTGCCGGGACAAACTCTGGAATACTTCTCATTTTGTAGCTTGGTAAATCTTATAGCTTTGCAGCCCCCATAGAAACGCACAGGGGGCTTCAGCTGCTCATGAAAATGATGGGGTCGCGTCAAATATCTACTGTGGTCCCTCCTTCATACATACAGGGGATCTTTGCAGGTACCCCCACGAGAGATATGCAACAAATATTATTTGATAAATAGGCTGCCGTACCCTTTATAATATGTGAAAACTCAATAAGAACTTAATAAGTTAAATATTTAATTCCAGTGTAAGATAATGCTGCTGTAATTTCCTTAGTGATAACACTGCAAGGGACAAATTATAATAAAGAGCATAAAATAAGCTATATTGTACACAGTGGCTAATAGATCGATTTCTTATTATACTAACATGTTAATCCATTTTCTAACTGCTAGAATAGTGGAGCAAACCAAATGCAGGGCCAAATGTAATAGGGTGAGAGTTTAGAAAATGTGAGAGTTTAGCAGTAAACTCTCACATTGGTTGAGTTATATCTTCAAAATGGGAAAACATCTGAATGAGATTTTAAATCGTGAGAGTTTTTTAAGTCTAAAAAAACATGCAAGTTCACTCTGTTACTTTGTTTTAGGACTCTATTACTTTGGCAAAGTTTAAAAAGTGTCAGAAACTCTCACTTTTCTAAACTCTCACCCTATTACATTTGGCCCGCTATCTTCATGTGTGATGTCAATTCCTAATGTACTGTATATTGTACTCCTTATTGCACTTTACCATCTGTCCTGCAGAGGTCAGCAGAGTGGCAACAGTGCTTACTCTTAAGTGGGTCAGCATGCCAGCTCAGAGGCTAAAGCTGTAGTTGCATAAGAACAGTGGTGTTTAAATTTAGGAATGTATGTGGGTCAGTGTGCTATGTGAGGCCAAGTCTGGCTGTTTACACAGATCTTTCTTGGTGGCTGCACATTTGGGTTTATCTTTTCCACAGACTTCATAAGACACACAGTACCTGACTCCACGCCAGGATGATCTAGGGCCCATTAGGAATAATGAGAACATCCCTCATTCTATCAACTATCCCTACTGTCACTAAACACTACTAAATCCCAAATAGTGTAATATGTTCTCTTTGCAGATACATGCAGGACTAGGTTGATCAAGGACCAACTGCAACTAATGCAGGCAGGGGCGTAGCCAGAACTTTTTGGGCCCCATAGCAACATTTTGAGGGGGCCCAGCCCCATTGCATCTAGGAAGGCAACTTTCTCCACACTGGTTGCTCATTTTATGCCACATAGTAGTGCCCTAGTTAATTTTATGTACCATACTAGTGCCCTAGTTAATTGTATAGCCCATAGTAGTGCCATAATTCATTTTATGTCCCATAGTAGTGTCCTAGTTCATTTTGTGCTCCATAGTAGTACCCTAGTTCACATTATACCCACAGAGCCTCCCATTCAGATTATGACACATTGTAGTACCCTCAGTTCACAATATGCCCCATTGTATTGCTGCCAGTACACATTACACCACACAATGCCTTCAGTTCCCATGCCACATAGTGTTCCCAGTAGAAATTATGCCATATTGAAGTGCCCCCAATTCATATTACGCCACATTGCAGTGCCAGCAGTACTTATTATGTAACACTAAAGTGCCTCCAGTTCATATTGTGCCACAATACAGTGCCCTACAGTTGATATAATGCCACATTACATTTCCACATTTCCAATTATGCCACATTAAAGTTCCATGGGTCACTTTATGCCACTCTATAGTGTCTTCAGTTCATATTGTGCCACATTACAGTGCTCCAGTTCATATTATGCCACATTACAGTGCTCCAGTTCATATTATGCCAAATTACAGTGCTCCAGTTCATATTATGCCACATTACAGTGCAACCTGTACACTATAACATGCACTACACCCCCTTTCTTACCATTATAGCATCCACTACACACACCGCTCCCTGAAAATTAAATGTTACCCCATTAGGCAACCTTATCCTACATAGAAGTCTAGTAACATAGTATATCACACTGAGTTCGCTTAGTTCATAAAAGAAGTAATCAAGGAAAAGCCTATTACGTTTCACCTGGGGTCACCACTTACTCCCTTGCTCAATGACACATTTTATAAGCTGGCTACAATGGGGGAGATAATGTATGGCACATATTTGGGGTGTCTTATAAATTGGGCAGTTATCTATTAACAATAATCTAATCCTGAAGCAACTAAAAAGTAGATTATAGAATTCCACATTTTTTTTTATAGATATTTACAATGTCATGCAGTGGTGGCAGAGTTTGGAGGTGAGCCCACCCCCCAATTTGCCCCTCTCAAAAGCTTTCTTTACAATATATAGGCTCTGGTACAGTGATGTCAATACTGTATTCATATATTCTGCCGGATGACATTAATATCCTCCTGCCAAGTCTCAGAGATACAATCAGGTCTCAGATGATGAATGGGACTTTATGCTTGGTGATACTAAAGGTGTACTTCATGTGTAAGATTTCATCAAATATATCTGTATATATTGCATAGAGATTATCTCACTCCTCTTGGTGTATTCAAGTGGGTATGATACAAAAGGTGGACAATGAAAAGGTTGACAATCATTTGTCCTATACCAGAAGGTCGACATGTCAAAAGTTAGACAGTACAGAAGGTCGACATGTACAAAAAGTTGACAAGTTCAAAAGCTTGACCTTTTGTCATGTCAACCTTCTGGAGTCGACCAAATGATTGCTGACTTTTTCATTGACCATCCAACCTGAACCCATTCAAGTTGGGTAAACAGATAACCTTGTATTGCCCTGTGGGAACTGTAGAGCATCTTTTTAATCTATGCTGTATGAATACCCCAATGGATGTTCCCCATTTAAACCCAGAGCTACTGTATATCTGTGTGGCATTCCTCTGGAAGATAACTTGGGCAACACATTTAAATATATATTTAATTTGTTTTCACTGGCCAAGGTCATATTAGCCAGTTCAAGGAGGGCAGAGGATACCCCTTGCTTATGTGACTGGGTGGCCCTTGTAATTGACACTCAGCTCCTGACACAGTGAGGGAGTCGGCACTGCATACAGACTGGTCCCCGGGGGCAGTCCGCATTTCCGGGACCCCCGGAGTGACTAAAACAGGGGTTCGGGCCACAAGGCCATGCCCCTACCCGTGAGGCCACGCCATCTCTTTGCTGGGTGTCACCGCGAGGCCACTCCCCGCACCGGGTGTCACCACTGTGAGGGACGCCACTGGACTGAGTCCAGTTACGCATTATAGGACTGATTCTGATTCCCAATGGTGATGCCAATAACACTTGCTACAAATGTACAATCGTGAACACAATCTTCTACAGATATAGATGAACTAATACAGATAGATTGCACTAAATAACATTTCAGATGACAATGTTCTATGAACATTCAATTAATGTTCCAGCCAATGCCTCGGTGATAGAAGTTTCTATATTAGCAGCAACAGTGTTGGCACTCGTGATATGCATCAGGTACTTAGATAGTTTTGTGGTGGAGTGTACATAGAGAGGTGTTCAGCGTCTCTGACTCTGATGTCTTATCACAGTGGGTCCCGCTGTAGATGTTATAGCTGGTCTGTGTAGTAGATGTTTGTGGCTTGTAATCTTGGTGTGGTATAGCTGTCTGTAGCAAGGTGGGTCTGCATGAGACACTCACCAGGAATCAGGGTTGGATAACCTTGTCTTCTAAGAGATGCTGCCAACGGTGTGCCAGCACGCATGTCACACCAGACAGTCCACAGCATAGAACACACCACAACAGAGGGGCTGAGCATGATATAAAAACCTGCCTATCTATCCATTGTGAGGTTGGGCTACCTCTACTATCAGCAGCACGGAATGGGTTCAAATCCCGACCCTGGAATCCCGTTTAGGACAGAATACTGACTGGCTGATAAGTATACTATCCCTCCCCTCTACCCCTCTTAACCCTCTTTTTGTCGTGCCTAACACTAACCTCCCTGGGGGGGGTGCCTAACCCTATCCCCCCACCCTGGTGGTGCCTAACCCTAACCTCCCTTACCCACACGCTAAACCTAAGTATCCCGTGGGGGTGCCTAACCCTAACCCCCCCTCCCCACAGCCTAACCCTAAGTTCCCCCCGGGGGTGCCTAAGCCTAGCCCCCCCGTGGCTAATACTTACTTGCGTCTGGTGTCTTATGATCAGGAAGCCAGCTGTCAGGATTCCGACACCAGTATCCTGATGCATAAGGGGTTACTGGCGTCTGTATTTTGCCCTGTGGCGGTGTGCTGGCCGCGGTATATCGACCGCCGGCATCTCGTCTGTCGGGATGTAAACTACATCCCAGCAGCACACCTCATACCATTAGACTAGTACCCTAGTACGCAGGTAAACCTCAGTATTTGTGCAAATGGATTGATCCATATGTTGACGAATCACTCTTTCCATGAAATGGGCATTTCTTGCCGGCAACTCGTGGCTATCATGCGAATGTAGCCAGACCTTTGGACTCAAAAAAGAGGAGGGGGAGTGGCTGTGCAGATTAAGTGCTATAATAGCTAGATATGGGTATGCTGCTATTGGAGAAAAAGGGATCCTCCTATCCCTATATACAAATATGTACAATAGAGAAGCACCAGCGCATCACCTACAGCCATGGCCAAATGTTTTGAGAATGACAGTATTGGTTTTCACAAAGTCTGCTGCTTCAGTTTTTATGATGGCAATTTGCATATACTCCAAAATGTCATGAAGAGTGATCAGATGAATTGCAATTAATTGCAAAGTCCCTCTTTGTCATGCCAATGAACTTAATCCCGAAAACAACATTTCCACTGCATTTGAGCCCTGCCACAAAGGACATGCTGACATCATGTCAGTGATTCTTTCGTTAACACAGGTGAGAGTGTTGACGAGGACAAGGCTGGAGATCACTCTGTCATGCTGATTGAGTTAGAATAACAGACTGGAAGTTTTAAAAGGAGGGTGGAGCTTGAAATCATTGTTCTTCCTCTATTAACCATGCAAGAAAACACGTGCAGTCGTCATTGCTTTGTAAAAAAGGGCTTCACAGGCAAGGATATTGCTGCTAGTAAGATTGCACCTAAATCAACCATTTATCGGATCATCAAGAACTTCAAGGAGAGAGGTTCAATCGTTGTGAAGAAGGCTTCAGGGTGCCCAAGAACGTCCAGCAAGCTCCAGGACCATCTCATAAAGTTGATTCAGCTGCCGGGATCGGGGCACCACAAGTGCAGAGCTTGCTCAGGAATGGCAGCAGGCAGGTGTGAGTGCATGTTCACGCTCAGTGAGGCGAAGTCTTTTGGAGGATGGCCTGGTGTCAATAAGGGGCAGCAAAGAAGCCACTACTCTCCAGGAAAAACATCAGGGACAGACTGATATTCTGCAAAAGGTACAGGGATTGGACTGCTGAGGACTTGTCTGGAGAAGGAAAGGTGAGCGCTACCATCAATCCTATGTCATGCCAACAGTAAAGCATCCTGAGACCATTCATGTGTGGGGTCATTTCTCAGTCAAGGGAGTGGGCTCACAATTTTGCCTAAGAACACAGCCATGAATAAAGAATGGTACCAAAACATCCTACAAAAGCAACTTCCCCCAGCCATCTAAGAACAGTTTGGTGATGAACAATGCCTTTTCCAGCATGATGGAGCACCCTGCCATAAGGCAAAAGTGATAACTAAGTGGCTCGGGGAACAAAACATTGAAATTTTGGGTCCATGGCCAGGAAACTCCCCAGACCTTAATCCCATTGAGAACTTGTGGTCAATCCTCAAGAGGTGGGTGGACAAACAAAAACCCACAAATCCTGACAAACTCCAGGCATTGATTAGGCAAGGATTGGCAGCCATCAGTCAGCATGTGGCCCAGAAGTTGATTGACAGCATGCCAGGGCGAATTGCAGAGGTCTTGAAAAAGAATGGTCAACACTGCAAATATTGACTCTTTGCATAAACTTAATGTAATTGTCAATAAAAGCCATTGACACTTATGAAATGCTTGTAATTTTACTTCAGTATACCATAGTAACATCTGACAAAAAGTCTAAAAACACTGAAGAAGCAAACTTTGTGAAAACCAATAATTGTGTCATTCTCAAAACTTTTGGCCATGGCTGTATATATAATAACTAATCAGTATTGAATATACTCTATTTATTAGGGTAAAATAAATAAATAAGACTGAATAATTGATAAACAATAGTCTATAAATATAAAGCCTAATACTGGTATACCACAATGAAACATATATAAACAGGGGGAAATAGTAAAAATAGCGAGGCACTTGAAAAATATTTGGCAATATAATGTGACAGAGTCCTCAAAATAAAATCTAAATTAAAAACTTGATATCCAAGCAAACATGAATTGTCCATATACAGCACAATCATTGGTGATATGCACAGAGCATTGTATAATTGGATCAGTCACTTAATCCGATTGGTTAAAGGATAAGGTAAATAACCACATAGAAAGTCTGGTAGGTTGCACTTACCCAACTTGAAAATTGTAACGGGTGCCCATGAATAAGGTGTGAATTCAGAGTCAGGGGGTTTTGCCGGCAACAGGTAAACCAAGGGTCTACAGGTACTCACTAGGGATGCTGTACCGGGACGCACATGCTCCTCCTACCAACGCGTTTCACCTATTTAGAGGCTTCATCAGGGAACTAGAGAGGTTCATTTGTGGCTGCAGACACAGGTGGGGTGTCGGTTTCAGGAGGGATCTTTTGTACCCTGCATGGAGTGGGTGCAATGATGATGGCCATGGTAGCAGATGGAAAAATAGTGGGTTGCCTGGCTTTCCACAAGAAGATGGACAGACACGTGTATAGATATATAGGCACAATACATATAGCATAAGGTACTAAGCAGGCTGCCATGGCCACACAAGAGAAAATCTTATGCCAAACTCAAGGTTCTGACGGCCAAAGACTGCAAAGATTTGTTGCTAAAGGACCGACTGGACTTCTTTTTATACATCTGGTTAATCTCATTTATTGATTGGGAATTCTCTGGATGGTAACTACCTACTATTATCACATTGGACATGATGGTTCATCAGTGAGCTATCCTATAATATAACCATACTTCAGAGTACTAATTTGATGTAATACTTGTGCTATTACTTATTGCATTTTTATGTAGTTATTGTTGTTTATTATTATTATCATTATCATCATCATTATTAACAGCAACAATAATAATAATAAATTGGTTTTATCATCAAGCCATTATTCACATTAAATTAAAACTAAGCCCTCCAAAATGTTTTTACGTACTGTAGAATTTTATCTTTGGAGTATTTTTTTAATTTAACCAGAAAAGTCTAAAAAGTTGGTCAATTCACGTTGAAACTTTTCCATAAACTGCAGCAGACTTGGAGAGTTAATATGTAGAATTTACATAGCTTTAACTTTTTTTCATTCTGAAATATTTTTACCTACATACCTCAACTCAGCTCCTCCACTCATTATCTATGTACTTTGGCTTCTGTACAACACTAACCCATCTGTGAAGAATAATCACCTACACGTAGAGCTTCACAGCTGTAGATGGCTAAGTATCATATTCCAACTAATGGGGATGTAGCCAAAGGCCGACAATGACAATGTCGACAGGCAACAAATGTCGACATTGTCAAAATGCCAATATTAGGGTTAGGCCACGGGCGTGAAGGTTAGGGTTAGGGACCCGGAAGCCGCACTAGACTCACTACAGCTGTAGGGAGCAAGGCAAGTCACCGCTGGGCCACCAGCGATGTCGACATTCTAATATGAATGTCGACATGGTCAACGTCAACATATCATACCACACCCCAACTTAAGTATTCAAACCCAGGGCAGCTACTCCATATGTACTGCAGAAATTATAGAGGATAATGTTAGTTTGCTGCACTAAAAAGAATAAAAAATCTGCTCTGTCTTACTGGATTGGTATATAGGTAAATGGACTTTTGTTGCTCTGTGTAAACACCGTTTCAAGACCTTGAAAAAGCGTCCGTAGTGGCGTGAAACATTGGTGTTTACATGGAGCAACAAAAGTCCACATCTCCACTACAGACGGGACAAGAAGCAAAAGAGACCGCCGACCTTGACATTATCAGGAGCCACAGCGAGTCACTAACTCTACAGTCCCCGTGAATACGGAGAAGGCACGGTGCGGCAGGAGCCGCAAAGGTAGGGTAATAATAGGGACAGTGAATAACCAATTAGAACGGCCAATACCTTACGCACTAAGCACAAAAGCGCTAAACATTGGCTATTTGTGTTTGTTACTGCTTTGCTTACCCAAACCCCACCTCACTTCCCTATCCCTTAACCTTCTCCCCTCCACTATTTCTTCATACAGCTTTTAGCGATTTACTGGTTTTCATTTTAATATTGTTGTTTGTTTGTTTGACCGCAGGTTTTTTCTTTTTCTTTTTTATATTTTATTAAATTTTTTTATTTTTGCTTATCCAAACCCCACCTCACTTCACTATCCTTTACCCATCTCCCCTCTATTTCTTCATACAACTTTTTAGCGATTTATTGTTTTTTTATATTGGTGTCTGT
Source organism: Taudactylus pleione (assembly GCA_031769625.1). Lineage (NCBI taxonomy): Eukaryota > Metazoa > Chordata > Amphibia > Anura > Myobatrachidae > Taudactylus > Taudactylus pleione. Next base: position 3,346,234 of record JAUIMM010000068.1, read on the forward strand.
GTTTTTTTTTTTTGTTTGTGTGTTTTTTATTTATTTATGCAAATACATCCACCCTGTATCATACACTAACATGTTCATTTAGTGCTCAATGTGGTAACATTTACCTATATGTAGAAATTATAGACGTTGTCAAAAAGTCCAAAATTCCTTTTGAGGTATTAACTTGCTGCTGAAAGTGGAACTAAACCTATAACAAAAATCTTTAGAAATGTTTTTCCCAATCTTGCGAAGTTCATTATCGCTAGAGTTTGGTATGGACCAGACTGTCACGATATTTTTAAATGGAAAGCTCGTCAATGAGGTTTCCAATCATGAACATCACCTCTACACTTGCACAAATGCGATTTCCAAATATTATTAGCTTTGAGACAGGTGGTGAAACTCACGGTTGGTGTATGTATAAAGATATACGTGCAAACTGCAATGTCCGGTTTTGGCCCTGCCTTGCCTTATATGCTGTGCCACTTTTGTTATTTATATTTATTATATATCGTTAGAAATATGATAAAATACCACTTCCTTAACGCACTTGGAAAAGCAGCCTATGTTCAAAACACAAGGTTCACCTTAAAACCCCCAAATAACTAGTAAGTAGCAACAATGTGATTTGTAAAAGCCCGTGGCACTAACCCAGTGAATTTGGTAATGAAAATAAAAAATAAATAAATCAATAAATAAAAACTAATTACTTTCTCTCTTGAGTGTCAGTTTCCGTCATATTCTTCTGAAGAGCACTAAATGCTCGAAATGCATTAAGGACTGCAGACTGTGGCTACAAACAAGGAACCTATACCTGTTACTGACACTGTTTGTGAGACACTGTGGGCAAATCCGGAGTGTCTACAGTGCATTCCAAAACTGAATCTCTACCACCATCTGACACGCAGGCCTCTAGGCTCTTTTGCTGCCTTATGAACTTATGCATTTATATGCTAATATTGTGTTTAATGTTTTATCTGATGATGATTTTCTATGTATGGTCAATGTGGAGCTAATAAACTGTTATGTTTAATTTTATGCAGGATTATGGTATGTTCTGTCTCTCTTTTTTATTTTATTTATTATATATCGTTGTTTTATTAGGTCTTTTTTATATTGGGGGTTTGCCTAATTCAGGATCCCTACTACATGAAATACTCACACGTGATTGTATTCCCTTGATGATGTATTTTGTAATGAAGACCTTTTTCTCTGCTTTTTTATTCTTTGTTTGATGCATTATTTAAAAAAACAAAAAAATGGCTGATTCAAAAAAGTGTAATCAAACCTGAAAAAAATCAAGTGATGTTATAAATGAGGATGACTGAGACTGGATGACCTTACTCCACCAGGTGGTCAATTTGCGTAGAGATTACTCTTCCTTGAGCAACTGGAGTGGTCTTACTTCCCCACTAGTACATATACAGTAATATATGGATTCCCTTTCATTGTTAGTAACCACTTGTTACTGACTCCTGCATCGTGGGTGGGTAACTCACTGCTACCACCAGGCTCCTACATCGGCACCTGGAACCCCTTGATCTAAGGTTCTAACACAGGCACCTGAACCGCTTCTCCCAGGCTCCTACAACTGTCAGCTGGAACTACTTACTCATGGGTATATGTCAAGCTACTGCAACACCTCGTAGTTAATGTCAGCTAATGCCCCACTGGCCACTTCATATGGACCAGTGCAGCGCTTAGTAGTGGGCTTGAGCTTGGAGACACTAGGTTCAACAGCAGGACAGCTGGAGAACGGAAGAGCTTTTGGCACGTCTCTAGTCACAGGATACAATTGTATGTAGGCATTTCTTGAAGCAAGATGATGTTCATTAGTTCCAAATAAATGTCCTGAAAAAGACATTACTCTCAGTAAAGCTACCAAGTCTACACACAGCATACAGAAGTTACATTCGTCAATGACGGTCAGGGGATATAAAAAATAGGACTTGCAAAGCTCCTTTAATTCAGTTTCAGGTGCCTGCATCCAGGGGCTTCCAGAAGCAGCTCCCAACTGGATTACTCCAGATGTGGGACCCCCCAGTTGTCTGGGTGAGGAACTGCATATGCTATAAGCCCATGGAGAGCTCCAGATCCACCTAGACCACCAGGGAAAGGAATAGTGCAATTGTATTTAAGTACATTTTAAATAAATATACTGCATAACATTTAAAACATTTCATATATACAGATCTACCTTTCAGCTTTACACAAAGAATCTGTAGCACGGGGTTTTCTTACCCAACTGCAGTGCTGTACAAAACACTTCCCCTATTTTAGCAAATATACCCCCTAGTGTTGGAACTTCAACCATTTCAGCATTGGCATTACTGGAAGCTCTCACCTGGTTCCCAAAATAATTTACAACACACCGTGCTCAGTGCTAAGTACTGAGGTACTGAGCTACCTCTTTTACAGCCCTGCAGCGATATATTACCTATACTGCTTTTTTGAATGATGGAACAGCTCTATTATTTCAATATATAAAAAATCAGAGTTATGGTAGACTTACTAGATAATGGGATTTTGGTACCTACCGGTAAATCCTTTTCTCTGATTCCACAGGGGACACTGGAGGTGCTTAATATAAAGGCGTGGATAGCTGGAGCTGGCACTTTAAAATTTAGAAGTGTGAAGCTCCTCCCCCTCTATGCCCCACCAGCCCTCAGTTTAGAAAATGAAGACCGAGAGGAGGTGGAGAACAAGCGGAGTGAAAAGGAGAGAACACACAATAACTGAATCATACAACATACAGAACAAAACCGAACAGGCAGGCATAGAGCGCAGAGGTGGGCGTCCAGTGTCCCCTGTGGAATCAGAGAAAAGGATTTACCGGTAGGTACCAAAATCCCATTTTCTCTTTCATCCACTAGGGGACACTGGAGGTGCTTACGCTGGGGACGTCCCAAAGTTATCCCCATGGGCGGGAGTGCTCTGTGGTGCCTGCAGAACAAGGCGGCCAAAACGGGACGCCGAAGAGGCAAACGTATCAAATTTGTAAAACTTGACAAACGTGTGAACTGAAGACCAAGTGGCCGCACGACACAATTGTGACGTAGATGCTCCTCTACCGGCCGCCCATGAAGCACCCACAGAACGTGTGGAATGAGCCGAAATTGACGAAGGAGGCCGACGGTTAGCACCAACATAAGCTTGATGAATAGTCAGCCGGATCCAACGTGCTAAAGTCTGCTTAGATGCTGGCCAACCCCTCCGAACCGCATCATAGAGGTGTCACACGCCGCTCTGGAGACCCCAGAATCAGACCCCGCTGCTTACCTTTGCGGGCACTGACCCGCGCTGTCTTCCGGCTCCCTCGCTGTACTCCTCCCTCAGGGCGATCTTCTCTGTTCTCCTCTGGAGGGTCCCGCTGCTGTGCTGCTTCCTCGCCGCCTCCTGCTGATCGGTTGTCCCCGCTGGTTTCTTCCTAGAAGCACTGTCCTCCGGTCCATGGGCGCGGCCATCTTGGATTGCCCATGTGACTCCACTTCCAAAAATGAGGAATCTTCTCCTTCTCTCTCAGCCTGTCAGCTCTCAGCGTCCACTATAAAAGGATCCCCAATGCTGACACAAGTTGCCAGTGCAACTACTTTCTTAGTTCTACTAAGTGAGCCTTCCCACTGTGCTCCGAAGGTGTTTCCTGCTAGTTTTCACCTCCCAGCTACCAACGTCTCCACACGGCTATCCAGCCGCTCCACGTAGCCACCCAGCTACCAACGTCTCCACACGGCTATCCAGCCGCTCCACGTAGCCACTCAGCTACCAACGTCTCCACGCGGCTATCCAGCCGCTCCACGTAGCCACTCAGCTACCAACGTCTACCCACGGCTATCCAGCCGCTCCACGTAGCCACCCAGCTACCAACGTCTCCACAAGGCTATACAGTCGCTCCACGTAGCCACGCAGATACCAACGTCTCCACACGACTATCCAGCCGCTCCACGTAGCCACTCAGCTACCAACGTCTACCCACGGCTATCCAGCCGCTCCACGTAGCCACCCAGCTACCAACGTCTCCACAAGGCTATACAGTCGCTCCACGTAGCCACGCAGATACCAACGTCTCCACACGGCTATCCAGCCGCTCCACGTAGCCACTCAGCTACCAACGTCTACCCACGGCTATCCAGCCGCTCCACGTAGCCACCCAGCTACCAATGTCTCCACACGGCTATCCAGCCGCTCCACGTAGCCACTCAGCTACCAACGTCTACCCACGGCTATCCAGCCACTCCACGTAGCCACTCAGCTACCAATGCCTACCCACGGCTATCCAGCCGCTCCACGTAGCCACTCAGCTACCAACGTCTACCCACGGCTATCCAGCCGCACCACGTAGCTTCCAAGTTACCACGCTACTTCTACATTCCTCAAACTCCTATCAGTGCGCTGCACCCTCTCATGCGGAGAAACTTTATTAAGCCAAGTCTCCTCCAGCGAGCGACTGCACCAAGTAATACAGGTCCAAGGCCCAGTCCGGGAACACAGCTTCCAAATCCCACCATTGTGACAGTTTGCACTGGCCTGATGGACTTGACAAGTGGTCAAGGATCTGGGGTAGATCCCTCGCAGGATGTACTATCTCGTCTGGAAAGACAGGAGACCTCTCAGGCCCAGTTCATCCAAGATATGTCGTCACGCTTGGACAACATTCAGTCCTTATTGGCTCATCCCGCTCCCGCTGGCCCCCAAGCCGCATCTCCTCCTGTGGTGTCACCCGCTCTCCCGCTTCTACCTCCTGCTCGTCTTCAGCTTTCCCCTCCGAGCAAGTTCGATGGCAACCCCAAATTATGCAGGGTTTTTTTTTAAAAATGCAAAATCCAGTTCGAGCTACAATCCGCCAATTTTCTGACAGCCAGAACCAGGGTGGCATATATCATCTCTCTGTTCTCTGGCCAAGCACTCGACTGGGTCTCGTCCCTTTGGGAGAAATTGGATCCTCTGCTCTCCAACTATTCCGAATTAATTTCCACATTTCGCAAGATCTTTGACGAACCTGGAAGAACCACTTCCGCATCAGCTGATATTCTACGCCTCCGTCAGGGTAGCAGGACCGTCGGTCAATATGTAGTTCAGTTCCAAACTCTGGCCTCAGAACTCAATTGGAACGAGGATGCTCTCATCGCTGCCTTCTGGAGTGGTCTTTCAGAAAGACTCAAAGACGACTTCGCTTCCCGTGACCTCCCAACCAACTTGGATGATTTAATTTCCCTTTGCAACAAGGTGGATCTTCGTCACAGGGAGCGTGCCTTGGAAAGAGGCAGACTAGATCGCGGAAGGCCACGTCCAGCTTCCCGTTTACCCTCTCCTCCTAGGGCGAGGAACCCATGCAGGTCAACCGCTCTCGTCTATCAGCCGAGGAACAACAGAAAAGGCAGAGACAGAACCTCTGTATGTACTGCGGATCTCAACATTTAGTTAGAACCTGTCCCATCCGTCCAATTCGTCCAGGAAACGCCTCCTCCTAACTTATGACAGAGAGGTTAAGTTAGGAGTTGCCGTCGAATCACATAGGAAATCTGATTCCACCATCCAGGCTCAGTTAAAGCTTCCTCGAGGTTCCAAAGCTGTATTAGCTCTTCTGGATTCTGGTGCAGCAGAGAACTTTGTCACTACGGACTTTGCCCAGAAACATGAAATCCCCATAGAAGCGTTGCCTCAAGTCATCACTTTAACTGCCATCGATGTCGCATTACTAGTGGAACCATCACACATCGTACAGCACCACTTAGACTTACCATTGGGGTGCTTCATACCGAACAACTGTCCTTCCTAGTGATTCCCAAAGCCTCTCATTCTTTAGTCCTCGGGCTACCCTGGCTACAGAGACATTCACCACAAATTGATTGGACCACCATGCAAATAACCTCTTGGGGTTCCTATTGTTTCAAAGGCTGACTTCAGCGGGTAGTACCTGTCCGATCTTCCGTCATACAGGATTCCATAGACCTGCCCAAAGCTTATGATGGGTTTTCGGACGTCTTCAGCAAACAGAGCGCAGATCTATTACCTCCCCATTGTGATTGGGACTGTCCCATAGATCTGATTCCCGGGAAGAATCCTCCTAGAGGCCGAACCTACCCTCTATCTCTCCCTGAGACTCAAGCTATGTCGGAGTATATTAAGGAAAATTTAAGTAAAGGCTTCATTCGACCTTCCACGTCTCCAGCCGGGGCTGGATTTTTCTTCGTAAAAAAGAAAGATGGTGGGCTGCGCCCGTGTATTGACTACAGGGGTCTTCATGAAATAACTATTAAGAATCGCTACCCTCTTCCTCTCATAACAGAGTTATTCGATAGAGTCAAGGGAGCCACAGTTTTTACCAAACTCGATCTAAGAGGGGCCTATAATTTAATTCGTATCCGTCCAGGTGATGAATGGAAAACGGCCTTCAACACCAGGGATGGGCACTACGAATATCTTGTTATGCCCTTCGGCCTCTGTAATGCTCCAGCCGTCTTCCAGTTTTTCGTCAACAAAATCTTCCGGGATCTTTTCTACAAGTCCGTGGTCGTTTACTTGGACGACATTTTGATTTTTTCTCAAGACCTCCAAACTCATCGAGTCCAGGTGAAAGAAGTCCTTCTGAGGTTGCGGTCCAATCAACTTTTTTGCAAATTAGAGAAATGTCTGTTTGAAGTCTCAAGTGTACCATTCCTAGGGTACATCATCTCCGGAACAGGCCTTCAAATGGATTCTTCAAAATTACAAGCCATTCTTGATTGGTCTCTTCCTTCTTCCTTAAAATCCATACAAAGGTTCCTAGGATTTGCCAACTATTACCGCAAGTTTGTGAAAGGTTTTTCAACACTGGTAGCTCCTATTACAGCCCTTACCCGTAAGGGAGCAGATCCAACTAAGTGGCCCGTCGAAGCTACCTCAGCATTTCAACTCCTTAAGCAAGCCTTCATCTCCGCTCCCATCTTAAAGCAACCGGATTCCACCCGGCCATTTATCCAGGAGGTGGACGCATCCTCCGAAGGTGTCGGTGCTGTACTCTCCCAGCGGTTTGAAGATGAAAAACTTCATCCCTGTGGTTTCTTTTCCCGGAAGTTTTTGCCTGTAGAAAAGAACTACACCATTGGAGATCAAGAGCTACTCGCCATGAAACTAGCCCTCGAGGAATGGCGTTATCTTCTAGAAGGAGCTCTCTACCCCATTACCATTTTTACAGACCACAAGAACCTGCTTTATCTTAAATCTGCAAATTGCTTGAACCCTCGTCAAGCCCGGTGGGCCATGTTTTTCTCCAGATTTAACTTCAAACTCTCCTATCGTCCTGGCTCTCAAAATCTCAAAGCCGACGCACTCTCCCATTCCATGACAAGCGACCCTGATCTACCCATGGAACAGCCCCAACCAATCCTGAATCCAGCTTTCTTCGCCTCTACCAAATTATCTTCTATACCCCCGGTTGGGAAGACTTTCGTCGCTCCAGAACTCCACAAGAGGTTACTGCTTTGGGCCCATGCTTCCCGGTTCTCTGGTCATTTGGGTATGGATAAAACCCTTGAGTTCATACAGCGGTCCTATTGGTGGCCTTCGATGAAAAAGGACGTCAGGTCTTATGTCTCGTCATGCATCACACGTGCCCAACACAAAATACCTCGGCGGGTTCCACACGGTCAACTCCAGCCTCTTGCAATTCCATTTAAGCCATGGACTCACCTCTCTATGGATTTCATCTCTGATCTTCCTCCATCTCGGGGCCACAACACAATTTGGGTTATCGTGGATCGCTTTTCTAAAATGACTCATTTTGTACCTCTTACTGGGCTTCCGTCTACACCTCTACTCGCCCAGAGTTTTATAAAAGAGATCTTCAAGCTCCACGGCCTTCCTCAAGAGATAGTCTCCGACACGGGAGTACAGTTTGTAGCGAAGTTTTGGAGGTCACTCTGCTCAGCCCTTCAAATAGAACTCAAGTTTTCTACCGCTTTTCACCCCCAGACCAATGGTCAGACCGAAAGGGTCAATCAGGACCTGGAACAGTTCCTACGCACTTTTGTCTCCTCCTCCCAAGATGACTGGATTGAACTTCTTCCTTGGGCCGAATTTGCTCACAATAATCATTATCACACGTCCACCAACTCAACTCCTTTTTTCACAGTTTTTGGTCATCATCCTCGAGTGCCTGATTTCCCTCTTCTTCCAACATTAGATGTGCCCGCGGCCAAGATGTCTCTTCAACGGTTCTCCAACATCTGGGAAAAGGTTCGTTCCTCTCTGACTAAAACCTCAGCCCGGTACAAGAGATTTGCTGACCGCCAAAGACGAGCAGTTCCCAATTTCCAACCTGGGGATATGGTCTGGCTCTCTACCCGAAACCTAAGACTCCGAGTTCCCTCAATGAAATTTGCCCCGCGGTACATTGGCCCATTCCCAATCGTCAAAGTTTTGAATCCTGTGGCCTACAAGCTAAAACTTCCTCCATTTCTTCGCATTCCAAGTTCTTTCCATATTTCTCTTCTTAAACCACTGGTCTTAAACCGATTTCAGAAGGTCCTTCCCAAAGCTTCTAGTGTTCAAACACAACAAGGAGAGGAGTTCGAAGTTGACAGAATCTTAGATTCCTGTTGTCGATACAATCGTCTTCAATACCTCATCGACTGGAAAAATTATGGTCCGGAAGAACGAATCTGGATAAATGCTTCCGATGTCCATGCGCCCCGTCTGGTCAAAGCGTTCCATATGAAATTTCCTCATAAACCAAGGCAGTGTCCGGTGGCCACTCTTGAAGAAGGGGGTACTGTCACACGCCGCTCTGGAGACCCCAGAATCAGACCCTGCCGCTTACCTTTGTGGGCACTGACCCGCGCTGTCTTCCGGCTCCCGCGCCGTACTCCTTCCTCAGGGCGATCTTCTCTGTTCTCCTCTGGAGGGTCCCGCTGCTGTGCTGCTTCCTCGCCGCCTCCTGCTGATCGCTGGTCCCCGCTGGTTTCTTCCTAGAAGCGCTGTCCTCCGGTCCATGGGCGCGGCCATCTTGGATTGCCCCTGTGACTCCACTTCCACCAATGAGGAATCTTCTCCTTCTCTCTCAGCCTGTCAGCTCTCAGCGTCCACTATAAAAGGATCCCCAATGCTGACACAAGTTGCCAGTGCAACTACTTTCTTAGTTCTACTAAGTGAGCCTTCCCACTGTGCTCCGAAGGTGTTTCCTGCTAGTATTCACCTCCCAGCTACCAACATCTCCACACGGCTATCCAGCCGCTCCACGTAGCCACTCAGCTACCAACGTCTACCCACGGCTATCCAGCCACTCCACATAGCCACCCAGCTACCAACATCTCCACACGGCTATCCAGCCGCTCCACGTAGCCACTCAGCTACCAACGTCTACCCACGGCTATCCAGCCGCTCCACGTAGCCACTCAGCTACCAACGTCTACCCACAGCTATCCAGCCACTCCACGTAGCCACTCCGCTACCAATGCCTACCCACGGCTATCCAGCCGCTCCACGTAGCCACTCAGCTACCAACGTCTACCCACGGCTATCCAGCCACTCCACGTAGTCACTCAGCTACCAACTTCTACCCACGGCTATCCAGCCGCTCCTCGTAGCCACCCAGCTACCAATGCCTACCCACGGCTATCCAGCCGCACCACGTAGCTTCCAAGTTACCACGCTACTTCTACATTCCTCAAACTCCTATCAGTTCGCTGCACCCTCTCATGCGGAGAAACTTTATTAAGCCAAGTCTCCTCCAGCGAGCGACTGCACCAAGTAATACAGGTCCAAGGCCCAGTCCGGGAACACAGCTTCCAAATCCCACCATTGTGACAAGAGGAGAAAAAGCGACTCCGACTTACGAAGGGAAGCAGTCCTGTCAACACAGATGCGGAGAGCCCTAACCACATCCAAGGTAGAAGAACCAGAGTCCTCCACCAACGATGGTACCACAATAGGCTGATTGATATGGAAAGCCGACACGACCTTAGGAAGGAAAGCAGCTATCGTCCGGAGTTCCGCTCTATCCGCATGAAACACTAGGTAAGGAGGTTTATAGGAAAGAGCCCCCAATTCCGAAACCCTACGAGCCGAAGCGAGAGCCAGGAGGATTACCGTCTTCCAAGTTAGGTACTTAAGATCAACCTCCTCCAAAGGTTCAAACATGGGCGACTGAAGGAACAGAAGAACTAGATTAAGATCCCATGGATCAATTGGATGTACAAAAGGAGGTTGCATGCACAAGACCCCTTGAAGAAACGTCTGCACCTCAGGAATGAGGGCCAATTTCCTTTGAAAGAAAATGGAAAGGGCAGAAACCTGCACCTTTAAGGTTCCCAGACGAAGGCCAGAATCCAGACCGGTCTGAAGGAAAAGCAGAAACCGGGATAAGCGAAAGGTCCTAGACGGAAGATTCCGACTGGAACACCATGATATATAAGCACGCCAGATGCGATGATAATGCGCAGCCGAAACTGGCTTCCTGGCGCGTAGCATGGTGGGAATAACCACGTCTGGAATACCTCTACGTCTTAGGATATTGGTTTCAAGAGCCACCCTGTTAAACATAGCTGCGCTAAGTTGGGGTGTATGAAAGGGCCCTACTGTAGAAGATTCGGGCGCAGAGGAAGGGCCCACGGATCGTCTGATAATAGGGACCGAAGGTCCAAGAACCAACTTCTCCGAGGCCAGTTCGGGGCCATGAGAATTACCGAGGCTGACTCCTGTTTTATTCTTTTTAGAAGACGAGGAAGAAGTGGAATCGGAGGGAAAAGGTAAACGAAGTCGTAGGTCCACGGACTTGTCAGAGCGTCTACTGCTTCCGCCTGCGGATCTCGAGTTCGACACATATACTGGAAGCTGACAATTCAATCGTGACGCCATGAGATCCACCTGAGGACATCCACATCGATGTATCAGCGCATTGAACACGTCTGGATGAAGCTTCCATTCCCCGGGATGGACATCCTGTCGACTTAGGTAATCTGCTTCCCAGTTGTCCACACCCGGAATGAATACCACTGACAGGATTATTGACTGATTCTCGGCCCACCGGAGGATCCGAGTTACCTCTCGCATAGCCATGCGACTCCGAGTCCCTCCCTGGCGGTTGATGTAAGCGACAGGCCTTAGCGCTGTCGGACTGAACTCTTACCGGACAAGCCTTTAGCAACTCTGTTGCCTCTATCAGAGCATTGTAAATCGCTCTGAGTTCCAAAACATTTATGGGCCACTTCTGTTCTAGAGGGGACCGTCGACCCTGAAAGTGATAATCGAGGACTACTGCGCCCCATCCTCGAAGGCTGGCATCCGTGGTTATGATGATCCAGTCCCACATTCTGAACCATTTTCCCGCTATCAGATTGCTGGATTGTGTCCACCAAAGAAGGGCTACTCTGGTAACCGGGCTCAGACGGATCTGTCGATGTAGGAACAGATGAGACCCTGACCCCTGTGCTAACAGGTCCAGCTGGAACACCCTGGAGTGGAACCGGCCGAACTGTAGTGCCTCAAAAGCAGCTACCATTTTCCCCAAGAGACGCAGACAAAGAAGCATTGACACAGTCTTTGTTTTGAGGACCAGCTGAACTAACACTCGGATATCCTTGGCCTTGTCTGTTGGAAGAGAAATCCTCTGAGATTTCGTATCCAATATCATGCCCAGAAATAAAAGTTTCTGGGACGGATTGAGATTTGACTTCTTGAAGTTGATTATCCAACCATGTTGGATTAGAATGTGATATGTCAGTAAGGCATGATCTGATAGAAGAGGCACCGATGGAACCTTGAGTAACAGATCGTCCAAATAAGGTATTATGGCCCTCATTCAGAGCCGCTCGTTAGCGGCAGTACGCTCGTTCCGAGCGATGTTTGCACATCTGCGCATGCGTACGGTTTTTAGTACGCATGCGCGAACCAGTCAGTGCGGCCAAAAATCGTTGGTACGCAATATAGCGAGTGCCTGCTATTTTGAATGACAGAATGAGGCGTATGTGGGTGGTAACAGGGGAAGGTGCTTGAAAATGGGGAGTGGAGATCCGAACGCAGGCGTGCTTAAAGGTCAAAACGGGCGTTTTATGGGTGTGTATATTTAAAACAGCAGCGTCATTGTTCACGTCACTGGGTTATTTTATAGCCAGAACTGCTCGCAAATTTGTGGTAGCAAACACCAACCACAAGAATAGCGAGCAGTTCATACGCTGGTCGATGTACTCGATTAATCTAATAAATAGCGGACATGACGTAGGATGCGAGCGGCCAGGGGGCGTTTTTAACAAATAAACGAGCGTATGTTTTGCTCGCTCGTTCAGACTTAGAGGTGTGAACAGACTACAATGTGCGTACGGATCATTTGAATAGCCACCCCTTGTTTTTAAACGAACGACCGCAAATAGCGAACGGCTCTGAATGAGGGCCTATGTTCACTCCTGATGACCGAAGGAGAGCGATCATGACTGACATGAGTTTGGTGAAGATGCGGGGAGCCGAGGATAACCCGAACGGCAATGCCCGAAATTGATAATGATCCTTCAAAATGGCGAAACACAGAAAAGCCTAGTGTGGTTCCCAAATGGGAACATGGAGATATGCGTCCTTGATATCCAGGGATAATAGGAACTCCCCTGGTTCCAAGCTCGCTATTACTGACTTTAGAGACTCCATCTTGAAACGATACATCTTCAGATACCGGTTCAAAGACTTTAGGTTTAAGATGGGCCTGACCAAGCCATCCGGCTTGGGTACTACAAATAGGTTTGAGTAAAACCCCATACCTCGTTGAAGTTCCGGAACTGGAACTATCACAGAAGATACTACTAGAGACTGGATAGCCTCCAGTAGAACCTTGGCTCTTTCTGCCTGTATTGGCAGACTTGTAGTGAAGAACCGAGGTGGAGGGGAGGTCTCGAAATCTATTCGGTACCCCAGGGTAATTAGTCTTCGGATCCATGGTTCTGTAGAAGTCTGGTTCCAAACTTGTTGAAATCTTTGCAGGCGGCCTCCCACTGCAGATGGTCCCAGGTGGGACGGAAGACCGTCATGCCACTTGTTTCTCAGCTGGTTTAGGCTCTGGTCTACGAGCAACCGTGTGTGGATGACCTCTACCTCTGCCACCTCTTGGTTGCTTGGGCGCACCTCTGGTCCTACCACGAAAGGAATGTGGCGCCCGAATGGAATTAAACGAAGGTCCCGTGTAAATTCTTCTGGGAGCCGATGCAGCTGACGGGAGGAAGGAAGACTTACCTCCTGTGGCTTGGGATATCCATTTGTCTAATTCCGGCCCGAACAGCATGTCACCAGTGAATGGTAGACTTTCCACCGCACGCTTGGATTCTGCGTCCGCTTGCCAAGCGCGTAGCCAGAGGGTTCTGCGGGCCAAAATCGCCGAAGCAGATATGCGAGCACTAATCTGACTGATATCCTTTGAAGCTTCTCCCATGTAAACTGAAGATTCACGGTTGTGTTCTGCTAGTAGACGTAACTCTGCTCTGGAATTACCTGAGTCCAATCCTGTAATCAATTGATCGGCCCAGGAAACCACCGCCTTGTTAACCCAAGCGGTAACAAGAGTGGGCCTGAGTTGAGCACCCGCTGCTGTATAAATAGATCTTAGTGTTGTCTCCAACTTACGATCCGACTGATCTTTTAGAACTGTAGCTCCCGGCACTGGGAGTGCTGTTTTCTTTGAGAGACGGGAGACAGACGCATCTACTGGAGGAGGGGTTTCCCACTTTTCCATCATGGATGAAGGAAAAGGGTAACTAGATGAAAACCGGAACGGAATCTGGAACCTCTTATCCGGCTGTTTCCAAGCTACCGAGAGCTGTTGCTGAACTTGCTGCGAGAACGGAAAAACTGCAGAGCTCTTCGGTTGCTCGTTAAATAATTCAAACTCCTGTGATGGAGGAATTATATCCTCAGGTAAATTGAGAGTTTTTCTGACCGCCAAAATTAAAGATTCCACCCCTGGAGAGGTGGACTCTAACTCCTGAGGATCGTCCTGTAATGCAACCTCCAATTCCCCTTCTTCGGTATCCTCCATAGTAAGGAATTCTTCCTCTGACTCCTCTGACTGGAGACCAGTCGTCAGAGTACGCTTCGGTCTCTGGTAGGAAGTGGAGGGTGCGGATGCCACTGTACCCATTACCTGTACCAAGGTGTCTAGAGACTTAGTTAGCCCCGCCACCCAGGGAGGTTGAGACTTACGTGCCTCAGCTAACTCTGATGTTAAGTCTGACATAACTCCTACCATGTCAATGGCCCATGGCGGAGCAACTGAGTCAGGAATAGCCATCAGTGGATCAATTGTTATACAAGCATGACATAACGTGGACCCAGTGGCATGCGGCTTAGATAGTTTGTTGTTACATTTAGAACAGACAAACATCTTTTGAGCCGCTTTTGTTTTGTTCGACATGGATAAACACAGACCAGACACAATAGACACAGCAGTGATTTGAAATAAAACAGAAGGCTGGTTGGGACACAGAGGAAGAGGTACCCCCTCCCACAGATTAGATTCCCTGCACTGACACCCCAGTGTTACTCACAGCCTCTTGCCAGGGATGTAGACAGGAGAATCAGCCTTCTGCATGTGCCTGCAAACTACCTGTAGTGGAGAGATGCAGGCAAACAACAGGTTAAACGCAGCCCCCACGCTGCTCTAACAGCCACTGCCGCGTTAAATAGACAGGGAGCCCGCGCTATTAGGCTCCACCCCCTTTCTCCTCAAGTCCGAGGGACTGGAAAATGGCCACCACGGTGCAGTCCTAACCTCCCCCTGCGCTAGCCCCGCTGAGAAGGAGCCGCTAGTCGCGCTCATCAGCGGGGAGAGGGGAGAAGCATAATCATTGAGCAGCGCTTATAGCGCTCTCTGAAGTCAGCGCTGGTGGCGAGGCAGGAGTCGGGGAAAGTGCAAGTGACTGTACTCACTGCGCTCCCCTCTGGACGGCTCCTCTGATCAGCACTTCTCCTCCCTGCTTCTTGGTGGCAGTCTGTGCTGTGTGTGTGTGTGTGTGTGCGGCAGTAAGGAGCTGTCAGATGCTTTTGGTGAAGCACTGCACACTCCTTCCTGTAACCCAGGAGGTTAACAGGGTGCCAGTAACCTGGACCCCACCTTTATAAAGGTGGCGAAGGGTACTTAAAAAATTATGTAAAAGATGTTTTAAAATAATAAACAAAAAATAAATAATAGTGTAAATTAAAAGAAAAAAATTATGTGACCTGCTGGAGCACAACAGATTGTGACCAGCTCCGACGGCACATTTTCTAAACTGAGGGCTGGTGGGGCATAGAGGGGGAGGAGCTTCACACTTCTAAATTTTAAAGTGCCAGCTCCAGCTATCCACGCCTCTATACCCCAGCGTAAGCACCTCCAGTGTCCCCTAGTGGATGAAAGAGAAAACTCCTTTTCTTCGAGGTCCATAGGGATACCATGGGGATATTATGGTTGGAGAGACCAGGCACCAAACAGTTTAAGCTTCAGCTCCCCGGATGACTTGGGTCCTTCTTCATATATACCCTGCCCCCTAGCCATAGGACTTCAGTTTAGTTAATAAGCATCAAGGCAGGAGAAGGAAAGAGGAGAAGGAAGAGCAATCGTACACCAGAAACACTCTTACACAAGATGAGGAAATCTGTGACCGAAAGAAACGAATTACCCATGCAGCCAGGTGCGTCAGGGTGGGTGCCCTGTGAACCCTATGGACATAGAAGAAAAGGAGTTACCTAGGTAAGTCTACCATAACGCTGATTTTCTTCTTCGGGGTCCATAGGGATAACATGGGGATGTCCTAAAGAAAGTTCCCCTAGGGTGCGGGACGCTCCTGAGCAGAAAGGAGAACTCGTAGCCCAAAGGAAGCATCCTAAGAGGCAAAAGTATCAAAGGCATAGAACCTAAGAAAAGTGTGGACTGAAGACCACGTGGCCGCCTTGCACAAATGTTCAGCAGAGGCACCACGATTAAATGCCCATGATGGCCCTACAGACCGAGTAGAATGTGCTGTCACCTTGCTTGGGACAGGGAGATCAGCCTGTGAGTACACCTGGGAGATAGTCTGCTTATTAGCTGGCCATCCTCGTTTGTGAAAACCATATAATACAAAAAGAGCATCTGAATTTCGAACAGTTTGTATGCTGCACATAAATACAGAGAGTACGAACTACATCCAGGGCGGCTTCATCTACAGAAAGATCTGGAGCCTGAAAAGCTGGAACAATAGTAATTTCTTCATTCACATGAAAACGGGACACTACCTTAGGAAGGTAACCCTCCCTTGGACGAAGAACAGCTTTATCCTGGTGGAAAATCTAAAACTGGGAGCGACAAGACAGCGCTGCCAAATCAGAGACTCTGTGAGCAGAAGAGATAGCGAGAAGAAAAAGTGTCTTCGCTGTCAACCACTTCAAATCTACAGAGACTAGAGGTTCAAATGGAAGAGCTTGTAGCCCTTTAAGAACCAAAGACAAATCCCACGGTACTACTGGTGGAACAAAAGGAGGCTGAACTAGTAGAACTCCTTGGAAAAAAATTCTAACATCTGGTAATAAAGCAACCTTCTTCTGTAACCAGACAGACAGTGCAGAAACCTGCACTCCCAAAGTGGCCAGGCGGTGACCCCTATCTAGCCCCGCCTGAAGAAACGCCAGTACCATGGAAATCCTGAACACCTTAGGATAGGGAACACCACTGACCAAAAGAATGCCAAACTCTGTAATAGATGCGGGCAGAGGCAGGCTTCCGTGACTTAAGCATTGTTTGAATTACAGAACTGGAAAACCTTTTCACTCTTAGGATGGAAGAGCCACGCCATCAAAGCCAGACAAGGTAAGTCCGGATGTCGGCAGGGACCCTGTGTTAGCAGATCCTGCCATAGAGGAAGTGGATATGGATTGTCTACGGACAGATTCTGTATGTCTGTGAACCAATGACGTCTGGGCCAAGAAGGAACCACCAATATTACTGTTCCGCCTTCCTGCTTGAATTTAATGAGAACTCTTGGGAGGAGAGATGTTGGAGGAAAGCTTGAAGTCCCATCTTACTGCCAGTGCGTCCACGAAGGCTGCTGATGGGTCTCTGGACCTGGACCAGTACCTGGGGACCTTGTGGTTGTGGCGTGACGCCATGAGATCTATCTCTGGTAGACCCCACTTGTTTACCAGGGGCTGAAAGACTCCCGGATGGAGAGACCACTCTCCGGCGTGTATGTCCTGGCGACTTAGGAAGTCTGCTTCCCAATTGAGCACACCTGGTATGAATATTGCCGAGATGGCCAGAAGATGACATTCTGCCCAAACCAGAACCTTTGTCACTTCTTTCATGGCTGCATAACTTGTTTTGCCTTCCTGATGATTGAGGTAGGCTACTGTAGTCGCATTGTTGGACTGGATCTGGACCGGCCTGCCCTGGAGCAGGTCCTGTGCCATGACATGTGCTTTGTGTACTGCTCGCAGTTCCAGAATATTTATTGGCAGATGACTTTCCTGATTTGTCCATCTTCCCTGAAAGGTGTGATGACCTGTCACTGCCCCCTATCCGCGAAGACTGGTGTCCGTGGTGAGAAACACCCAATTTGGAATCCAGAATGGGCGTCCTTTGTTTAGATGGTCCTTTCTCAGCCACCACAGGAGGGAGTGACGAACCTCTGGAGTGAGAAGGATCTCTGGGACCTTATTAGATGATGCTGTTTGTTCCACCTGGAGAGAATCAATTTCCACTAGTGTAAATTTTAAAAAATAAGCAGGCAAGTGCAGTATTAACACCCTGAAGGCACTTATTTCCTAATAAAGCAGTTAAAATTGTACCCCATCAAATAAAGTCTCTTGGTAGCAAACAAAGGTTCCAGCTATGTAAAATTACTGGCTGATGATACAGTCCTGAGGGAGTCCTTAATTAGCAGTGGGCTCACGGTCAAAAAGGCCTCCAGCACAGACTGGTTCCTCTCCTTGGCCAGTAGCTGGAAGATATTGCACAATGTCCCAAGTCCAAAAGGCAATCCAATGCTTGGCAAAGATGCTCCGGGTAAAGGTGTGCCTACTCAAAGGCAAGGTGCGTAAATATAAAAGTGCCAGGGTAAATTACCAACACGTTTCACTACACTAGGGCAGCTCTTTCAAGATGCCTAAGAGCCTGTTGATCAACCTTTAAATACTACCTTACATTAGTGCTTAATGCTTAACAGATGTTTTTATATATGTTAATGACCATAATTAAGTACAAGATATTAGTATAAAAACATAGGAGGCAAACCTAAATAATGTGAATTAAGATACATTCTATAATAAAATACAACTACTTACTTAAAACGATTATTACTAGTCCGATCATAACGGTATATCCCCGTTATTCCTTGTTTACGTTTGTCTAAAACTCTCATTGGCTATAATAGAGACACTATTCTCTCTATGAAAGAACTTCCATAAAGAAAAGAAAGCGCTTTTCAGTTGGTTTAATAAAAATATTTAATATATTAAAGACTAATACCATAAATTGAATTATTAGATCAATCATTTTAAAAATTGCTTTCCAACAATTTACACAATATACATATAAAAATTATACAGGTTGAGTCACCAATATCCAAATATTTAGAAATATGGAATATTCCGAAAAACTTTATTTTTTTTGCTTGACTGAGATAATTTAACCTTTGATTTTTGATGGTTCAATGTACACAAACTTTGTCTAAGTCACAAATTATTAAAAATATTGTATAAAATTACCTTCAGGCTGTGTGTATAGGGTGTATATGAAACATAACTGAATTTTATGTATGAACACAAACTTTGTTTGAGCCACAAAATTATTGAAAATATTGTATAAAATTACCTGCAGGCTGTGTCTATAAGGTGTATATAACACACAAATGCATTCTGTGTGTATATTTGGGTCCCATTCCCAAGATATTTCATTATGATATGCAAATATTCCAAAATACGGCATATTCAGCTATCCAAATATCCCTGGTCCCAAGCATTTTGGATATCGGAGATTCAACCTGTACCGCATTTTCATATTGGTCATTAATAGTATACACCTCCTGATACATGGCAACCTTAAAAGAAATTTGATATTGAATGATTAAACCTAGAAAGCATACTGTAAAGGACCAATCATAGGGCCTTATTTGGGATCCGAGAAAAAAACCTTGACAAGGAAAAAAATATTTTTGTATGTTTATGTACAGTCACTTCAATGGCTCATTAATCAGATCCTTTCCACAGCTTGATATTCTGTATATCCTATATATATTTTCTTTGGACTTCAGTCAGTCATTCATATACAGCTGTTTTCTGACAGACTTTTTAGATTAGGCTGAATAGCCTTACAACTCGAATTCCCAGTAGGTGTTTATAAAAAAGTCTCCAGCTGCTGATATTCCAGTCATGCAGCCACTTTGATATAAACGCAATTTGTAAAAGGTAAATACTTCCCTACTGGGTATGTTCTCTTGTAATCAGTCCCGGGACTTCCAGCCTTATTTATAGTGGGGGAATCCCCATCATTGGTGACTAGGCGCGCATGCGTGGACCGCATCTTGCTTTTCATGCCTCTTTGTAAGCCCGTGTTTATACAAGCTCCGGTGGCCATCTTGGAATTATTACCATGCCTTGTTCTCAGATGGCAGAGCGTAGTTACCAGCGCATGCGTGGACTACATACTGTGTTTCAAGCCTCATTGTAAGTCCGGTGGCCATCTTTTAAGTTGCTGCAAAATCAATAAAAATCAATTTTTATTGTTCTCCATATTTGTATAAGCACAGGTGGTCATCTTTGTCAGGCATTGAAAGATCACCTGTGGAGTTTTGGAAGAAACAAAACAAAACCAGAAAAGGATTAATCAAGCTCAATAATAGTAATCCACATTAAGATCACAATATAGCGTTTAAGTCTAGTGCTTCATTTAATACGCTAGGAAATAAAGAATTAACTTGGAAAGTCCAGTTTATCACTTGTTGGCATAATTTTCTAAATCTATCACCCCCACGTTGTGTTGGGGGAATAAATTCTAATCCTATCACAAAGAGGTAGGGTCAACCCCCGTGGTGTTCCAAAAAATGTTTAGGTATACTATATTTTGTTGCTTATTTAAGATGCTCCTGCGGTCTTCCATAAACCCCCCTCTTTTTTATTTTTTCCCCTTTCCCCCTCCTTCTTTTCCATTTATATATCACTATTATATATAAAATATTTTTTATTATAAACAATACCTTGTTGTTTCTATTCTTATTAGGTATCTATTTGTATTTAATAGTTGAACTTTACCACATAATAGTGATATAACCTCTAGAATATGTAGATATGTAGATATATTTAGTATGTACATACAAAATATATATAGAGATATGTCGAGTTAGCTATCTATTAACAGTACAATGCTAACATTGTTTATTGGATTGCCAATGTCCTGTTACTTAGCAACAATTTAAAAATCCCTCCTATTGGCTCTTTACGAAACATGCCGGTTCTACATATAAGACTATAACACGATTTTTAGACAGACGTAAACAAGGAATAATGGGGATATTCCGTTATGATCGGACTAGTAATACTCGTTTTAAGTAGTTGTATTTGATATAGAATCTATCTTAATTCACATTATACAGGTTTGCCTCCTATGTTCTTATACTAATATCTTGTTTTTATATATGCTAATGATCATAATTAAGTACATCTGTTAAGCATTAAGCACTAATGGAAGGCAGTAGTTAAAGGTTGATCAACAGGCTCTTAGACACCATGATAAAGCTGCCCTAGTGCAGTGAAACACGTTGGTAATTTACCCTGGCACTTTTATATTTTATCACCTTGCCATTGAGTAGGCACTCCTTTACACGGAACATCTTCGCCAAGTATTGGATTGCCTTTTGGACTTGGGACATTGTGCAATATCTTCCAGCTACTGGCCAAGGAGAGGAACCATAAGTCTGTGCTGGAGGCCTTTTTGACCATGAGACCACCGCTAATTAAGAACTCCCTCAGGACTATATCATCAACTGGTAATTTCACATAGCTGGAACCTTTGTTTGCTACCAAGAGACTTTCTTTGATGGGGTACAATTTTAACTGCTTTATTAGGAAATAAGTGCCTTCAGGGTACCTATTACACTTGCCTGCTTATTTTTCACACTAGAAGATTTACAATTGCTTTGTATATGAATTGTACACTTTCCATGTGACTACACATACTGTAGTACTGTTTGCTTTTTATAATTTATTTAACATTATTTTTAATTGTATATTAGCGCTGTTTTACTCTTAACTTTTTTATTATTTTATCCAACTCTGCTCCAAAAAATGAGTTATGGTAAGAACTTACCTTGGTTAACTCTCTTTCTTCGAAGTCCATAGGATCCACAGGGAGACCTTAGAGTGTAGGTTGGATCTGGATCCCGGGCACCACGCAGTTAAAGCTTTTGCGTGCAGGATGCACTTGTCCATCCTCCCTATACCCTGCCCCCAAGCCAGAGGCACCTAAGTTGGTAAGTAGCCAAAGGCCAGAGAAGGAAAGAGAGAGAAGGAAGACTGGAACACATCCCAGACCTAAATCACACACATCAGGCTTACGAATTCCCCAGATAGGGAAGATACAGCCTTGAGAAAGATCCACACTTGGATTGAAACACGTTGGCATATGGTGGAGAACCATTATTCTTTCACCAAAGCTTATAGTTATCTAGACACAAGGAAGGACTTGATGTGCTGGCTATGATTTTACCTCCCTCTAAAGATCTGAGATTCATGCATACTTAGGTACAAGTAATTGCATTAATCGTTTTGTGACCCATTTAGTGTGCATTTATTATATGCATTTTAATAAACTATTACATTATGGAAGCAGCTTTTTTTTCCCCAGACAACAAAACATGAGATTCCAATGCTGTAACAAGTCCCAGCTTGACGGAGAATGGGAACGATAAGGAAGATAGGCGAATACCAACCTACATTTACTTTCAATGACTAGACTCACCATATGGTCTGAGAAGTATATTTTTTTTAAGGGGCCTATACATCTGCGATCTGATTTTGCCAAGGTGATGGAAAGTCAACATGTTAAAAAAAAAAAAATTATATATATATATATATATAATCAATTCCCCAATCACTACCTAAAAATGACCGGGAACTGTCGAGTTGGGCGATTTATTTATTTTTTTCCTTCAAATGTTGCATTTCCCTGAGCCACCGACTGATCGCCAATCTGCAGAGACAAGAAATCAAGCCAGTAGAAGTATGGCCTGCATTAAATGCTGATCCCTGTGGGATGAATATGTTACAGGGATTATAAGAGATCTGTAGTAACATACTTTCCTACAGAATTATATCTACATGTGATGAAAGGATGGTCTCTCCCCAACCAAGCTCCTTATTACTTCATTATATGCATTTGTAATGTGTGACAAGGTGTTAATGGTGAGGGCATCTCACACATGCCTCATTATTCACCCCTTGTCTCAAACAGGTGGCGTGGCCATACTTAAGCACTACTCCTGCACACAGGCCCACTCAAAACATATTTAACAAAACAATTATATTAACAATTATCTATTGGAAACAAATGCTTTATAGATAAAATTTACTTTTATTTATGTTCAGTTCTTTTTAATTGTCAGCACGTTGATCTAACTCATACAGTTGAAGGCCTTTAAAGTTGATTTTTTTTTTTTCTCTCCTTTGTTAGCAGATTGGCTGCCGACTTAACACAATCCTGTCTGGGTGAGAACCAGCCCAACATGTCTTCTAGCCAATATCTGCAGGAGAATACCACAGATCATGTGTACAGCTCTCTAGTATGAGCAGAAGACGTACACAATACAACTCAATGTGATTTGCTCATCAGGTGTAAAATATAGGAGGCAATCTTACAAGTACAAGCTGCTTTGGATACCACAGGTGTTTTTGTGGGAAAGTTACATAGGGTGTCAACTCTGAAGCTGACAGGTTTCATTTAGGAGCAGCCAGCTTGAAATAATTGGGTTTATTTTGGTGTCAGAACCAATCAGTCAAGCTCCAGGACACAGCTCACATATTGCAACGTTACAATGATAGGTGGTTAAAGCTGCATTTAGTGGCCTCACTGTCTTTCCTATACTATGCTCTGCTTATCCCATGATGTTCTAGTTTATACATGTATACTGGTGCATCATGTTAGTCTTAGTCAAACATTTTATTGAATATCAAAACACAACTTTTTCCTTTTCACCACTATTTAAGTGTTCCCAAGCATAGTTCAGAAATCAACATATTAAGCTGGGTGTGCATTACATGTTTAGCTTTAAAGAAATTAAATCTTTCCAAGAATATTGATGTTCGGTTTTGAGTGCAATGGGTTCATGCAGCAGTTCCAACACTGCACCTACAGCCATGGCCAAGAGTTTTCAGAATGACACAAGTATTGGTTATAACAAAGGCTGCTGCTTCAGTTTTTTTTTTTTGTCAGATGTTACTATGGTATTCTGAAGTAAAACTACAAGAATTTCAGAAGTGTCAAAGGCTTTTATTGACAATTACGCTTATGCAAAGAGTCAATATTTGCAGTGTTTACCCTTATTTTTCAAGACCTCTGACAGCATGCCAGTGCGACTTGCAATCAACTTCTGGGCCACATACTGACTAATGGCTGCCCATTCTTGCCTAATCAATGCTTGGAATTTGTCAGAATTTGCAGGTTTTTGTTTGTCCACCCACCTCTTGAGGCTTGGCCACAAGTTCTCAATAGGATTAAGGTCTGGGTAGTTTCCTGGCCATGGACCCAAAATTTTGATGTTTGGTTCCCCGAGCCACTTAGTTATCACTTTTGCCTTATGGCAAGGTGCTCCATCATGCTGGTAAAGGCATGGTTAGTCACCAACTGTTTTTGGATGGTTGGGAGAAGTTGCTCTTGAAGGATGTTTTGGTACCATTCTATATTCATGGCTGTGTTCTTAGGCAAAATTGTGAGTGAGCCCACTCACTTGGCTGAGAAGCGCCCCACACATGAATGGTCTCGGGATGCTTTACTGTTGGCATAACAGGACTGATGGTAGCACTCACCTTTCCTTCCCCGGACAAGCATTTTTCCAGATGCCCTAAACAATCTGAAGAGGATTCATCAGAGAAAATAACTTTACCCCCAGTCCTCAGCAGTCCAATCCCTGTACCTTTCGCAGAATATCAGTCTGTCCCTGATGTTTTTCCTGGAGAGAAGTGGCTTCTTTGCTGCTCTTCTTGACCCGAGGCCATCCTCAAAAAAAAGTCTTCGTCCTGTGTCATGCCAACAGTGAAGAATCCTGAGACCATTCATGTGAGGGGTTGCTTCTCAACCAAGGGAGTGGGCCCATTCACAATTTTGCCTGACCACAGCTATGAATAAAGAATGGTGCCAAAACATCTTGCAAGAGCAACTTCTCCCAACCATCCAATAACGGTTGGTGACAAACAATGCCTTTACCAGCATGATGGCACACCTTGTCATAAGGCAAAAGTGATAACCAAGTGGCTCTGGGAAGAAAACATTGATATTTTGGGTCCATGGCCAGGAAACTACCCAGACCTTAATCCCATTGAGAACTTGTGGTCAATCCTCAAGAGGTGGGTGGACAAACAAAAACCCCCAAATTCTGACAAACTCCAAGCATTGATTAGGCAAGAATGGGCGGCCATCAGTCATTATGTAGCCCGGAAGTTGACTGACAGCATGCCAGGGCGAATGGCAGAGGTCTTGAAAAAGAAGGGTCAACACTGCAAATATCAACTTTGCATAAACTTAATGTAATGGTCAATAAAAGCCTTTGACACTTATATTGAAGTAATATTACAAGCATTTCATATAGTAACATCTGCCAAAAAGGTCTAAAAACACTGAAGCAGCAAACTTTGTGAAAACCAATACTCATGTCACTCAAAACTTTTGGCCATGGCTGTACAGTTAACAGCAATAAGGGGTCCTCAGTTTCTTCTTCCTCCTGGTCCAGTAACGTAGAAGTTCCGTTTGCTGTTGCAAAAGTGCCCAATAATTGCTATGAAACCAAACTTAGGGATGGTCCAACTACAGATGCATGCAGCTCTACATACAAGCCATTAGGACAAATTTCAATTCAACTTTGCATCAGTCCTACGTCTCTAGGAAAGCTCTTTGGGTTTTACATTTAGACTATTAATATGTTTGTTTATTTGTTTTTGCCTGACCATACTAATAAGATTACTCCTTCTGGCTGGATTCCCTATAGAAATATACAGTGTAATTTGCCAAGCTTCTACTATACTACAGTGCAGCACATCTCACTGATGCTCTTGTCAATGCAGAAAATAAGAGGTGCTGACATTTTCTGGGGAAGGATAGCCACAGCATTCCATGTTTCCTCTTGTCACCTTGACTACTGCATTCATTTGATTGTGACCAGTGGGTAGTCTTCCTGTCTAAAGGTGGGTACACACTAGAATGACAGATCAACTGGCCTATCAGACTACTGGCAAGTGCATACACTTTACAATCATCGGCCCAATGAGTCTTGACAGACGTCACAACTGGGCGGGCATTTATATGTGCAATGTCAGTCACTGGCAGGACAACTGACCACCCGCACACAGCATGATGTACCAATCTATCTGCAGTTATTTTAGGCATCAGCTGCGCTACAAGCCTGACGAATATTTCTGAACGATGTTGTTCACAGACAGATCGCCTATACACACTGGCCAACGCTCACACAATATATCAGCCTTTCAATTGATGGTCAGGTAGTGTGACCCAGCATTAGGCAAGACTAAGGAGTTGTAACTGTCCCAATGATGAGTCAGTAATATTTGAAAGATAAAAGGTTACTGTAAGTTGAGTCTAGTTATAGATAACAGATAAGTGGCCCTTGCTACTCACTAATGCCAACCATTAATAAATCAAGGATTTATAATAAGTTGAACACTGAATCCAATGGGGGTGGGATATACAATTTCAGAAGAGAGAAAATGACCTAATTCATTCACAGGTATTTTGAATGAAATCATTGAGTGGTATTTAGAGAAGGATAGCAAGGACACCCCCCATGCCTTGACAAAGATTTGTGTAGAAATCGAAATGATTGTTATTTACATCAGGATGGTTTTTATTTTGGATCTGTGTATGCTGACAAAGGGAGGTCCAGACCTGTAACTTGTTAGCCTGCACATGAATATTGAAACATCTGGTCTTCCTATGATTACCATTATAGACTGACCTGGTTTTATTCTGTTTTTTATCTTGGAATTTCTTTTGGAGTAAATCCGTTTTAAGCACCTATAGCTGATTAATTTCCCATTTACTCCATATACCTTAATCTTGGTTATTGGGAATAAAGGGAAAGTTCAAGCAGGAAAAGATACATTACAAAAGAAGCTGTGATGCGCTTATCCAAGCAGTTCCCTTGCGAGTATGGTGCGCAATTACTTTGGCTATAAAATTTGTGATGTTCACGTGATTATGTGCAAAGCCGTCTGCTTAAGATACCTTTATGGATACAGTTTCACATCTCCTTGTGTAAGTAAGGGAATGTGATTATTGGCTTTTGTGAAAATCCTATATAAAATATTGTCTGATTCTTACCTTGATTGTGGAAGTGATATCATCTGGGGTGATCAGGTGGACTACCGAGAACAGCTTTGATACATTTGTTATCTGATAGATGGGTGGCATTAAGATTTAAAGATACCTTTACATACTTGACCTTGCTCATTTTGATTGTGAGTAAGGTACGATATTTAGCTTAACGCAGAAGCACCTTTCATGTAATTATTTTATGTACCATGAGTTCCTCCTGTGTCTTTTTTTTTATGCATCTACATCGCATGAGAAATTCAAAGACAGCAGGAACATGGATAAACCAACGCCTAAAAGAAAATCCACAAATTTGTAAACAGTGGAAATCTAAAAGTCTGTATAGTAACTATTATTGAGTGTATATACATTACTTTGCTTTTAATATTACCAGCACAATCTCCCCTGTAGACTGTTCTTCTACATTAATAAAGTCTGTTTGCAAGTTTAGAGCCTGTTCTATAGGCATCCAGAGACAAAGGAATTAATAAATCCCTATACCAGGTTAAAGACTCAAAAGTGGGTGAAGGCAAATTAGATGCCCTTTAATTAAAGCATGCCAACAGGTTGGCTTTTTTTTTTTTTTTTTATAATGTTACATGTCCATGAATTTATTTTTAATCCTTAAATCAGCATGACCAGTTACAGCTCACATTAGTCTGTATAAGCGGACCTAGTTTTTATTTAAAAAATCTAAAAGAGGAATGTCAGCCATATGTAGGTAGAAAAACAACCACAGTAATATTTGTACTCCCTTTATTAATATTCACAAAAAATATATATCTTACATCATCTTAACTGCCATTCACACATCAGGGAGAGTTACAGTGTACAAGGAACATAAATACAACATTGTAAACTCACAACCAAGTCAAAAAATAAAATAAAAGGGTCCTGTCACCAGCATATGTGCAAAACAATGGATAGGAGGGAGATCTGCTGAACAGGGGGTGCACTTCTGGGAAGAGGGGAATCAGCAGTAGAGTGTGGAGCTTTGTGTTCTAGCACAAGACAGCAGCAACAAGGAATGATCACATCAGCAAACCTAAAGGGGCAGGGTGAAGACATGGCCCTTTACTTCTGGCCTGCAGGAAGTAGAGTGTTAAACATGCTTTCCTCCCACAGATACACCCAATGGTTGACTTCAGCTGTGGGGGTAGATCAAATCTATAAAGTGTACTCCAGTCCAAATAGGTAGCCAACAGCTTTTAAAGGGAAATGCCCAGCTTATTTCTAATTCAGTTGGAAGAACACCAGCCAAGTATAAGAGCAGAATCCCATGATCCTTTAGAGATAACAGCCCCCACCTATTATGTCAGAATATTGATCAATCACTGCTTAATTGCCTCCAGGTTGGCAGGGATCCCTGGCATTCAACCCTGTTCCAATAATGAGAGAGATAATATTTTAAAAGGGGTGCATTGGCCCAATTGTACACCCCATCTTTAATGGCAGAGCTTCTACCTGAGCTATAAGAGGGGCAGGAGACATGCCACAAATTTGCAACTCTGCACTGCGCAACCCACAGGGTCTATTGTCTAGAATTTACATCTATGGCACTTTATTTTTTATTTTTTTTTGGGGGGGGGGGGGGGGGGGGTTGGGGAAAGGGGGTGTGACTAACCAAATTATAGAACTGCCAAATGACTCCAGCACAGAACTTTCACTGCTGGTTAGATAGTAAGGTTATTTTCTCTGAGAATAAGTTAGGTTAGACTGGGTACGCTCTGGAAACAGTCAGTCTTCTGAAGGAAACCGGTTTTCTTATGTAGTGAGAAGCCCAACCCAGAGACACTACTTTATAGCACAACAGAATCCCATTCCATCACTGAATAACCTTTATCCAGCTAGGTTACTCTGGGTCCAATTGAAGTTAGAATTTTTTTCCCCCCATTGGAAATCTCTCTATACTAATAAAGTAATATTTAAAGGTGAGCAGTCTGCAGTCAGCCCATGCATTGGGGGAGGAGCAAGAAATGGCTGGTGGGTATCTGATGATTGGTGGATTGCAGTTGTATGTAGTGGGTGCCTGAAGCAAGGATTAATAAGGCACAGCGCTCCAAACACAAGTGATAGCTAAAGAGTGCAAGTCTCCCTCCCAATGCCCTTTATACTACAGTTGTGTCTCCCACAGTGTGTATGCTAGGACAGCTCCAGGCAAGTAGGCACTTTGGTAGAGAAAATAATAAAAAATAAAAATCTACCCATCTCTGCATGCAGGTGTCAGGAAGGTGCAGCCAGGAGTGAGTGAGGCACAGGAAAGGGACTTTATTGCAGCCACTACCCACCAGTCAGATATCCCTGAGACAGTAAGTGCAGGATTCAGTAGTGCCAGGGAAGAGACCAAGTGAACCCATTCCATAGGTCACCCCAGAAGTGACTGAAGAGAAGAGCACGGGTGAGAGGTTTAGGAGGAAGTGAAGGATTGTGGGAGAGACACTGATGGGCCTGCAGAGCCCATTTAAGACAACTTCCATATTACAAACTAACTTGGAGATTAAGGGGTGGAATTAAATTTTTTAAATTTTCACACATCTATTAGTCATGGGTGCCCAATGGAGCAATTAAATTGTTGCTCCGACTGGGCACTAACACCCAGAATTTTGCTTGCACCCTCCTGATATGGTGAGCAGTAATCCGCGAAAAGTCTGGCATTTGGGTACTCTAACCAGGACTTTGGATGGGTTTAGCAGCTTTTTTGCAGCCAATCCCAGTACACCTGCGCACTCGTGCGCAAACAATTGAAGTCATCCCAAGTCTTAAAATGGGACATGCAGGCACAGAACAGCTCACCCCATGTAAAGATTAATTGCAAGCACTTAAGGTGCTACACCTAAAAAGGCTGACTAACTTGTATACCAAGGGCAAATAAACTGGGATCATGCTACTAGCAGCTGAATGAGGGTGTTGCAACTCATTGCATCAAGGGTTAGCCTACAGTTAGCATAGGATTTGTATAGTAATTGCCCCAACACACTAGAAAACTTAATCCAGCCGCCTGGTAGGAGGTGGCTCATGAGATGCCAACAAGGCAATGCCAAGGATGGAACCCTTATGGTAGAGAGTATTGGGTAACTAGCACCAGTGATGGCCAAGGATATAGTAACCAAGCTCTAGTTTTATTCTAGAACACATTATAGATGATCCAGTCAGGACTTTCCAAGAGCGAAAAAGGGAGGCAGTGTCCAGATCTCCAGAGACAGCACGAACCTTGATCCCACATCAAAACCTGAGAGAAACAAGACAATGTTAAATGAGAGAAGGAAAGATAGAACAATTCCATAAGCGTTAAAGGCCCTCATGAGACATCAGAAGTCACTGATAACTGTATGCCAGATGTGCAGCAGACACATTTAGGTGGCTATTCAATACACAGTTGAGGACATCACTACAAAATTACAGTAGCACAACATCTTTGTTTCCTCACATCCCATAGAGGTGTGCAGGGAAAACAATTGCCATGCTGTTAGTGAAGGGCCAGCAATCACTCAGGATTGAATTGCCCCTTTGACACCAATTTCAGCACAAACTTAAATTTACACGTTGAATTAGATCTACCTGTACAGGTTAAATGATTTTAAAAGGAGTTATGGAGGACACACCTCAAAGCATTAAAGACAAACAGGTTAAAAGTTATTAAGAGTACAAGACATAAGGTATTACTTAGCTGTTAAGGGCAGCTCTGTCCTGCACAACTGTGTACACAAGAAACTATTCTAGATGGCAGGATATTTCTGGGATAAAAGGAGGGGATTTGGGTTGAAGATTATCCAGGAAGTAGCTGCAAGAAAGTGATAAATCTACATGTATCTGGCAACAGAACCCTATGGAGAACCTGCTCTCATCTAAATACAGGGTAGGAGCCCATATGCTTGCTATTCTGCAGGTCTGGGAACAATATCTGTGCGCTTTCCTGCAGGCCATATGACTTGCCCCTGGCAAACATTGTTCTCCAGGTTTTAGAGGGGGCCAGGGCAGAATAGCATGTAAATGGCAGACCATAAATCTACTGGAACCCAGTCCACTAATTTGAGTTCCCTGGACCTTTTGGATTCCACTGTGCAGCAATGTACATGACGGAATTTCTCTACCTAAATATTTCACCTTTATAAGTTTACAGCATTGGTTTGAACAGCCAGGCAGAACTGTACACCATCTCACATCACTTTGATCAGAGGAAGCATCAGCACGGCCCTAATGACTGGGTGACCCATTTCTGAGCTGGCACGTCACATGGTAAAGGTTCTCAGCACGTGTAGAGGGGGCAACATGGCAGAGAGACACGTGAGGATTTAGGACAGGCAGCTCTGGGGACAAAGTGGGGAGGGGGTCAGTGTGAAGGAATGTGCAGAGATGGCAGCTCTCAGGAAGCATCTGCACACCAACTATGATCCATCCCACATCCCCAAGGCAAGTTATATAAGCTGCATTAGAAAAGCATGAATGGTCACAGATGAACTCATAACTGAGCGGCTGAAATGCTCAGTGTTTCAGCAAGTGACTAGCGTACCGGCACTGCCAATCTTACCCATTTGAGGATGCTAGGTATTGTTCCCAATTGTCCTTTTTACAAGGATGGAAACTCCCAGGGGTCAGAGCATGCCCCTCTTTTGTGCTCACTGCTCTACGATATCTACATAGATTTTAGGAAGACAGTTTTCAGCTCATGTATAGAGTTATCAGTGTTTTCTGCCCAGGATACGGTTATGTAACCAGAACATGTACACAATGCTGATGGGAATACAGTCATCCTTGAAGATCCCCTCTCCCTCTTAAAGGCAATGTTATGTGCAACATTATAGGTTATATGCTGGACATTACAGATTGTGTTTGGTTACATTACAATATGCATAACCAGGATTTCACATCTACTATACAGCCTGCGAACACCTGTCTTATGCATACAAGATGTCACCACTACTTCAAGAGGGACAGAATTTAATGCCTCATTAGTTTGCAGGTAGATATTGGTCTTTCAGTTTAGAAATTTGCTGTGCTGCAGTCAGTATATTAGTTTGCAGAAATTAAACTGCTAAATAGAAGCCGTTCAATACCAAATGCTTCTAAAAAGCAGTATTTCACAGGGAACAAGTACCCTTTTCTATTCATTATGTAAAAGTAAATTTTTAAGCTGGTGAATGAGAATTTGCTTAGACAGTCTCAGTTTTATCATCACCATTTAGAGACAAAACAGAATAATCAAATGTGCATTTACTGTCCCTTAACCCAGCACAAAAGACAAAATGTTGCTTTACGCAAGCCAAACAATCTCAGGTGTGTGCAAGACTGTATACGTTCAGGAAGCCGGCCGTTGCAATGCAGACAGCCGGCTTCCCAACTACTTAATCCCGACGAGAGTTAAATGACAGGCGTTCGGTTAGGGGCAGGAATCCCCCTGGAGGTTAGGGTTAGGCTAGGGGGAGGGAAGGTTATCTTTAGGACGACCAGGATTTCCTCCTCTGTCAGAATTTGAACCGCCGGCCATGCGGCCGACGGTCAATCATACCGAATGCGTGCAAGACACATGTTAAGTGTATGTCACCTGGGTTACCCATTCACACTGCATCATGGGCCAGGTTGAACCAGAATTCAACCCTGCTTGTGACCAGGGTTGAAATGCTCGACTGCTTATTTCAACTTGGCCCTTTCACACTGCACAGTAACCCAGGTTGCTGCGCGTTCACATGCAATAACACGGGTTATTGCAGCAAGTTTGCAAGGGGTATAAGTGGGGTCTGACCTGATTTTACTTGCATGACATAGCATTTCTACCGCCATGTGACATCTAAAAGGCACACATCCACATGCTGACTAGGGAAAGTACAATTAAGACATCGTAATCGTACAGTCATTCCCCATCCCCTGCCATGCCTACACTGAATGATTAATCGTTCAGTGTAGACACCCTCCATCATTCCCGAACAGAGTTAATCTGTCAATGATTGATGTAGGAAACTACCAGCAGGACCGCGCATCACTGATAGTTTCAGACATAGTGCACGATTATGATGTTGTAACCATGCAATCGCTCATTAATATCGCTTAGTGGATGTGCCCCCTTAGTCTGCCAAACAGTACCTGGCCACCCTTATTCAAGTCTCCAGCCATACACCCATCACATCTGCAAATTTTGCCCTCAAATGCTGGATTCCTGCATTTCAAAAATTGGCACCCTCACTTTTACACCAATAACCCTCCATCCCGAAGTAATGAGATGGGGTGGGGGGGGTGAACTGTTTGTGGTAACCAGTCTCTCTCTCCAAGCCAGCTTTGCCCCTACTAGAAATAAAAGTAGTAATGAGATGTGCTTGTCTCCAGGGAATCAGTATGTATGACTGCCGGATGTCAGTTGAAATCCCAATGCCGGCAGCCCAATGGGTGAAGATCCCGATAGCGGAGGCCAGTAGGGGGGGGGGGGGGGATTAGTCCCTGAACCTAACCCCCCCCCCCCCCCCCGCCGTAATGTAGCTAAGAGGTCCCTTTGTTCGGTATGCCGGGCTTCAGGATTTTCGGCTAGTGGATAATGATAGGTGTAGGGATTTCGACAATTAGTCCCATGCCGGGATTTGACAGTCGGGAAGCTGGCAGTCGGCATTTCGACCGCCGGCTTCCCAATAACATACTGTCTCCAGTATAGGTAGTAATTTGTATGATTGTGTGTAGTTAAAAAGGGAATCTTTACAAATAGCTGTACAAAACTTGGAAGGACCTAAAAGTGAAAGGTTACAAAATGCACTTATGCAGATTACTGAAGTGTCTAAACTTGTCTCCAACTGTGCTGCCATATCAGCTCAGAAATGGGTCATGAGGCCCTCAAGCCACCAAACCTCTACAAAACCTGGTCAGTAATGAACTGCAAGGCCCCTACATAGAACAAAGTAACCAGGTGCTGCAGTTATACCGGCCTATCCCACCACAATACTATACCCACCTCTCCAGCAGTGTACATTTCCAATAACTATAACAATTCTCAGCATTTGGTGCCTCTAGCGCAGGTACTTCCTGTGTATTAGGGCTGCACCACCTAAAAGGAAAGCCTGTTTACCAGTATTATGAGTTCTCTGCCCACTGTAATAGTGCAGTGAGCATTAAGTACTTTGATTTTGAATTGTTGCAAACTAACATGCACAAGGGCAGCCTGTACTGGATAAGACTTCTAATGCAGAGGGTGATTACCATACATTTTATTTTTTTAAGGGACTTTGTAGAGCTGGGCAACAGGAGTCATTTAGCCATGCACCTAATCTTTCGCAGTCATTTTTCAAAATAAAACCAGCCATAATCACACATTGTTTGTGAAATTACAGCAATCAACAAAGATCTCTTAAATGGCCAAATCCGTAAGTGCGCCCATTAAGCTATAGAAGACCGATAAAGCAGTAGATCTGTGACTGCTAATTTTTTCCATGATTAGGCCTACATCCTAGAAAGTAGTCAGGTTTCCCAGAGCATAAGAAAAGGACACCAGCCAGACCACCCCACTTACCAGGACAGTGCCTCAAGCAGCACACGTAACTTGGTCCATCCTCGTCTCCAACTCAAATGCATCTGGCCGATCCTGAGGATTAGCAGCCAACATGTCTTTTAGCAGCTGCCGGATGCCTTCAGACATGGAAGTTCTGCGTTTCTGTGGGATGTGAAGTTCCATCTTTGGGTTCTCTAGCAACGCTTCCCCTACAGGCACAATCTCACTGCCTTGCTTGATGTAGGTGCCCAGAAGCTCCTTCTTGGTCTCTGCATCTACAAAGGTGATCCGCTCGATCATGGCCCAGATGATTATTCCCAGAGCAAATATATCAGCTTTTGCTGTGTAGTGTCCTTCCCACACCTCAGGAGCCATGTAAAAGTCTGAGCCACACGCAGATGACAGCCAGTACTTGTTGACATTTACAGTCCTATTCTCATTGCTGCCACCCCCAGTACTGTCTTTACCCCGGGGAGCGAGTCCAGCGCAGACTTTGCTGAGGCCAAAGTCAGCCACTTTTAGCACTGGGGATCCAGAGCGCTCTGTGATCAGAATATTATCAGGTTTTAGGTCTCGGTGAACGATCTGGTTTTTGTGCAGGAAAGCAATGGCACTTGTCAGCTGAAGCATGAAGCTTTTGTTTGTAGCCGGGTCTGGGCGTCTGGACAAGACATACTGATTAAGATCACCCCCTTCACAGAACTCCATGACAAACCATAGGTAACAAGCTTCTTCCATGTAGCCCAAAATACGCTCTCCTACAAGAATTAAAAAAAAATTGTAATCAGGAATATTTGTCTATATGCTGGACAGAAATAAAAACAAAACAAAAAAAAACAAAAACTTAATGGTTCCAGTTAAACTGAGTTTTGGTATTCTATATCTATCCATCTATCAAAGATAATCATAATCAAGAACAGATGAAGTTCAGAAGGAATAGGAAAGTCACAATATCAGATCCCTAAAAACTCCACTTAAAAACTTTTTCCATAGATGTCAGACGCAGCAACTTGGGTATATGGGATTAAGTCACTATGTTGACAGTGACATCAATCCTGGAATGCTGGGCATGAAGATTTTAACAGGATGAGCTTTAAAACAGTAAAGCAGCTGGTAAAACATCTTTACAGTTCTAATGCTGGTCCGTTAACTTGCTGTAAGTAGCAAGTTAACCTTGTTGACAAGCCAGCACCTGCATCCCAGCACTGACCGTCACTGTTGACATTGTGACTGTTGAACCCGAATGCCCAAAGAGAATATAACTGGGAATCCATGTAATAGAGTGGCATATATGCCTACACCATAACTGCAGAGGTCATAATGCATACAGGTTAAAGATCCATTGGGGATTTGCCTCTGAAGGAATTACTGTGGCATACAACTAGCTGACTGCATTCAACTCCTTAAGCATTCTACTCCAATTTCCAAGATCTTGATTATTTTTGCACATGTGCTCCTTCAGGAATATTTGCAATAAGACTACACACCAATAGCGGACCCAATAAAAAAAAAAAAAAAAAAGCACACAAGTGCGAGGTTTAACTACCACTAATTTGGAACCTAGTCTGTCACCACACAAGTTAACAGTAAAAAGTTCTAGAAGATTCATGTACAGGCATATAGATTAGTCAACACACTGAACACTCCATGAAGCCCAGCTAGTCTGCAGTTTACAACAGTAGCAGACTGCAGTCATCAGCAGTTCACGCTTCCTGCCAGTCACAATCACCATCCCATAGGACAAGGCTGATCAAGATTGGCAGTCCAGTCCAACACACAAGTGACACCCAAGATGCTGAATTCATAAACTGTATTAAAATTATAACAGAGACCTGAACTTGTCAGACCTTGGCCAGTAGTCCTGTTCACTGTAAGATGGGTATATATTAATTGCATTATTCACTTTTTGGAATGCTGAGCTAACATCAAAGGCCCAAATTATGAGTGGCTGTCCAGTGGTCAGGCGGTTTACTTAATCTGTGTCCACCATGCTGCTGTGCTGCTTCAAAAGTAGGCTGTGAACAAGCAGAGTGGTGATGCCAAAAGTGCACCATACTCAAAAACATGATGTGCCTCTCCTCTACCCATTGTTTGCTTAAGAAACAGTGTTTGCAGGGGAGGGGGTGAAGAGCTACAAGAGAGAAGAAGGCGACCAAGATGTCTGCCATTTGTTGTAGTGGGCACAAACAATTCTGCAGTGCTCTATTAAGGTTTATATATCGCCACCAAATTACTCTGCAGTATAGAGTAAATAATTCATATCAGTCCATGCCCCTGTGAATTCTAGGTCTAATTTTGTCAAAATCCAATTAACCTACCAGTAGGTTTTGTCATGTGGGATGAAATAAAATAGAGCACCTGTAACCCACAAACTCAAAAATATACACTCTTTACCAAAGCACTAGTTGCCAGGGTTTTATTTACAGATTGTGTGCTGCCCGGTAAGTGTAACCTTGTCATCCAGTATTTAAACTGTACAGAAGCCTGATTGAATGCGAAAATAGTTAACTAAGATCATTCATTTACAAAATGTAATGAACGATTTTTTTGAACTACAAACGATTTTTGTAACTTTCCCTTAATGAAAATAGTCAAGTTGGTCAGTCAGAATGGACGATGAACAAAAACTACAAACGTGAACGCGCATGAACGATAATAGTTCGTCATTTGAAAAAAAAAAAATATATATATTTTTTTTTTTGCCTAAACGATTGAACAACTACGTCGTTACAGTTAAACCGTTCAAAAAATCGTTGTGTGTACACACCTTTAGAAATTATTTAAGCTTGCTGCTGGCATTGGTAGACGCACTAGTGATAAACTCATGCGACCATCCAAAACCAGTGTACTAACCTGGCAGCTTTATGGAAGTAGATGGGTGTTTTTCAAAAGCTGCAGGGCTCCTGCAAGTATTTGGGATGTTAACCACGACTAATACTCAGATTCTGACCTACCTAGAAGATTGTCATTGCTACACCACCATGGAGAGAAGCAACTGTAACATGATGCATTGCATATCCAGGAATTTTTTAATGTGCAATTGCATATAGCCAAGTCCAGTTGATTGATTATGGGGTAGATGTACTAAGCCTAAAGCTGCATACACACGGAATGACTACAATAGCATTATCATTCAGTGTGTATACAAGACATTGTTAATGATGCACGCTCCTGCGTATAGTTAACGATATTTTCATTGGACGCACTTGCAGGCCTATCTGACGAGATAGATCCTGCAAATTCAGGGATAGAGCCAGTGAGGTCACTGAATGATATAGTTAACGATATCGTCCAGCAAATATGCTCAATGTCAGGAACAACATTGAGCCCGGCAGGTGAAGGGACAACACTGAACGATATCGCTCACGGAGCATATCTTTCTGTGTACTCTGCTTTAGAGACAGAAAGTACCAACCAATCAGCTCCTGTCTCTTTACAGACAGTTTGCAAAATGAGTTAGGAGCTCATTGGTTGGTACATCTAACCCTTAAAGTTTCAATGATTACAATTTGCTATGAGCAGTAAAGCTAGGTACAAACTACGATGTGTGACCCAGATGACCGTGCGAAGCTACAATACAATGCACAATACAGTGTACAACGACACGTCATTAAATGGTGCATGTAACAGCACCACGTCGTATACGATATATTGTATAGTGTGTACTCTTTAGATTATCTGTCTTGAGAATCTGGTAATGTATGGGAGTAAATTACAACCGACCAATTGCACCCAAATGCCTTACAAAAACAGACATTGTCGTTTGGTTAAATAAGTTTTGACAAACTGGTTATATCCAAACGGATTTAAATAAATCAGTTTGATATAACCAGTTTGTACAAACATATTTAACCAAGGACAAGGTCGGTGTTTGTAAGGCATTTGGGTGCAATTGGTCAGTTGTCATATACATTACGAGATCTATCTATCTATATCTTATCTCAAGTTTCTAGCATTAATCAAAAGGTAGATTAAAACAGATTCACCCGTAAGCATTATTTTATATACCTAGGAGTTCAGCTACCGCCTCACTGCACATAAGAGATTCAGGACATTGCTTCCCCTGGTTTATTTTTATGGGTTATAGCAAACACCCTAGGGTCTAAGCAACAACCATCTAATAAAGGCCAATTATAGATAAGACTCAGCTGTCTCCTAGATATGACAGGCTGAACCAAAGTCATGAATGTACCTAGAAACCTGACATATGAAGCCATTCAACAGATGTGGCTAGATTTTTGTTATGAGGTGACAGATGTACAATTCATACCTTCTGCTCCTCTAAGTAACGTGACTTTGCTTGTAATAAACAGCCTCTAGGGACATGCATAATATAGGTGTTTACATGTTTCACTGTTCTGGGACATCTGTAGAAAGTAATGAATTGCTTGCCTCCAAATTCCACAGTAATCTCTTCACACTACAGTTTACCAATCTCACAAAGCTAAACAGCAGGGTGACCTCCTGCGCTGATCAGAGATCAGACTGGGGATTACATTTTGTAACAGGCCTTAATCTGAACAGCATTTATAAACTATGACCACTAAAGTATAACCTACAAGAGGATGACAGTGAGCACACAGCCAGAGGCTGGATAATCCACTGCTTCCTTGCATCACAAGTGAGCAGTTTTTAGTGTAGTGGCCTTATCAATGATCAAGCTGAGCTGAAAGGATATCTCTAGGGAGCAACATTTAATGGGAAACACCCCCTACATCAAATAGGAACCCTTTAGATCTCAGAATACAACATAGGAGGATATGACGACTTATGCCAGGTACACACTAGATATGTCGTTTGATCCAGCAGATCAGACGACATATCGGCCACATCAGGCAGTGTGTACCCGCTATGCTACTGACAACACATGCCATTAGCGATATCACCTGTCAAACCTGCATGTAGGACCGATAGGCAATATCAGCTGGGGCAGCGCTGCCGAATACACCCTGTATGATTTACCGCTGGCCGCATGGCCAGCTGTTCAAATCCCGGCAGTGGTAGCCCGACAGAGGAGGAAATCCCGATCGTCCTAAAGGCAAGTATAAACCAACCTAATTCTACCCCCTAATCCTCCTTTAGGGTGCCTCTCTCCCACAGTTCCTAAAACTAACCCCCCTTCCCCACTGCCTAAACTAAAGTCCCCTTGAGGGGGGGGGGGGGGTTTGGGGGAAGAGAAAGGTGCCTTACCCTAAATCCCCCCCCCAGGAGCCTTCGATTGGGATTCCGGGTTCCGGTCTTCCGGCGTCGGTAAAATGACAGGCATCTAGATTTAGATGCCTGCCATTTAACCCTCGCCGGGATTAAGTAGTCGGGAAACCGACATTGAATGGCACCCGCTGTCACATTATTGCTCCAGGCACCAGCAAGTGTGTTCGTACTTGCCGATGCCAGCACCCCGCTGTGTCCAGTCTTTAACGAAACCAGTAACACCTATGATCCAAACAAATGCAGTACCTGTACAGCTGATGAAATTTACTGTAGAAGCATTAGAATGTATGCTGGACACCAGGCACACACTGCATCCGTTCTTACAATAAAGAGCCAGACACTGGGCACCTGTGTTTACTAGGCCACACCAGAGAACCCAGATTGCCCTCCCTGCAGCCCATCATCTCTGCTATCCAAGACTAGTGCCTAAGACAGGGCCTCAGGCTGCAGTAGAGCCAGCTATGGGTCACCAACCCCATATACACAACTCCAAAGGACCTAGCCTTGGGCCTCCTGCACTGGCACCTCCACACATGCCTGTTGCAGAACCCTGCTGGCTTCCTGATACATGCAGCAGTGCCTCAGCACTCACACTAAACTTGCGCCTCCAGCCTCCCCTGCTGGATTCTCCGAGCACCCATTCTCAGTGCCCGGCACCAGAGTGCCTGTAATACCCGGACAGCGCTCCTAATCGCCCCGAGATCCCCGTCTCACCCCCCCCCCCCGCCGGGCAGCCTCCTACTACAGTCGGCCTGCACAGTATAACACACCCCAGGCCTCTTACTGACAGTACCCTCCCTCCCCCCGTGCCCGGATCCCTGACACACCCCCCACCGGGCATGCACACTCCCGTCCCCCGATACCTTTGAGCGAGGTCTCCACCAGGCGCAGGTAGAGCTGGCTGCTCTTGTTGCCGTGGCTCATCTTCTGGGCCAGGCCGTTCCGCTGCAGGACACACTCCTCGAAGCGTACGATGTTGGGGTGGCGGCGGCGCAGGCTGGTCAGGGCCCAGAACTCGGACAGGGCCAGCTCCACGTTCTCCGGGGCGTCACAGCGGATCTTCTTCACCGCCACCCGGGCCCCGCTCTTCCGTGCCACCGCCTCGTACACTACTCCGTAACTCCCGCGTCCGATCTCCGACAGTAAGCTGTAGCGGGGCCGGAAGCTGCTGCTACCGCCGCCCGGTAGCCGCGGCCTGCTCACCTGCTCAACCTCCTTCGGGAGCTCGGCTCGGCGGCTCCCGTTGAAGGGCTGCACGTTGAGGGGGGCGGGGAGCCGCTCTCTCAGCGGCCGCATTCCAGGGCTGCGTCTGCGCTTTCTCTCGGGACTCTTAGCGGTTTCCATGACGGTTCCGCAGGCCCGAAGCCCTCATCCCTCCTCCGCCGCTCTGACAGATCGCTGTGTGCACGATGGAGCAGAACGCGGGGAGCAGCAGCAGAAGATAGGCCTCATCTCCTCCCCGGGGCCGAGCTCGCAGCCGGCTCCTCGCTCACTGAGCAACAATCGCTTCTGTGTGAGAGTTACTACACAGGGGGGCGTACCAACTCGGCATTTGCCAGGGGGGAGACACTGTGGACGAGCTGATCTGCGAAACCCGCCAAGGGACACCGCCCCGTCGACGCCTCCACTTTACATCGTACAACTCACTCACCAAACCGATCCCATCACCGACGTATTACCGGCCACGTATAGTTGGTATACGGGAAAAAAACAAAACAGCCTACCCTATAGAGATGGCACATCCCAAAGCTGGCTGAGTGTAAACACTGACTGTTGGAAGACACCAAGCTCTCCAGAAGGGGTGGTCAGGAGTCACATGTGGCGGCAAAGAACGCGTCGTTATGTTCGTGTGTTAGCCGTTGTAAAGAAGAGACCAATACCTGTAGATAACACCCGGGGATGATATATACAGCTGCCCGTAAGGATGTGTACGGGACATCGGGCTCCCCCTTTGTGGTGTTAATCTGGTTCCACTTGCTGCAAATCACGTGACGAGAGTGCGCGACCAATCTGACAGCAGCCTGAGCGTGCCCATTGTCTGGTGGTGATGGGGATGTGGAGGTGTCAGGGGCTCTTTTCTCCAACTTGAATATAGGGGTCTCTGTGCCAGTGGTGAAGTGAAATGAGCTGTACGCTATAGAAGTCATTTCACAATGTAGGGGTCTATTCACTAAGCCTTGGAGAGAGATATGGTGCATAGTATGCATACACAGTGGGCGGAATTCAATTCTTTTCATCCCCTATCGCGCCCGACGGAGCTATTCTATTCTTGCTCCTGTCAGGCGCGATCAGCTGCCAAGCGCTACATTTCAGCTCGCAGCCCCTGGGGGATTAGAGCTGAAATGTGCGAAAAGTGACATGTTTGGGCGCCCAAACATCACTTTTCGCGATCGCGCCCAGCACTTTGGTCGGGGTTAGCCGTTTTACGCGGCTAAACCCGACCACTTTGGGTGCGATCAGCGTGAAACGCTGGCACAATTGAATAGCGGCCCGCGATCTCCTGTCACTTTAGATGGGAAATGCGGGCCGCAAAATCAATTGAATTCCGCCCAGTGTCAGATAAAAAGGACGATACAAACAATATCGTTTATATCGTCCTTTTTTTTAACCCCCTGTAACGACCAAACGATGGTCGATGCGCGGGCACGGATGGTCGATATCGACCATCGCCCGTAAATGCAGGCCAACCTGGTCAATTTTGACCAGCTTACCCTCTTTACGTTGTTTGGAGGTTTGTGCATGGTGCTGGATGTTCGATATCGAACATCCAGCACATGCAGGACGATCAGACTGCGATATCTGATCGTCCAGTGTGTACGGGCCATTAGAGTGGAGAAAGATACGTATCAACCAATCGGTTCATAACTGTCATGTTACAGGCTGTGTTTGAAAAATGACAGGAGCCGATTGGTTGGTACTTATCTTCCTCCACTTTATCTCTCTCCAAGGCTTAGTGAATAGACCCCATAATGTTTAATCTAGCTTTATGCACCTTCTCTTCAACTGTGGAACAAAAAGACTTGCTGGCATCTATAGTTCTGCAACACCTGCAAACCACAAGGCAGTTGATGCATTGATCCAACTTAGTTATTTGGTTAAAAAACAGAGTAACAGAAATATTGCAGATTTAACTGTGTTAATTAGATTTAAATGTAATTACATGTGAACGCTCTAGTAAGTTCATGTATAATATTTAACCGTATAATAGACAGCCTAAAGCTGGGTACACACTATATGATGTGCGTACCCAGCGATGTAATGATGTGATGTAACGATACATCATACACACTGCACGATCCAATATACGTCCGCGCAATGTATCGTCCCATGCTGCATGCAGCAGCATGGCGTTGTTCATTGCATCGTCTTATCTGCTGTGTAGCACAGCGTATGGGACGATTCAATGAACAACCTGCGTGTACGCGCAGTTGGGTGTACACACTATAGGACCCATGCAATATATTGTTTCGATCTCCGTTAGAATGATATATCGTATGCTATATCTCATAGTGTATACCCAACTTTAGGAAAATAGCAACATCAAATACCGTATAAAGAGAGTTGTCCAGATTTCTCAGAAATATTCTCACTTTACACTTTTCAAGGTTTCTTCTTGCATGTAATTGTGTTTTGTTTTTATAAAATGCATTGTATGGCTACATTTTATAGACAAAAGCATTTACACTCTGTATCAACCTCTGTTCCACTAGCTTCTCTTTGATGGATCTGAAATTTACCGGGACTACTAGCATTGTGTGGCCGGGGACCGGGCACACGTGTTTAAAATGGTGTTCGCGGCACTGAAGGGGTTAACCCTCTTGCCGCAGCACCAGCTTTGAATGGGCAAACCATGTAAATGTATTACTGGTGCCAGGTGCCGTTTGTTTTTAAAATCTTTTATTAAATGGTAGGGAGTGATCTCCAAACTTGAACCAAAATATTATCAAATCCTAAAACAAGAAGAGCATAATCAAATTAGAATCTATGGGCCTGATTCAGACCCGCTTGCGAGCGCATAGCGCTCGCAAGCGGGTCGATGTTCACCCACTGCGCATGCGCCGCCTCGGGCTTGCGCATGCGTGAGCCCCATCGAGCGACAGTAGCTCCGTTGCTCCGGGGCTCACTCCAAGACGGGGCGGCTGTCGATGCTGATTGACAGCTGGCCTCGTTTTGTAAGCGGGGAGGGGGGATAGCTGCACAAACGCAAGCATTCCTTTAGGAACGCCTGCCGTTTGTGGGCGGGCCTACTGACTTCACTCGTGATGTCAGTAGTGGAATTCCTGCTCTATTAGAGCAGGAAGTCCACTCGGGCTTGCGGGAGCCGAGACCCTCCCGCAGGGTCTCGATGCAAGCCCAATGGTCGCGACAGCTTTGCGAGCGGCCTGGAGGCTGAAACAAACAAAAAAAAACGCCCTTATTCAGAGCGAGCGCCTCCGAATCAGGCCGTATATTCCATTGTTGCTCATACAGATAACAAATTAAGGGCCTGATTCAGAGCCGGACGCTCTGACAAGAGCGCTCGCTCTGAATCAGTGCCCTCCTACCTAAAATTGGAGCGGCCTCCTGGCCGCTCGCATAGCTGTGGGTGAAAACCCACAGCTTATTCGAGCGGCCAAAAAGATGGTTGCGATGGTCAAGACCATCGCGACCATTGGGCTTGCGACGAGACCCTGCGGTAGGGTCTCGCTGCCGCAAGCCCAGGAGTGCTTTTGGCTCAGTGGGGCCGGCCTCAGACGGTAGGTGTTCCCATTGGAACGCCTCCGTCTGGGCAGCAACGCCTCCGTCTGGGCAGCAACGCCCCCGGCACGCCCCCCAAAGGGGGCGTGCTGTCCTCACCATTGACAGCATGCCCCCTTTGGTACGAGACCCATAGCGACGGCTTGGCCGTCGCTATGCGGGTCTCGCGCATGCGCACGACGGAGCTCCCTCCGTCGTGCGCATGCGCACTAGGGCACCATCGACCCGCTTGCGAGCGCTCATGAGCGGGTCTGAATCAGGCCCTAAAATTCCAAGGATACAGGTTATCCTGTTTTTGGAGAATTACTTGGTAGGAGAATCTAAAGATGTACCTAAATTATAATTCTGTACATTAATGAGACAAATTATGGGGAGCTAGTGTGCAGAGCATATAATTTTATAGTGGTTAGTTGCCTTTAAAATATTACATTTCAATAAACAGAAGCAAAATGTTAAAATCTGTTTGTGTTTATGTTTAATTCAAATCTTATAGGGCAGCTTATGCCCTCCACACAAAAGATATCTTTTATTAGATTGCTTCAAATATTGGGATATATATCCCTCTTTCCTGAAATCCAAAAATTGGTATGGAGATTATAAATGTATTAGATAGTGTGGTAAAGTAGCCTTATAGTAGAAGCATGCACACTGATTCTTCTTCACCTCTGTTTTATTGTTTTCAGGCTGACCGCAAAACAGTGCCTTTTACAGAGAAGTATGGCCCTCATTCAGAGCCGCTCGTTAGCAGCAGTACGCTCGTTGCGTTCCGATGTTGAGAA
This sequence comes from Taudactylus pleione, assembly GCA_031769625.1. Taxonomy (NCBI): domain Eukaryota; kingdom Metazoa; phylum Chordata; class Amphibia; order Anura; family Myobatrachidae; genus Taudactylus; species Taudactylus pleione. Next base: position 3,390,899 of record JAUIMM010000068.1, read on the forward strand.
ACCGCGCATGCATCGGTGTAACACTGCGCATGTGCGTACGGCAGTTTGCAAGCTTATTTTCACTCGTTCGGCAAATTGCGAACAGGAAGTGACATGTCAAATGTGATTGACAGAACAGGCCGTTTTTGGGCGTTGACGGGGGTGGAGATGGGAAAACGCAGGCGTGGCGAGGCGTTTTTGGGGCGTACATAAATTAGCTCATGCGAACGTCAAATGTGTTCGTACCAAGTCATACGTCACTGGCTGATCCTCTTTCCGTTCAAACTGCTCGCACAGCTTGGGGTGTGGATTCCTCGACCACAATGGCGATGGCCTTGTCCTCTGGTCCGGGCCTCCTCGATGTTGCCTCGATTTATCACGGCTTCTCAGAAAAACAATCAACTTTGGATTGAAAACCAGCTTGTAATGTGTTTTGACCTTTTTTGGGGGGGTTAGCACAAAACCGTACGCAGGTGAAAATCTCAGCTGCTAATTTCAGGATTACACAATCAATTAGCGTATTTTTTAAGGTATGTTCTTTACAATTTTATGGGGGTTTTGTGATATTGTAACAATATTGTCATCATGTTTGTGTGTATTGTAACCTTTTGCATTGGCCTGGAGTTTTTGCATATTTTTATTTTTTTCAAAGTGTTCCTTAAAGAAAAATTTTTTTGGCAACCTTTTTTTTAAACCTTTTTTTTTTATACCTTTTTTTTAAAGATAAGATTTCGTTTTTGGCTTGTGGTACAGGATTAACTCTAAACCATTTTTCAAATAATGTCACAATACAGTTGCGAACATTTATAATTTTTTTTATTTACTCAACACATTTTTGCACAAATCATGTGCATTTTGCCTTAAAAGTTTGGGGTCATTGTTACCCACTAATAATTTTTACATTTGTATTATAAAAAAATCCAGTTTTGGGGAAAAAAACAACAACAAATTAAAAACAATTCACAAGAAAGGAGAGGGAAGTTTTGGCCCTTAAGGAATATGGGGCAAGCACAGAAGGAGTGTGGGAAAAGTAGCCAGTGCTGTCATCGTTTCTTTCCCCGTTTGGCTGGGGTAGGGTGGGCGCCAGATGTCCTCTGGCTGGCCTGTCCAGAGGCAGATGTTGTGGCCTCTGGACTAGGCACAGGGCTAGGCACATTTGGAGGAATGGCTGTTGTTGGGCCAGAGGTGGAGGATCCAGATGTTCCGGCAGGAAGGGAGGTCGGCTCCACCATGTGCTGGCGAACGAGCTGCTCCAGGGCATTGGCGATTCTGATGTTGGCCCTGGTATTTTCAGCCAGGGCCTGACCAATGGTCACGTTGGCCGCAGCATTTTGCTCCAGGGCCTCAGCCACCCATAGCAGACTGGCGTCCATCCTCTGCAGAATCTCCGTATGGTAATCCGATTTAAAATTGAGTTCTGCGAGGAGTGCCACTGCCTGCGAGGGGGATTGCCCAGGACTGGCTTCTGCAGGGTCCTCAGCCGGATGTACTGGTTCTTCCCCTGCAGAGCCAGCAGAAATTCTGCGGCCAAGGCTCCCCTCTGGAGCAGACTCATCCGCCTGTGTCTCTGTGAGAAAAAAGAGAAAAGAGGAACATTACAATCTACATATTGTCACAATAACATTTCAGAGTTGGTTACATCACAACATTTACCTGGGACAACATGAGGAGCAGCAAAGTCTGGCATGTCCGTATCCATGTTGGACACGCCAAACACTTCCACATCCTGCACACACCCCTGTGCCAGCTCTTCCAAATCATTCAACTCCAATGACACAGGGGTGGGGCCCCCACCTGTCCCCCTTGCATGCCTAGCCCTGTCAGCCATTTTTTGCTTCAGGCGATATTTGAAGTCTTGCCATCTGTGGGTGAAAAAGTAGACATTATTCCTGCATTATTTGACCCTGTTTTTTTTTTTTTTGGGAAAGTTTTTACTTACCGGCGTTTGACATCCCGGGCTAGACGGACATAATCACCCACCCTATTGACAGTACTGGCTATCTCCTCCCACATTCTCCACTTCTGGCTTACACCCATATTCCTGTCTGCCTGTGGCAGGATGTCCACACACTTCTGAACCAAAACCTCCATCTCCTTTCTTGTGAATTGTGGCTGCCTTTTCTTTTTGCCAGCTTTGGCCGGAATACTGGGCCCAGCAGCCTCTTCCATATCATCCTCAACACCTATTTACATTAAATTATTTTGAATTTAGATGTCAATCTTTCTATAGTGAAAGATTGACATCTAAATTCAAAATACTGGTTGAAACTAAGCCTTGATTAGAAATGTGAGAAATACTTACCGACCGCCTCTTGGCCATTGTTTGGCTGGTCTGTAGCCATTTTTCATCCAAAAACTTGAACTACACCAGACCGTTTGTTTTTTTTCCGTGACGTATTTATACATGCGTCCTTATTATTCGGCCGCATCATTGATTGTGCGTTCCTATGATCCGTCCTTAATTTGAGCGGGAAAAGAAACACTATTTATGGCTTTTGGCGAGTCGAGGTGGCGGGTGTTGTTTGTTGGAGGTTACGTTGTTCGGAGTGGATTGTTGGAGGGAGTTGTTTTTTGAGGTTTTTTGGATTTTGTTTGAGGCGTTTTTTTTTAGGATAACTTTCCGTTCGCATTTTTTGGTGTGGTTATTTTAGTTGTGGTGTTTTTTTTGTGTAAGTTTTTTCCCGTCATCCTTTTGTAAAATATGGCTCTCCTTTTTTTTTTGGTTTTGGCCCAAAAGTAATTTTTTTTTTTAATTTGGTTTGTAGGTTTTTTTTGGCTGTGCCCCAACGACGTTTTTGTTCTGTGACTTCTTTATCGTGTATTGGTAAGTTTTGAATTTAACTTGTTTGTTAAATGTTCATGTCTTGTTCTTCGCATATTTTGGGGTCATTACGGTTTTCTTCCGGGTTTTTGGGGATGTGAAAAATGCAAACTATTTAGCGCACTTTTGTAGGCTTGATTCCCCTTGTAAAAATGCAAACTATTTAGCGCACTTTTGTAGGCTTGATTCCCCTTGTAAAATTGCGAACTATTTAGCGCACTTTTGTAGGCTTGATTCCCCTTGTAAAAATGCAAACTATTTACCGCACTTTTGTAGGCTTGATTCCCCTTGTAAAAATGCGAACTATTAAGCGCACTTTTGTAGGCTTGATTCCCCTTGTAAAATTGCGAACTATTTTGCGCACTTTTGTAGGCTTGATTCCCCTTGTAAAAATGCGAACTATTTAGCGCACTTTTGTAGGCTTGATTCCCCTTGTAAAAATGCGAACTATTTAGCGCACTTTTGTAGGCTTGATTCCCCTTGTAAAAATGCGAACTATTTTGCGCACTTTTGTAGGCTTGATTCCCCTTGTAAAAATGCGAACCATTTAGCGTTCAAATTCTGGGTTGTTTTTTTGGTGCCAAATTGTGGAAGTCCTCTCAATGTCGGTTTCCTATTTTTCGAAATGTGTGTTTACCCCCTTTATTTTTGTGCATTTTCAAAAAACAAGATTACAAAATGGGCACCCCAAAATCTTAACTTTTTATGGTCTTTTGAAATGTAGGTTTTTGAAATCATGACAATACCCCGGCATGTAAGCATATTTGGATTGTATCGTAAAGATAAGTATTTTTTAGTCTTTTTTGGGGGCAACATACCTTAACTACAATTCTTACCATTTCAGGTTGATGTTGGTCGTATTATTGTGGCCATGCTGCCGGAAGCCGACCAACCTCAATCTCGTCCCAGGCGTAGGCATCGTAGGCGTGCAAGGCCCCAGTTATATAGAACACGTGTCACCCTTTTTGGAATGCCCGATGATGAGGTGTTAAGGCGCTACCGTCTTCCGCCCAAAATCATCATAGACACTCTCTCATTAATAGAGAGTGATCTTGAGCGGCAAATTGACAGTCCTACAGCAATACCACCACTTACGCAATTTATGGCGGTGTTACATTTCTGTGCCTCAGGATCCTTTCAAACCACGGTGGGAATAGTTATTTATGTTTAATAAATTTTCGTTTATTTTCCAAAAAACATTTCTTTTCGACATTACAAGCAAGTGTAACCTGGTTCACCCAAGGAAAAGTTGCTAAATGGCTAATCCTGAAATGTGTAAAATTGGTCAGTATTTTACTATGCTTTGTGGGTTAAAACCAACACCAAAAGGTATTATGTAGAATCAGTATGTTTTATAATCTAGGCCTAAGCAGGTTTAAATTAATATTTACCGAACACACCAAAAATTTTAAAACACCAATGCTGGTAACTCTCCAAACCTATTGTTATTGTTAGGTGTTTAATGTGCCTGCTTAAAACACTCAGCTTTACACAATCTTCGTTACATTACTTTCAAATACTTGCTGCAATAGTCTTCTTCTGTAAGGTTAAACAATCTAAGATTTACAGACAAGGAATGAGACTATTCAAATTTGAAATGTTTATTGGTTTAAAATATGTAAAAAAAAACAAAAAAAGAAACAATTTAGTGGCGTAGGATCCCCGTCATTTTATCCAGGACCACCAGCATGCCGATAACATGCCCCCTCAGCATAGCAACACACCCGGCTAGCTCCGCCAACCGCCTCTGGTCCTCTGTGGGTAAAAAAAATGTGGTGCTTAAAAAAATGAATCATTTATGATTCTAACAAACTTCAAAAGCAAAATCGACTTAGCAAAAAGTGTCAATTTTTAAAAAAATTCAAAAAACAAACCAAATCATTTTGACTAAAAAAATTACAAATAATGAATCCCCCCCAAAAAAAAAAAAACACAACAAAAAAACATTTGATGCTACCGTAAACAAGAGATACAAGTATGAGTGTTTGGACATGTGTGATATGTGTATGGGGAAAACATCTGAGAATTTTTTAGACAAAGATATATATAACAAACCTTTTAAAATCCTAAAAAATAGAAAAGGCACAGACAAAGGATTACATCAACACATTAAAAAAAAAAAAAAAATTAAAAGGGAAACATACCGTTCATAATGACGCCTGGACCAGGATCCACACCATCGTCCTCCTCGGAGGTGGGACAAATGACCTCTGATGTCGGCGGGGTAATTTCGGACAGTGGTGATGGGGTGGTCAAGAGAGAGGTGGGTTGAGGGGAGGGGGAATTTGGAGGGATGGGAATTCTCCAAGAGGGAGGGGCGTCAGGGTCTGGGCAGGCTGGGGTGGAGGGGGAATTTTGGGGAGAGGAGGTTTGGCTTGGAGTTGGGGATAGGGGACGAGGGCGACGTCTTCGCTGGCGATGACGCCGTAGTCTTCGCTCGGCCCCTAAATGATGGATAACAATTTGAGGTTTTTTTTTTTTTATCCCCTTTCTAAACGCTAATTGGTTAACAAACAAAAAGGAAAACATGCACACGCAGATATGTTTGAAAAAAAAAAACAGGCCAAACAAGATAACATGCACACGCAGATAGGGCCGAAAATAAAAACAGGAAAACAAAACATAACTTACTTTCAGCTATACGCTCGCGAAAATATGCCAGCAAGCGGGGCGTCCGCCGTTGAAGGTCGGACCACCTGCGCTCCAGCTGGCCGATCTGTCGGCGTGAGCCGAAGGAACGCAGGCAGCGGCAAACCTCCACATAGGCGGAACGCTTCTCCCTATTGCTGATGGGGGGAGGCTGGCTGGTGATACGCCGGTCCATCACCTCAGTCAGGACAATAAGCTCCCGCCTCGTGAACGCAGAGGCTCTCATGATGGCAATGGTGTATTTTTAAGAAAACAGTTTTAATAAAGACCAGAAAATAATTTTAATTGGCTAATGTAGTTGGTAAATTATCAGGAACCATTCTATTGGTTAGTGTATGAGTCATGTGCTCTACAGGCAAAAAAATCTATTGTGAGTTATGATAGGCTTGATGCAGTGACATGCGTAAGCTAATTTAAATAAAGAAATGAAGCAAGTAAAATATGCGTGGGTAAAAACACGGAAAACAAATTGATAATTGGATCAAACATGTATTTTGGATAAAGAAAACCATTGTTTAAACCGTACGTATTCTGCGGGTAAACAAAAACACGGACAAGAGTAAAGTTTATTGAAAAAGAAAAAAAAACGTTTTGAAAACATGTGAAGAGCAATTAAGCTAATTGATATATTGATTGGCATGATACGATTGAAGTAGGTAGGCAGAATGAACGAGCAGGTAATCGAAATCTGACAGGCCCACTTCCGGTTTGTACTTGTGCGAGCGTTCCCTGCAAGCCACATTGGGGATGTACGCTCGCTATTTGGCTCGCTCGTTAGCTAGAGGAGGGGTTAGGAGACTTTGGGGCGGAAGATTAGCTGCGTACGAAATTACGAGCGAGTGCTTGAATTTACATATTTCGGCATGTACACCGAACGTACGAACGGCCACTTGCGTCCGGGTCTGAATCAGGCCCTATGTTTACAGACCTGTCACTTACTAATGGTGCATACACACGGTCAGATTTGTTGTGAGATATGAACGATAACGATTTAAAAAATCGTTCAATCGTTCATATCTGAAAGAAAATCTGACATGTGGGCCTGCAACAATGAACGATGCATGTTCCCGCATGTCAGATAATGATATCTGACATCGTCTGTGTTTGCAATCAGATTTTGATGATTTAATTCATTTTAATACTGTCTGAAATTGTTCAATCGTTCAAACCTTTGATAAAATCGTACAAATCATTCATCGTTCATCTGACAGATCTGACTGTGTGTATGCACCATAATAAAGATTGAGGACCTCATTCAGAGTTGGTCGTTGCAGCCGCACGGTCGTACGACTAACGACCACAAAATCCGATCGTACGGCAGGGCGATCGTAAACAAAGTGACGCCCATTCGTTAGCACTGCACCTCCTCTAGCTACCGACTGATCTGAACGAACGATCGAGTCAATCGTAGTCAGGCGCTGTCAGTCGCTGTATGCTAATTATGTTCTGATGTTTGCGGACGTATGTGCTGTTTTGATGGTCACATGTCATGTTTACATGGACTATCGATCAGCTTGTTATTAGCTTGTTGGCAATTATCTAATTAAGTGTTTAACTCTTGCTGTTGTTTCAAACAAGTTTTTTATCATGTGTCAATCAACTTTATTGTTCATTTCGTGTTTGTTTTCTCCGTTCTTATTTTTTCACACAATGTTAAAAACAAAGTAAGGTTTATTAAATGTGAATGTCTGTTTGCTAATTGTGTTAACTTTATAAATGCATGTGCATTTTGCGTTAGGCTCATTTGCACTCTTATGTTTGCAATTGCACACTGCGTGTTGTAGCCAATCAAATGTGACCTTATTTTTCGGGACACATGATTAAAGGATTGGCCAATAGTGGTGTTTTTGATGAAAGTGTAAATATTTTAGACAATCATATTTTTTCTACCCCATGTATATTTCATGTTTTCTGTAAAAACGCCCATTGCCATCATGAGAGCCGCAGCGTTTACCAGGAGAGAGCTGCTTGTCCTAGTCAACATAATGGACAGGCAGATCACCCATGCTGTGCCGCCCATTTCAAATAGGACAAAATGATCTGCCTATGCGGAGGTGAGGCGAGCCCTCCGATCAGCGGGGTTTCACAGAAACATTGCCCAATTGGAGCGTCGCTGGTCGGACCTGGGCCGCCGGTCACCTGCGCTCCTCAGGAATTTGCGTTTGCAAATACGCAGATGTAAGTATGCGTTTGTTTAAAAGTATTAATTAGTGGACTGTTAAAAATGTATGTTCCTTTGCCAATTATTATTATTAATTATTAATTAGTCAATGTTAAAAAACCCTCCTGTATGTTGTCCCTATTGTACAGAATGTGTACTTGTATTGTGTAACCGAAATTCAAAACTTTATTTTTGGGTTTTTATGTTTACATTTTAGAAGCCCAGCGGAGACAGAAAAGGACACGGCGAGTCCAAAGACAAGCTACCAACCAGCAGCCCTCACCTGCATCTCGACCCAGCCCTCCCTCCCCACCACCATACTCCCCAAGTAACCCTCCCTCCCTCTTCCAATCCTCCCCAAGTCTGCCTCCCTCCCCTGCCCACTCATCCCAAATCTCCCCTCCCTGTGATCTTTCCGCCTCCATTTCCCCTTCCACCATTCCCCCCACTCCCGAATATTCACCCTCACCCGAAGCTTCACTGGCACCATCTGTTGCTGTGTCTGAACACTCTCAGGGTATGTTTTTTTTGGTTTAAAATTTTTGGGGTGTTGTTGTTATCCATGTATATGTTAACATTTCTGTGGTTTTTTTGTTGTTTTGAAAATTTGCTGTATGGGGTTTAACATCATTGCACAGTAATGCTGTTTTTCAGACTTACAACCTTATGTTTATTGTCTGGCCCTTTTTTTGTTTTGGGGTTCTCAAAAATATATTTTTTTTTTATTTTCAAAATTTTGGGGGAGTTTGAGGAACTAATGATTAAATTTGGATTAGTATTTTACAATGTAAAAAAACCTGTCACCAAACTTGCAAAGGTGCTAGGAACCAGACTACCCTTGTTGATGTTGTGTACACTGTGTTTAAAATGTACTTATGTACTTAGGCAAAGTGATGTTTTTTATAGCAAACAAATCATATTTTATTTTGGTTTATCAACAACATTCTAAAAGTGAATACGTGCATTGTGTTTTAAGGATATGGCCATCATGACTTAAGAATACACCTCCCATTATTTGTAACATCATCATAGTGGATTTTGGCTTATGCCACATAGTTATGGTTTAAAATTCGTTGAACAACAGAAAAGTAGAAACCTATTAATAATGTTGTGTGTCTGATACTTTCAAACACACCGTAACATCAGTGTGTTTAAACACTTTTTGGTACATTGAATAATGTGTAATGTTCAAATGTTTCTAATTGTAATTAAGTATTTAATCCGCATTTTTTTCAAATTTTCTACAGATCTAACCCACATCCTGAGGGAAATTCGGGAGGAGCTGCGCGAGACCTCGGGCTACTTAATGCAGGCCTACTGCTGCCTCCAAAGATTAGTGGGGCGTTTGGAGGATGTGTAGTATTTTTTATTTATTTGTTTTAAATTTTTATGACATTTCTATAAAAAAAAATAAAGTTGTGTTATTTCCAACATTTGTCCTCTTTTTTGCCACACATTAAAGGGTGTAATAAATTTTAGGAACAAAGGTGGGTGCCTTTCCATAGTGTAAGAACTTAAAACATGTATTAGTAAACCTTTAGAAAATTTGCAGTAATGTTGTTTATTTTTCAATTATGGGTTGACATACATTATACACCTCAAAATGGCTTACAATTTTAAACAGCAAACAAGCAACAACATTTTTGCATCATTTAAAACATATATTACATAACAAACATGTTGCCAACAGGCTTTTAATGGTAAAAAAAAAACATAACAGATTCACACATAACAAATGTCCTAATGGTTTTGGCAAATTAAACATCTGGCTTAGTGAAACCTAAACAAGTATAGTAAAAAACAAACAGATTTTGGAATGGAAAACATATCAATTACTAAAACAAAATGCAAATTAACTAAACATGTTGGGGGATATCCGTGCAAAATGTGTTAGTTGTCCAAAAACATACAGGGCATTGCCAATGGGTTCCATTTTTTATCCATGCTTTGGAAAGTGTTGTGATTTTGTTGGTAGGAAAAGAAAACAAAAGAAAAAGGGCCACATTCAAATAAATTTAGCAAAATTGTATTTTCTTTTCCAAACAATGTAAATATCCTTTCCTAAAAAAAGTGAAACATCATCGCGTCTGGCCCCCCCCGACAGCATCACAACACCTTCCTCCGGGGGGCCATCCTCTGGCAAGGCCTCCTCTGGCTGCATGGGTACTCGACTCCTTATTGCAATGTTGTGTAAAATCCCACACAGGACCACAATGCAAGAAACCTTATCCGGCGAGTACATGAGTGCTGAGTGATGGAGACACTGGAACCGGCCCTTTAAAAGGCCGATACAGCACTCCACCTGCCTGGTGGCAGTAAATGCGGCATTATAGTGAGTTTGGGGCCCTGGTGTGGGAGTCAAATAAGGAGTCATCAGCCAGGGCGTGCAAGGATATCCACTGTCACCTGATGGAAATGGAACACCAAAAGATATATATTTACCATGAGAACCTGTTTACACTATTACTAGAAAGACATACTGGATTTTTACTTACCAAGAATCCACGTGTCACCAGCTTGCAGTGTGCTTAATTTGGGCCAAATCCCTGAATGCTGGATCACATATGCATCATGGCTGCAGCCTGGGAATTTAGCATTCAGGGAGAGGATCTGGAGGGAGGCATCACATAGCACCATTACATTTAGGGAATGGTAATGTTTGCGGTTCCTATATATTTCCCTGCATGCAGGGGGCTGAAGTGCTATGTGAGTGCCAGCCACTACCCCTATGACGTGTGGAAAGCCTGCAATTTCAGAAAACTTCTACTTTACCACATCAAGGGCTTCCGTATCCAAAGGCATACTAATAAAATGTGCTAGATGATTGAAAAATGCATCTAGCACACGCCTCAGGATCTGTGAAAATGAGGGCTGGGAGAGGCCACCCACCAGCCCCACAGTGGTTTGGAAGGAGCCTGAGGCGCAGAAATGTAACACCGCCAACAACTGTGTAAGTGGTGAGATTGCTGTAGGAATGTTAATCTGACTTTCTAGATCATTCTTTATTATTGAAAGTGTCTAGGATAATATTAGGAGGCAGGCGATAAGTGGTAACAACCACATCAGGCATTCCAAAAAGGGTGACACGTGTTCTATATATCTTGGCCCTTGCACGCCTCCTATGCCTACGCCCAGGAGGAGGCTGAGAAAGGTTGGTGGGGGGCAACATGGCCACTATTAGCTGTCCAACATCGCTCTGTAAAGTTAAATTTATATTTTTAATTGGTTCTCTAGAGTGTATTGTGAAATTTTGTGCAAAAATACTTAGCTTTATAATAATGGGGCATATTCTTACAGGGTCGGGCAGTGCCATCTTCGGAAATCACTACATGTGTATTTCTTGTTCGATTTACAAATGAGGGAAAAATAAAAAAAAATTTTTTTAAGGACAAACCACTATTACTACTTTTAGTTTTAAAACCATGCTTAATTTTTAATCTTGCAAATATGAATTGTTGTTAAATGTACCAAATTATAATTTAAAAATAGAACAATAAACAATATTCCCCAAAAATTTTGGTTAAAAAAATAGATTAAACTAAAAATTAAGTGTATGTTTGAAAAAATAGACATCTGATTCCAGACCAAAAAGGAGTGTTAAACACCTTTAAGAAATATTTTAAAAAAAAATTAGATTAAAAAACAAAAAATAATGAAGATTATGATTGTTGATCCAAAAATAAAAACAAACAAAATGCAGTAGGCTGGCACACTTACTTGATTCTTCAAATAACGTTGGATTTAGGAAGACAAAAGGCCAGCCAACCAAACAAAAAAAGTCACCGGATCAAGCCCAAAAACTAACGGTGTTTTTCAAACTCCAAAGCAATCAAATTTTACTAAACAAAACACACAAAAAAAATAAAATAAAGAAACCTAAAAACCAACACCACAAAAAAAGGAACCCAAAAACCAACACCACAAAAAAAGGAGCCCAAAAACCAACACCACAAAAAAAGGAACACAAAAACCAACACCACAAAAAAAGGAACACAAAAACCAACACCACAAAAAACGAACACAAAAACCAACACCACAAAAAAAGGAACACAAAAACCAACACCACAAAAAAGCGAACACAAAAACAAAACACCACAAAAAAACGAACACAAAAAAAACACCACAAAAAAACAAACACAAAAAAAAGGAACACCAATAAAAAAACAACCCAAAAAGAAAGGAACACAAGATAAAAACCCACAACCAAAATAAATTAATACCAAAAATATATAAAACACACAAGCACCTCTCAATCAACTTCAAACAAACACCTCACAAACTACACACACAAGCACCTCTCAATCAACTTCAAACAAACACCTCACAAACTACACACACAAGCACCTCTCAATCAACTTCAAACAAACACCTCACAAACTACACACACAAGCACCTCTCAATCAACTTCAAACTATTTAACTATTATCCAACACCTCCTGCACCACCAAACACTCAAACTACAACCCACAAGTAAGGGAACATTTGGCTTTGCCTTAAATAAAGAAACCAAACACCAATTATTGAAACATGCAGGAAAGGTGTGCATTTGTAGTTAGGGAAATAAGGATGCACGGGTAACCAATCCAAGGATGCGCTCACATCTAGCCCAACCCACGCAGTGATTACGGAATGCAGGAAAAGTGTGCATTTGTAGTTAGGGAAATAAGGATGCACAGGTAACCAATCCAGGGATGCGCTCACATCTAGCCCAACCCACGCAGTGATTACGGAATGCAGGAAAGGTGTGCATTTGTAGTTAGGGAAATAAGGATGCACGGGTAACCAATCCAGGGATGCGCTCACATCTAGCCCAACCCATGCAGTGATTACGGAATGCAGGAAAGGTGTGCATTTGTAGTTAGGGAAATAAGAATGCACGGTAACCAATCCAGGGATGCGCTCACATCTAGCCCAACCCACGCAGTGATTACGGAATGCAGGAAGGTGTGCATTTGTAGTTAGGGAAATAAGGATGCACGGGTAACCAATCCAAGGATGCGCTCACATCTAGCCCAACCCACGCAGTGATTACGGAATGCAGGAAAGGTGTGCATTTGTAGTTAGGGAAATAAGGATGCACAGGTAACCAATCCAGGGATGCGCTCACATCTAGCCCAACCCACGCAGTGATTACGGAATGCAGGAAAGGTGTGCATTTGTAGTTAGGGAAATAAGGATGCATGGGCAACCAATCCAGGGATGCGCTCACATCTAGCCCAACCCATGCAGTGATTACGGAATGCAGGAAAGGTGTGCATTTGTAGTTAGGGAAATAAGGATGCACGGGTAACCAATCCAGGGATGCGATCACATCTATAAAAAAGTCTGCAGAAGCAGTATTCTTCATGCTCTCTCACAGGTTGGCAGAATGGCAAGCGAGGAGCATGGTGAGCAGAGGCCAACTGAGCCAGGTAAGTTCCAATCACATTTTTAACACAACACAAGAACTAGTCATATTTACCATAAAATATTTAAAAAAATTGTACTATTTGAAAAATTGTTGTAGGTGCTGGGAATCAAAGTCCAGCAGTAGAGGAGGAGGAGGCGGGCCCAAGCAGGCCAAGGCCAAGAAACCCTCCATTTTCACGGATCGAGCTTGACACATTGGTGACCATGACAAAGGAGAACCTAGTCAATGCACCCAGAAATATGGGGGCTGGAGCCAAAGACAGGATTTGGTAGGAGATATCCAGGGCTGTTAATGGTGTGGGGACAACCTACAGAACACAGAAAGTCGTAAAAAAACGGTACGAAAATGATATTGTGAGTGTACTGAAGGACAAAGCTTGATCTTATTTAAAAAAACTAACATTTCAAATTTCAAAAATAACATTGACAGCTGGACGGATTTCAAATACCAACTGAAGAGGAAGCTACGGAGTAGGGTGGACCATGCTGCGGGGACAGGTGGTGGTCCCATCCCTGAGGAGCTGACCTTGACAAGGTTGGAGACGTTGGCTCAGGGATGTGTGACGGAAGAGGAGATAGTCGGCGTGTCAACTATGGACACTAACATGGCCGACTTCAACGCTCCACATGTGCAAGAAGGTAATTTAATTTTGTAAGCCAAAAAGTATAAAGCTGAAACGTCTGTTTTTTGTTTTTTTTTAAAAACAAATAACATTTTTTAATTTATATTCCAGACTCAGAGGAGGTAGTACCTGCTTCTGAGGTCAGGTCGGGGTCCAGCACAGATGGGGACTCTGCAGGGGAGGATCCAAGTACTCCACCTGGGGACCCTGTGGAGTCTACTCCAGGGCAAACATCAGACCGAGCAGTGCCTCTCCTCACCAGGTTGGTCTCCCAAACTCAGGATAACACATGTGTTCTTCTGAGGATGGAGACCACTCTGGTGTGGGTGGCGGTGGCCCTGGAGACCATTGCTGTGGCCCTAGATCGTTTGGCCAATACCCAGGAGCAGGCCAACCCACCTGCCATGATGGAGCGAGACTCCCTTCCTCCCAGGACCACCACCTCTGGTAGCCCAACAGCCACCCCCGCAAGTATGGAGAGCCCTATGCCTAGGCCAGAGGAAATCCCATCTACCTCTGGCCAGGCCAGTCGGCGTGTTACACGCCAGTCGGCTGTCCGTAGCTTACCTCTTCCTCCGAGCAGGGCTAAACTACGCAAGTAGCCCTGGATATCTCCTCCCTCACCTGTTGTCCAGTCCCCATATTTCTGGTCACCAATGTCTCAAGCTCTTTTTTTTTTTAAACAAACATTTTAATTTTTTTTTCTTCTTTATTTTAATTATATACAAATGTTGCCTAAACAATTATTCTTGACATTGTGATGAAAGGCAAATTTCACAAAAATAAAAAAATTTCATACCAAAAATGTCTATCTTTAACTATATCAATGTCTACAAGGTTTAAACAGTGTGGTATCTGAAAAGGCTGCTACGCAAAACACAATGCTAGATGTTTTAAAAACTGAGCAAAAAACTGGTTAAAAAGCACAAAGAAACATTTTGGTTACGAATTCACTAATGCACACGCAAGTGAAATGAGTTACAAGGTAATTAGCAGTGTTAATAGTTACAATGCAGCAATCTTAGCTGCTTGGTTTGTGTGGTTTAATATCGAAACATCGCAGGGAGCATCAGATTAACGATTATGCTGTTGTGGCTTACGGATGCTTTTTGCCTACCTTAGCCTGGACGATCAGCCTGTTCGTAGAGTGACGTTTTCATGCATCCGCAATTCTTGGTCATATGAAGCAGGTAATTTATGCACTCCCCTAAAACGCCTGGAAACGCTGAAGAACATCTCCGTTTCCAGACCACCACCCCCGTATACTCCCACAAACGGTCTTTCCTGTCAATCAACTTTAGCAATCCACTTCCGTGTCGGTAGCCCTACGACCGACAGTATTTGTGATCGGTAGAGCTCGTACGCACATGCGCACTGCTAGCCGTGCGCAGGCGCAGAAGGAAAAACATTGTATGCCTACGACCGTGCGGCCGCAACGACCGACTCTGAATGAGGTCCTTACTCCCTTGTCACTGGCCACTAACTGGCACCTTTATACTGATACATAGCCTGCAGAGGCCTTAAATACCCCAGATTCCTCTGCCCCCTCCTCGATTGACAGGCAAACCACACCCCATCAACTTTAAAAGAAAGGCCTTCACATGTGTTAAATTTGGCCAGACATACTGCCATCTTGCATTGAGAGACTTAGTGGTAAATTTACTAAAGTGCAGGTTTTTAGAAGTCGAGATGTTGCCCATAGCAACCAATCAGATTCTACTTAACATTATCTAGCACCTTCTAGAAGATAATAGCTAGAATCTGGTTACTATGGGCAACATCTCAACTTCTAATACCCGCACTTTAGTAAAATACCCCTTAGAGGAGACATACAGCATTTTCAACAAGTAGGTAAAATACCCATTTTATCTTTCCAATGCATAACTTTCCTAAGCTTTCTACTCAACACACTTGGCTCTTTACAGAGTACACTGCCCCTTTTGCCACAATTGCATAGATAATAATAGATGAAAATAAATTATAAGGATCCAAATATAATTGTAGAATTTGTGCTAGCTCAATCTTGTAGATTGAGTTGTTAAATTTGTCATGAACGTGTAGGTAATTAAATACGTTATCAAAAATAACATTTATATCTTATTTGCAAACTCCTATTATCCCTATTAATATTATCACTAGTTGTATTAATTTTATTTAAAATACATCCAAATTCTCTAACGTTTTAATACAAGAGAAACATTGTTTCATTCAGGGTTGTAATAAGCCTATTCTTCAGTGTTTGAAACAGTCACATCAGAAATAGCCACATATACCAGTCCTGTATAGCAGTCATGACATCATCATCAGACGCAAAAAGTCTTCCCATGAATGTGTACCTTGAGCTTTGAAAAGAGAAAGAAGTCACCAATTCGAATCCTGCAGCATCAATGGCAGCCATTGCAATGCGCCTCTCATGAGCTGGCACGTTGTCTTGGAACAGGACCCCACGTCCCAGTTTCCCCCGCCTCTTCTCCTTGATTGCCTCGCAAACTTTTGGAATCAGTTGTGCATAGTAGTCACAAGTTATAGTGGCTCCATGATTCAAATAATCAACAAACACAATTCCATCTGCATCCCAAAAAACGAGGCCATGATTTTGCCAGCTGACGGCTGAACCCAAAATTTCTTTGGTGGATGTGAGGTTGAGTGTTTCTACTGCATGCTCTGTCTTTTCAACTCTGGTTCAAAATGGTGAATCCACGTCTCGTCCATTATCAAGAATCATTCCAAAGACACGGTTGGATTTGCACAATAGGTGGCCAAAACATGTCAAACTCATTCGCTTCTGATCAGGCGTCAACGTTCTCGGAACACATCTTGCTGACACCTTGTGCAGCCCCACTTTTCAGTCAATATAACTTGAATTCGGGTAGTTGAGATGCCAGTAACCTCTTCTAAATGTCGAATAATCAGTCGATGGTCAGCCATGACAAGGTTGTGGATTCTGTTGACATTTACCGGAGTGCTGACTTCCACAGAGCACCATCTTCTCATGATTGTCTTCTACATTTGAATTCACGGCACCACTTTTTCCCTGCATTATACAATGGGGCAGACTCCCCTAATGTGTTTTGCAAGTCCGTGTGATTTCAGTAGGTGTCATCTTCTTCATTTGCAGATTAAATGACGGCTCAAATTTCAGTATTCTCCATTTTTCAACTTTTAACAATGTTATTTAGTTTATTATTCAATATCTGCAAAAATAAAAGAATTGTGCTGTAATTTTCCACAGTGTTCAACTAAGACCTCTAGTATATACAGTACATACAGAAAATCAATACGGGGCGACATCTACTACTACGTCAGGACACAGACTTTTGGATCCACCCTCGAATTTTCTAAGATGTATATTTGCTGTTATCACACACAGGTATGTCCAATAGATAAATTCAAGCGATATCCCCTTAACAAAATGTAGCTAAATAAATGCAACACAGGGTATCTTTAAAACAGAGGATTGTAAAGATAAAAATTGTTATATAACCTTTTATAATAAACAGTGGTAGTGCCAACATTTGGGATCCATTTAACAACTATACTAAATACAGGTGTCATAACTATTTAGTATCACAGTGATAGTTATGACTATGACAAGATCCAGCGGAGTCCTCTGCCAAGCTCAGATCAGCCTACCATTGCCAGCAAGTGCCTGCCCTATCTCTGAAGTGCACAGTGAGAGTCCCCCTCAATGGCGATGAGACAGATCAGCCTGTGAGGACAGAGGACCATTCTGCTTTGGGAACAACTGCATAAGTATAGAATGGGGACAGGAGGGGGCAGGACACGAACATTGGGTCTGATTTAGTAAGGAGCGCTACTGCGATCGCATCTGCGATTACGCATGCAGTCTCACTGTGAAAATCTGCTAATGATTGCAATCGCAATGCCATCGCAGCCAAACATAAGGACGCCTACTTTACCTCACATCCATAATACTTTGCAAGTCTGCGAAACCCTCGGTAACATCTAGTACAATCAGAGCCTCACACACACTTGCACAATGCCTGACCTTACTCAGAAATTGCTAATATCATGGCATGCAGGGAAAGCCCAAGCTGCGTATGGCATCGCATATCTATGCATGTCCCTATAACGGTGTTCAAACGCACTGGCACGCTTGCGTTTCACCGACCACCCCCCATCTCCACCCCTAAACTGTCACTTCTTGTGAATCACTCTGTGATGTGTCTGCGTAGTCACTGCGATCCGCAGTCCCTATTACAGTGGAATCTTTGCACACGCGCACTACGATGCATGCGCAGAACGTAACAATTGGCCGATTGCATGTGTAATTGCAGTTGCGATCGGTAATGAATCAGGCCCACAGTCGGGAAGGGCTGGACAAGGGCTGTACATGGCCAAGAGGGAGTGGACAAGGGGCAGACTGAGGACTGAGGTGACTCAGCATATTATATAATGCCGCTAGGCTGCACAGTAGAGAGCTGGAGAGATACCCAGCCCCATCCCTCAGGGCCTGATTCAGAGCCGCTCGTAAGTGGCCGTTCGTTCGCTCCGAGCGATGTTCGCACATCTGCGCATGCGTATGGGTCATAATGCGCATGCGCCAACCAGTCAGTGCGGTCGGAAATCGCAAAATAGCGAGTGCCTGCTAATTTGAGTGACAGGATGAGGCATTTGTGGGTGGTAACAGGGGAAGGTGCTTGAAAACGGGGAGTGGAGATCCGAACGCTGGCGTGCCAAACGGTCAAAACGGGCGTTTTAAGGGTGTGCATAATTAACAAAGCAGCGTCATCGACCACGTCACTTGGTTGTTTCTTAGCCTGAACTGTTCGCATGATTGCGGTAGGAAAATCCAACCACAAGCACTGCGAGCAGTTCAGACGCCTTTCGATGTACTCGATTAATCTAATAAATAGCGGAGATGACGTAGGATGCGAGCGGCCAGGGGGCGTCTTTACAAAATAGCGAGCACATGTTTCGTTTGCTTGCTCAGACATAGAGGCGTCAACAGACCGCAAAGAGCGAGCGCTCAATTTAAATAGCCGACCCCTTTTTCTGACCGAGCGACCGCAAATAGCGTCCGGCTCTGAATCAGGCCCTCAATTCACAGCTCTCACTGACTGCCCGACACCACACTTTTCTTCCACAGCCAAAACACTGGCAGGTGTCTCCCAAAACTGGCTTTGCCCCCTCTCTTCCAAAAAAGTAAGAATTGGGGGTAAATTTATTAACAATCGAGATTGGTCGAGATGTCAATCTCGGGTGATTTAAGGGTAAATTTTCATCTTGCAAAGTTACTAAAGGTAAAGTCGGGTGAGATAGAGATTTCTCTCTTCTCACTCGTAAAACGTGGGGGAGATAGCTAACTCGAATCAACTCACCATCGGGCAAATCGGAAGTACTTTTCACCTAAAATATGCATCTCTCAAATTTACCAAGAATCGGGATGACAAGCTTGGGTGAGATGACAGCAAACTCTCTAGCCAAATCACTTTTCAAACTCTCCACCTCCTGAACTGCGAGTTAACCTGAAACATACACAAATCATTATGATTTATGTATGTTTCTGCCTTTAATTAGTTAAAAATGGGTTAAATTATTAATAAAAAAATGACATGAGGTCCCCCCCCCAAAAGCATAACCAGCCCTGGACTTGTCGGCCTGTCCTGGTACCTAAAATTCGGGGAACAAAACAAGTAGGGTTCCACCATAATTTAGGTACCAGCACCAGGTGGCAGGGCCAGTCCTGGTTTTAAATATAAGGGCAAAAAAAATTGTGTAGGGGTTCCCCCATATTTAAAACCAGCACTGGACCCAAAATAACCAGGGTGTAATGCCACAGCCAGGAGACCCTATTACTGGGTCTCTAGGGCCAAAGCATTAGCACCCTAAGCCGCTCAGGCCAAGCCGGGGATCTCAGGGGAGGTGGGGACCCCCTGAAAAAGGGTCCCTCCTTTCCCGAAACCCCAGGCTTGGTCTGAAGCCCGGGGCTCTTCCCCGCACCCCTGGACTGTGGGTACGGGGTAAAAAAGTGTTAAATTGAAGTAAACTATTGTATTTTATAGTGGAACTACAGGTGCCAGCATGCCTTCCCTTTGGCACTTGTGGAACTACAAGTGTCAGGCGGCCGGCACCGGTACCCCCCTGTAAAATAAATACTTAAATAAAAACAATACACACACCGTATTTAGAGCCTGATTCAGACCCGCTCGCAAGCGCTATGCGCTCACAAGCGGGGGGATTGTTAGGCAGTGCGCACGTGCTCCAGCGCTCGCATCGAAAAGGGGCGGCTTTCGATGTTGATCGTCAGCTCGCCCCATTTGGAAGGCGGGACGGGGGGGTGGCTGGGCAAACGGAGGCGTTCCTGCAGGAACGCCTGCCATTTGTGGACGGCCCTACTGACATCACTTGTGATTTCAGTAGGTGGACTTCCTGCTCTATTAGAGCAGGAAGTCCACTGGGGCTTGCGGAAACGAGACCCTACTGCAAGGGTCTTCGTCGCATCACCTGGCTGCTCACATAAGCTGTGGGTGGTAACCCACAGCTATGCGAGCGGCCAGGAGGCCGCAACTAAAAAAACAAGTGCCCGCCCTGATTCAGAGCGAGCGCTCGCTTTTTGCGAGTGCCTCTGAATCGGCCTTAGTACAAGTTTATTACACACATACCTCACTCATGCATACTTACCTTCTACCAGATGTTTCTGTCCCCTTAGAATTCAATAGAAGTACCTGCAACAAAGATCCTATACTCACCTCCGTCCTCGCGCTGGTCTCCATAGAATCCCGGGGGGGTCTTTGCTAAACAATAACACACCCGAAACCAAACGGACTAGTATTGGTATGTGTCTTGTCACACATACCAATACTACGCGAATGTCAGCTGACGGGACGTCACAGGATTTCCCATGGCCCGCCAGCCTCTCATTGGCTGGAACCCACATGTACCCCAGCCAATGAGAGGCCGCTATATGTGAAGCGGCCTCTGATTGGCTGGCGGGACGTGGGAAACCCCGTGACGTCCCGTCAGCTGGCATTCGTGTAGTATTGGTATGTGTGACAAGACACATACCAATACTAGTCCGTCTGGTTTCAGGTAAGCGTGTTATTGTTTTGCAAAGATCCCCCTGGATTCTACGGAGACCAGCGTGAGGATCAGGTGAGTATAGGATCTTTGTTGCAGGTCCTCCCAATGGATTCTATGGGGACAAGGGGACAGAAACATCTGGTTGAAGGTAAGTCTGTGTGAATGAGATAGGTGTCTGTAATAAACTTGTATTCTATACGGCAGGGGTTCCAAACCACGGTCCTCAAGGCACACTAACAGTCCAGGTTTTAAGGATAGCCATACTTGAGCACAAGTGACTTAATTAGTACTCCAGTTATTTTAATTTAACCATCTGTGCACAATCATGGATATCACTAAAACCAGAACTGTTAGCGTGCCTTGAGGACCGAGGTTGGGAAACACTGCTATACGGTGTGTGTGTACTGTCTTTATTTAACTATTTATTTTACAGGGGGTACCGGTGCCGGCCGCCTACTAGGACTTGTAATTCCACAAGTGCCAAAGGGCAGACATGCTGGCACCTGTAGTTCCACTGTAAAGTACAATAGTTTAATACTAATTAACACTTTATTACCCCCATGCCCACTGCTCCAGGGATGCGGTGAAGAGCCCCTTGCTTCAGACCAAGCCTGGGGTTCGGGAGAGGGGACAACCCTTTTTTCAGGGGTCCCCACTTCCCCTGAGATCCCCGGCTTGGCCTGACCGGCTTGGGGTGATAATGCTTTGGCCCTAGAGACCCAGTTATAGGGTCTCCTAGCTATGGCATTACACCCCGGTCGTTTAGGGGCCGGTGCTGGTTTTAAATACCCCTACACAATTTTTCCCCCCTATATTTAAAACCAGGACTGGCCCTGCAGTCTGGTACTGATACCTAAATTATGGTGGAACCCTACTCGTTCTGTTCCCTGTAATTTTAGGTACCAGGACAGGCTGACAAGTCCAGGGCTGGTTATGCTTTTGGGCGGAGACCCCACATAGTTTTCTTTTAAGAATTTAACCCGTTTTTTACAGGACTAACACATAATCAGCTTACACATATCTCACTGATATGTACAGGCTCAGGAGAGATTTGCAGAGAGAAAACACTGCAATCTCGGGTGAGTAATCTCTTGCAAAACGAGATACTGGGGAGAGATATCTTGTTCTGCTTCACCATCGGCCAACTCGATTTGCCTCAAATCGCCTGTTTAAATTTGAAAGATAAAAAGTGATTAAATCACCCGAGTTTGGGCGAGTTCCAGCGAGATTAATCTCATTGAAAATCGGGACCATCTCAAATCTTAGTAAATTTACCCCTGCATTTCAGATCGATTTTCAGAAGGGAATGGGGAGTTCTTTCCGTCCACACTCCTTACCGGGTGGCCTGTGCTGACATACAGGTCTTTTTTTTTTTGCTGCAGATTTCCGATTAGTGGCACATCTGTCAGCCAGTCCGGCTCATACTTGCCTACTTTTGAAAATGCATTTCAGGGAAATTGTGAAAGCAGCACCTATGAGCATGGCGGTAAAGTGGGCGTGTACTGCTACATCTGAGAGGCGTGTCATAAAATTGACTTGCATCCAAATGCACATGAGCCCCAAAGCAGTCAGTAAGATCTATTTGTTGATGAAAACACATTATCACTTTTCAGAAAATACATGTATCCATAGGGATCATTCTGCCTTATAACCAATGCAGGAAAATGATACTAATGATCCAATTTGAATGTAAATATCTCTGTTTATTTTTATATATAACATATTCATAATGGCAGTAAGTTAGAATCAGGGAGATTGCTAGGCTCTTCAGAGAGACAGGGAGATTGCTACTGTTTCAGGGAGTCTCCCTGACAATGAAGGAGAGTTGGCAAGTATGGTCTGGCTGCCTCCTTCAGATGATGAAGGTTCACAATCCACCACCCATTGTCAGAGAAGCTGGTAAGGAAGTAGTAGCATACAGCCTCTTATAAACAGTGAAGTTACCTTTATAGCTTTGCCTGGCTGTTTGGGTTGTGATAGCTTGCTACTATTGGGCCTGATTCAGAGTTGAATGCTATGTGCATCGCTGCTGTGTCTTTGGGCGAAGCAGCAATGCGAAAAATTTTAATGCTGCAGGAAGTACCTGAAGGCTAAAAACACACACTGCCAGCATTGCAGATCTGAGTGCTGCGTCCAAAGATGCAGCATCATATCACCATTGGGCATCCATTAGCCATCTGAGTAAGCCTAAGTTTACTCTGAATAGCTGCCAGAACTCCACTACTGGCGCCAGGAAATCTGCATGGGAAGACACAGACCCTCGCCTCAGCATACCTACAAAACAGGAGCGACGCCCCTAAGTTGTAAAATGCTCTGCCCCCTCCTTGTCCCCAAACGGCTGCAGCATGTCAATCAAGCTGAGGCTTAAGATGCACTGCAAGCGATCTTGCAGTACAAGATCTTCACATGTGTAGTACACATCCTGCACATACTGTACCTGGATCAGTAACAATCAGAGATGTACGCAAATCATCGGGTTTGCTGGCATCCCCGAATCAGGCCAATTGGCAAGAATCTAAGATGGCGAGTTACTCACGGTCCCGAGTCTTGGCACATGTGTATATGATTTGTGCATATGCCTTTATTTGTGCTCTTGGTTTTCCTCCTCTTCGGGGGAGTAAAAGGATGTCCTTTTCTAGCAAAGGGCCTGCATGGATCGTTATTCTGCTAATGCGCACGCAACACAGTTGCTAATATCGGCGGTGATATGCAAACAATTGCATTCGGATTGCAATCGCAGCCTAATATAAGGACGCCACTTCCCCTTACTCACATCCAATCACTTCCATCGGTACAATCGAGTACTATCGGACCCATAGGCACACTTGCACAAACCCTGACCTTACTTAGCAATTGCTAACAGTGGATAATTTGTGCACGCTCATGCAACGGAGTTCAGATGCACTGGCACGCCTGCATTCGCACGACCCCCCCGTCACCAACCACAAATGGCACTTCCTATCAATCACTCGTCTGCTTAGCCTCTGAGATCGCCTGTCCCGTCCGCAGCATCTAGTTCACGCACTGCGATGCTTACGCATGCGCTGCGTGAATTAATCAGCTGATATTGGCCCTCATTCAGACCCACTCGCGAGCGGCTGTCCGCTCGCAAGTGGGTCGATGGTCTGCACTGCGCATGCGCACGATGGAGGGAGCTCCGTCGTGCGCATGCGCGAGAGGCGACGAGCGAAGGACTTTCCTTCGTTCGTAGTGTCTCATCAAAGGGGGCGTGCTGTCGATGTTGACTCACAGCACGCCCCCTTTGGTGGGCGTGCTGGGGGCATGCCTACCGTCTGAAGCTGGCCCCACTGACATCACTAGTGATGTCAGTGGGAGTGATTTTGGCTCTGATAGAGCCAAAATCACTCCTGGCCTTGCAGTTGAAAAACTCAACCGCAGGCTTTTGCTCGCAGTGGCAATGGTCGCGATGGTCAAGACCATCGCGACCATCATCCTGCACGCTCGTATATGCTGTGGGTGGTGACCCACAGCTATACGAGCATCCAGGAGGACGCTCCATATTAATGAAGGTGGGACCTGATTCAGAGCGAGCGCTCTGGTCAGAGCGTCCGGCTCTGAATCAGGGCCTTTGTGCGTATTAGCAACTGCGAAACTTGCTGAATCAGGCCCAAAGTTTGCTAGGTAAATAGATAAAATCGTGTGCAATATGCTGCGTATTCCTGGATGTTTCTCCTTCTGACACAACTGCTGCTTAGTGTCCTGACTCTGATTCTGCCTAACCCTCATGTACTATTGCTTAATATCTAATTCTGTTTATCAGACCCCATAGTGGGGTGATTGTGAGTTAGATGCATTTGCAGCCACTTCTCCAGATGGCCATGGCAGCCTTCTTACTAGCTTATGATAATGCTAGAATCCGCCTCTGCACAGTGCCGGATTAAAGGGGGGGAGGGGGCGACAGGGGCGATCGTTCTCCCCCTGAGCTGCAGTGCGCACACAGTGCCGTGCTGGTGGGTGGTAGGCCAGGCTCAGGGGGAGGCACCGTCCTCAGGTTACCCAGAGAACGCTCCAGCTATGGAGAGGGAGGAACACGTGTGGCTGCAGGATGGACACTGCGGTGGGCGGGCAGGGTGCAGACTACACCAGGTAAACGGCAGCGGGGAGCCCCCGGGCTCTGAACCCATAAGGATGAGGAGTGCGGGCTGCTGGGGCATCTGGCTGCTGCTGCTGGGGCTGAGGTGTAAGTGGCACATTAAATGCATGGAGTAATGACTGCTGGGGTGGAGGCTCCTGTACTAGGCGCACAGCTATAGGGGCTCCACACTCCCTGATATCTCAAATCAGGAACTTATATATAGTTACCCTCAAATGCCATGGCCACCCCTGGGGAGTGAGCCTAACACTGCAGCTAATGGGGGTTGCTGTCATAGTCTCCTGAGCTCATCCTCGCTCCTGCTGTTCACATTGGGGGTGGGGGAGGGCTGGGGAGAAGAGGAGTTGGGACTGGAGAGGGGAGGAGTCAAGACTAAATGGTAAGCCGCCCCCCTAAATAATTCCAGATCCGCCACTGGCACCTACCCCATGCTGGATGTAATAAAATTAACATAAACAAGTGTAGTACCCCCAAGTTTGTTCTCAAATAGGGGTCCCCCAATATTTTTTTTTTATATGTATGTACCCATAGATATACTGCAGCCCCATTCCTTATTATAGGCTGGTATAGTGAACTTTGACTGACCCTGCTCTCCCTGAACCCCACTGAGCATGTGCAGACAGGGAGGTAGAAAGAGCCCCTTGGTCAGCAACCCATTTATGGAGGGAAAATCCTGCCCCATTGATAGGCAACCCTAGTGTCCAGGCAGAGATCCCTGTAGGCGGCCTGTTGCTGAGTCCCCCCTGTCCACTCATAGATGCCAGACCGACAGGGAGGAGAGTGAGGGAAAGCTTATATAATACCTTACTCTAGGCTGTCAGTGCTGAGTCTGGGAAGAATTTCTGTAAAAGGAGCCAGGGAGGATTTGTCTGCGGAGTGCCCCTGGATTTATAAAATAGGGGTACAGAAACCCCTCTCCTTTAAACTGGAATACAAATACTGCACCTGGTATGCTGTCTGTAATGAGTTGCTGTGGAGTGCCCTTGGAGCTGTAAAAATAAGGATGCTATAACTTTAATGTTGCCCTGGATTACAATTACCAGACTTCATGTTAACCTGGTAGGCTACCTATCCAATCTGCCAGGAGAGGTGCTCTGATGCTGGATGTGCGTCCCTGGAGGAAGCTTGCCTGGGGATTTGCATAGAGCACCCTGTTTTGGAAGAAGCCCCCTCTGAATAAAGGACTGCCTTCCTAAGTGCTTGTTATCAGGAGCCACATTTGTAAATCTGCGCATGCTGGGAGAGAAGAGGAGCTGCCTGGGAAGAAGGTCTCATCGCTCCATCGTCACAGATGAAGCCCCAGCTGAGGAAAAGGTCCCGCCAGTGACAAAAACCCTGCTGTCACCCACACGGGCAGAAGAAAAGACAGCCCCAGAGGAAGAGTGCTTCAGGACCCCTCCTGCTGCTGTGAGTGTTTGCTGGACAGAGCCCCTGTGGAAAGGGATTTTGCACCTGTTGCTCCTTGTAAAATACCTGCCGGAGGTCTGCAGCTGGAAGCTCTGGTGCGGTGCTGTGCATCCCAGAGTTTCCCTGGACATCATGAGAGGCTGAACAGCCACTGCCAGGGGTGAGATCATAGCAGAACCTCCCTATACTCTGTCCCTCCACAGCTCTTATCTTCCCTCCATTAAGGCCCTGCCTCTCTGTACACCTATCCTGTCTGGGTCCCCTGGGTCTATTGCATTATCCTTTACCTTGTGGCTAACCATGATTAGGCTGGGAGACTAGGGGCCTGATTCAGACCCACTCGCAAGCAGCTGTCCACTCGCAAGTGGGTCGATGTTGTGTACTGCGCATGCGCACGACGGCGGGAGCTCCATCGTGCGCATGCACCAGACGCGACGAGCGAAGGAAAGTCCTTCGCTCGTTGTGTCTGATCAAAGGGGGCGTGCTGTCGATGTTGATTGACAGCACGCCCCCTTTGTTGGGCGTGCCAGGGGCGTGCCTCCCTGACGGGGGCGTTCCCAAGGGAACGCCTACCGTCAGAAGCCGGCCCACTGACATCACTAGTGATGTCAGTGGGAGTGATTTTGGCTCTGATAGAGCCAAAATCACTCCGGGCCTTGCGGTTGAAAACCTCAACCGCAGGCTCCGGCTCGCAGTTTCGATAGTCGCGATGGTCACGACCATCGCGGCCATCAAACTGCACGCTCGTATAGGCTGTGGGTGGTGACCCACAGCTATACAAGCGTCCAGGAGGATGCTCCAGAATTATGGAGGGCGGCCCTCATTCAGAGCGTGCGCTCTGCTCAGAGTGTACGCTCTGAATGAGGGCCTAGGTTTTGTGTAAAAGCTGGGACCAGTTAGTCTCCCACACAACTGGGTATAGAAAGGGGTTATAGTGTTTTAAATTAGGTAAAGTGTGTGTGTAGAGATGAAATAGGGGGGAAGTAAAAGATAGGTCACCTCCTCTTTTTCCCAAGAGTTGCATTGGTGGCCATTTTCTTTCCTGTGAACCTCTGGCTCATGTCCAGGAGGGGACCTGCCTTATGGGTGTCGGCTTATGTCTGATGCCACTGTGGGTGATGTGCAAAGTATTTTATGTCTATCTTTAAAGTAATTGTAATGCCATGTGATATGTATTTGGCTCTGTTTACTGTTTCACTCGTGCGTTAGCTAAAGGGTTGATAGAGGCCCTCAGTGGCCCTTTAACTGTTATAATACTCTGTAAAGCTGTTCACTGCTTCCTGTGTTATTATTGTCAATGCTGATTAATATTTTGCTTGTATGAAATGTTTGAGTATTTACCTATATTGGTGTTGATGTAAATTGTTTCTTATACACTATTTGGCCCGGTAACCATTTCAAAGTCCATTCATGCTGATGTAATGTATATTGCTTGTTTATTTAGCCCTGTGTAACCCCGGCTGGCAATTCTGGTGCTAGTAAATTGTGGCATAGGCAATTAGCAAAGACTGTGTTAAGTGCTGCAAATCTGCATCTTCCAGCATAGCCCTTGTTATTTTTCTCAGTAGGGCCAGTACATCACATTACATTTTTGGCGTCACGAACAGGATTCGAACCTGTGCGGGGATGTACTGACTGGTTTGTATAGTGCTGCACCACTAGCACCAGGTTCAGGTGTGTTCGGATTGCTTCGGTGGCCGATTTCCCCGTGTTCAGATAGGACACACCGTGACAGAGAGGCAAGCCTGAATTCCCCTTTTGCAGACACAATGACCAGTCAGGAGGGAAGGTCCAATGCAATTTTATTATTTGTTAATAATTAACAACAAATGACAGGAGATATTTACCATTTACAGATGGAATTAAATTAATTACACTATTCAATAACAAGGTATGTATTTATTACCTCCCCGTCATCTACCAGTGACCCCAGCTGGCAAGCAATGTGAAACCATCAAGAACCACAATTCCTGCAGAACTTTACTTTACCAAAAAACAAATGAGACACTTAAATATGAAACCTGCTGGTCTAGCTTGAATCAATGGTGCTCCGGCAGTCTATAGCTGTGAAATACAGTCTGGGTTAACACTCCCTTTTGCTGAGGAAAACATGGGAAAAACACATGAAGGTTAGGCTTATATCAGTAGTGCACCAGCAACCTGCAATAGTTTAAACAGAGTCTTTGAGCCTTTGCTGAGAAAAATAGGGGCAACACTTAGGCTATGCTGGAAGCAGTAGTTCACCGCCAACTTGCAACAGTTTTAACAAAGTCTTTGAGCCTTTGCTGAGAAAAATAGGGACAACAATTAGGCTATGCTGGAAGCAGTAGTTCACCGGCAGATTTGCAGCACTGAACACAGTCTTTGCTAATACTTGGCCCTACTGAGAAAAATAACAAGGGCTATGCTGGAAGCAGTAGTTCACCGGCAGATTTGCAGCACTTAACACAGTCTTTGCTAATACTTGGCCCTACTGAGAAAAATAACAAGGGCTATGCTGGAAGCAGTAGTTCACCGGCAGATTTGCAGCACTTAACACAGTCTTTGCCAATACTTGGCCCTACTGAGAAAAATAACAAGGGCTATGCTGGAAGCAGTAGTTCACCGGCAGATTTGCAGCACTTAACATAGTCTTTGCTAATACTTGGCCCTACTGAGAAAAATAACAAGGGCCTTGCTGGAAGCAGTAGTTCACCGGCAGATTTGCAGCACTTAACACAGTCTTTGCCAATACTTGGCCCTACTGAGAAAAATAACAAGGGTTATGCTGGAAGCAGTAGTTCACCGCCAGATTTGCAGCACTTAACACAGTCTTTGCTAATACTTGGCCCTACTGAGAAAAATAACAAGGGCTATGCTGGAAGCAGTAGTTCACCGGCAGATTTGCAGCACTTAACATAGTCTTTGCTAATACTTGGCCCTACTGAGAAAAATAACAAGGGTTATGCTGGAAGCAGTAGTTCACCGCCAGATTTGCAGCACTTAACACAGTCTTTGCCAATACTTGGCCCTACTGAGAAAAATAACAAGGGCTATGCTGGAAGCAGTAGTTCATCAGCAGATTTGCAGCACTTAACACAGTCTTTGCTAATACTTGGCCCTACTGAGAAAAATAACAAGGGCTATGCTGGAAGCAGTAGTTCATCCGGCAGATTTGCAGCACTTAACACAGTCTTTGCTAATACTTGGCCCTACTGAGAAAAATAACAAGGGCTATGCTGGAAGCAGTAGTTCACCGGCAGATTTGCAGCACTTAACACAGTCTTTGCTAATACTTGGTCCTACTGAGAAAAATAACAAGGGCTATGCTGGAAGCAGTAGTTCACCGGCAGATTTGCAGCACTTAACACAGTCTTTGCTAATACTTGGCCCTACTGAGAAAAATAACAAGGGCTATGCTGGAAGCAGTAGTTCACCGGCAGATTTGCAGCACTTAACACAGTCTTTGCCAATACTTGGCCCTACTGAGAAAAATAACAAGGGCTATGCTGGAAGCAGTAGTTCATCAGCAGATTTGCAGCACTTAACACAGTCTTTGCTAATACTTGGCCCTACTGAGAAAAATAACAAGGGCTATGCTGGAAGCAGTAGTTCATCCGGCAGATTTGCAGCACTTAACACAGTCTTTGCTAATACTTGGCCCTACTGAGAAAAATAACAAGGGCTATGCTGGAAGCAGTAGTTCACCGGCAGATTTGCAGCACTTAACACAGTCTTTGCTAATACTTGGCCCTACTGAGAAAAATAACAAGGGCTATGCTGGAAGCAGTAGTTCACCGGCAGATTTGCAGCACTTAACACAGTCTTTGCTAATTGCCTATGCCACAGTTTACTAGCACCAGAATTGCCAGCCGGGGTTACACAGGGCTAAATAAACAAGCAATATACATTACATCAGCATAAATGGACTTTGAAATGGTTACCGGGCCAAATAGTGTATAAGAAACAATTTACATCAACACCAATATGGGTAAATACTCAAACATTTCATGCAAGCAAAATATTAATCAGCATTGACAATAATAACACAGGAAGCAGTGAACAGCTTTACAGAGTATTATAACAGTTAAAGGGCCA
Organism: Taudactylus pleione; assembly: GCA_031769625.1. NCBI lineage: Eukaryota > Metazoa > Chordata > Amphibia > Anura > Myobatrachidae > Taudactylus > Taudactylus pleione. The sequence goes on from JAUIMM010000068.1 coordinate 3,421,183, forward strand.
CTGAGGGCCACTATCAACCCTTTAGCTAACACACGAGTGACAGTAAACAGAGCCAAATACATATCACATGGCATTACATTTACTTTAAAGCTAGACATAAAATACTTTGTACATCACCCACAGTGGCATCGGACATCAGCCGACACCCATAAGGCAAGTACCCTCCTGGACATGAGCCAGAGGTTCACAGGAAAGAAAATGACCACCAATGCAACTCTTGGGAAAAAGAAGGGGTGACCTATCTTTTACTTCCCCCCTATTTCATCTCTACACACACACTTTACCTAATTTAAAACACTATGACCCCTTTCTATACCCAGTTGTGTGGGAGACTAACTGGTCCCAGCTTTTACACAAAACCTAGTCTCCCAGCCTAATAATGGTTAGCCACAAGGTAAAGGATAATGCAATAGACCCAGGGGACCCAGATAGGATAGGTGTACAGAGCGGCACGGCCTTAATGGAGGGAAGATAGGAGCTGTGGAGGGACAGAGTATAGGGAGGTTCTGCTATGATCTCACCCCTGGCAGTGGCTGTTCAGCCTTTCACGATGTCCAGGGAAACTCTGGGATGCACAGCACCGCACCAGAGCTTCCAGCTGCAGACCTCCGGCAGGTATTTTACAAGGACCAACAGGTGCAAAATCCCTTTCCACAGCGGCTCTGTCCAGCAAACACACACAGCAGCAGGATGGGTCCTGAAGCACTCTTCCTCTGGGGCTGTCTTTTTTTCTGCCCGTGCGGGTGACAGCAGGGTTTTCGTCACTGGCGGGACCTTTTCCTCAGCTGGGGCTTCATCTGCGAAGATGGAGCGATGAGACCTCCTTCCCGGGCAGCTCCTCTTCTCTCCCAGCATGCGCAGATTTACAAATGTTGCTCCTGATAACAGGCACTTGGGAAAGCAGTCCTTTATTCAGAGTCTGGTAATTGTAATCCAGGGCAACATTAAGGTTATAGCATCCTTATTTTTACAGCTCCAAGGGCACTCCACAGCAACTCATTACAGACAGCATACCAGGTGCAGTATTTGTATTCCAGTTTAAAGGAGAGGGGTTTCTGTACCCCTATTTTATAAATCCAGGGGCACTCCACAGACAAATCCTCCCTGACTCCTTTTCCAGAAATTCCTCCCAGACTCTTTCTACAGAAATTCCTCCCAGACTCAGCACTGACAGCCTAGAGGAAGGTATTATATAAGCTCTCCCTCAATCTCCTCCCTGTCGGTCTGGCATCTATGACTGGACAGGGGGGACTCAGCAACAGGCCGCCTACAGGGATCTCTGCCTGGACACTAGGGCTGCCTATCAATGGGGAAGGATTTTCCCTCCATAAATGGGTTGCTGACCAAGGGGCATTTTCTACCTCCCTGGCTGCACATGCTCAGTGGGGTTCATGGAGAGCAGGGTCAGTCAAAGTTCACTATACCAGCCTATAATAAGGAATGGGGCTGCAGTATATCTATGTGTTCATACATATGAAAAAAAAAATTGGGGGACCCCTATTTGGGAACAAACTTGGGGGTACCACACAAGTATTCCATCTCCATCCTCATGCTATGATCGAGCATGAAAATCTATCTAGACATTGAAGCACTCCCATGGCACTAGATGGCACAGATCCATGCGTTTGCAAGTTCACCGCCCAGAAATGCTCATTTTATAGAGAGTGTGCTCCATTGAAGGATGGATCAATTGATATGCACTAGCAAACTCCATCCGTGTGCTTAAGTCTAAGTCGGTGCATGCGCAGTCACCAATTCGGCCGGGAGCACCCGATAAACGGGTGCAGCTCCCGGCCCCCCGGAAAGGCAGGCAAGCCCCCTGGTTGCCACCGATCCCCCCTGGCCCCCCCGCAATTAGCTGTTAAACACCCGCAGTGGGAGGGCCGATGACGCGATTCGCGCTGAATCGCGTCATTTTGGCCTCGCTCCCTGCTTCACAATGACTATTATCGGCATTGTGTAACAGCCGCAAATGTCATCAGCCCACCTGGCCAAGCCCCCTTTTGCCAGCCACGCCCCCCTATTCTGCCGATCTGGCTGCTCCCTCCCGGAAGGAGCAGCCAGATAGTCGGCAAGTATGGGGAGCATGTGTCGTGTGCTGTAATCCATGAGATCAACCTACATTGCCACTTGCGTCCGGCTTAGGATCAGCCCCAGTGTGTTTAGACTAGGTTTATTGTTTAACTCTCTGTGCTTCAATATGCCTGCATGTGTGGCGGACACGGGGCCTGATTCAGTACGGATCGCAATTACGATCGCAGTTGCGTAATCGCATGCAATGAAGTTGTGAAAATATGCTATTGCCTGCCACAGCTCAGCCATCATAGAGACGCCCACTGCTACTTTCTAACATCCGTAATACCTCGCAGTCCTGCGTATACATTGGTACCATCGAAGCACATCGGCAGTCACACACATTTACAGCAGGAACTGACCATACTCAGAAACTACAAGTCCCGTCATATGCAGTGAGTACACAAGCTGCGTAAGCAATCGCAATGGCTAATTTATACACGCCCATGAAACGGCATTCAAACCGACAGGCACGTCTGCATTTTTCTGACCACTCCCTCGTCACCACCCCCTAATGCTCACAGCCTGTCACTCTCTCTGCGATTGTTTACCCTCTCTGCTCCGTAATCGCAGTGCGATATCCACGCATGCAGGCGGTGCATGCGCATTGCGCAGTGGCTAACAATCGCTCGATCTGCGTACACAGTTGCAATTACGATCCATGCTGAATCAGGCCCTTAGTCTGTACCGCTCTGGCTATTGGAGTCTACCTGAGAACAATATACTCTTCCTGCGCTGTTAGTTTAAAAATTTGGAATGCCAAGAAACAGTGTGGTTATGCTGAGTTGCTAAACAGTCATTTTGAATTGTGGTAAGACCTAAACCTTCTTCTTCTGTTGATTTGGCCAAAATAGCGCTGCTACTTTTGGGTTTCTTGTCCATTCAAAGAAGTTTGTTTGTTGACTCATTGGATTGAAACAGTCATGAATAAAGGTGGCTACACACTTGGTGATGTGCTCACGATCCGACATCGTGTACGATTTCCCCTGAACTCGTGGTCACGATTAGGACTAAAAAGCTGCCAATTTGATTCACGATTTCACGATCTATCGTGCAACGTGTCAGAAGTCCAAATCGTGAGATCGTGCCCGATAGTGAATTTACCAAACAAAACACGAAGATCCGCATGATTGGATGGAAATATAAAAAGCAGGCACCATTTTATCATTTTAACCCTGTGTACATTCTGCTCTGCTACTAGTGAGGCTAGGTATCTGTACATTGCTACTGTGCTCTGCTTTGTATTTGGCTTGCCTTTTACAAAGTGTGTTCTACCTGCAAGTGTGTGCTACCTGCATTCTATCCTGTTCCTGAATTCGGTGCTGATGGAGCCCTATCGGTATAGAGTGATGGTCGCCTATTCTGGGCTCAAGGTGATGAAGGAGAGGACCCAGCGAAGGAGGAGAGCATGCTGGACCAAGGAGTGGCTGCTGCAAAGGGATACCCACTCTCACATGTCCCTGCTGATGGAAATCAAGGAGAATAACCGCAATTACCTGCGCATGGATGACGACACCTTCCAGGATTTGCTGAGTATGGTGACCCCCCATATCCAGAGGCAGGACACAAGGCTGCGGAGGGCAATCCTGCTGAAGAGAGGCTGGTGGCTACCCTGAGGTACCTGGCTATAGGAAGGTCACTTGAAGACCTGAAGTTTGGGACCCTCATCTTCCCTCAGTCCTTGGGCGTCATCATCCCGGAGACCTGCAAGGCTATAGTTAAAGTGCTGCATTACCAGTATTGCAAGGTAATTAAAAAAAACACACTACACATTTGTTTCTTATGAAAGAAATATGTTTTTATTTATTTATTTATTTTTCTAACTCTTTATATAACTGTATTGTCAGCCAATAAGGCTTCATTAGCAACACTGTGCCAACAACACTGCACAGTAGTAAATAAAAAAAATTTGTGTTTTATTTTAATATATACATTTTAAATTAAGCATATAAAATGTAGAGAACAGCATTATCACCAAATTTTATCAGTCCCAATAGGTGCTGCTGTATGCTATACGGTGGGTCAGATGCCAAATTGAACAGGCCAATACACACATGGCACAAGTACAGTTTGTGGCCCAGGCTTTCATCAATCTGTACTTGCGCCATGTGTGTAGTGACCTTGTCCAATCAGTGTCATCACCACCGTATACCATACAGTACCTATTGGGAGTGATACAATTTGGTGATAGTACAGGCAACAATAATACAACATTTTTATTTACGTTTTCTAATAATGGGGCTCCAGCAGAGCAGTATAAATAGCCTGGCTTGTGGATGGGGTAATAGCCTCCAACTGGGCTGGGGGGTCCTCACAGAGGTGGTTGAGGAAGGTGAGTACAAAAGTGGGTCTGCTATGAATGTTGACCCATGCAAATTTGAATTTAGAGACCTTATTAAGAGCTCATACACCAGCCTCTGAAACTCCTTCTTTGTTTGGTCATTCATTTTACGCATAGTGCTATGATATGTGCTGTGAAGTTATCTATGTTGTCTGGCTGTTTTTGCAGGATTCGTTCTGCTTGTTCCAGGAATATATCCTCCTGCTCTTTGTATTGCTGCTGCTCCTTTTTTCCCTGCCTTTTCTTTTTCCTTTGGGGAGGTGCGGAAGATGATGGGGGGGTTGAATGGTCAATGGGTATGGGTATGAAGTATCCACCTCGCTGTCCCCGATCAGACTGATGTCCGGAGTTGAGGACATATCAGGTTCTTGGGTGGGAGTCTATATAGGAAAAAAATGGAGAAAAAAAATTATAGTCATGTTTTAACCCATTTTTAACTATTTTTCTAGTTTCTAAACACCGTGGATGAGTGGAAGAGCATTGCTGAAGAGTTTGAACAACGTTGGAATTTCCCTAACTGCGGAGGAGCCATTGATGGAAAACATATATGCATCAACCCACCTGCCAACACCGGATCATATTACTACAACTATAAAGGCTTCTTCAGCATCGTTCTCATGGCAGTGGTGAATACCATCTACAAATTTTTGTTTGTTGATGTTGGCAAGAATGGCCATGCTTCGGATGGTGGGTCCTTCAAACAGACGGAATTCTACCAGAGACTCACCAACAAAACCCTCAACTTGCTGTCACTGGACGAGACAAAGCACGGCCTAACTTACGTTTTCTTTGCAGACGAGGCTTTTGCTTTACATGAACATGTGATGAAGCCATTTGCACAGAGGGGTCTGACCAGAGAGAAGAGGATCTACAACTATCGTCTATCCCGGGCACGGCACATTGTGGAAAATGTGTTTGGAATACTGAGTAACCGGTTCCGCATTTTCCACACCACCATAAACCTACGTGTGGACAAGATAGACTGGGTCATGATGGCATGCTTTGTGCTGCTAACTTTTGCGATGGAAAACTACACAACGAGGACCAGTCACAGCTAGACCAGAAGTTGCAGGACCTCTGGAGGAGATTGCCCAGTTTACATCAGTGTCTGCACCTCTAATTCCAACAAGATCGACCTCACGTGCCAAAGAAGTGAGGGAGGAGTATATGGCCTATTTTAACGGACCTGGTGTAGTGCCATGGCAGGAGGACTGTCTGTGAGATAACTGACTAAAGTGGACATTTGGGATTGATCTAAAATGTTTTGTTTAAAAGAAAAAGGTTTTGGTGTATGAACTGTGTCTCTACTTTACCAAAACTTCCTCAGATGGTCCACTCACTTCTGCCGCCTCTTCTCTCTCTCGCTCGGCCATCAGGACCACAAACTGGCATTGTGGCTCCTGATCACTGATGATGGTTATCAGGTTGTAGTACCACAGCGTTGAATGATAAAGGTTGTCGGTGCCCGCTCCGGACCGCTTGGAATCTTCCACTTTCTTCTTTTCCTTAATGTACAACGTACACAATTCTGGATTTTCTGACGGACTGTTTTCAGGGTAGCATCCAAATCAAACTTTTTGGTGTACTCCAACAACACTTCCAACGCTGCCAATTTTTGGGACTTATTATGGTATTGTCTACAGCAGCGGTTCTCAAACTCGGTCCTCAGGACCCCACACAGGTCACGTTTTGCAGGTCACCCAGCAGGTGCACAGGTGTATTCATTACTCACTGACACACTTTTAAAAGATCCACAGGTGGAGCTAATTATTTCACTTGTGATTCTGTGAGGAGACCTGGAAAACATGCACTGTTTGGCGGTCCTGAGGACCTAGTTTGAGAACCTGTGGTCTACAGCTTATCCACCATAGACATTCTTTGGACTGCAGGATCTCAAGGAATCCTGTGACAAATTCTCACTCGCTATCCATAGACATTCCTAGGAAGGAGAAAAATATGGACATATAAAGTTTTAGCAATAATTGTAAATTGTTTTGTGATTTTTAATGGTGATTTAGTAATTTTTAGGTACTTTTTTAAGTGTTTATTCATGTTATGCTGTTTTAATGTTTATTTTTTTACAGGATTTTAATATGTTTGTTATGGTATTTTAATATGTTTTTTTACAGGATTTTAATATGTTTGTTATGGTATTTTAATATGTTTTTTTACAGGATTATAATATATTTGTTTACGGTGTTGTAATATATTTATTTGTTTATGGTGTTGTAATATAATTGTTTATGCTGTTGCAATATATATGTTTATGATGTTGTAATACATTTGTTTATAGTGTTTTAATATTTGTGGTGTTTTCATATTTTCTAGGTATTTATTAGGTGGGCCTGACATTTGTGGGCAGTGGGTGGGTTGGAGGGTGGCACACATTGGTGGGCATGGCAGTATAATGCATGACCCAGCCACCAGCCGCCTCATATAGGTGGGCCGTGGCTGGGTCATGCATGTATACATGGGTGGCTCACATTGGTGGGTAGCACACATTGGTGGGCATGGGAGTATAATGCATGACCCAGCCACCGCCCGCCTCATATAGATGGGTGGTGGCTGGGTCATGCATTTATAGGTGGGTGGCTCACATTGTTGGGTAGGTGGGTGGCACACATTGGTGGGCATGGGAGTAAATTGCATGACCAAGTCACCGCCCACCTCATATAGGCAGGCGGTGGCTGGGTCATGCATTTATAGGTGGGTGGCTCACATTGGTGGGTAGGTGGGTGGCACACATTGGTGGGCAGTGGGGTTGCATCAATACAATAGCAAGCAATATACTCACCAAAGCAAGAGTCCAAACATCAGGTGTGCAGGCTGAATCGCGTCCTTCTCCTTCAAATCTCGATGCTGCACAAGATGGCGATTGGGCATGTACAGGGTCCTGTCAATCAAAATGTACGATGTAGGCGGCGTACGATGAATCATGCGATACATTGTGAGTAAAATGTACTCACAATTGGCACCGCATCAAGTCCCAGATTGGCAAATCTGCCCTACAGCATGGCAGATCTGAAGATGTATGACGAGTGGGGACGCGCATCGGCATCATGATCATGAGTGAAAACTCACGATTTGGGCATCATGATTTGTTGAAATCGGGCAAATCGTGTAAAAAAATCGCCAAGTGTGTAGGCACCTTAAAATTTTGTGATGGAAAACCAGTGGTGGCATATTGCCAAAGGGCACCAATGAAATGTAACTTTGGTTCCAGATACTCCAAGATTTTATGTAGAACATTGAGTGCAAAAGCCTCAAATTTTGTATAATATATTTTATACCTGAAGAGGGCTGCATAGTGCTGGAGTTCCATTAATAGATTGTGTATGGAAGATTTGAGAGTTATGGGTAGCACATTGTCAGCTAAAATAAATATTTTGATTTGCTGGTTTCCCAGGGACATTCAATGTATAGGTTTGACTACCAGTGGTTCTATGCGATCAAGTAACAAGGGGGACAAAGAGCAGCCGTGTATGGTGCCATCACGCAGCTGAGACACATCCGAGTTCTGACTATTAATCATGCCCATCAAGATGGGGTTATGGTAAAGGGTTTTTATAGCATGCAAAACTTACCTTGGAATCCAAGGTGTTAAGCATAAATGACAAAGAGTTGCAGTCAAACACTCTATCTGCGTCCAATGCAAGAACAAACAAGAGTGCGTGTTTATTTTTATGTGATTAATTAGACTTATTACTATGCAAGTGTTGCCAAACACCTGTCAATTGGTTATAAACTCCACCTGGTCTGAGGGTTAGCATCTTGCAAATAATGTGATACTTGTTTTCAGGAGGGAAATTGATATGTAATTGGAGCAGATAGTAGGACCCTTACCTGGTTTGAGAATTACTATAATTATAAATTTTATAGAATCTGAATGAAAATCATTCCCTCTAAGGATATAATTGAAAAGCTGAACCAATAAGTGAACAGAGCCAGCCCTAGCCAATTTAGTGCCCTAGGCAACATTTTGACTGGTGCCCCCTAGCAGATAATCCCACCACCATTGTTATGGCCGGTACACACTAGATGATGACTAGTGTGTACCAACCATGTTAGCGACTGGACCTGGTGGTGTGCTCGCAAAGGCAAGCACATACACACTTGCCGATGCTGGCAGCGACGTAGTGATGGTGGGGCCATGCTGCATTTAGCCTAACCCTAAGTCTCCCAGGGTAGTGCCTAACCCTAACCCCCCCCTTCCCCTAGCCTCTCTAACATCCCGGGTGGGTGCCTCACCCTAAATCCCCCCGGGAGCCCATAACCTAACCCCCCCCCACGCGGTTGTCCGTGCCCAGCTTATCTTTGATTGGTAAGCCAGGTGTCGGGCTCCCGGCGTAGGTCTAATGACAGGCGTTGGGCTTGCCGGGATTAGAGAGTCGGGAAGCCGACGGTCGGGATTACATCCATCGGTTTCCTGACTGCTTCCCGACAGGAGGAAGACAAGGGTAACAACATGGAAAGGCAGAAGGTACACATGTGGAGATGGGAGGGGGGCAGAACATTGTATATATATATATATATATATATACATATACACAAACACAAAATATATACATATATACATATATACACACATTAATATATCTATTGTCACACGTCCCCGCAGAGACCCCTGCACCAGACCCCGGTACTTACCTTTGTGGGCACTCACCCGCGGCGTCCTTGGCACTCACATAGGGCGGCAGCGGCTCCTTCCTCTTCACCTGGCTCCATCCGAACCTCCTCTCTGGCGCCCGCAGTCTGCTCTGGCTCCGGCATCTGAGGGAATAGACGGCAACGCTCCGGTCCATGGGCGCGGCCATGTTGGATTACCCACGTGACTCTGTCTCCACCAATCCGGATTCAACAGCCTAAATAAAAGGATTCCTGCTACAGCATTTAGTTGCCAGTGGAATAAGTCCCTTAGTTTGATTAAGTGAGCCTCCTCACTTTACTCTATAGCTTCCTAGCTACCACTGTTCACCTTTCAGCTACCCAGCTGCGCCAAGTAGCTTCCGTGCTACCATCGTTCACCTTTCAGCTACCCAGCTGCGCCAAGTAGCTCCTGTGCTACCATCGTTCACCTTTCGGCTACCCAGCCGCACCGAGTAGCTTGCGTGCTACCACCGTTCACCTTTCAGCTACCCAGGTGCACCAAGTAGCTTCCGTGCAACCATCGTCCACCTTACGGCTACCCAGCCGCACCAAGTAGCTTTCGTGCTACCACCATTCTCCATACGGCTTCCCAGCCGCACAAGTAGCTTCCGTGCTACCACCAATCACCTTACGGCTACCCAGCTGCACCAAGTAGCTCCCATGCTACCGCCGCTCTCCATTATACCTTGAGTCCAGTACCCTCCGGCCTTACTCAGCATACTAACCATCCTCCATTACTCCTGGAGTCCAGTTACTCTCCGATCCTAGTCAGAGCACCAGTCGTCCCTCAAGTTCCTCTCGTAGGATCCTCCTGTCTATTTGTTCCTTCATGTGCAGTAACTTCATCAGACCCAGCCTTCTTCAGGGAGCACCTGTGTCTAACCAAACAAATTCAGGACCCAGCCTGGGAACACAGCCTCAATCCCCTTTGACTGTGACATCTATACAGACATGTATACACACACACATCTATATATACTGTAGATGACCTTATTTAATTAGTCCTGATCACTCCTTTACTGAAGATCATTGTGTAGAAGTAAGAAGGGAGGGAGTCAGGAGTGGAAATCTCCCGCATTGCCCATGTTCATCCACCATTAGTTAGTTGCATGCTGTGCACACTACTATAGTGCACATTCAACATGGGGGAGGGGCTGAGTGGAATAGAGTGAGGAGCTCCAGGAAGTGGATTTGTGCTGACCCTGCTGTGACTGGTCCCCTCCAGCCACTAATACTGTAAAATACTGGCAGTCACTAATTGCTGGGGCCCATTCAGTTAAGTCTCCAGTGGGGAAGGGAGTGGGAGTCATGCCTGGTGAATGGGGACGGGGCCTCGCCAGCTGCAGATGGGGGTGGGGCCTCAGCAAGGGGGCAGGACCTAGGCAGTCACTGGAAGGCTGGTGTAGCAGAAAAAAAAATCCTGTCTGCAGCAGCAGCACAACCATGGAGGTCTAGTGGAGGGAAGGTGACAGGGGGGCATCGCCAGTTTTTAAGTGGGCGGGGCTTTGGGCGGCGGGGAATCGGAGGCAGGCTGTGATGTGTAGCAGGAAAGAAAAGTATTCCTAACTACAGCAGCACAGGCAGCTTTAAAGGAGGGGGGCAGCGACAGAGCCCTGGAATGCCCCTAGGCTTTCCAGTCGCTCTAGGCATATGCTTAGAATGCCTATGCCTAGGGCCGGCTCTGCAAATGAATCAGGGAATGAGTTTGCAACAACGTATTTATAATAAATCACTGAGTAACCATCTGGGCCAGCAACATTGAAATGTTTTTGGGCCTTTATTGCTAATTGAATTTCTTCCTCGGAGATCACTTTTCTCAGAATCAAGTCATTAGTGTGTCTAATTGTAGGAAAATTACAGGATGCTAAATAGGTATGAGCATACTGCAAACATGATAATATCTCAAGAGTCATCCAGATTTTAAATTGCCTTTGAAGGTTTCGTTGATTAATCTAGGGTCATAGGTTAAGTCACCCTTTTGATCCCTGATTGCAATAATCGTTTGAAATCCCAGTTGGCCAATAGTTCCTTTGTCATAAATGTTTCAGCTTTTTGGCACTATAGATTGGGATTTATGCACGCTTCCAAAAGAGGGCATGACTTTGCGGTAGAGGGTGTGACCTCGAGTTAAATACCATACCCACGAGTCAAGCCCCCTGTTTTCATCAAACTGAGGGCATGCCCAGCGCTCCGGGAACTGCTGGGCTGCCCCCAGTCCCTCTCTCCTGTGCAAATAGATGCTGCATGCATAAGCAGGGCATCTATTTACTGCTTGCTCTGCTAAGCAGAGCAGTGGGTGAGAGGGGGGCCTCCCAATTCCCCCCAATGTGGGACCCTGTAGCCTTTTGGTGGGGCGGCTGGATAGTGCTCGAAGAACTGATCTGTCCCACCAAAATCAGGATGGTTGGAAGGTATCTTTTGACTACTCTGACAGCCTGTTTCTGGACATCATTACAGTCCTGAATGACCATAAGAACTTGCTTTATACATAGTCAGTGAAGACATTAAACCACAGACAGGACAGATGGGCCCTCTTTTGTTCTCTGTGTAAATTTGAATGCTCCAAGAATCTTACAGCTGATTCTTTTTTGTGGAGTTTCTTGAACAGTGTCCAGATTTATCCTCTCCTGCATTGATCTTTCCATCATATAAGATTTCTTTGGGTCTTTGGCATATCTTCTACAAACCTCCCAAAGCCAAGAAACTGCTATCTAATACAGTAATTCCTCTGGGCTATTATTTCTTCCAGACAGTCTAAGACATACAGTACTGTTGGAGGCCCATAACTGCAAGACATCTGGCAATCTGGGTGTCAGTAAAATCATAAATCTTCTGTTCCATTCTGTCTGGTAGCTCTCCATTAGATTCCTGAAATGTTGCTCTGTCCGGTCAGACTTGTGCCCCCAATAAAAGTGCTAGAGGACACTAGGTCAACTCATGCCTTTGTCCATTCCCATTAAACTATTATCCCAGTGGATGTTATTGTTGAATCGTCTCAATCTTGTAGATTCAATATAATTTGGGTTATTGTTGTCAGTTTTAGCAAGTTGGCTCACTTAGTCTCCCCCAACGGTCTGCCTTCAGCTAAGAAATTAGCTGATCTTTTTCTTCAGATAATAGTCAGATTGCATGGAATTCCCTCTAACATTGTCTCAGACATGGACTTGCAATTTTTTTGCCAGATTTCCTTGAGTTACTCATCTGCCTGTTATCCCCAATTCAATGGCCAGATGGAGAGAGTTATCCAAACCCTAGAACAATAGGCCTGATTCAGACCCACTCGCGAGCGCACATCGCTCGCAAGCAGGTCGATGGTGGGCCTTTGCGCATGCGCGGCGTGCACACCACGCATGCGCGAGCCTCGGAGCGAGTGAGAAATCACTCGCTCCGGGGCTTGCTACAAGACAGGGAGGCTGTCGATGTTGATCGACAGCTCTCCCCATTTTGTAGGCGGGGAGGGGGAGTGGCTGCAAAAACGGATGCGTTCTCAAAGGAATGACTGCCATTTGTGGGCGGCCCTACTGACATCACTAGCGATGTCAGTAGTGGACTTCCTACTCTATTTGAGCAGGAAGTCCACTCGGGCTTGCGAGACCTGAGACCCTACCACAGGGTCTCCCCGCAAGCCCGATGGTTGCAATAATCGCAACCATCGCCATGCCGCACGCACACGCTGTGGTCTGTCACCCACAGCTGTACGAACGGCCTGGAGGCCGAGCACATAAAAAAATAGGGATGCCCTGTTTCAGAGCAAGCGCACGCAAATAGCATGTGCCTCTGAATCAGGGCCAATATTTGAGGTATTATATTGTCACATTCCCATAGGAATTGTGAAGAGTTGCTCACATGGGCAGGGTTTTCTTTCTCTCTCTATTATATTGTGTCTATGGTTATCATCCAAAAGTCTTTAATTATCTTCAAATTCAATCCTCTAGAATTAAATAAAAATCAGCGCATCTCAAATGAATTTGGAAGAGAGTGCAAATGACTTTAATAAACTAACATAGGCAGCAAATTCAGCAAAATATGTTTTTCTGATAAACATCAAAGGATTTGTAATTTCAAGGTGGGTGTAGTTGAGAACCCGCAAACTGACTGAAGCAACCTTCCAATAAATTGGACCTACAGTAAGTATATAGGTCCTTTTAAGGTAATAAGAAGTGGAGTGCTGTCAGTATTCAGCTTGATCTTCCAGCCTCCTTAATACCCAGAACTTTCCATTCTCTCTTCCAACCAGTCTGTTATGCTAACAAACCCTGTCATAAGGCTCCCTGTGCTCTGTCCTCTATATTGATTAATGGTCAACAGAAGTATGAAATTGAGAAGATCATTGACTCCAAGAACGAGGCCGTCTGTATTCTATTTAACTTAAAAAATCTTAATATTGGGTGGGGTACCTTAACCGGGAGGGGGTAATATTAGAGCACATTGCCACAATAAAAGATTCTGATATACGCCTTGGGATGCAATCTCAAGACTTTGTGGACTTGAGACTAGTGCTCAAGACAGTTGAACTACAGTGGATGCAGTTTGTTTAATTTTTGTTTTTTGGTATGTTTACCAAACTGAACTGGTGAGTCTGCAGAACCACTAATCAGGTTAGCGATTCATTAAAGTAATAGTGGGAGGGATGGGAAAAGTTGTAGGTAGGGTGGGAAGGGGAGGGGGCTGACTTGAGATGACCTGTTTTATGCCAGATCCTATTTCTAGTTCTTTCATATGTTTAGACACCCATATACCCAGATATTTACATATGTCTGTCTACACTGGGGGCAGTTGATGCAGGGGATGTAGATACAGTAGTTCCAATACATAGTGAAAACATTTAATACAGCCCCACTGACAAAGCTTTGAGTATTTCCCAAATTCTGGCTCCTCCTAAATGGAGTTTCCTGCATTATTAAGAAGTAAGAGTATGTTATCTGCATATAAGGCAATTATATCCACCCTCCTACCTACCCATTTTGCGTCGACTCTAATCATACAGGCCAGCAGCTCAACTAACACAATGAATATTGCTGGGGATAAGGGGATATCCATGAAGCATGTTCCTCTTCAGTGGTAAGGGGTTGGATACTCACCAATTGCCTCCTACATTTGTCATAGTAGCGTCAAGCAATAGACGGATAGAACTTCTGAATGAAGCTTTACCAGAAACCAAATGTGCAGGGGTTTAATATTTACCAATTGTCCCCTACATTTGTCATAGTAGCATCATGCAATAGATGAACCTTCTCAATGAAGCTTTACGGAAGCCAAATGTGCATGTACTTTTACATAGAGACTTCCAGTCAAATGCCTAACTGACAGCTAGGGAGTTACAGTGCATCCAGAAAGTATTCACAGTGCTTCACTTTTTCCAAATTTTGTTATGTTACAGCCCTATTTCAAAATGGAAAAAATTATTTTTTGTCCTCAAAATTCTACACACAATGGACCTCATTCAGAGTCGGTCGAAGCGGCCGCTCGGTTGTACGGGAAAAGGGGCCGAATATGCAAATGATTCCCTCGCAAGTTGCGTCCCTAAGTTCGGATCGGTAGCTGGCCGACCAAGGGGAGGAAGCGGTCGGAAGACAAAAAAATACGCCCCCTTCTCGTACGCATTACACGTCATCTCCGGGCATATAAGGATTAATCGAGACCATCGGGTACCATCTGAACTGGTCATAGAGCTTACGGTTGATCATACCCTCTCTTAAGCTCTACGATCATGTCAGTGTAAAAACCTCCCATGTCACATGGGCCATGACGCTACTTTGTTAATTATGCACTCCCATAAACCATATGCACTCCCACAAAACGCTGTTGGCATAATTAGGCACTCTTGCGTTCGGATCTCCACTCCCCCGTTTTCAAGCACCTTCCCCTGTTACCACCTGCAAACGCCTCAATCTGTCACTCAAACTACCGACCTGGCTGTGTTCAAGGAGAGAGAAATTTCTGATCGTAGCGGCTAGTTTGCGCACGCGCATTGCGAACTTTATGCATGCACAGTATAGCGAACATCGGTTGCGTACGACCGTGCGGCCGCTTCAACCGACTCTGAATGAGGTCCAATATCCCATAATGACAAAGTGTAAAAAGTTTTTTAGAGATTTTTACAAATTTAATAATAAAAAAAAAACCTATGAAATCACATGTACATAAGTATTCACAGCCTTTGCCATGAAGCTCAAAATTGAGCTCAGGTGCATCCTGTTTCCACTGATCATCCTTGAAGGAGTCCACCTGTGGTAAAGTCAGTTGATTGGACATGATTTTGAAAGGCATACGCCTATATATATAAGATCCCACACTTGACAGTGTATGTCAGAGCACAAACCAAGCATGAAGTCCAAGGAATTGTCTGTAGACCTCCGAGACAGGATTGTCTCGAGGCACAAAACTGGGGAAGGGTACAGAAAAATAACTGCTGCTTTGAAGGTCCCAATGAGCACAGTGGCCTCCATCATCTGTAAATGGAAGAAATTCGGAAACACCAGGACTCTTCCTAGAGTTGGCCGGCCGTCTAAACTGAGTGATCAGGGGAGAAGGGCTCTAGTCAGGGAGGTGACCAAGAACCCGATGGTCACTCTTTCAGAGCTACAGCATTCCTCTGTGAAGAGAGGAGAACTTTCCAGAAGGACAACCATCTCTGCAGCAATGCACCAATCAGGCCTGTATGGTAGAGTGGTCAGATGGAAGCCACTCCTTAGTAAAAAACACATGGTAGCCCGTCTGGAGTTTGCCAAAATGCACCTGAAGGACTCTCAGACCATGAGAAACAGAATTATCTGGTCTGATGAGACAAAGATTTAACTCTTTGGCGTGAATGTCAGGCGTTATGTTTGGAGGAAACCAGGCACTGCTCATCACCAGGCCAATACCATCCCTACAGTGAAGCATGGTGGTGGCAGCAACATGCTGTGGGGATGTTTTTCAGTGGCAGGAACTGGGAGACTAGTTAGGATAGAGGGAAAGATGAATGCAGCAATGTACAGAGATATCCTGGATGAAAACCTGCTCCAGAACATTCTTGACGTCAAACTGGGGAGATGGTTCATCTTTCAGCAGGACAACGACCCTAAGCACACAGCCAAGATATCAAAGGAGTGGCTTCAGGACAACTCTGTGAAAGTCCTTGAGTGGCCCAGCCAGAGCCCAGACTTTAATCCGATTGAACATCTCTGGAGAGATCTGAAAATGGCTGTGCACCGACGCTTCCCATCCAACCTGATGGAGCTTGAGAGGTGCTGCAAAGAGGAATGGGCAAAACTGCCCAAAGATAGGTGTGCCAAGCTTGTGGCATCATATTTAAAAAGACTTGAGGCTGTAATTGCTGCCAAAGGTGCATCAACAAAGTATTGAGCAAAGGCTGTGAATACGTATGTACAATACATGTTGGCACGACTCTAGGAAAGTTGGCCCCCTGTGATGAATCAGACTGCGGGTTGAGACCATGGTAGCAGGAATTGAGGAGGTTTTGGATAGCTTTTCTTCATAAGAGAAATAATATAGAGTTCAAGTAGATTTTAAGAATACGAGGTTTATTGACGAACAGAGGACTGTTGGGAATGATGGGTTGAATCAGAATAATAGTCCAGAATAAGAACGTGGGCCTTGAGAATCTGTGATGAGAAGGCAGCAGCGTAGTAGTAGGACGATTGGTAAAGTGTATGAACTCCACGACAAGCAGGACACTAGTCAGATGACACTGAATATCCTCAATAGACGGAAACCGGAATCCTGAGTCCGAGTCACCGGGGTTCACCCAGTAAGACGAGACGAGGTTCCTAGGTCAAAGGTATAGAGGTATATCCAGCTAGACTGTGATGTCTTTGGCTTGCAATAAGTGTGGGTCTTGAGTGCACAAAGGTGCGTAGAACTTCAGGTATTGTACACTGAGATGCGTCACGGAGATATGGACAGAATACATAGGTGTGCATCTATAGGTGCTCTGGGTTTGTACCCTGAGTAGTGTCTTGAGACCATATAGCAGGATACCGAGATATATCGGAAGTCCAAGGCTACATGGTAACATGAGCCAAATACTATGACTTGAGAAGATGTTGTACAGGCACTGAATGAGCGTCCAAAAAGGGTTTGTATATACAGTGCCTGATGCCGATTGGTAACTGACTCCCAGCTGACCAGAGATCCAGAAATGACTGGTGGACCAAGGCTACAACATGATGGCCGCGCCCATGAACGGAAGACTCCACCAGCAACATTCACACTACATGAGGGACGCCAGTCAGTGTAGAGGAGAAGACCTGCACCCTGCAGCTGGAGTGTTGCCGAGAAGATGACTGTTGGCTGTCCAGACCCATGCACCAGAGACCGGGGGTGAGTAGCGCCGGTGCCGTGTGGCATTCCTGACACATGTAATTTCATAGGTTTTTTTTTTTTGTAAATTTGCAAACATCTCAAAAAAACTTTTTACACGTTGTCATTATGGGGTATTGTGTGTATCATTTTGAGGACAAAAATTTATTTATTCCATTTTGGAATAAGGCCATAACATAAAATGTGAAAAAAGTGAAGCACTGTGAATACTTTCCGGATGCACTATAACTCATTATTCTGATGTTGAATCTGAATATGGATGAATAGTTCCCTTGAGAGCCATAACAGGGCTTAAATGAGCACCGAGGCGGTCTGCCCCCTTAGCACCCAACGTCCCATGGCAGCTTATCGGCAGATACAATCCACGGCACAGACTGCAGAGTGCCTGTCTGGAGCCCAGTTTGCGGCAGCACCAATAACACACCCCTACTTATGACCAGAGCTGGCCCTAACCAATTTGATGCCCTAGGCAAAATTTTGGCTGGTGCTCCTTAGCACCCCTCTCCCAGCACAGCACCCGTCACCCAGTAGCACATACCACAGCAGCAGCCAGCAACACCCATCATCCCTCACCCATAGCAAACTTCACCCACAGAGTTGTAACTAGACATTATGGTCAGTATAATGCTGAGCACTAATTATTGAAGTATATATTAGCAGTAGATATGGAAGATAAATAGAAAGAAATTAGAGAAATATAAATAATAATAATAAGCAAAAACAAAATAAATGGAGCAACAAAAATGTGTAATGTTTAAGCTCTTTTAGTAATAATATGGGCTCTGGCCAGTTCAGCGCTGTGGTAGGATTCTGTAAACTAACCCTATTCTTATCCTGTCTTGCGGGATCTTCAGATCTGAGTCCTGGTCCTCACCGAACGATCTTCCCAGCTTGGAACGTGGCAGCTTCAGCCGTTGTGCCTGAGACGATTACAGATGACATCACCCACTGCGCCGATAGCAATCCGCTGTTCTTTGATCCTGACTTGACACGTTCTTTAGCACCCTCCCAACGTGTTTCGTAGCTGCTTGCTACTTTTTCAAGGATGTTTTAAAAATTGCTTAGTTGCTTCTATTTATTAGACTGTATTTAAAAAAACTTTATTTAAAATGGAGATTAAAAACAGGAAGTACTCCTTGGAAAGGTGGGAACCTCATGGTCCTTATTGTTCTATTACAAGTTCTAATATGTTCCATAAAAATAGAATAAATATAAAAAATAATAAATATAAAAAAATTAAAATAATAATTAAATAAATAAAACAAAAAATAAAAATAATACAAGTACTGTTGGAAATATAAAGAAAGGAAAATAAAATAAATAAAAATAGAAAGGCAAATCAATAAAAGTACAAAATAGAACTAGGATTAAGAAGAGTGATAGAAAAACAAATAAGCAGAACAAGCAAAAGAGCATGGGTATGTTAAAGAGATAAAAATTGCTATAAGAATATTGTAAAAACATTAAAATTAATTTTATGAAGACCTTTTTTGGCAGAAGAAAAAGATTTTAACAGAAATTTAAAAGGAATTTCGATTTTATAAAAAAGCATTTAGTTCAATATCTATATTTAAGCCATATGGCTGTAATGTTTTAAGCAGGTAAATCCAGCACATCTCTTTCTTTTTTAATGCTGTAATCAAACAACCTCCTCACCAATCCTTTACCACTCTTTGAATTCCCATAAATTTAAGTCCTTTGGGATTTTTATTGTGATGGTCTGCAAAATGTTGTGACAAAGTATGGGTGTTCAATCCTCTTTTAATGTTGCTCAGATGCTCAGCAATTCTTACTTTTAATTTTCTTTTTGTCTGGCCAACATATTGCACTCTAGAATATAGATTACTCCTTCGCTGTTGCGAGTTATTTTGTTTTTAATTTTATATTCTTCATGGGTTTGGTTACTTTTTACTGTCTTTATTGGTTTTGGGGAAGTGATCTGGTGTTTGCAGCCTGTATGTTGTAGACAATTATGTCCTTTTTTTCATTATTAATAGTTGTCTCTGTTGCTGTGTATCTTTTTGTCAATTCATGTTTTAAATTTCATGTTTTTTTGTAAATGAACTTTGGCTTTGGTGGTAATAATGTTTTGAATTGTTATTCTAATAGTAATACATGCCAGTGTTTTTCTAAAAAGACTTGACAGCTTCCGTTATATTGTGTTATAAAAGGAATTAGGGGTTCAGTAGTTTCTTGTGTTCTTCTTTTGTAGTTATTTAGTTATTGTCTATTTATTTTTGTTACTTGATCAACTTGTTCTTTTAGGAATTCTTCTTTGTACCCTTTCTGTAGGAACTTTAGTTTCATATCATTGATCTGAAATTTGTATATACTGTAGTATCTTCTGAGCAATTTCTTCTTAATCTGCGGGATTGGCCTCTGGGAATATTCTTGATCCATTGGTGATGATGGTTGCTATGATAAGAGAGCATGTTGTTTCCATTAACATTTTTTATGTGTTCTTGTTTGAATTGTGCTGTTTTTCATGAATATTTCTAAAACAAGGAATACAACCATGTCGTTACTGTAAAATGTTGTGAATTCTAAATTGAAATTATTCTGGTTCATGAATTCCTTCAGGATGAGTTCTGAGCTCTTCCAGATAAAGAACACATAGTCGATATAGCGATACCAACAAACGATGTCCTCTAAGAAGATGTTATTTTTCCAGATGTTCTCATTCTCCCACCAAGCAACGAATAAATTAGCATATCTTGGTGCGAAGGATGTACCCATCCATTGCTGTCCCCCGTTTTTGTAGGTAGAATTAATTGTTATGCCAAAAATAGTTATGGTGGAGAATGAAGTCTATGCAACTCAAAATTAATTTGATTTGTTCATTCCCCATGTCCGTTTGTGTTGTTAAGTAGTGATGTGTGGCTTCACATCCTTCTCTGTGACTGATACAGGTGTAGAGAGATTTTATATCGCTGATATAAAGTATGCACTGGTCATCCCATTTCATTTTTTCTAAAATCTGTAATATGCTCATGCTATCTTGGAGGTAACCTCTCTGCTTCGTTACTATTGGTTGAAGAAGATGATCCAGGTATTTTGAGAGATTCAATGTGATTGAACCAATACCAGAGATACTTGGTCGGCCGGGTGGTTTCTCCAAGTTCTTGTGTACCTTCGGTAGATGGGAAAATGTTGGTATTTTGGGGTTTTCTATCCTTATGAAGTTGTACTCTTATTCTTTATAAAGAAATTGTCTCTGTAATCATAATATATAATTTATATGACATACAGATAGGTGATCCTCACGGACCGGAAGTGATGTCACAACAGGATTCATTTGTCCCTATCTCTCCTGGGATATAAATATGGAGACACCCCACAGCAGTAGCACCCCTTGATGAAGTCTTAAACAGACGAAACATGTTGGGAAGCTGCTCCTCTTGCATCATGAACCCTTTATTGAATTTTAAGCAGATAAGCAATGGCTTTTTTATCCTATGTTTTCATAATTACTTTTAAAACCTATGAAATTGTTGCTTTTAGTCCTCAATGAGCTATGAATTGATTGTAACTATTTATCATTGTTTGTACAAGTGTACTAAGTATCGTATATATGATTGTATGCATATTTGCACTGCTCTTGGCACTTTTGTATATCTAGATTAGTTGGCACCTGGTAGGGGTTGTCCAACTTGCTGTTGATTTTAGGGATAGATCTGAATTTATTTTTCATATATATTACATTGTAGGCAATTATTTATTCAAATAGTATACCTATCTTTTATTATTTATTATCACTTAAGTTATCAAATTATTTAGTCACATTGCTTAAGCACTTTTGCACATATTTGCACTGTTATAGACGTGGTTCAGACCTGTGGTTTACTTGATATAATTCTAATTATTTATACACTGTTGCACTTTAACACCTACGTGCAAGGAGTCCTGTACACAAAATTTAAAGAAAACATGCTAATCGCTTGAAATAGTTACATCCATCTATTGATCACTACAGCAGTATCCCTCTGCTACTCTTATTGTTTCAGCAGACATTCTTAAAATTTGAGACAGTGCGGTTTTTAAAACACGTATACATATACTGTATATATAAATATATACATTTGTATTTATGGGGACTATCTTCTGGACTGGCGCCATTTCACACATATCTATTCTACATTAACCTGGGTTATTTTGCTATTCTCCAAGTATAAATATGCTAAGGAAAAATTATTGCCTTAATAAAAGAAAGGACCTATGCCAGAGGATTTTAATGAAAACAGCACAGCACTTTATGTTGAGGCCCCCACGGAGAATATATATAACTTGTTTATCAAAGAGTGGGATGACAGTCTACACAAGTGCTCACTGAATCTCATGAAACTGATAATACAAGAAAAGAAAGAAAAATTTATCAATTTGGAGAAAGATCATGAGTAAAGAAAACACAGATGGAAGAATTTAAAGATAAGGCGGACTATAAGACCAATGAAAAAGTTTTGATAAATAAATTGGAAAGAATGGAGGAAATGGTCATGAAGAGCAAAGAGAAGAAATTAGTTGGGGACAAACAAGATTATGAACTGAACAAAGTGAAGAACTTGAGTAGATTTAATGATCGAAACAGTTCACATCTACAGAATGCCCCCACTAAAGGGTCTAGTTGGAAACAGATCCCCAGGAGGAGATATAATAACAGAATAAATGAAGAAGACATGGAGTCCCCCATATATAAAACTAGACAGATAAGGAATAGGTTCATGGCACACCATTTTTAGATTTATTTGCATAAAAGTTATGTATTAATACATTTAATTTGTTATAGATTGCTCGCAAAATAGAGTTCTTTCCCTTCCTCTTTTTCTTGTACTGATACTAACTCTAGTGAGCACTACCACTACCTATTAATTGGACCTATCAATGGGTTTATATGATAAGAATAGTGACTTTATTGTAGATAATAAAATTGTGCTTGTGCGATGACATCCCTACCTCGCACCCCAGTCTTGCAAAACTTTTTCTTTGTTCGCCTGACTAGGTCGGCTGAACCTCACCATGGGGGGGCTGTATGCAGCTTTGCTATGGGGCCCCCAAAGAGCTAGTTACGCCCCTCATACTGCAGGTAGGTACAAGGCATAGCATAGCCTTGAGTAGCCATTATTCATACAGCCAGCCTGCCCCACATGCTTGTGAGAACTTTTAAAGCAGGCTTGTCCAACCCGCGGCCTGCGGGCCGCATGCGGCCCAGGTCGGCTCGTAATGCGGCCCGCATACCTCTCAAGTGTCCCGGATTCAGCGGGACATTCACGATATGTCCCGCTGTTCCAGGATTGCTCACTGTAGTCCCGGCGCCCCCAGACCACGCCCCCACGCTCTCCTTCATTCACTGTGCCGCCAGCGTAATCACCAGTGGCGGGCTGGGCCGGGGGGCAGGGTGCCATGTGCCCCCCGGGCCGCAGCGTCATGCGGGCCGCGGGCCGGTGCAGTCTGTGTCACTGTGACACAGACTGCACTGCGTGTGTAGCGCTGACCGGACGGAGTCCGGTCAGCACTACACAGCACAAACACACAGCCGCCGGAGCCGGCAGCTTGGTGTTTGCTGTAATCAGCAGCCGCTGAGAGTCTGTCAGACTCTCAGCAGCTGCCGCTGCTCTCACTGCGGGAGCCATCTTCCGGCTTCCGCAGTGGGTAATGGGAGAGCCGTCGTCATGACGACGTCTCTCCCATAATGCAAAGTGGCCAGAGGAGCCGGTGGAAGCGTCGGGACCAGGAGCGGGAGTTTCAGGTAAGGGTTCATTTTTTTATTTTTTTATTAAGTCTCTCTCTACTAGGGGGGGGGGATTACTATGGGGGCACTACCAAGGGGGGGGATTACTATGGGGGCACTACCAAGGGGGGGATTACTATGGGGGCACTACCAAGGGGGGGATTACTGTGGGGGCACTACCAAGGGGGGGGTTACTGTGGGGGCACTACCAAGGGGGGGATTACTATGGGGGCACTACCAAGGGGGGGATTACTATAGGGGCACTACCAAGGGGGGGTTACTATGGGGGCACTACCAAGGGTGGGGATTACTATGGGGGAACTACCAAGGGGGGGTTACTATGGGGGCACTACCAAGGGGTTGATTACTATGGGGGCACTACCAAGGGGGGGGATTACTATGGGGGCACTACCAAGGGGGGGATTACTATGGGGGCACTACCAAGGGGGGGATTATTGTGGGGGCACTACCAAGGGGGGGGTTACTGTGGGGGCACTACCAAGGGGGGGATTACTATGGGGGCACTACCAAGGGGGGGGATTACTATGGGGGCACTACCAAGGGGTTGATTACTATGGGGGCACTACCAAGGGGGGGGATTACTATGGGGGCACTACCAAGGGGGGGATTACTATGGGGGCACTACCAAGGGGGGGATTATTGTGGGGGCACTACCAAGGGGGGGGTTACTGTGGGGGCACTACCAAGGGGGGGATTACTATGGGGGCACTACCAAGGGGGGGGATTACTATGGGGGCACTACCAAGGGGGGGGGTTACTATGGGGGCACTACCAAGGGGGGGGTTACTATGGGGGAACTACCAAGGGGGGGATTACTATGGGGGCACTACCAAGGGGGGGTTTACTATGGGGGCACTTCCAAGGGGGGGGATTACTATGGGGGCACTACCAAGGGGGGGGGATTACTATGGGGGCACTACCAAGGGGGGGATTACTATGGGGGCACTACCAAGGGGGGGATTACTATGGGGGCACTACCAGGGGGGGATTACTATGGGGGCACTACCAGGGGGGGGATTACTATGGGGGCACTACCAGGGGGGGATTTCTATGGTGGCACTACCAGGGGGGGATTACTACTGGGGGCACTACCAGGGGGGTGGATTACTATGGGGGCACTACAAGGGGGGGGACTACTACTACTGGGGGCACTACAAGGGGGGGACTACTACTACGTTACTGTTATTTTATTTTATGTGCGGCCTAAACCAAGTTTTCATCTTCTAATGTGGCCCAGGGAAGGTGAAAGGTTGGACACCCCAGTTTTAAAGGCATCACAATCAATTTCCAGCCAATAGAATGGTGTTTAGAAGCTTAAATCGACTGTCTCTCCTTATTCTATTCATTTGGGAATTTGAAGTTCGATTTTGAGTTCAATTTACATTTGATTTGCAAATCGAATGTTAGTAAATGAAGGGATCCTATATTCGACTATGGGAAAGCATCGATGTTTTGCCTATATTAGATTTCGAGTGTAATTCTTTTTCTGTTTCATTTGACATTAGATTTTTGCTTTAGTCAATTTCCAGTATCAAAATTGAATCGAAATCGTACCAATATCGAATGTCAAATCGAACAGAAGGCCTAATTCAGACTCGCTCGAGAGCGCTATGCGCTCGCAAGTGGGTCGATGGTGGCCCAGTGCGCATGCGCACGATGGAGCTGGCTCCGTCGTGCGCATGCGTGAGATCCGGATAGCGACAGGCAAACCGTCGCTCTGGGTCTCGTACCAAAGTGAGCGTGCTGTCGATGTTGAGTGACAGCACGCCCCCTTTGGTGGGCAGGCCGGGGGCGTGGCTGCCCAGACAGAGGCATTCCCATGGGAACGCCTACCGTCTGGGGCCGGCCCCACTGACATCACAAGTGATGTCAGTGGGAGTGCTTTCGGCTATGTTTGAGCTGAAAGCTCTCTTGGGCTTGCGGCAACGAGACCCTACCACAAGGGTCTCGTCGCAAGCCCGATGGTCGTGATGGTCTTGACCATCGCGACCATCATCAAGGCCGCTCGCTATAGCTGTGGGTGGTCACTGTCAGAGCGTCCGCCTCTGAATCAGGCCAGAATCCAAAATCAATCTTTAGTAAATATACCCCCAGGAGGCAGGGTTTAAGCCTGGTGGCACCAAAAGGTGGGGGTTAATCTCAGGGTGGGGCTTAAGCCTGCCGCCACTGGGTGCTACAGGCACGTAGTGGGCACGCTCTCTGCGCCCAGGCCTGGTACATTAGCATACCTCCCAACTGTCCAAATTTCAAAAGTTGGGAGGTATGAAATTAGTACTGGCTGTACCCCCCTGATGTCAGCCCTGGGCCGTTTTAATGGGCACATGGGAGACACCTGAGCCTGGGGATCTTCTCCAAGTTCACTCTTATGATAATAGCTGGTGACCATAGGCTACAATGTCTGATGCTATCTAAAGACTGCTTTTCCAGTAAAAAAAAAGAGGTTCCTCCGCAGACATATCTGATATTTGCAGTGGTATCCTGATGTTAAATGATCCCAATAATAAATAATGTGGCAATGCTCTGAAAATTACTGTTTTCAGAGGATTGACCTCAGTTATTTCTGTAATATATAGGCCCTGAGTACTTTGTATATTGGTTTTCACTGGAATTTCTTTTACCACCTCTCACCACAAGGGGGTAGTGTAATACAAAAAAAAAATGGTCTGGACACCGTTCTTTCCTGTGAGAGTTTCATACAGATATTCCGCAGATTGCTCATGTGCCTAATTAATACATATAGAGCAGTGTGTATTTATAATAGACATGTAGCCTGTACTGTCCTTACACTTAAGTCACATATTAAGAGTATTTCCTTTATATTCTGCTAACATATAAAGATATGTTCAGTACGGGATGTAGTCAATCCCGACAGCGGAATGCCAGCTAGGGATTTATGATAGGCATCGAAATACCGACGCCGATCATAATCCCAACACCAGGACGCCAAATCCCTCCAAATATGATGGGGAACCCAAGACTTTTCGAGGTTTCTTAAACAGTGCTCGATCCAAATTGAAATTCAAGCGGCAAACTTTCCCTCAGAGAGAACCAAGGTGGCCTACGTTATTTCCTTGCTGTCCAGACAGGCCCTCGTCTGGGCATCTCCACTGTGGGAGAGGAATGATCCTGTGGTTAATGACAGCACAACATTTTTAGAAGCCTTCAAAAAAGTATTCGATGAGCGCAGCAGGGTATCGTCTGCTTCATCAGCTATTCTGCAACTAAAACAGGGAAACCAGACTGCAGAACAATACGCAGTACAGTTCCGAACCCTTGCTTCCGAATTAGGATGGAACAATGAAGCTCTGGTTGCGGCTTTCATGCAAGGACTTTCCGAGTAAATGAAAGATGTTTTAGCATCCAGAGAATTGCCTACATCTTTGGATGATTTTATCTCTTTATGCATCCGCATCGACCGGCGCCACAGAGAGAGAACCCGAGAGCAGGAGCAATCCCGGCGCTTCAGCTTCAAGCTTGCACCCTGTTTCACTGCCCCGGCAGAGTCTCATGAGGAACCAATGCAGATTGGGAAATCACGCTTGCCAGTTGTGGAAAGAGAAAGGAAATTCAAGAATAATCTATGCCTGTACTGCGGAGATCCAGATCACCGTCTCCTTCAGTGTCCTAAACGCCTGGGGAACGACAAGGCCTAACTGATCGGGGGGTGGTCAGCTTAGGTGCGCTCCAGCACACCTCAATCGATAAAAAGCTACCACAGTGTGCGATCGATGTGATCTTACTACTAGAGAAACCCACAAAGACAGTTAAGGCTTTCCTGGATTCAGGTGCCGATGGTAATTTCATTACTGCCAAAGAGGTTCAGGAGCTAAGGATCCATAGCTTACCCCTACAAAGTCCACTCAGTGTCATTGGGGTAGACAAACTTCCTATGGTCACCATCAACTCCAGAAATTACCATGCAAGTGGTCGTTCTTCACAAAGAGTTAATTTCTTATTACATAATTTCATCAGCTGACAGTCCTATTATCCTGGGTCTTCCATGGTTACGCATGCATGCTCCTACGTTAGATTGGAATGAACCTCAAATTTTGTCATGGGGACCTCAGTGTTCTCAAAATTGTCTGCCTTTAATCCGACCACCACATCGGGTTGTCCAGAATGCGAACATCTTCTCAAATGATTCTGTACCCGCTCCGTACCAGTCCTTCAGGGATGTTTTCAGTAAAAATGCTGCTGAGACTCTTCCTGCCCATTGGGAGTGGGACTGTGACATAGAGTTATTGCCTATGGAGAATGCCTCCCCGCGGAAGAGTGTTTCCTCTGTCGCTTCCGGAGACCCAGGCAGTAACTGATTACGTCAAAGAGAATCTCAAACGCGGGTTTATCCAAGAATCCAAGTTGCCTGCAGGTGCCGGTCTTTTCTTTGTTAAGAAGATGGAGGCTTGAGACCATGTATTGACTACCGGGGTTTGAACACTATCACTATCAAAGACCGGTATCCTCTGCCTTTAATATCAGAACTTTTTGATCGAATAAAAGGTGCAAAGATCTTTACCAAATTAGATCTTCGTGGGGCATACAATTTGATTCGAATCCAAGAAGGGGATGAGTGGAAGACCGCCTTTCACTTACGAGTATTTGGTCATGCCTTTTGGTTTAAGTAATGCACCTGCAGTTCTTCAGAAATACATGAACCATAGGGCCTGATTCAGAGCCGCTCGTAAGCGGCCGCTCGTTCGTTCCGAGCGATGTTAGCCCAACTGCGCATGCGTACGGATCGTTATACGCATGCGCTAACCAGTCAGTGCGGCCGAAATTCATGTGCTCGCAAAATAGCGAATGCCTGCTATTTTGAGTGACAGAAAGAGGCGTATGTGGGTGGTAACAGGGGAAGGTGCTTGAAAATGGGGAGTGGAAATCAGAACGCAGGCGTGCTTAAAGGTCAAAACGGGCGTTTTATGGGTGTGCATATTTAAAACAGCAGCGTCATTGACCACGTCACTGGGTTATTTTATAGTCAGAACTGCTCGCAAAATTGTGGTAGCAAACACCAACCCCAAGAATAGCGAGCAGTTCATACCCTTGTCGATGTACTCGATTAATCTAATAAATAGCGGACATGACGTAGGATGCTAGCGGCCAGGGGGCGTATTTTTCCAAAAAACGAACGCAAGTTTTGTTTGCTCGTTCAGACATAGAGGCGTGAACAGACCGCAAACTGCGAACGGTTCATTTGAATAGCCACCCCTTGTTTTAGAACGAACGACCGCAAATAGCGAGTGGCTCTGAATGAGGGCCATACTTTTCGAGATCTATTGCACCAGTATGCAGTTGTATAACTTGACGATATCTTGATATTTTCCAAAGATTTGGCAAGTCATCACAAGCATGTCTGTGAAGTTTTATCCCAGCTTCGCAATAATCAGCTCTACTGCAAACTAGAAAAATTCTCCTTTGACCAAACAGAGTTAAAATTCTTGGGGTATATAATATCAGGTTCAAGTCTTCAGATGGACCCAGAGAAAATTTCCGCCATCATTAGCTGGCCTCGTCCGACAGGACTAAAGGCCATACAACGTTTCGTTGGTTTCTGCAATTTCTACCGTCAGTTTATCAGGAACTATTCGTCCATTGCAACCCCTACCACTGCACTCACCAAGAAAGGTCAGAATACCAGGGTTTGGCCACAGGACGCAGAGGAAGCGTTTGTCAGATTAAAGCAATGTTTCACTTCGGCTCCCATTCTAAGACAACATAATTGTGGTCAGCCATTCTTCCTAGAAGTGGACGCTTCTACGATTGGTGTTGGGGCGGTCTTGTCCCAAAAGGATGAAGGGAGCAAATGGTACTCCTGTGGTTTCTTTTCCCATAAATTCTCAGCCCCGGAGAGGAACTATGCAGTCGGGGATAAGGAATTGTTAGCCATTAAACTGGCTTTGCAGGAGTGGAGATATCTGCTGGAAGGGGCAAAATTTCCGGTCATGGTTTTTACTGATCACAAGAATCTCACCTATCTCAAAACCACTCATTGTCTCAATTACCATCAATCGAGATGGTCACTGTTTTTCGATCATTTTAATCGGTTATTACTTACCGTCCAGGTTGTAAAAACGTGAAGGCTGACGCTTTGTCTCGAGCATTTAGTTCTACCAAGGAGAACGTACAAGAATACAAGCTTATTCTGAACCCTGTGTGTTTTGTTGCGGTTTCAAGATTCCACCGGGGAAAACATTTATAGCACTTGAACTGCGAACCAAATTACTTCAATGGGCCCATTCTTCACGCTTCTCTGGTCATGCAGGAGTAGAAAAAACATTGGATTTGGTCCTCAGGAACTACTGGTGGCCGACGGTACGTCATGATATTAAAGACTTTGTGGCTGCCTATATCACCTGACCGGCGGTGCTGGGGTCCGGACTGGCGTGGGACAGAGGGCGGGAGATCCCCGGTGCCCGCTGTCAGCTGTTCTCCTTCCCCGCCCATTGTGTGCAGGCGTCAGCGGCTTCATTAGGAGCGCGCGCGCCGCTCTGCTAAAAGATTTAAAGAGGCAGGCGCATATTTAGGAAGTGCTGATTGGAGACTAATGTGAACTCTGACCTACATAAGGAAGTTCCTGGGAGCACTCCAGTGCCAGAGTATAGGCTCCATTACCATACTCCAGCGTCCCTGTGCATATCCTGACTATTGGTTATGAATTTGGCTTGTTCGTGACTCTGATTCTGTCTGACCCCTGGTTTTGCATTGATATTTGGTTCTGACCTCGGCTATTCCCTGTGACCCGTTTAAATCTGCTCCCTGGTACATCTCGTCTGTTTGGTTCTGACCCGGCTAGTCGACTACGCTAAAGTCTTCTGCATTTCCAACCAAGTTCGCCAGCACCTGTATAGGGAAACCTAACCTGAGGGCCATGACCTGTGTGTCGGACGCAGCCAAGTCCATACCTTCTTGCGAGGGTCCCTGGTGAAAACCACCGGCACATTACACTCCGCGCCTCAGGAATAGGTCTAGCCAATTCCCTGAATACAGGTAGCATCCACAATCCGTCCGAGAGTTTGTGACAAACATAAGTTTTACAGAAATTAAATAAAACTTGTGTAGGGAATGAAAAAAAATGTAATTTGGGTTCCATATTGCCCAAGAGCGATCCAAACTGAACACTTTGGCTTTTTATTTTTTCGCTTTGATAAAATGTCAGTTAAAAATATGAGGGGAAGGCCGCAGTGTGACAGTTATGTGTAATTTTTTCTAATTTAGGTTAATCTCAAATAATGGAGTGTTTTGTAAGTTATAGGTGGACTTTCTTACTCATTGCTTTGAGCTGTATAAAATGAAAGATATTTCAATGTCTAATCAACCAACATAGGACGTGATTCAGAGATGGACGTTGATGTAATTGTTAGGCAGATACAGCGATTGCTTGAAATTGCGCATGCGTATAAGCCGCACAGCGCACACACTGTAATTGTCTTGTGATTTCGCATGAGCAGAGGAATCATTTGCAAAGTGAGTGTCAGGTTGTCAGTGTTTGGGGGAGGTAACGAGGGGTGGTCAATAAAACGCAAACGTGTTGGGCCATTTAAACACAGTTACATGGGCGTGCATAAATTAGTGTTTGCGATCTCATATGCAGCATGAGAGCCCTCTATGTCTCAGGAGAGCTACCAAGTCTGTGGCTGGTCAGACCTGCTACAAGCTGGCCGCTCAATGTGCGTCGATGTTACCTATATTTACACAGGTAATGCAATATATAGTGATGTTTAGTAGCCATTCATGTAGACTTACCTGTCCATGTCTTCCTCTGGTAACTGGCACCTCCGCGATCCCGTGAAGCAGTGTCAAGAAGACATATCGGGCTCCCGATATGTTTGTCTTTGCACTGCTTCACAGAACGTGACCTGATGTGACTTGCTATCTCAGAGGTCGACGCATGCTCTTTGTTAGATTGTCAGCGGTGAAACAGGGCTTACTGCCGCTGAGTGCCAGCCGCACCCCCATGACATCACACAAGGGGGCGGAGAGATTACCAGAGGCAGCTTTACACTGCAGGATGGGTGCCTGGAGTGTCCTTTGGATGCTCTGGGCAGCACTGAAGCAGTGTGACTAGATACAGGGTACTGTTCTAGGCACACTGATAGCCAGATGCAGGGGTGGTGGGGTAGTGATGGCGCTACCCTCTGGGTCCTGCACCCTGAGCGACGGCACCATTCACACATCCTCCTTACTGTCCTTAGTGTTACATCCAGGTAGTGCAGTTCAGTGACGTGCAGTTAGGTCAATCGCTGGCATACGCGCATGCAGGTGGGGTAACTGAGTACCTAGAAACCACCCCTGGCTGCCGCTCCATCACAGCTGAACCACTGCTCGTGGGTGCCAGCGCCCGATTACCTGGGCCCATTTGTCCTAGGGGGCCTGGTGCCTGCCCGCTGCCACCATAATACTGCTGTAGGGGCAGCCAGGTGTTGTGTGTGGGAACCTGCTCTCGGAACCCCGGCTGTCAGATCATGTGACTGCAGTCGCGTTGCGGGAGCTGTCATCTCCAGGAGGTCAGTGAGCACTGTGATTGTGCTCAGTGCTAGGGGGTATCTTCCTCCATTCTCCCTAGTCCCAAGGATCACTTACACAGGACTCCAGCCGGTTGTAGGCAGCCGCCCCAGCCATCTATAATATCCTAGGGAAGATGAGTGTGAGCTGCAGGCGCCATGTGTGTAAATGGCTGCTGCCGCCTGATTGTTGTGACTTTTGTGGTTAGGGCAGATCCCCGGAGGGAAGAGGCTCTGGTGCTACCTGGCCACCGTGTGATGGGTGCAGCGTCTGGGCTGGCAGTGGTGGATCCTGCCACTTCCCCATACATGATCTGTCACCTGCCCGTCTCATGATGATATGTCATGTATCATTGTCATCATGATGATGACTGGTGTTTTCTTTTTTTGTAGATAAACAAAATACGTAGGGGTGATAAGAGGAAAGGATGAGAGATGGAAGGTGGGAGTAAGAGGTGCAAAGAGAGAGGGAAGGAGAGGTGTAGGGGTGATAGAGAAGGAGGGAGTTAGAGGTACAGGGATGAGAGCAGGAAAGAGTGAAAAGTGCAGAGTTAAAGAGTGATAGACAGTATATGAGAGGTGCAAGGGGTAACTAAGTAAGGGATGGAAGAAGTAAGAGTAGCAGAGGTGACATGTGAGACATTAAAGAAAGGGGAATTAAAACAGATACGGGGAACAGGTGGATGGACACAGGGGAGGTATGAACACAGGTAGGATAACCTTCTATAATATAATATGGTTTCTTTTATCCTATATAATGTTAAAAAGTATCTAAAATTGATTTGACATGATCAAAATCCCTAAAGCTTTTAGAGTTCTAAGTAGGGATGTGCAGGCTCGGATAGGTTCGAGTTTGCACGCCGAGTTCGAATTTTTCCCTCCAAAAAACGGAACTCAGAAAGAGGCAAAACGTCATCATGCATGGACTTTTGTCACTCTCATTACTTTTCAATCAACACTCATATATAGTGTCTATGGCCCTCATTCAGACCCACTCGCAAGTGGGCGTACGCACGTTCGCCGTACGTAAAAAAATATTTAAATTCAAGCACTCGCTCGTTTTTTCCTGCGCAGCTAAAAATCCGCCCCAAACTCAGACGACCCCTCCTCTGACTAACGAGCGTGCCAAATAGCGAGCGTACATCCCCGAAATGGCTTGAAGGGAACGCACGCACAAGTACAAACCGGAAGTGGGACTGTCAGATTCCGATTACCTGCTCGTTTTTTCGGCCTACCTCCCTCAATCGTATCATGCCAATCAATGTATCAATTAGCTTAATTTTTTTTTTTTTTTCAACACAATGCAATAAACTTTAATCTTGTCCGTGTTTGTATTTGCTCGCAGAATACGTACGGCTGAAACCTTCGCTTTTATTGTTCCAAAGACATGTTAGCCCCAATTAAACAATTGTTCTATTTGTTTGTCTCCCCACAATTTTTCTGTGGTTCATTTCTTTATTTAAATTTGCTTACGCATGTCACTGCATCAAGCCAATCATAACTCTCAAGAGATTTGTGGCCCTGTCGAACACATGACTCATACACTAACCAATAGAATTTGTCCTGTTAATTTCCCAAATACATTAGCCAATCAAATTTTTTTGTGGTGCTTTATTAAAAATATTTTGTAAAAAGAACACCATTGCCATCATGAGATCCGCCGCATTCACCAGGCGCGAACTGCTGGTGCTGACGGAGGTGATGGACAGGAGGATCACCAGTCAGCCTCCACCCATCTCCAACAGGCGCAAGCGTTCCGCATATGCGGAGGTACGTCGACGCCTGCGCTCCTTCGGCTCACGCCGACATATTGGCCAGCTGGAGCGCAGGTGGTCGGACCTGCACCGGCGGACGCCCCGCTTGCTGGCATGCTTTCGCATGCAGATTGCGGAAAGTAAGTGTTCTGGACTGTGGTTTTCAAGTTTATCTTGTGGGCCCTAACTGCGTGTGCATGTTTTCATGTCTGTCCTATAGAGTCATTGTAGTCATATCTGCATGTGCATGTTTTCATGTCTGTCCTATAGAGTCATTGTAGTCATATCTGCATGTGCATGTTTTCATGTCTGTCCTATTGAGTCATTGTAGTCATATCTGCATGTGCATGTTTTCATGTCTGTCCTATTGAGTCATTGTAGTCATATCTGCATGTGCATGTTTTCATGTCTGTCCTATTGAGTCATTGTAGTCATATCTGCATGTGCATGTTTTCATGTCTGTCCTATTGAGTCATTGTAGTCATATGTGCATGTGCATGTTTTCATGTCTGTCCTATTGAGTCATTGTAGTCATATGTGCATGTGCATGTTTTCATGTCTGTCCTATTGAGTCATTGTAGTCATATGTGCATGTGCATGTTTTCATGTCTGTCCTATTGAGTCATTGTAGTCATATCTGCATGTGCATGTTTTCATGTCTGTCCTATTGAGTCATTGTAGTCATATCTGCATGTGCATGTTTTCATGTCTGTCCTATTTTTTTTTTTTTTGGTTTCCTGTTGAAACTAACAACAATTTTTTGGTCATTTTTTAGGGGCACAGCAAACACTACGGCGGCTCCAACCCCCAATTCCTCTATTCCCCCCTCCTCCCCAGACCCTGTGGCCGAAATTTCTGGCCTACTTCCCCTCCAGCCCAATTCCCCCTCTCCTCCATCCGTCCCTCCTCCAAATACCCCCTCCCAGGATGGCGAAAACACCTTGCCCCTAGGGTTGGGGAATGTAGCCACCTCCGAGGTGGTCCAGGGAGTGGCTTCTGGCTCTCTCGTTTTGGAGAACGGTATGTTTTTAAAGTTTATTTTGGACACCACAAACTGTTTGTATGTAATCATGTGTCGTCCCCATTTTTTTTTTCTTTTTTTCGCCTTAGGGTATTTTTGGGTGTTGTCTTTACCTGTTCCTGCTGATGTCACCATACACATATCACACCTGTGTGCCTTTTTTTCGGGCCCTTGTATTTTTGGCATACGACATTTTGGGGTTCTGGGTTTTATCCGTGTAATTTATTTTTGGCCCACAAGCTTGTAAGTTTGTGTTTGCTTGTTTTTTGTTTTTTTACAATGTTGCTTCATTATCGATTTATTAATCCCCAAACTTTTGTCACCCACAGAGGAACAGAGGCGTCGGGAAGAGATTCAGAATTGTGTGGGCCGTATGCGGGAGCAGGTCACCGGGCTAATGCAGTGCCTTGACCATCTGTTGGTCCTCCTTCGGAATTAATTTTTTTTTTTTTTTTTTTTTAAATTGTTTCTTAATAAATCTGTTTAAAATCAAGCTCTGTCTCATGCGTTTGGAGTAAATCCAAGATTCTTTACACTGACATAAGTAGACTCTTCAAGCAAGGTTTGCCCCAGAAACTCACTACAGATTGTGTGTTGTATTTTGAATGCAAACAGGCACAAGAAACACCTCCCAGTACCAATGTCATTTTCCTTTTTTGTGGTGGTCAACATGATAGTTTACACCATTTTTCAGCTTCCTATTTGGTGGCCAAACTGCTTAGGACAATCTTACGAAGGCAACTGATTGTACACGATTCCTTGTTGTGTTGGTTAGTACCCCGAAAACATATTACATTTTAGCTCCACTTGCTTCATTACTGGGTTACCCCTTAGGTAAAATTAACGTTTGGGATTTTGTTTACACTTGCTTCTAACGTGCCCAAAAAGGAAACAAATTACACTCTCCAAATATTTATTCACAACAGAAATCAAAATACAAAGTGGTCACTCACAAACAAAACACACAGTGATAATCAGAAAAACTCCACATACCAAAAACACTAAACAAACACACAACAAATCAAGAACTGGTTGACAAAGGTCCATGCCCACATGATTTCACAAATATGGCGTTGCAATATTGGTGTCAGAATATATTCCCGAAGTTTCCACTGAAAGGTTTTTGAAGGGTAGCAGGAAGTAGTCATCGTGGGAGTGCCAAAGATTATGCAAACAAACAGAAGATGGTGCAAGAATTAATATAAAAAAAGATGAACGTTAAAAAACCGTAACACATTGGGTATACACACTGTTGTTTGATCAATAATTACCTAAAATATCGGGCCACCACATCATCGCGTATGGCCCCCCCACATACTGACCTCCGACCAACCTCGGGGGGGCCATCCTCAGGTAAGGCATCCTCTGGCTGCATTAAAACACCACTCCTTATGGCGATGTTGTGAAAGATCCCACACAGGACCACAATTTTCGAAACCATATCCGGCAAATACATGAGCTCGCCACCAGAGCGGTGGAGGCATCTGAATCGGCCTTTTAAAAGGCCGATACAGCGCTCCACCACTTGCCTGGTGGCTGTAAGTGCGGTATTAAACTCACTTTGTGGACCTGGTGTGGGAGCCAAGTAAGGAGTGAGCAGCCAGGGCATGCAAGGGTGTCCACTGTCTCCTGTGAAAAAGAATAGACAACATCAGGATCACTGTGTATCAAGCTTAACATTGTTATGTACTAAAGGTCTACACTTACCCAGAAGCCACGCATCACCAGCTTGTAGGTTGTTTAATTTGTGCCATATCCCTGATTGCCGGATGACGAAGGAGTCATGTGCACTTCCTGGTAATTTTGCATTCAGGGACAGGATCTGGAGGGAGGCATCACATACCACCATTACATTCAGGGAGTGATAGTGTTTCCTGTTTCGAAATATGGCCTCCAGCCGTGCTGGAGGCTGAAGTGGTATGTGAGTACCATCCACAACCCCTATAATGTGTGGGAAGCCAGCTATTTGGTAAAAATTGGCCTTGGCCACACTAAGGGCACCCATATCCAAAGGCATTTGAATAAAATGATGGAGGTGCTTGAAAAGTGCCTCCATCACTGCCCTCAGGATCCGGGAAAAGGAGGATTGTGAGATGCCTGCCACTATTCCCACCATTGTTTGAAACGATCCCGAGGCACAGAAATGTAACACCGCCATAAATTGCGTAAGTGGTGGTATTGCTGTAGGACTGTCAATTTGCCGCTCAAGATCACTCTCTATTAATGAGAGAGTGTCTATGATGATTTTGGGAGGAAGACGATAGCGTCTTAAAACCTCATCATCGGGCATTCCAAAAAGGGTGACACGTGTTCGAAATATCTGGGGCCTTGCACGCCTACGATGCCTACGCCTGGGACGAGATTGAGGTTGGTCGGCTTCCGGGAGCATGGCCAGAACAATCCGCCCTAGATCAACCTGAAATTGCAAGATTGGAATGTAAGGCTTTGGACCCACCCCAAAAGAAAATTCAAAACAACTTAGCTTGATGATACCATCCATTGCTGCTTACATGCCGGGGTATTGTCATGATACGTCCAAACTGAAATTAATCAAAAAAATTATTTGAAAAATTTCACTCTGTGCATTTTTGTTTTTAAATTTTGTGCTAGACCAAACTTAAAATATGCGAAACACACATTTGGCAAAAGAGCAAAACGACATTGCACACAGTACATCCAAATGGGTTGAAATGTTTGCCCAAAAAGCGAAAGGGCAACCTCAAAAAAATTAAAATGATTAATAAGCATTTAAAAATGCGCAAATTAGTTCGCAAATACAAGTCACAATAGTAAGTAGTAAAAATGCGCTAATTAGTTCGCAAATACAAGTAACAATAGTAAGTAGTAAAAATGCGCTAATTAGTTCGCAAATACAAGTCACAATAGTAAGTAGTAAAAATGTGCTAATTAGTTCGCAAATACAAGTCACAATAGTAAGTAGTAAAAATGCGCTAATTAGTTCGCAAATACAAGTCACAATAGTAAGTAGTAAAAATGCGCTAATTAGTTCGCAAATACAAGTCACAATAGTAAGTAGTAAAAATGCGCTAATTAGTTCGCAAATACAAGTCACAATAGTAAGTAGTAAAAATGCGCTAATTAGTTCGCAAATACAAGTAACAATAGTAAGTAGTAAAAATGCGCTAATTAGTTCGCAAATACAAGTCACTATACAAACTGTGAAAAATGCGATAATTAGTTCACAAATACAAGATAAAAAATGGACTTACCAAGAGCAAATATATAAGAGTCCAAATCAAAAGGTCTTTGGGTCCGAAATTAATCAAAAGCTAAAATATATGAAATTATGGATCCAAAATTTACAAAAATGAAGAAACACAATGAAACAACAATTGATCAAAAGTTAGACTTCACAAAACTTACCAAATCAAGAAACGAGGTAAAAAAAATAAAAAACAAAAAAGAGAACGGAAAATAAAAACGCAAATCTACCAAACAAAATAATCTCCAACCGCCAACTCCTTTATACGCAAACAATAAACTCCAGCCAAGGTAACCTCCAACAATCCCAAAACGCCACCTCGACTCGAGACACACCAAGCCATAAATAGTGTTTTGTTTCCCGCACAAATTAAGGAGGGATCATAGGAACGCACAATCAATGATGCGGCCGCAAAATAAGGACGCATGTATAAATACGTCACGAAAAAACATTAAAATTCTGGGGTATTTCTTGATTGGACCTCAGACATGGCGACAGACCAGGGAAACAATGCCCAAGAGTCAGGCGGTAAGTCTTTCATGCATTTTGTATCAATGATTAATTTGAAACATAAGATTGGGCAAGTTGTGATTTTGTGAAATCTGAATATTTACACAAATAGGTGAGGAGGATGACATGGAAGAGGCTGCCGGGCCCAGTATTCCGGCCAAAGCTGCCAAAAAAAAAAGGCAGCCACATTTCACAAGAAAGGAGATGGAGGTTTTGATACAGAAGTGTGTGGACATCCTGCCACAGGCAGACAGGAATATGAGTCTAAGCCAGAAGGGGAGAATGTGGGAAGAGGTAGCCGTTGCTGTCAATAGGGTGGGTGATTATGTCCGTCTAGCCCGGGATGTCAAACGGCGGTAAGTAAACACTTGCCCCCCCTAAAAACAAACACCATTTTAAACAAAAGGATAATGGCTTCCATTTTTTCCCACAGATGGGGCGACTTCAAATATCGCCTAAAGCAAAAACTCGCGGACAGGGCTAGGCATGCAATGGGGACAGGTGGGGGTCCCACCCCTGTGTCATTGGAGTTGACCGATTTAGAAGAGCTGGCACAGGGGTGTGTGCAGCCTGTGGAGGTGTTTGGCGTGTCCAACATGGATACGGACATGCCAGACTTTGCGGCTCCTCATGTTGTCCCAGGTAAATCTTTGGATGTTATCAACTATGAAATGTTATTGTGCCAATATGTAGATTCTAATGTGAGGCTTTTCTCTTTTTTCCTAACAGAGACACAGGCGGATGAGTCTGCTCCAGAGGGGAGCCTTGGCCGCCGAATTTCTGCTGGCTCGGCAGGGGAGGAACCAGTACATCTGGCTGAGGACCCTGCAGAAGCCAGTCCAGGGCAATCCCCCTCGCAGGCAGTGTCCGATGACATCCCGGACCCGGTCTGGCGCCCTCCCTCCCCCATCCAAACGGGTGAAAAAACGATGACAGCAATCCTTCTGTGCTTGGCTCATATTCCTTTCTGGTCAAAATTTCCCTCTCCTTTCTTTTTTGTATGTTTATGTCAACAGCTATGTTGGGCCAATTTGTTTGATTTTGGGACATATCTTTGGCAAAAAAAGATGTTCCCAAATTTTTTATTTTTTTTAATTTTGTTTGAGCAATAAATTGAAACAAAAAATCTGACATTGGATTGTGAAATTATTGTACAAATGGGTTAAATTTAATCCTGGACCAAAAGGCAAAAACTGTGAAAAAACAAAAAAAACAACAAAAAAAAATGGGCTCTTTAAGGAACGTTTAAAAAATCATATAACGAGGCAAATTCAAGAGGCAAAAATAAAATGGTGCGAAAATTAAAACATGATGACATTATTGTTACAATAG
Organism: Taudactylus pleione; assembly: GCA_031769625.1. Classification (NCBI taxonomy): domain Eukaryota; kingdom Metazoa; phylum Chordata; class Amphibia; order Anura; family Myobatrachidae; genus Taudactylus; species Taudactylus pleione. Next base: position 3,460,656 of record JAUIMM010000068.1, read on the forward strand.
GCCCTAACCACCAAATTGAGGGCAAAATAAACCCCCACAAATGTACGCAAATTGATTGTGTCATCCTGACATTAGCAGCTCTGATTTCCACCTGCGTACGGTTTTGTGCTATCCCAAAAAACTGATTTCAAAACACATACCAAGCCGGTTTTCAATCCAACACTAATTGCTTTTCAGCCCTCCCGCGATTAATCGCAACAACATCGTGGAGTCCCGGGACGGAGGAGAAGGCCATCGCCAATGTGGTCGAGTAATCCAGACCCTAAGCTGTGCGAGCATTTTGAAGGGAAAGAGGATCATCCAGTGACGTATGAGTCGGTCCGAACACATTTTACGCTCGCATTTGCTAATGTATGTACGCCCCAAAAACGCCTCGCCACGCCTGCGTTTTTCCATCTCCACCCCCGTCAACACCCAAAAACGCCCTGTTCTGTCAATCACATTTGACAGGTCACTTCCTGTACGCTATTTGACGAACGAGACCAAAAAAGCTTGCAATCTGCCGTACGCACATGCGCACTGTTACACCGACGCATGCGCGGTTATTCAACATCGGAACGCAACGAGCGTACTGCTGTTTGCGAGTGGCTCTGAATGAGGGCCTATCTTCCATCTGTAGAATAAGAAATCTTAGGAGGCGATTCAAATGTTTTTTTGGTCGTGCTAATTAATGAGCACCCAGTTTGATATTCAATTGTTCTGGGCGCTCATTAATTATCGCCCTCTTTGCCGCCTAAAAGACGAGGTTTAGCCATCTAAAACGGCTAAACCCGTCTTAATTTCTGGCTAGGACGCGCTATCTGCGGTTAGCCCCCCCCTAACCAGGGTGTTGCAGACACATTTCTGCTCGCGCACTCCTGAGTGCGTGCAGAAATTCCGGCGCCGGCGGCTATCGCGCCCTGACAGAGCAGCAATTGAATTGTTCTGTCGGGCATCTTAAAAAAAAGGCGCCGGCAGAACATTTGAATCGCCCCCTTAGTGTCTCCATTAATATTAGTGCCCTAAAATTAATCATGCCCCTATAATGAATACATTATGCCCCCACAATTTTTAAATGTTTCCTCTGCACTTGCCTAATACCCTCTTCTTTTCTTGTCCTGACATAGAGCCTGATTCAGAGGGGGACGCTAATGCGATCGCAGCTACAATTCTGCATGGAACACAGCTGAGTAAATTTGCTAACGATTCCAAAGAGCATCCGAGCATAAGGATGCCCACTTCTACCTTCTCACATACGTACGACGTCGCTTACCTGCGTAAATATCGGTAACATCGACGCACAGTGAGCGCCCATCTTGCCCTTGTGGAAGGTCTGACCTGCAGCAGATTTGCCAGCTCTCCTGTCACGCAGAGCTGTGTAGGAGATCGCAAGGACTAATTTATGCACGTCCAAGTAACAGCATTCAGATGGTCAGACACGCCTGTGTTTTGATGACCACTCCCCGTTACCACCCCCAAACGTTGACAGCCTGTCACTCACTTTGCGATGGATTCCTCTGTGCATTTGTAATCACAGTGCGATCGCTGCACACATACAGTGCGACTTATATGCATGCGCAATGACAAACAGTTGTTCAATCACCATTACGTTCATCACTGAATCAGGCCCATAATCCAAAGTGAAGATGAAGGGCGAGATGTAATAGGGTGTGAGTTTTGAAAAAGTGCGAGTAAAAAGCTATACTCGCACATTATCAGAGAACTCACCCTATGTAATAGGGTGTGAGAACATGCAAACTCACATGTTTCTCACACCCCCGCAACTCACAATGGCAAAACATGCATCCAGATTGTGAGCGTAGAACTCGGGTAATGTAATAGAGTGCGAATGTTTCACTCTTGTTCCCACTTCAGGTGATATATTTTTCCATCTTACTGGTCTCTCACCAATATACCCATATACTGGATTATGGTTTTATGAATATTCTGCTTTACATTGTTTAAAAAAAAAAAAAAATTCTTGCATTTAAACTACTCATTCCTGATGAGACTCCTCATACATTTAATTCACATATTACCGTGACGGTGCATTTGAAAGGAGAATATGTCAGGAAAAGGATAGAATGGTCTGAGGATCCAAAAGAAACCTTTACGAACATGTCACCACATGACTTATGGTAAGTAGGGTACGTCCCTCATTATCTGAAAAAAAAAAAATTCCCACGGGTGTTCAGATAGTTACGCCGAGTACCACTTGTGGAGAGAGTGTCCCTCATATAAACATACCATTATGGGAGTGTATCTGTGTTACAGAGTGAGTATGGTACGATCCATCACCTGATAGATTTATTACCACCTAGAGCAGTGAATTTCAACCTTTTTCAACTCGAGGCACACTACGCAAGATTTTAAAATTGCTAAGGCATACCATCCGGCGATACGGCATACGCGACCTATGAATAAACATACATACTGGTTCCCACACCCATTGGCCCCCATAGGAATAAAACGCACTACAGTGGCCTCCACAGAATAAACAAAAACCATCACATTGCTCCTCACAGAAAAAAAAAACTATGCCACATTGCTCCCCATGGTAAAAAGAAACTATGCCGGGGCGTGGCTTGCTTGCCAAGGGAAGTGGACGCACTTTGGATCAGCTCCCGGCCGAATTTCGTCTGGGCCCAGCTACCACAGCCTTTGACCTCCCCTCTGCTCTGCCCTAAGTAGCCAGCTGCCTTGAGATCCCGCTGGCCTCTTTCCCGGGCTGCGGGAATGTGTCGGGGGCCATAACCGCATCGCGGCCTACAGAGCGCCCAGAAGCCGCGGCCTCGAGTTTCAGAGCTGTAGCCGCGGGCAGATTACTAGCTCTGACCATGCCCCAATATTTTTGACATTGTATCTGTGTGACCCTCCCCCACGCCAGTGGCACTGGAAGCTTAATGAGCAATTCCTTCAGGATCCCTATTGTAAAGCTCAAATTGGAGAAGCCCTGGAAGACTACATTTCTCACAACATCACTGATGATGTGTCCCCTGTTACAATATGGGAGGCCCATAAATGCGTCATTAGGGGTAAATGTATTCAACTAGGGTCTTATCTCAAAAAAAAGAAAAATGAAAGTAGAGATGCTTTATTGTCTAGAATTCAGGTGTTAGAACTTATCCATAAACGTAATATGACCTCTGATGTTGTGGTGGAACTTCAAAAGGCTAGATCTGATCTTAATAATCTCCTGAATGAGGGTGCCCGGAGAGGATTTCGGAGATGCCGTTATAAATATTACCGTTGGGGGAACAAACCAGGTAAAATGTTGGCTAGGGCACTTAGAGCCCAGAGATCTTTGACTTACCTCCAGAGTATCAGAGACCATAAGGGTAACCTCTGTCACACAGATAAAGCTATTGCAGCAGTGTTTCAGAGTTTTTATTCTGGGTTGTATAATTTAGGTCCGACCCGTTCGAGCTTGGATCTGGCAGATCGAGAATTAGAAATCCAGAATTATTTAGAGGAAATTGATTTCCCTACTCTCCCTGAAGTGGTGACACAGTCTCTCGAATCCCCATTTACAGAAACAGAACTATCTGTAGCTATTAAAACCTCCCCATCTGGGAAAAGTCCCGGCCCTGATGGGTTTACTGTGTCCTACTTTAAAACATATCAAGATATCCTCTTGCCACTGTTATTACGGGCATGTAATGCTGTATCAGAGCATAGTCCCTTTTCTGATCAGTCGCTTGGGGCACACATCACAGTAATTCCCAAGGAGGGCAAGCATCCATCCCTGCCAGCGAGCTATCCCCGATTTCTCTCCTTAATGTGGATGTCAAGCTATACGCCAAGCTTATAGCCAGTCGCCTCAAACCATTTCTCCCGACTGTCATTCACTCTGACCAGGTGGGCTTTGTCCCAGGTAGAGAGGCTAAGGACAACACCATCAAAGTCATTGATTTGATACACCATGCAGTGGCCTCTGATGTCCCCATGATACTCCTCTCCACCGATGCTGAAAAAGCTTTTGATCGGGTGGATTGGAGTTTCATGACGTCAATACTAAAGCGGTTAGGCCTGGGCATTAATTTTCTATCAAAAATCTTGGCCTTATATAGAGCCCCTTCAGCCCAGATACGCTTAAACGGGACTTTATCAGATCCAGTGCATATTGCCAATGGTACTCGTCAGGGCTGCCCTCTCTCTCCACTGGTTTTTGTTCTATGCATGGAGGCACTGGCGAAGGGCAATCAGGGTTAATCCGAACATAACAGGTCTCATGGTGGGTTCGCGGGATTATCGCCTTGCCCTCTTTGCGGATGATCTATTAGCGATAGTTACTAACCCAGTCACCTCTCTTCCCAACCTAATGAGAGAATTCCAGCGATTTGGCAATCTCTCGAACTTTAACATTAATTATAGTAAATCTATGGCATTAAATGTCACCGCTTCAGTTGAGACTATATCTGCCCTTGGAGCTTCTTTCCCATTTAAATTCCGGAATTCCTACCTTAAATACTTAGGTATACTCATACCTAGACGTTTACAGGATTTGTTTTCTCTTAATCATGCACCTTTGTTAAGTTCCATTCGTAAGGAATTAGATGAGTGGCTCTTAAAAAAGTTCTCATGGTTGGATCGTCTAAATATTGTTAAGATGAATATCCTTCCACGTCTTTTATATCTATTAAAGACGACTCCAATAGGTCTCCCTCCAGGCTTTTTGTCTGAAACACATAATCTAATATGAAACTTTATTCGGGGGGGGGGCAGAAACACAGATTTAAACATGATGTGTTATTTAGACCAAAGTGTCGGGGAGGGCAGCAATTGCCCATGATATCCACTTATTATCAAGCCATAGTGCTTAGTAGAGTCTTGGATTGGACCCGGGGTAGTTTGGGTAAGCAGTGGATTGAATTAGAGGCGGATTCATCCAGACTCCATTTGCGCACACTGCCGTGGTGCTCCAAAATTGCCCGCTCTTCACATCCAACAGTGGGCCCTACTTTGGAGACATGGAAACGACGGCGTACTAAACCTGGGATATCTTCTGTGATATCTCCCCTCACCCCTATCCTACATAATCCCCTTTTTCTCCCTGGGACTTCAGGACCTTTCATTTCTAAATGGTCGAGGGCTGGGATTGTTAGAATGAGTCATCTGCTGGCCGATGGTAAATTTATGTCATTTCCAAACCTATGTGCTAATACCTCCCTTACTGAGGAATGTTCTTGGGCCTACATTCAGGTACGATACTTTGCTTCATCTCTTGGGGGTCCTTCAGTATTTGCCAGAGATATGACGCCCTTTGAATCTATGTGTTCACATCGTACTCCTCCCACACATATTATCTCAGGTATTTATAAGATCTTGTTACACGACATGTTTACTACTGATCCTCTTTTTGTTGAGGCCTGGAATAGGGATTTTACACATAAGGGTATTCAAATTAATTGGGATAAAGTCTTCCAAATCACCAAGGTGTGCTCAGATAGTCTGGAGGTTCGGGAAACACAATACAAAGTGTTGACAAGATGGTATCGCTGTCCTGTCCTCCTACATAGATGCTTCCCATCGGTGTCCCCTCTCTGCTGGAGATGTCTTCAGGAAACAGGTACAATGATACATATTTGGTGGGACTGTACATTAATTTCTCCCTTTTGGTGTAAGATAATAGCCTTGACTTCTGAGATATTAGGATTTACTGTACCAACTGGACCTGATTTTTGGTTGCTATCTCATACGTCTTTCTCTGTCTCTATATATAAAAAATCATTACTTAGACATATCAACAACGCCGCAAGGGCAGTGCTCCCAGTTCGCTGGCGCTCTCAGGTTCCCCCCTCAGTGTGGGAATGGTGTCAACGTCTTGATTTCTACATGACCATGGATGATATTCTCTACTCAGCCCCTGAAAAACACTCAGAGTTTATGACTCTGTGGTGTAATTGGATTGAATTTAAATCATCTGCTTCTTACGCAGCCCTTATCCCACGACCCTAGGTTATCTATTGATTTTACTGATGCCTGGTCTCAACAGGTGTATGCTTAGCATTGGTCATCTGCCTCTCCTTCTTCCCCCTCCTCTCCCCTTCTTTCCAAAAATCTCTTTCTCTCTTTTTCCTTTTCTTTAATTTTTCCAGTCTAATTTGTTGTATTTGTGTTTTATTTGAGAAATTGTGGGTTTTTGCTATCCATGCAGTTATCTGCAGAAGATTTAATTGTTTGGATACAATTCTCTTATTTTTCCTTGCTGATATTCAATGTTTGTTTTATTGTTTCTGATTTTCATCTGCAAGGTTTATATGCATTAATGTTGAGAAAAAAAAGGAAAACGTATAGATTTTGTACCACTGTTACTTGATATAACAAGATGTTTTCTCTGAAAATAAAGAATTTATAAAAAACTATGCCACATTGCTCCCCACAAAAAAAAAACCTTGGCTGGCCCCCACAGAAACAAAAAGAACCCAACACATTGGTCCCACTAACAAAAAAATCTTGGCTGGCCCCCACAGAGAAATATCATGCACATTGATCAACACAAAAAAAACTTGTTCCTCACATACTGCAGAGCTGTCAGCAGCGGGCGAGCATGTGGGCAGGCGGGCATATAGACAGGTGGGCAGGCGTTCAGGCAGGAATGTGTCAGGACTCAGCCTGGGATTGGCTGTTACTGCAGTGACGGTTTCCCCTGACTAGCAAGCACGGTCAGACATCAGATGCGACTTTCACGTGATCCTCCATATTGGAGTTCCCACGGCAGTGGTCATGGGCGCAGCCATGTTGTCTGTATCACCTGATCGGTCTCTTATCCAATGGTAGCCTTGTCAGTTCTCAGCTGACTCTCCCCTCCAATGGACAGGTTCCTTAAGGTATATAACTGGACTCCAGGAAGCAGGAAATTGCCTGTTCAACTCTAGTCTACACCTAAAAGCAGCTGTTACTAGCATCGTTCCAGGCTCCACTCTGAATGCTTCCAGTGACTATCTCCAGTGATATACTTCAGCTCTAATCTGCGTGCTGATCTCCAGTGATGTACTTCAGTGCTATTCCTGTGTGCTGATCTCCAGTGACAAACTTCAGTGCTATTCCTGTGTGCTGATCTCCAGTCATAGGCAAATGCAGGGGGGGGGGTTCCATCTGCCTGGAAACCCCCCTCCCCAGCCCACACCACGACTGCAAAAGAAATAGTAATATAATAGAATTTTACTAGTGCTGCATGTTCTTCACAGTATCACAAATGGAATAATTAGCACCACCCTTGGATCTTTTAACATGTATCAGTCAGTAATAAATAACCTGTGCACCAACTAGGAGATCTGGAAAACATTCACTGTTAGGGATGTGCTGCTATAGAGCCTAATATGTACATACAGTCAGGTCCATAAATATTGGGACATTGACAGAATTTTCAGATTTTGGCCTCTATTCACCACCACAATGGCTTTGAAATGAAACAAACAAGATGTGCTTTAACTTCGGACTTTCAGATTTAATTTGAGGGTAATTACATCCAAATCGGGTGAACGGTGTAGGAATTACAACGGTTTCAATATGTGCCTCCCACTTTTTAAGGGGCCAAAAGTAATGGGACTATCAACTCAAAAGCTATTTCATGGACAGGTGTGGGCTATTCCCTCGTTATTTCATTATCAATTAAGCAGGTAAAAGGTCTGGAGTTGATTCTAGGTGTGACATTTGCATTTGGAATCAGTTGCTGTCAACTCTCAATATGAGATCCAAAGAGCTGTCACTATCAGTGAAGCAAGCCATCATTAGGCTGAAAAATGAAAACAACCCCATCAGAGAGATTGCAAAAACATTAGGTGTGGCCAAATCAACTGTTTGGAACATTCTTAAAAAGAAAGAATGCACCGGAGAGATCAGCAACACCAAAAGACCCGGAAGACCACAGAAAGCAACTGTGGTGGATGACAAAAGAATTATTTCCCTGGTGAAGAAAAACCCCTTCACAACAGTTGTCCAAATCAAGAACACTCTCCAGGAGGTAGATGTATATGTGTCAAAGTCAACAATCAAGAGAAGACTTCACAAGAGTGAATATAGAGGGTTCACCACAAGATGCAAACCATTGGTGAGCCACAAAAACAGGAAGACCAGATTAGAGTTTGCCAAACAACATCTAAAAAAGCCATTACAGTTCTGGAACAACATCCTATTGACAGATGAGACAAAGATCAACTTGTACCAGAGTGATGGGAAGAGAAGAGAAGGAAAGGAACTGCTCATGATCCAAAACATACCACCTCATCAGTGAAGCATGGTGGTGGTAGTGTCATGGCGTGGGCATGTATGGCTGCCAATGGAACTGGTTCCCTTGTATTTATTGATGATGTGACTGCTGACAAAAGCAGCAGAATGAATTCTGAAGTGTTTCGGGCAATATTATATGCTCATATTCAGTCAAATGCTTCAGAACTTATTGGACAGCGCTTCACAGTGCAGATGGACAATGACCCGAAGCATACTGCAAAAGCAACCAACTAAAGAGTTTTTTAAGGCTTAAAAGTTGAATGTTATGCAATGGCCAAGTCAATCCCCTGACCTGAATCCGATTGAGCATGCATTTCACTTGATGAAGACAAAACTGAAGGGAAAATGCCCCAAGAACAAGCAGGAACTGAAGACATTTGCAGTAGAGGCCTGGCAGAGCATCACCAGGGATGAAACCCAGCGTCTGGTGATGTCTATGCGTTCCAGACTTCAAGCTGTAATTGCCTGCAAAGGATTTGCAACAAAGTATTAAAAAGTGAAAGTTATGGTGCATACACACGGTCAAATTTTTCCTTCAGATATGAACGATAACGATTTAAAAATCGTTCAGTCGTTCATATCTGAAGGAAAATCTGACATATCTGACATGCTTGAACGATGGACGATCTACAATGCGCGTTCCCGTTTGTCAGATAACGATATCTGACATCTGATGTGTTTGCAGTCAGACTTGGACGATTCCATTCATTTTAATGCAGTCAAAAATCGCTCAATCATTCAAATCGGTCAAAACTTTGGTAAAATCGTTCAAATCGTTCAATCGTTCATCTGACAAATCTGACAAGTCTGACAAATCTGACTGTGTGTATGCTCCATTAGATTTAGGATTGTTTAGTTTGTCCCATTACTTTTGGCCCCTTAAAAATTGGGAGGCACATATAGAAACCGTTGTAATTCCTACACCGTTCACCTGATTTGGATGTAATTACCCTCAAATTAAATCTGAAAGTCTGCAGTTAAATCACATCTTGTTTGTTTCATTTCAAAGCCATTGTGGTGGTGAATAGAGGACAAAATATGAAAATTCTGTCAATGTCCCAATATTTATGGACCTGACTGTATATGTCCAGGGAAGTGCTAGGTTATTCTGCTGCTCCCCCAGACTCCCGGTCTTGTTCTAATACTCTGGAATGGTGCCCACATCTAAAATAACAACATTCAGCTCAGGGAGGATGGCCCTACTGCTGCATTTAATGGCTTACTGTGATTGCTGGTCCTCTATATGCTGGAATTATTGCACACAATACACTTTGTATGACGCTTATTAAAGCTGGTTAAGTGCTAATTCTATCCTCTTCATGGACTGGTCACACTCACTCTAAAATCAAGCATTTGGAAACCCCCCTCTAGAAATCCTGCGTTTGCCACTGTCTCCAGTGACAAAGTTCAGTGCTACTCTGCGAAAATTCTCCTGTGATATTCTTCTGTGATTCTCTGCAGTACTATTTCTCAGGGAGATCCCACAGTGTTAATCACCAGTGTTATTTTTCAGTGACAATTACCCGTGCAACTCACTAGTGTTACTCTTCAGTGATAATCTTCTCTGCAAATCACCAGTGTTACTCTTCAGTGATATTTACTAGTGCAAATCACCAGGGTTACTTTTCAGTGATAGGGGCCTATTCATCAACACTAAAATAAAGTTTTTAAGGACATTTTCCTTAAACAACGTTATTTTAGTATTCATGAAGCCACTTAGCACAGGAGATATCACAGATATCTCCTTGCTAAGTTCCCCTGCGTAATTTCCACACTCCCCATACATTAGTATGGGGATGTGGAAATTGTGGTATCGGAATTTGATGCAGTTACTATTCGCCACTGTGAGGTGGCGATTAGCAGAATCGACTTACCTGTATCCGCGTGTGCAGGTTCCCCGACGAGTCCCTCCGGCGCTCTGCTCCGTCCTCAGGCTCCGGAGGCTGGTCGGACATGTGTGCTCCCCAGCAGAGCACAAGAAAGTTTTGAAAAAAAAAAAAAAGTTTTTTTTTTCTAATCTGTCATGTGGTCTGCTGGGAAACCACATGACAGACCAGCAGGACGGAGCCGGAGGCTGCTGCGCGGACTGGTAAGTCGGGGGGGGAGGTGAGCGGAGGGGGGGTACACAAACTTAACGCATCTGTAGGCAGTGCTGCGCATGCGCTGGTTTTACAGATGTAACAGCGCATGCACAGCACTGTTTCCAGATGCGATAAGGTAGTGTAGGCAGGGAAAAGTATCTATTTCCCGAAAAGCTGTCATCGCAAAAATGACAGCTTTTTGGAATAGATACTTATGGAGAGGTGGAATGATGAATTCCACCTATAATTAGGTAGAACTCCATGCGAGTTCTAAACCTAATTATCTCTAGAGAATTTTTAGGTTTAATGAATAGGCCCCATAGTCACCAGTGCTACTCTTCAGTGATAATTACCAGTGTAAGGGGCCTATTCATCATAACTAAAATATCGATGGAGGTAATTAGGTTTATAATTCACATGGAGTTCTACCTAATTACCGAAGGAATTCATCATTCCTCCTCCCTATAACTACCTATTCCGAAGAGATGTCATTTTTGTGATGACAGCTTTTCAGGAAATAGATACTTTTCCCTATCTACTCTACCTTACTGCAGCTGTAGTCAGTGCTGCGCATGTGCTGTTACATCCGTAAAAGCAGCGCATGCGCAGCACTGCCTACAGCTGTGGTAATTCTGTGTGTCCCCATCCGCTTACCTTCTCCCGGTCCCCGACTTACCTGCCCGCTGCAGCCGCCTCCGTCTGCTGTTCTGACACTGTGTTCTCCAGGCAGAACACAGTAAAGTTTAGAAAAAAAAAACTTTTAGTTTTTTTCTAAACTTTACTGTTTTCTGCCTGGAGAACACAGTGTCAGAGCAGACGGAGCCAGAGGAGAGACCAGGGAGCGTCGGAGGGAGCGGAGGAGGACCTGCCCATGCTGACACAGGTAAGTGTCACCTACTATACGCCACTTCACATTGGCGAATAGTATCTCCATCAAAATCCAAAAATATATAATTTTCGGAATTTGATGAATAGCATACTTTCCATATCCTCATACTAATGTATGGGGAGTGTGTCAATTAATGCAGGTGGACTTAACCAGGAGATATCAGTGATATCTCCTGTGTTAAGTGTCTTCATGAATACTAAAATAACGGTAATTAAGTAAAATGTCCTTAATGTCGTTATTTTAGTGTTGATGAATAGGCCGCTAAATCACCAGTGTCTGTACTCAGTACATTATCTGTGTACTGTTTTCAAGTATTCTACTTCAGTGCCTCCCCTGCATTTTGATCACCAGTCTGTGCACTCAGTACGTCATCCGAGTTTTGTCTTTAACTTTCTACTCCAGTGAATCCTCTGCATGTTGTCTTCTTGTGTATCCTCTACGAGACATTCTCCAGTGTATCCTCTGCGTGATACTCTTCAGTGACATTCTCTACGTGATACTCCTCAGTTACATTTCCCTACGTGATACTCCTCAGTAATATTCAGTGATATTCTCTCCCGTGTTACCTGTGCTCTACATTGGTCTCTGCCGATACTCCCTAGTGTTCCCTGTATCCGCCATTATCTACACCCTCCAGTGTTTTCCTGCTGCCTCCCCACCTAGTGCTCTTGACTCTCAGTCTCCGGACTGGAATCTCACGAAGAGGTCGTGACACCAGTGCCCAGACTAAAGATCACCAGAGTCAGACCCTGACAGCATGCAGTTGAGCGGTTGAGAGAGCGGGCTGACTGACTGGTGGAGCGGACAGGAGGGTGGCCAATGCAGTGTGCGTGACCTGTGATGTCACGCTGCCGCGTCTAGGCAGGTGACGGCCCAAGTGCACCTGAGCCTCCCAGAGGTGCTCAGCGGCAACCCAGGCCGCAGTAATGTATTATGTGCCCAACGGCTAGGACTACTGCCGCTGCACACTAGTGTGCCGCTGCACAGCTGTTGAAAACCGCTGACCTAGAGGATACCCCCCTGTTGAAAATAACCTACCACACTATTGGTCCTTCTTCTTTTCCTTCTCGCCCCTCTCTGAGGATCACCACATAGAGGGACCTAATTGGGAAAAGAAACTTGACACCTATACAAAAACAATATATTTTCCGACTCACATCACAGATGAACTTGTGGATTAACAAAGAACTGTCGTAACTATTATAAAATTCGGGAAATTTTTATAGAAACTCCTATTTTATATGTATGACTTCTTAGTACATTATAATGTTATATACATCCTCATATTACCTCATTGATTTTGACTGTATGTTTTAAAGGTACAGGTAGGGCGCAATTAAAAGTTATCATATATGATCTTTTGCTAATACGTATCCTTTCTCATGTCCGAGCTGGATTCGGGTATTGATTTTCTTGCGTTTAACCCTGTGGATGCCTACATGGACTGAAGAGGACGTGATCTATGCTAGGAATAGGTGAGTATGGATTTTTTTTTACAGGTGTCATGGATTCTACTGGACAAGAGGACATGAATGGCTACAGGGATTATAGGTGAGTATGTGTGAATGTAGGCTTTAATAAAATTACATGATGTGTGTCTTCTCTTTAAATACAGGTACCAGTGGGTCCTTAATGCCCCACATGCTGGTACTTGTAGTTCTATAAGTACCAGCATGTGGGGAGGCTTGCTGGGACTTGTAGTTCACCAGCAAAAGACAATATTATTACATCTATTTTTTGCACCACACTTTACACATTCAACCCGCCACTGGCCAGGGGTGCTGGGTATAGCCTCGGGCTATTAGCCCAGGCCTGGGGTGCACTGGAGAGGGGGACCCCTTTATTGGGGGGGCCCCCACCGCCTCAGAGATCCCCGGCCTAGGCTGAATAGCAGTCAGGTGTAAAGCTTTGGCCGGGGGACCCAGTGAAAGGGTTCCCCAGTCTGTGGCATTACACCCCCACTAGAAAGAGTCCGGTGCTGGTTATAGTAAATACAGGAGGCCCCTACTCATTTTGTCCCCTGTATTTCCACAACTAAGACTGGCTCAGCAGAGCCTAGTGCTGGTTTGTAAAATATAAGGAACCCATAAGCCTTTTTCCCCTGTATTTTAAGAACCAGGACAGGCTCAGCAGAGCTGGTTATGCTTGTGGAGGAGGGGACGCACGTCTTTTTTTTTTTTTTACTGCTTATTTTTTTTTTTACAACACAGAAGCCTTCACAGATCTTGCTGATCTATGAAGGCTTCTGTATAACTTGGACCTTTTAAAGCCAGTCGCATTAAAAAGTCAGAGTTTTCATAGGATAAAATTCACCCCAACTCGCATAATGTAATAGCCTCGAACTAACAAGTTCGCAGGCTATTACATTTGGTGAGTTTTGAGACAAACTCGGACCTTTAAAAGTGTGAGAAGGCCTAAGTTTGTTTCACACAAAAAACTCGCATCCTATTACATCTCACCCGAAGAATCTATATGGGAAATTACAAAAAAAATAAAATAAAAAATGCCTATGAACAGAACAGATGGTTATTGATGCAAAATTAGTTAATCTCCTTGATAGTTAGACAGCCAAACAAGAGTGTTCTTTTACAATGCTAAACAAATCACAGATAACACTAGCTGCCTGGCTATGGACTTCAGTAGCTGGGCTTGCAAGATGTGTTCCTTGGGTAACAGGCCCTCCTCCATGATACCCAGACTGATGCTGAGCTTTGAGGAAATGTGAAGAGTAAAACTTATAAAAAAAAATGTATGGCATTAGCCATTGTAGCCTTTGGGCTGCATGTGCAGAATTTTTCTGGAGAGAGATCCATAGGACCCCTCCCCGCTGCTGCCTGCTCGCACATGCACTGCCATACGTCAAGAAAGTAAAGTAATCACTTATGCGATCACCAGCTGGGGGCTACACTTGATACTAATGTACGGGGCCCAGGCTCAGAGGGGGATCTGCAGTGTGCCGATGATTTCGCTTGTGAATTGCTACTTTTTAACTTTTTTGGGGGCTGGGGCCCCCTAGCAGATAGTTACATATATATATGATATGTAATAATATATATACAAATCTACTTATCCTCCCCCGATTTGTCACCATCTGTGCTGGTCCGTGTCACTGAATGTCTCTCTGCCATTTCATCTTGGATGTCATCTCGCCACCTCAAACTTAATATTTCTAAAACAGAATTAATTATATTTCCACCGGCCAATAGTAGATTCCAACCTGATATCTCTATTACTGTTGACAACTCGACAATCAACCCCACCTCACAAGCTCGCTGCCTAGGTGTCATCCTTGACTCTGAACTGTCTTTTATTCTCCACATTCAATCTGTCTCTAAATCCTGTTACATACATCTAAAAAACATAGCCAAAATTCAACCATATCTTACGCAAGACACTGCAAAAACTCTAATACACGCCCTCATAATTTCCCGCATTGACTATTGCAATAGTCTCCTTATTGGTCTTCCCAAAAACAGGCTTTCCCCACTACAATCCATTTTGAATGCAGCTGCGAGGTTGATCTTTCTCACCAAACGTTCACTGTCTGCTAATCCACTCTGTCAGTCCCTCCATTGGCTGCCGGTCTTCTACCGTATTCAATTTAAAATACTTACACTCACACATAAAGCTATTAACCAAACCACACCAACATACATCTCTTCACTTATCTCAAAATATCTTCCAACCCGACATCTCCTCTCTGCACAAGATCTGTGTCTCTCATCCCCACGCATTACTTGTTCCCATGCACGGTTACAGGACTTTTTTCGGGCTGCACCCACCCTGTGGAATGCCCTCCCACGCACAATAATACTTTCCATTAGTTTCCAAACATTCAAGCGTTCTCTGAAAACTCACCTCTTCAGACACGCTTATCAGATTCCAGAACCGCCCACCTAACCTTTTATAGCTCCCTATCTAACTCTCTTCTTATAGTAAACACCTATCACATCTTCTATTTCTTTAATTTAACATCCTCCTAGCCCTAGGCCAACTTTCCAGTGTGATTGGATTATACAGCCCACCAAGAACATCTGCAATCGGGGTGGACCAATTTGCAATATGTAGCACCTATCCTTATGTATCAACACCTATTTCCCTATAGATTGTAAGCTTACGAGCAGGGCCCTCTTACCCTTATGTATGTCTTGTATTTATGTATGTATGTCTTTTACAACCCAGTATAATGTTAATTCAAATTGTAAAGCGCTACGGAATTTGTTGCGCTATATAAGAAACTGTTAATAAATAAATAAATATATATACTGTATATATATATATATATATATATATATATATAGATATATATATATATTGTGGCAGTGTCACCAGAAATGGCACTGGTGAACAGCTGATTCTGTACGGGGCAGGACAGATCAGTCCACACAGAGTAGAAAAGAATTGTGGGAAAATGTCTAATGGCTGCCTTGTGGAGAGAGCTTAGATGTGGGCTGATGAGAAGGCAGACCAGTCAGGCTGCTGCTGGAAACAGTCTGTGAGACTGTGGCATCCAGAGAGCCCAGTGAAGCTAAGCGAGCCTTTGGGGGCCAAGAGGCCTGTGTCTGGACCTTGCAGGAGGCATAAACCTCTCAGACTGTGTGACATTGAAGCAGCCGGGCTGCAGGCTGAGGAAGCCAGGACCTACAGTATACCTGGAGTATACAGGGAAGGCACAGAGACTGTGAGAGACTTTATTGGCAGATTAGCTGCACCCTTATAGAGAGGGTTCAAGAAGTGAGTTAGATGCCCTAAACAGGGGCTAGGTTGTTTATTATTTTCTGGTTGTCAGGATGACTTTCCATGCTGGAAAGTAAAGCATCATTTATTTAATTGAAACCTGTGTGTGGACCCTCTCTGCAGTACCTAAACACTGCACCAATCCACTGACCCTCTCTGCAGCACCTAAACACTGCACCAATCCACCCTCTGCCAAGCTAATTACCCCCAAGATATCACTATATATATATATATATATATATATATACATATATATATATATATATGCAAATGTGTATTGGTCACATATACATATATATTTGTGTTAAAGACCAGCCACAAGGAAAGATTTACATATGCCCAGCCCCAGGCCACCAGCAGCACAGCCAGGCCAGCACAGCACCACTCAGACTCAGATGATGAATCATCCAGCAGGAAGCACAGCACCCCTCTGGCCAGTGCCCATCAGCACCCCAGGAAGCATCTCTCAGTCAGACTCAATGAGTCAGATCCAGCAGTAGGCAGTACCCCTCTCTGGCCAGTGCCTTCTGCTCTCCCAAAATGAGCGAAGACAGACTCACTCCTGTCTGGTGGAGGCCTCTTCTTCAGCCAGGCCTGGGAGTGGGAGTCAGGACCGTCCCTGCAGCAGTACCTTCTCTTGATGCCTGGATGGGCGCTGGGCGGCGGGTAATGGAGACAGAGCCGTGAGTTGGCACTCATGACTCAGCTGCTCCACAAAGGCCCATTTGAGGAGTGGCCACTGCTGGCTACTTGTCTTGTAGCCAGAATAAGCTTCTGTACAGAAGCTCATTCTGACCTGACGGTTGCACTGCCAGACCAACCGCACCCGGCCGACTATGCTGTCACTATGTCACAGCTGGCAGCTGCAGAGCCATGGGATGCCCCTAAGGCATTCCAGATGCAATAGGCATTTGCTGAGAATGCCTGTGCCTAGGGCCGGCTCTGGCTGTAACGATCATCAGTATGCTGCGGGCCCCCCTGTCAGTGTCAGTCATGCCCCTTATATACATGCCCCGCATCTAGGGAGCACCACCACGGAAAAACACTGATCACGGGCACCTTGGGGCACATAGAAATTAAATATAGCACCAGCACGCTGACAAGAGCTCTGCCTGTGGTAAACGACTGTAAGCAGACAGAGCAGCAGAGCCTCTATGTCACAGTACATCTGCTCACACACATCCATCCCTCCGGAGATTTCACCCAAGAAGGCACCTTCCCTGAACTCCATTTCTACTAATTTGTAGGCAGTACATGTGCCTGCACCTCCACATACTATGGCATAACAAGACTTATAGCTATTAAGTATGCAGGTCTAAGGTGCAGTACACATTAGGCAATATATTGGACAATATATCGTTTAGATGTGTACCCTCAATTGCTCTTTCACGTGCGTCGTCAGCGACACTGCCTCATCTGATGTGCTGCACATCACATAGGACAAAGTCACTAACGTCTGTATGCAGGTGAATGCAGGATGGAAGGGTATATAGCGTGGTCATACACCAAATCATGCCGTGTGTATGGCCACCCGATATAGCCTTTCATTGGACATCGGGACGACTGGGATACACGTCGTTCTGATGTGTACACGGCCTACCACTTACTGCCATTGAGAACGGTTGTGTATTGGCGGTCCAAGATCAGGACTTATTGAAAGGAACTTGGAATAGAGTTATTTAATGACAAGTGATTTTCTATTAGAATACTAATACAAGAGACTATGCCCCAAACTCTCCCCATCCCCCCCCCAAACTCTCCTCCTCCTTTATTCACCTCCTCCCCTGCTTCCATTGTACCCTTGCCATTCCTGCAATACTCACTGCTTCCACAGTAAAAGGCACACAGAAGTTTCTTATGTGTGCATATGCCCCATCCCTTCAAAGTGTGCTTCTCACCCCCATCACTCCTCAAGTGTGCTTCTGCTTCCCCTCCCTAAGTATGCCACCAAGGCCATATTTCCCAAAGTGTGTATCAGCCGCACCCTCTCCATGTGTGCCTCTGCCACCCCCTCTGCAAGTGTGCCTCTGCCACCCCCTTTCCAAGTGTGCCTGTGCCACCCCCTCCCCAAGTGTGTCTCTGCCACCCCCTCTCCAAGTGTGTCTCTCCGCCACCCCCTCTCAAAGTGTGTCTCTGCCATCCCCTCTCTTAGTGTGCCTTGGGCTTCCAACCCTCATGTATGCTTCTGAACCCATCACTATCAATATGTGCTTCTTACTGTCCCTCCCCATGTGTTCCACTCACCACCCCTCCCCACATGTAACTTTGACTTCGATCCCCATGGCTGGGGGCTGACGATCAAAAGTACCATGGAGGAGCAGAGACAAAACCATGTTCAATGCCACATAACTAAAGCTATAGATAGCAGGTAAGCACATTTTTTTCTTTAATAATTAATTTGGATTTTCTCACTTCAAATGGTTACCGTCGTCTATAACCCTGCTATCGCCAGGGCTTGTTGGACCTCTATGTCCAAAGGATCCTAAGCCATGGAGGGAAGATGAGGGAACCCTGCCTGTTCTAACTGTACTGGAGCCCACATTTTGAAGGCAGCGGATAAGGGTTCCTTATTTACTCGAATTGTGGTGATAAGGAATCCTTATTATCAGGGGCAGATTGCATATATTCATAAATATGGGTTCCGGACTGCAAATAGACAGTGATTAGATAGACAATGTCTAGATAGACACCAGATTAGATAGTCAATAGTTAGACAAGGACAAAAGGTCGACAGGGACAAAAGTTCGTCATGAAAATGTTCGACACAAATATGGTTGACACATGATTTTTTTGGTTTTTAGGGTTAGGCACTTACTGGAGGGTTAGAGTAAGGTACTTACACCCACGGTTAGGGTTAGGCACTTACCCAGATGGTTAGGGTTAGGTACCAGGAGGGAGGGTTAGGGATAGGCACCAAGGGGAGTGTTAGGGTAAAGATTAGGTGGGAAAAAATTGTCGGCCATATTTTCTGTCGAACTTTTGACCCTATCGACCTTCTGTACCTGTCAACCTTCTTATATGTCAAACTTTAGTGTGTCTAACTTTTGTACCTGTCGACCTTTTGTCCCTTTCTAACTATTGACTGTCTAACATCTGGTGTCTACCTACATTGTCTATCTAATTACTGTCTATCTCTTATACCACACCCCATAAATACGCCCCTAATAACTTTGATCTAAAAACGATCATGTCCCAAAAATCATCTTTAAATGGCGTTACCCAGTAGAATCTTTGGGCTTTTTTCTGCAAATTGTTATGAGAGGGATTCAATGAGATCTCTCCCAGCAACCCCGGCGGTGTGCCCATCATTCTGTTCATGTGCAGAGGGGCTTCTGGGTCATAAATCCAAAAATCCCTCTAACGCAAAGGACAGTTCTCATTGGGTAATCTGTCCTTTAGATTTTCTTCATGCATACCGACGTCATTAACACAGGCATGCATGAGATGAGTGGTGGGATGCATCACATATAAAATGCAATGCTTGATAAATCCCACCCGCTTTGTGGTAAGTTAGGATTAAAAAGGCAGTTTTGCAGCAGTTTTCAATCAAAAATGACACCAGGTGAATTCCCCCCATAGACTCGGCAAATAGGACTACAGTCTTCTATGAGAAAGCACACATGGAACTTACAAGAAAATACTAATTGAAATTTTACTATGGTCAGTGTCCAGCGTTCCCTAGTAGTCAGATAAGTATATTTGTGACATATTCCCTCGAAAACACCAGTTTGGGGGGATACTCATAAATATTAAGTACAGTATCCCCAAACTGTAACAAGTAGGGACCACAGTAAAAATCTCCGATATCTGCTGCAGTCCTGCCATTTCCGACAGCAGCCGCAGACCCCAAAGTACATCACAGCGAATAAAGATTCCTTATTGCCGTGAATTGCACCTATAAGGAATCTTTATTTTGGGGCGCAGACCGTAAATAATAATAAATATGCCCCTTAGTCTTATTCTGGTCTAACCTGACTGTAGTGCAAAGTTAGCATTTGTACCAATGATGCTGAGAAGTGCTGTTTGTACACAGCCTAAAGGGGCCTATCCACTAGACGATTTAAATGAGCGATTGAACGATAACGATATCGTTATCATTCAATCGTTCATTAATTGTTTGCAAATCGTTTGCAAAAGTGTCTAAAACAACCAGCGATGCACGTGCCCACTGGTCGTTTAGACCTCTCTCATCGTGCAAACATGCTGGTCAGCCTGACGATATCGTCACATTGAGCATTTTTGCAGATGCTGGATGAGCCTGTACTGAACGACTGCTGGTTCAGTGCAGGCTCATCACAGACTGACAAACGACTGCACTATTACAATATCGTAATCGTGCAGTCGTTATCTGCTAGTGGATAGGCCCCATTAATGTTACATTGTGTAATATGTTTCTTGTAACAATGATTTTAATTATAGTACCAGTTAATTCAAGTTCGCAGCTGTTTTGGATAAAATATACTTGTAACAGGTGGAAATAATTCTGAACTAGCCCTGTTTATAACATATTTACAAGACTCTGGCTGGGACTGGAGTGGACCGTGACTCAAAATGTAGAGCTGCTCATTACAATCAGGAGCCTATTCTCCTGGATAAAGTCACAACCTGCAGTGATCATTAATCAATAATGTTTAAAATCATAGATTTTGTTCTACAGTGAGGTGTCCTTTTTTCTGCTTAAAATATGAAGTGCTGTAGTGACGTCCAGCTTTGGCTTTGTTTGCCTTTTTGCGATCTGGCAAACACATTGATTTGTGTTTAAGCTTCTTATTTATAGCATAGCACTGCAGGTTGTGTCAAATTATTCACTTTGATTTTCTGGAGTTATAAAAGTTATACTTTTTTATTTATATATTGAAGGAATTACTGAGCCATTTTCTAGGATACCTATACAATCTTTGGGGTAAATGTAATACTTTTTAAGGGTTCCATTTTGACTCGCATGTGAGTGCATGCGAGTTAAAACTGCGGGTAAACTTACACCTTGTAATGCGACTTTCATTACAAGGTTTGGGTTACACAGCCGCATGCACAGATCAGTGAGTGCATGCTTCTGTGTTAAAAAAAAAACAACCTATAAAAGTGTAAAAATTTTAAAATATGACCTTGTGTCCCCCCCTAAAAGCACAACTAGCACTGGGGTTATCTAAGCCAGTCCTGTTTGTGAAAATACGGGGGAAAAAGACGTAGGGGGCCCCCGTGTTTTCGTCAAATAGCACCAGGCCAAGTGAGCCAGTCCTGGTTATGGAAATACGAGGGACAAAATAAATAGGATCCCCCATATTATCCACAACCAGCACCAGACTCTTTCTAGCAAGAGTGTAATGCCACAGCCATGGGACCCGCTTCACGGGGTCCCCTGGCCAAAGCATTATCACCTCCCCCCGGAAAAGTGACAGTGTTCAATTTATTTGTTCTCTATTTCTCCTGGGTGCATGACTTCATGTGATTTGGTCTGGAAGCATATCCATCCAATTATTATGTATGATATATAGAGACATACTATCACGTACACTACTATTTGAATGAGACTCTGGTCATACTGCAGGTGCGGATTATAAACTCTTGATTACTGGTATATATACCAGTTCTTTTGTAGGATCCACCTCCTTTAGGTATACTAAAGCTATTATCTGTGATTTATTTTCATTTATTTTTTTATTTTGAAACTATTCCATTGTATATGTATGTATATATATATTTTTGTTTTATTTTGACTGATCAAACTGATATATTGTATATGTCTATCTGATATTAAATTATATAATTTTTTTATAAATTATTTTTATTTTTAGCCATATTTTCCATTAATTTTAATTAGCGCAGAGAATAAATTGGAAGTCTGTGTTGCACCTGTTTTACAGGTGCTTAGTTGGGTGTGCTATCACAAGCACACTGTGCTTTTCTGCTGCTGCATTTAAAATGTATTTATATATAAATATATTGTATTCATTATATACATTTTTCATGGTATACATTTTTCTTACATATTACTAGCGCTTGGGGTATTTTTCTGCTTCCAATAGGAAGCCACTCCAGTCACAGTATAGCCAGTGCGGACTGCACTGGCTCACTAAAGTGGAGGATTTTACTGGGGGGGCTGCAGCCTCACAGCCCCTAGGTAAAATCTGCCACTGTATGTCTATATATGCTAAGTGCAGATTCTACTTTTTTTTTTAGTTTACCCCCTTTTCAGTGTTCACCGTTCCTAGTCGAAAGAAAAAAATTAACAAATCGGAGGAAATGGTGAAATCAATGTCTACCCTACTGGTGGACCAGCTCTGTGAGATGGACTCTACCACGCCAATTACGCTTTCTTGAAGCAGAAAAAGAAATGCAGCAATCCTTCATCTCACAGATCTTGACTATGCAAGAAAGCCTAGCTAGGGAATCCCACAACATACATATGGCATTCCTGGACCAAGCTCCACCACAGGAGCACCCTTATCCACAATATAACAGAGGGCATAGTTTTTATGACCCTGCTGCAACACCATCAAACCCACAAAACTCAGATTACTCAATCTACAGGCATCTGCCTTAACCCTGCCTGAATAGGTGTACGTTTGGTTAAAATTATAATAGTTGAAAGTTGTACAATACAATTATTTAAAATGTTGTATTATAAAGGATAGTTTAAACAAACGCGATCCACATTAAATAGGGCAGCACTGATACAATGGTGATTATCACAGATCACCCCAATACCAATAAACAAACAAACAAGATGTTCCTATGCACTCCTAATGGGAATTTGATTTTCCACTCTAAAATTTAGTAATAGCTCAAAAAATAATAATTTATGTGTCCACGATGATTCCGTTTAAAACAAGTGATGCTATCACTGTTCAGTAGGTCCACATAGGTGGCTGTAATATACCCCTGTAAATATGAGTATGTAAGACAATCCTTATGAATTTGTGTCAAAAATCCTTTAAAAATAGAAGTATAACCAGTTCACTGCAGATTCATCACTACAAAATACTTTTCAATTATATTCCTTCTTTAGACTTGGCTTCTCTTTTATGCAGACTTCTTATGGTGTATATCCATGTAAAACAATAAGAGGGTTGCCACCATAGCATAAAATCATTTACACTTTATTGGAATATAAATAAAACAAATGAATGGAAGCGTACCGAATATGACCTTTTGAGAAAGGTACACTTTAACACATATAGGGGTCTGTATTATAAAGGTTTTAATATTGACCTTATTTTATAAGGGCTATTTTTTGTGACCCTATAAAAGAAAATATAAACACCACTCGATATAATGGGCCACTTGAGTGGTAATACAACAATAATGTTTATGTGTGTTTTAAAAATTGTGTAATGATGTTCAGCAGTATCCTGATTAATAGGGATGGCATATTGAGATTGCGTTGTGCTAGGTGTGATCTATCAAGCTACCTCAGGTCGCTATGTGCCACAGATTTTATGAAATGTTTCAATATGTCCTCCCCACTAATCTGGACACTGCACCTATAGTGTACACTACATCACACTCGCACTTATGGTTAAGATAAACACTTGCTATTTTGGTCTACTTGTGAGTTAACATTTGAAAAAAGTTTATGTGTGTTTTAAAATTTTTGGCTAAACATTCTCTTTAAAACCAACAGTTTTATTGTAAAAAATAAAACATTTTTTTTTTTTTTAACAAAAAGTTGTTCGTGTCCTCTATACCATTGAGGGAAGGTTTTCCACTAGGGCAGCACTTATTCTTTCTGCACTGCTGTGTCCCCTATCATAGACTGCAGAATCAGGTGCAGTGTTGTGTTCTACAGTGTCATGCACAGTCCATTCAGGGAGAAAATGCTCCTGTACCTCACAGATGTTATGGAGAATACAGCAGGCAGCTACAACATTGGGCATTAGCTTTAGGTCCACATCGTTATGCTTCATCAAGCAGCGCCAACATCCCTTTAATCGCCCGAAGGCATTCTCCACAACCATCCTGGCATAACTGAGGGTGTGAGTAAAAGTCATTTTCTCCTGCGACAAGTGGACATGTTGAGTGAAACCCTTCATAAGACACCGCCTCAAAGGGTATGCAGTATCAGGTGTACTGGGATCGCCACCATACATGCCTACTCTCCTGGAAGTCGTGGGAGCTCCCGATTTTTCGGGTAACCCCCTGCACTCCCGGTAGAGTAGGTATTTCTTCCGCATTCTGCCCACTTCCTAGTGAAGTGGGCAGAATGGGAAAGAATTTCCTCAGCGATTGTGGGTCCCCATGTAGGGGGTGGGACTTAATGACGCGATTCTTCATGAATTGCATCATTTAGCTACGTCCCTATTTAAATTGCCCCAGTCGCGGCAATTTATCACAAAGGTGGCGGGACTTAATAATGCGAACCATCAGACCCCGCCCCCATCACCACCCACCTGCTTTTCCTCCCCGGGAGGAGAAAAAAAAGTAGGTAAGTATGATCTCCACCCCATCCACAATCTTCGATTTCTGTAAAGAAATAGATAAGAGTATCACTTTTTTGGGGAAATTTTTTCACATGGGGATCATGTAGGTGACTGCATTGTTATGTGGAAATCACGGCGTACTGTTTGAAAAATATAAAATTTTATATTGGGTCAACGATGCACATATTCCGCAGTACTTTACACATATTATCTTGCTAATTAACAACAGTGGCAACATGGCTATTACTTTGAAACACATAATATACAGTAGCTGTATTTCCAAAGTAATTATTACAAGTCACAGCATGAACACTGGATGCTGCGGTGATTATGTTCAAAGTGGTAAGTTTGCAGGCTGACTTGCAGGAACAGTAAAAATCTAAAGACTACTGCTGACCATCACACCAACCATGCTGCCACATTTGCAGACAGGGTAAAAAAAGAAAGACAGAAAGGGAGCTAAACACACTTAACCTGCTATAATACATTATTACTACTATAATCTACAAAAATGTACAACAAAAATGATTCAAATTTCTAGTCTTTTCACATTTCTAACAACAATTTCATTAATCATAAAGTATAGCTATGAAAATTTGAACAAGGACCAGATATTCTTACCTTCTTAGAAACAGCCAGCCATCCTGCTTCTCCTCTGCGAGACTATAGAGATTGGAGTTGGCCAGAACTTGTGCATCATGTGTTCTCCCAGGCCACCCCACAACACATCTGTGAAGCTAAAATATAATGTTTATCAGATTATTGTATCCCAAACCACAATAAAAAAGTGTGAAGTGGATATAAAACACACATTGTTAAATAATGCTTACCAGTACTTGTGGTCCACTACAGCCTGTAGCACAATAGCATGCCATCCTTTGCGGTTGTAGTAATTCACCGGGTTGTCAGGGGGGCCATGATAGAGATAGTAAGTCACATCGATGGCACCTGCACACTGGTGATAACCGTGCCTCACGAAGCCTTGGATGGTGTCATCCAAGGGGTTCTCCATCAGGCAAGCAGATGACGCAGTGGTAGAGGTTATCCAGTATTGCCTGCTTGACCTGGTACACAATCTTGCACACACTGCCGATGCCAACTCCAAACAAGCAGGAGATTGTGCAGTACTCCCACGGGGTTAGCATACCACCAGAGAGCAAACTCTAGTCTCCGTCTTGGCTTGATGGGCTTTCTGAAATTGGTCATCTGCATGGTGAGTGCTGGGGTGAGTAGGTCCAGTATATACTGAAACGTAGCACACGACATCCGGAAGTGTGCCTTCCACTGCTCGTCTTGAAAGGATTCCACAGTCGTCATGAAAGCCTCTCCATATTTGCAGTCTCTGACCCACATTCTCGGTTATTTCGCTGTGCTTATTCTCAGTATGGTTACCATGGTCGATGAAATCATGGCTCTCCTCCTGCACAAATACTGATGTTGAGAATTAGCCCTCTCTCCATCAGAAATTGAGCTCTTTTCCTCCTTAAATGACACTGCAGTAGGCAGCACAGTGTCACAAGCTGAATCATGCTCTCAGTAGCTGTGTAAAACAGCAGAAAGCTGCAAACATTTAACTCCGGGCTACACACTGGTAAATCGTCGGCCATCATTGCTGTAATGCTGTGAGCAGTCCCCACCCCTCCCTTTTGTTCCCTTTCTATGATCCTCATCTTTGTGAGCTTGAATGAAGGCCATTTTTAATGACATCCACAGGTGTTGCTGGACTTACCCTGGTTCAGTGGAAACGGAGGCAGCCCGGGAAAAAGGGTGCAGTGGGAACGGGGTAAAAGCAGAGTACAACCGTCAAAATTGTAGATCTAATATCTCGGGACAGACCCAAGATTTTGATGGAATTATTCTGCTCAGGGGTTAAAGTGGTGAATCTGCGTTCAGTCACTTCTATTTGGAGACAGAACGAATTCCGTCTCCTCCGTCCCACCTCAGCCCGGTGCCACAGGGAGGCTCCATTTGTCGACGCCCGCTGAGATTTTGTTACCATCGGGTGCCCGGCTCCTTCCCCACAGCGGCAGCCAGAGGCTGGAGTTCACTACTGAGCTCCCCCCAAGGGCACTATGGGAGAGATGTCTCTCTCATAGTTCTAAGGAGCAGCCAAGTGGACAGCAGGAGATGCAGGAGCGGGGCTTAAGGTAAGTATTATGTTTTTTTTTGTGTGTGTGCGCAGCTCTATTAAAGGGGGCATTACTGCAAGGGGCACTATTATAGGGGCATTACTGCAGGGGGCACTATCAGTGGCGTAACTATACATTTTGCTCCCCCATGACAAAAAAGTTTCAGGTGCCCCCCCCACCCAAAGATCAAACACACCCAAAGACTACGTTTAAGGTGTGTGGTTACATGATACAGCAACGTGCCTTACACATTATGACACACTAAGTAATGCCACTTATAACACAGTGTGCCACACCGGAATGCCCCTTACAACACATTATGCCACACCGGAGTGCCCCTTACAACACATTATGCCACACAGCAATGCCCCTTACACATCCCACACAATAATGCCACATATAACACATAATGACATACAGTAAAGCGCTTATAACAAATTTATGCCATGCTGTAATGCCCCTATTTCACATTATGCCACACTGTAATGCCACATACAACATATTATGCCATACAGTAATGCCCCTTACACATTATGCCACACAGTAATGCCCCTAATAGCACATTGTGCACACAGTAATGCTAAATACACATTATGCCAAACAGTAATGCCCATTACATCCCACCCTGACAGATCTACTTCACCAACCCTCCTTTCTGCTCCTGCCAGTCTGTCACCTCAGCTCAAGACAGGTTGCACAGTTTTTATGTCCGTGTAGAACCAGATTATTGGGAACATAGTTTATAACCTGTAAACTGTGTATCAAATTAGTACCCCTTATACAGTGCCCCCTGTAGTTGTGCCCCAAAATGCAATGCCCCCTATACTAGTGCCCCTTATGCAATGCCCCCTGTAGTACTGCCCCTTATGCAATGCCCCCTGTAGTAGTGCCCCTTATGCAATGCCTCCTGCAGTAGTGCCCCTTATGCAATGCCCCCTGTAGTAGTGCCCCTTATGCAATGCCCCCTGTAGTAGTGCCCATTATGCAGGGCCCCCTGTAGTAGTGCCCATTATGCAGGGCCCCCTGTAGTGCCCCTTCTAGTAGTTAGCCCCCTGTAGGGCCCCTTCTAGTAGTTAGCCCCCTGTAGTGCCCCTTCTAGTAGTTTCCCCCCTGTAGTGCCCCTTCTAGTAGTTAGCCGCCTGTAGTTAGCCCCCTGTAGTTAGCCCCCTGTAGTTAGCCACCTGTAGTTAGCCGCCTGTAGTTAGCCGCCTGTAGTTAGCCCCCTGTAGTTAGCCCCCTGTAGTTAGCCGCCTGTAGTTAGCCGCCTGTAGTTGCTCCCCCCCTCCGCGCGCACACAAACAAACACACACACACAAAAGAAAAAAACACAAACACTTACCTTTATCCCCGCTCCAGTGCTGCTGCCGTCCATACCCTGGCGTCCGCTCCTCGGCACTATGGGAGTGACATCATTACGTCACTCCCATAGTGCCCTGCGGGACCCGGAAGACGGAGGGAGCTCCGTCCTCCGGCTGCCGCCAGGGGTTTGAATAGGAGCTGGGCGCCCGCTGGTAACACACTCAGCGGGTGGCCAGCAGATGGAGGGTGTAGGGGGTGCAACCACACCCCCTGCACCCTCCGTAGTTACTACTACTGCCCCCGTCGCCCCCAAGATACCCAGCGCCTCCAAGCCACCGCGGGGGCTGCGGGGGCAGTAGTTACGCCACTGGGCACTATTACAGGGGGTATTACTACAGGGGGTACTATTACAGGGGGCATTACTGCAGGGGGCATTACTGATGCGGGGATATATCACAAGCATCACCAAACAGGATTCCTCCTCAGGGCCCCCGATGTTGAAGGGAAGATGCACCAAAGTAATTAGTAGCTTAGGGATAAGAAAATCACCAATAACAGGATATTTTGAAGGATATTAGCAGGAGAGTCGGCTGAACGCACCTTTCTCTTTGCTACTCCAGGCCATGCCCCTAGACTGATGATTTTTACAGCCTCCACTGGTGGTGATGGTGCTCTCAGTGTGGTTACTGTGCACATTGGGCCTGATTCAGAGCCGCACACAAAGCGACTGCAGCTATTTTTAGCATGGCGCATATGTCCGAGGCCATCATTAACAACAATGGGGATCTGCAGGGTTATTCAGAAATACACGGATGTCAACCAAATCTCCAGTTGCAACTAAATCTAAATGGATGTAGCTGGGCATCCACGATAACATAAGCTTGCCAGAGGTGTGTCATGGGCATATAAAAAATGTGTGGGCTATTCAGAGTTGATCATACACAAAGATCCAGCGATGGCACCCATCATAGGGCTGGCAGGGGCAAACGCAGGATTTTCAAGGGAGGTTTCTATATATACCTCAGACTACAGGTGCCTACACACTTGGCGATTTTTTTACACGATTTGCCCGATTTCGATGAATCGTGACGACAAATCGTGTAAAATATGCCCAAATTGTGATTGTCCACTCACGATCATGATACCGATGCGCGTCCCCGCTCGTCGTACATCGCATCTTCAGATCTGCTGCGCTGTAGGGCAGATCTGACAATCTGGGACACGATGCGGTGCCGATCATGAGTAGTTTTTTACTCACGATCTATCGCACGATTCATCGTATGTCGCAGAATTTGACTGACAGGACCCTGTACACGCCCAATCGCCATCTTGTGCAGCATCGTGGATTGAAGGAAAAGGACACGATTGCACAATTTAAGTTTGCTATTCCTGGTTTTGGTGAGTACTGCTACTGCAACCCCACTGCTCACCAATGTGCGCCACCCATCTACCCAACAATGTGTGCCACCCACCTATAAATGCATGAACCAGCCACCACCCGCCTATACAAGGCAGATGGTGGCTAGGTCATGCATTAAACTTCCATGCCCACCAATGTGTGCCACTCACCTACCCACCAATGTGTGCACCCACCTATAAATGCATTAACCAGCCACTGCCCACCTATATGAGGTGGGTGGTGGCTAGGCCATGCATTAAACTCCCATGCCCACTAATGTGCGCCACCCACCTACCCACCAATGTGTGCCACCCACCTATAAATGCATGAACCAGCCACTGCCCACCTATATGAGGCGGGGTGGTGGCTGGGTCATGCATTAAACTCCCATGCCCACCAATGTGGGCCAACCACCTACCCACTCACTGCCCACCAATGTCACTGCCCATCTAATAAATACCTAGAAAATATGAAAACACTCCAAACATATTTAAACGCCATAAACAATTATATTGCAACAACAGAAACAAATATATTACAACGCCATAAACAAATATATTGCAACAACAGAAACAAATATATTACAACAACAGAAACAAATATATTACATCAGCATAAACAAATATATTAAAAACCTGTAAAAAAACACATTTTAAAATACCATTACAAACATGTTAAAAACCTGTAAAAAAACAATTAAAATACCATTACAAACATATTAAAAATCTGTAAAAAAAAAACATATTCAAACAACTTTAAAACATTTAACATTAACAACATTAAAAATCACAAAACAATTTACAATTATAGCTAAAAATGTATATGTCCATATTTTTCTTCTTCCTAGGAATGTCTATGGATTGCGAGTGAGAGTTTGTGACTGGATTCCTGGGGATCCTGCAGTCCAAAGAGTGTCTATGGCAGATAAGCTGTAGACAATACCATAATAAGTCCCAAAAATTGGCAGCTTTGTAGGTGTTGTTGGAGTACACCAAAAAGTTTGTAGCGGATGCTATCCTGAAAACAGTCTGCCAGAAAGTCCAGAACTTGCATACGGTGTACGTAAAGAAAAAAGTGGACAATTCAAAGTGGTCCGTAGCGGGCACAGACAACCTGTATCATTCAATGCTGTGGTACTATAACATGATAAGCTTCATCAGCGATCAGGATCCACAATGCCAGTATGTCGTCCTGATGGCCAAGCGAGAGGGAGAAGAGGAGGCTGCAGAAGTGAGTGGACCGTCTTAGGAGATTTTGGTAAGTTGCGACACATTCACAGTTCATCAACCAAAACCTTTTTTTTTAGAATAATCCCAAATGTCCACTTTAGTCAGTTTTCTCACAGAAAGTCCTCCTGCCATGGCACCGCACCTGGTCCATAGGCCATATACTCCGCCCTCAGTTCTTTGGCACGTGCTGTCGATGTTGTTTGAATTGGAGGTGCAGACACTGATGTAAACTGGGCAATCTCCTCCGGATGTCCTGCATCTTCTGGTCTAGCTGTGACTGGTCCCTGTTGTGTTGTTTTAATTCGTTAAATGTTATGCAGCACACAGCACGCCATCACGACCCAGTCTATCTTGTCCACACATAGGTTTATGGTGGTGTAGAAAATGCGGACACGGTTACTCAGTATGCCAAACACATTTTCCACAAAGCGCCGTGCCCAGGATAGACGATAGTTGTAGATCCTCTTCTCTCTGGTCAGGCTCCTCTGTGGAAATGGCTTCATCACATGTTCATGCAAAGCAAAAGCCTCGTCTGTGACGAAAATGTAATTTAGGCCGTGCTTTGTCTCGTCCAGTGACGGCAAGTTGAGGGTTTTGTTGGTGAGTTTCTGGTAGATTGCCGTCTGTTTAAAGGACCCACCATCCGAAGCACGGCCATCCAAAAACAGTCTGACAACATAGATAACTTGATTTCCAGAGGCTGATGTATGAGCTGTTAATTAGGTCTCTAAATTCACATTTATATGGTTCAACATATATAGCAGACCCTCTTCTGTACTCACCTGTCCCAACCGCCTCTGTGAGCCCTCCCCCATCCCAGTTGGATACTACTCCCCCACCCAGTACCCCATCCACAACCCAGGCTATTTACACTGCTCTGCTGGAGGCAGAGGCTGATTTGCCCCATTATTCGTAAATGTAATGCATTTTTTTTTAATTATTGTTGTCTGTACTATCACCAAATTTGATCACCCCCAATAGGTACTGTATGGTATACGGTGGTGAAGGCGCTGATTGGACAAGGTCACTACACACATGGC
The DNA here is from genome assembly GCA_031769625.1 of Taudactylus pleione. Lineage (NCBI taxonomy): Eukaryota > Metazoa > Chordata > Amphibia > Anura > Myobatrachidae > Taudactylus > Taudactylus pleione. The sequence continues at coordinate 3,492,090 of JAUIMM010000068.1, forward strand.
GCAAGTACAGATTGATGGAAGCCGGGACCACAATCTGTACTTGTGCCATGTGTGTATTGGCCTGTTCAATCTGACATCTGACCCACCGTATAGCATACAGCAGCCTAGCTATTGGGAGTTATAAAATTTGGTGATAATGCTGTTTTCTACTTTTTATATGCATAGTTTAAAATTTCTATATATATATAAATAACACCAACATTTTTTATCTATAACTGTGCAGTGTTGTTGGCAGTGTTGCTAATGCAGCCTTATTGGCTGACAATACAGTTATATAACGAGTTAAAAAAACAAAACTAAAACAAAATACTTTTTCTTTCACAAGAAACAAATGTGTAGTGTTTTTTTTTTCTTACCTTGCAATACTGGTAATGCAGCACTTTAACTATAGCCTTGCAGGTCTCCTAGATGATGACGCCCAAGGACTGAGGGCAGATGAGGGTCCCAAACTTCAGGTCTTCCAGTGACCTTCCCGTAGCCAGATACCTCAGGGTAGCCACCAGCCTCTCTTCAGCAGGGATTGCCCTTTGCAGCCTTGTATCCTGCATCCGGATGTGGGGGGGTCAACATACTCAGCAACTCCTGGAAGGTGGCATCATCCATGCACAGGTAGTTGGGGTAGTCATCCAGGTTCTCCTTGATCTCCATCAACAGGGACATGTGAGAGCGAGTATCCCTTTGCTGCAGCCACTCTTTGGTCCAGCATGTTCTCCTCCTTCGCTGGGTCCTCTCCTGGATCACCTTGACCCCAGCTTGGACAGCCAACACTTTATACTGATAAGGATGCATCAGCACAGAATTCACGACAGGATAGAATGCAGGTAGCACACACTTGCAGGTAGAACACACTTTGTAAGAGGCAAGCCAAATACAAAGCAGAATACAGTAGCAATGCACAGGGTTCAGCAGGTATACAACTAGCCTCACTAGTAGCAGAGCAGAATGTACACAGGGTTAAAATGACGCCTGCTTTTTATACCCCCCTAGCTAGACCCGCCCATTATATACATTTTCAACCAAAAGTGAGGATCCTCGTGTGTTGTTTGGTAAACTCACAAGTTATCGTGCACGATCTCACGATTTGGACTTCCGACACGTTGCACGATAGATCGTGGGATCGTGAATCAAATTGACATATTTTTAGACCTAATCGTGACCACAACTGCCAGGGAGCTCCAAGCAAATCACCAAGTATGTAGGCACCTTTACACTTACCTTCAGAGGAAAGATGCAATGCAGCAGCTCTTGTTTGGGACGGGGCTAGATAAATTGCGTCATTAGAGCCAAAATGATACTCTCAAATCAAGGAATTATGCTAGAAGGGGCGGTACTCTGATTGTGGGCAGTCAGGGGGGATTTCTAGGTACTCAGAACCCCCCTTCCCCCATGTGGCTGATTTTGAACATGAGAGGGAGTCCGTGGCTAATTTCAAGCAAGAAAGTCACCCACAGCTGCGGTTGCGTTGCATCTGGATCTGAATCAGGTCCATTGAGTTTAGATGTACAGTAAGGAGACTATTATTTGTTCCTAAAGCTAGATACACACTAGACGACTTGCAAATGATGCAATGTCATCAATGATTCCCCTGAACTCCCGGGAAAACAATCTAGAGCATAAACACTGTACAATCTAACAAACGACCAAACTATATACCTTGCATTGTTTGTTGGTTAGATCGTTAACTATATAATGTAACCAAATTGCCTGGTCGTTTAGTAGAGTACACACTGCACGATCTGTGGGGAATCGTTAACGAGATTGACAGATCTTCCTGTATGTTGAAAAGATCTGAAGATGCGACGAATAACGCTAAAGGAGTGCGCATAGTACGATTTGAATGATTTGTCGTTCCGATGTACCGGTATCTGCCAAATCGTTCAAAATATCGTCTAGTGTGAAGGGGCCTTTAGATATCTCTGTATTTACATTACAATCACATATAACAGTTTATATCAGCTTATCCTTATGGTTACATTTGGATTTGGTACACACTAGGTATAGTATCAGGACCAATGAATGTACAATAGTTGTGAGCAATACACCAGATATACAACTAGGGGGCAGAGGCTTACTACTAACAGTTTACCCAAATAATGTGTAGAATAAATCTTCAACAAATGTCTACTCTTAATATTCTGTGAAACCTTATCTTTCTTTAATTAAGTGAAATTAACACAGCTCTGCAATTAACAAACAACTTAAAAGAAAATGGCAGATCTGCCATGGATATCTAATTACAGAGTCAAAATTCCCAGTATTGTACTGTACTGCTATTCCACCAAATGCTGCAAAACACAATAGCGTTATATATACGTATGTAGAAAATTAACATACATAAGCACCAAGCAGTGGTCCTTTTGAACTGGACAATTATAATGAAACATTTTAGAGTTCAAACTGATAAGATCTCCAATGCGAATGGTTTTATTGAGAATCTGTTTAGTGCAGCCCTGCACAATAGATAATAAGCAGGTTACAAAGCAGTTGAAATGCTTATGGTAAGCCGTAATCAGCAATTACCAATACGGGACATGTTTTGCTTTTGACTCATATACTAATAAAATGATAAGCACAGGGTCTTGTTACTGAGATTAGGGTGAGAACAATACTCTGGGTTTCCATTTAACTATGGCAGTCCGATCATGCCGCTTATCACAGGGTGTGGTTGTAATGGGTATGTGAAGGGGCAATGGGGCACATGTATCACAATCCGCATGTTTAATGCACATTTAATAAATATTTTTCATGTAATTTCGCAACGTGTAAATTCATACTTTCACTCAAATTTACTATGCTGCTCTTGCCAGTAGGAGGGCTACAATAAGAGTCCGTCCTGGTGATAGCTGGAAGCAGTGTGATAACGTAACACTATCACACTGCTTCCTGGTTCGGGTCCTTGGCACATGCATCACCAAAATAGTAGCCCATAGGCTACTACAGAATAACACCATCTGGGGATGGCATTACCTATCGGGGCCAAGCTCTGGAATACTTCGCATTCTGTATTTTGGTAAATCCAGCAGCATAGCAGCCCCATAGATACCTATGGGGGCTCTATTTATGATGAAAATGGAGGGACTGCTGCAGATATTGGCGATATCGGCTGCAATCCCTCTATAGAACATCTGGCAGAACCTTAATATTTGTGGGTGCCTCTTGAAAACAACTGATTTCGGTTAATAATCCACAAATATTTAATGATAAATAGACCCCTATGTGATTACCTGCTTTGCAGCATGCAATGGGAGAGGGTTTTTCTGAGCTCTTGTCCAAAACAAATACTGTATATTCTATGACCAAATAAAAGAAACTAATGAAACCTCTTGTTGTGGGTCTTAGGGGCATGTTTATTAATTATCATTCTCATTGTGCCAATAAGAAATAAAAGTTTTCTGGGATGTATTAAAAACACATGCAGGGACAGCGCATCTGGGAGGAACCTATCCCTGCGATGTGTAATAGTAAAGTGATTGTGAGTAGCTATTGCTGGGGTACAGATCCCTCTCCTGGTAAATTTTGCGAGTAGCTATAGCTGGGGTACAGATCCCTCTCCCAGTAAATTTTGCGAGTAGCTATTGCTGGGGTACAGATCCCTCTCTCGGTAAGTTTTACGAGTAGCTATTGCTGTGGTACAGATCCCTCTCCCGGTAAATTTTGCAAGTAGCTATTGCTGGGGTACAGATCCCTCTCCCGGTAAATTTTGCAGGAAGCTATTGCTGGGGTACAGATCCCTCTCCCGGTAAATTTTGCGAGTAGCCATTGGTGGGGTACAAATCCCTCTCCACATAAATTTTGCAAGTAGCCATTGGCGGGGTAACAGGTACAGAGCCTTCTCCCGGTAAATTTTGCGAGTAATCATTTCTGGTGTACAGATCCCTCTCCAGGTAAATTTTGCAATCTGTAGCAGCCTATAGGCTAACATTATATGGCGTCATCTACCGTGGCCTAGTTGGTATATTTGCATGGTAAATTCAGCAATTAGCACAACCCATAGAAATATACTGGGAATACTTTTGCAGTCGAAAACGGGATCGCAGCAGATGTCCCCCATTCATACATACATCTGTGTGGTACTTAATACAGATATCACCTATTTACTCGTTACGTTGAAAGAAGAAATAGATGTGTATAAAGCTGGATACACATTAGATGATTCCTCGGACGATATGGCATATTCTGACGGATTGAAATGACAAATCGTTCACATCGTCAAGTGTGTATGCACTATGCGGTCTCCCGTGGTGTCATCTGTTGCATCTTCAGGTTGCCCCTACATGCAGCTCATCTCGTTCAAGATTTCTGAGAAATCGTGCAGTGTGTACACATTACCGGGCGACCAGGCGATATGTTAACAATATATGGTTAACAATCTAACAACCAAATGATGCAAGATATATTGTTTGGTCATTTGGAAGATTGCCCAGCGTGAATGCACTATATCGTTGGTCATGGAGTTCAAGGGAAATCTGGACGACCAACGCATCGCTTGCTGATCGTCTAATGTGTACCTAGCTTAACACTCTTAGATGACATGAAGTTCATTTATTACATTTAACAAGTTTTTTAAGAAGTACTATAGAACTCTATGGTAGAGTAGCTATAGGAGGAAAAATATTCAGCACAATTTGCAAATTAAACAGTGAAATGTAATGCGTTTATTGAGGACATTTGTATGTGCCACAATGTTTCAGTGGATTACCCCTTTGCCAAGTGCCCACTGAAGTAAAATAAAAAAAATAGTGTGCCCTCAAACACCTTATGAAACCATACTTGACGACTTCCTGCTGCCCCCTCCGGGAGGGAGCAGCCAAGTTGGCTCGCAGGGAGGCATGTTGCGGGAAAGTGGACGGGCAGATTGGCATGATGATATGATCATGTCATCGTGGTCCCGCCCCACTACACAATGCTGTGATTACCGCCATTGTGAAGTTAGGGGTGAGGCCATAATGACTCAATTCTACACTAATCGTGTCATAGCATCAGGGGACTTGCCCATGATTTTGAGTTACTACAGCGCGACTGCATCTTTATGCTAATGCCGCAGCCAATGTTTTTTGTGGCTAATCCGCCGCTGTGCATATTAAGATGAACCATCGTCAAAACATTGGTGATTGACCACAATACGCCTGTGCCTGGCCAGACACCCCCGTTACCTCCCAAAAATGTCCAGTGAAATCCTCTTGCATCCAAAATTGTACTGCGTCTCCTGGCGGTAATGACTCAGACGCATGCGCAGACTGAAAACGTCACCCACTTGCGTGCAGTATTGACATTATGTGCTCATAAATCAGGCCCAAGATATGCTCACTGAAGTTGAGGAAGTACCATTTTTTACATTCATAAAAACAATTTTAGACATCATTCAAAATTGCAGGAGTAGCAGTAGTGTGTATATGCATACACTACTAGTACAGTTGAAATATAACACATTGGGCATCTCCCAGCATGCACAATAACAATCTGACTGGATTTTTGGTAAGGATGGAAGGGCCAGAATAATAATGGGGTGGATGGAGCTATAGGACCAGGCCACCACATAAAAATAGTCCCATCATCATGACCGCATGATGATGCCCAGCTGGCCACATGGTTGGCCATGAATCAACATTGTATTTATATTTTCCTCACAAAATTATGCAATTTTTATACTTTTACATATATAGGGAGACATTGGGGCTTATAATGTAGGGGGTGTACAAAGTGGCATCACAAGGGGCGTGCGGGCCGAACCCAGGTGTCACCCACCGAGGGGTGACACCAAGGTGCAGGCTCCCCCTTAGGGATAGGAGCCGGGTGCATTAAGTGCAGCACTCAGCTCCTGTCGCAGTGAGGGAGCCGGCACTACCGGCACCTCCGGTACCCCCCACCACTCAATTGATAACCACGGGCCGGGGAGGTATGAGCCACACCCCTTCCCCAAGACCACACCCCTTCCCCGAGGCCACACACCCCTTTAATCACGTCCATGGCATCCCTCCCTGCACCGGGCGTTACCAAGGGGAGGGACTCCACTGGGTGTACACGCCCACATGGCACTGGCCACACACACACACAGCTCCTCTGCTTCTCATAGGCCCTTGAACATTTTCAGCCCCAGACCCATGTGCTCCTTAATCCAGCCCTGAAGGATTGCCATTACTGGGTTAACCATTAATGGTGACAAATTGATGGTAGAAACGGTGATTAACAGCGATGACATGAAACCATAGATGATGAACCATCAATGGTTTGTACCTATTGATGGCCATCCCAGCTAGGGAGCGTGGCAGGCCCCGCACCAATCAGGTGACAGGGACTTATCATCACAATGTAGGGGCAGGGCATAGCAACATGGGGGCCAGGGTATAGCACCATTGTCACAGCTGCCGACACTTGAGACTCCTGGAGAGAGGCAGGCCTACTAGGCACAATAAACTGGGGTGGTCTTAGGAATTACCTTTCCATAAAACTCAGTAGCACAGGATAAAAGTAAAATAGAATTTATTCACAAAAGAATTATAATCAGCAAGGTCTCATATAAAGTCTCAAACAGCACAGATGTTCACATATGCAATAATAAGTATAGGAGAGAATCCCCAAAAATATATAAGCAGTCTTTAACATATAAGAACTAACGTGGTAAGGAACCCCCGAGTCCAGAATGAGGCTAACACCTCAGGATGACATTGAGGACCTTTGCCAGGGTAGAACCCTGTACTAATGGAAATCTTGAGCAGAGCGGGCCCTGCAGAATAATATAGTTCCGGGACAGGGCCGGAAGCAAACTTGAGCCTTGTGGGGTAGTGAAGTTGGAGCAGGGTTAAGCCCTGTAAGGCGATGAGATTCCAGGACAGGGTAGAGCCCTGTGGCATGGCTAGAGTTCGGAGAGGGTTTGAGCCCCGTGATGCAGAGAGGATTGTAGCGGAGTTGAGCCCCGTGATGCGGAGAAGATTGTAGCGGGGTTGAGCCCCGAGATGCGGAGAAGATTGTAGCGGGGTTGAGCCCCATGATGCGGAGAAGATTGTAGCAGGGTTGTGCCCCGTGATGCGGAGAAGATTGTAGCAGGGTTGAGGTGATGCGGAGAAGATTGTAGCAGGGTTGGGCCCTGTGGTGTGGCTAGGTTTCGGAGCGGGGTTGAGCCCTGTGATGCAGAGATGACATTGTAATGGTGCAGTTGACAACTGTAACAAGGATGAGTTCAATATCCACAGGAACGGAAAGACAACAGGCAAAGTAAATAGTGCAGCAAAATGGTGAAACTGCAGTGATGAAACAATAAGCAATACTTAGGCAATAGGAATGCTGGGCCCTGTAGTGCAGCGGGTGACTGACATCAGAAGTTCATCTGGAATATAACAAAATCCACAGCAACCAACAGCCACAGCGGGGATCTGGCAGGAGTCCAAGAAAAGACCTGAAAGCAACGTTGCACAGACATTGAGATACAGTTAGTAACAGGCTTTATGCTAGAGGTCTGTGATCCATAGGAAGTTTCAGAACATGTGACCCAAATGGAATCAGGTTTGAAATAATGAGCAATCTAGGAATCCAGCAACCTGACGACACTTGGGAAACAGATGATCACTTTAACACTCTATCCCCTGAATGAGAAGCATGCCAGCAAACAGGATAGCTCCTCCAACGACCACAATGGAACTTTGGCAAAAGTAGTCTATCTTTATGTACTGAAATAGTTGCAGTCCTGACAACCATATCTGGGGGAAAAAAACCATTGCTGACATTATGCAATCTAGAACCATTGGATCTCCACCATCAATGGCAAAAAAATCAACCATTGGCAGCAAACCATCAATGGTCGATTGGAGTCCCTTATTCTTCATATTGCTTGTCTGTGGGCTATACATATGATCATCATTAAGGGCACAGGCAAGCTAAATATAAGCTACATAGTAGGGGTTTTGGTTTGTAGCCAGGGGCAGCTGGGATCCTACCTGGCCATCAGAACAGAGAGTAAGGGCAGCAGAGCATCACACAGTGACAGCAAGTTTTTCCAGAAGGTGACAGCCCGGTCAGCTTGCAGGGGAGCATGTCGTGAGAAAGTGGGCGGACCAATGTGCATGTTGTGATGCAAGGGAGGCAATTACTTTTTTGCATGCAGGGTAATTACTGGTTGCTTCTGCCTGTAGCCTACAAATGCTGGTCAAATTTATTTTTACACTGCAATTTAGATTTGAGCTAGGACACATCCTTCTCAAATCTAAATCTCTCTGCACTTTTTAAATCTTCCCCACCTGCAGTGCAACATGGTTTTGCCAAGGTGCACAGTTACTTGCTCTTTCTTACTTTATTCCCAAATCACAATCAGGCCCCTGATGAGTAGTTAAGGAAGATCATTCCCATGTCCTGTGCTGCTACAGACAACAGAGTGGTAAATATGTAAATACTTCATTATTACACATCCACACAATGGAAATATTTGATACCCCCAATTCTGGGAGTATCACTAATAAGATGCCTGGTTTATGTGGGATAGATGTGTCTAATATTTATTTGGGTGTGTATGATGCCCCAGGGCTGTGATGTGTATTATTTATGTACTGGACACTGGCATTTGTATGCCTTATATTATGCCCGCAGGACTGTCTCTATCCCCCCCCCCAGGATTATGAACTGTCCCCAGCTGTGGATTGTTAATGGTGGGGTGGCACAGGATCTGGACTGCCCCACTGGACTTGAGGGGGAGCCCAGCTTGCCCTCCTACAGTGATATTTGGCCATTGTAACTGTAATGTAGCACGCACACCTGGTGGGAACAGAGCCGGCGTGTGTCAAGGACCCAGACAGAGCCTTTAAGAGGAGCTGCCCAGCTGACTGGCAGTGAATCCTGAGGCAGCGTGATGCAGCGCAGGGTCCGCGCACTCACCAGACAGCTGTGCGAATGGCAGCGGGAGCCGCGGGTGCCACTTACAGGGTGAGAGGCTGGACTGACCGGAGAGTGGCTGTGAGGATAAATGGCCATCAGGGAGGGAGCGGTGTCACCCGGAGCTTGTCAAGAAGCTGTTGCTGCTTGAGAGAGGAAGCAGCATAGGCGGGACTGCCCCGAAGCCTTCCCCCTCTGCGGTGACTGACAGCGGGGGCTGGATTGGAGGAAAGGACACTGTCCCAGGAGCTGCAAGTGCTGATCAGCTGGACTACAAGGAGCAGGTCTGTTAGATGCCCAGTGTTTTGCCCCACATGGAACTGACAGAAACTGCAGATAGGTATAGACAAGTGAAGGGCTAATTACCTGTGAGCTTATAGTATTGTCTGCAACACTAATAGATTAACTACAATACAGCCATTCAATGAGGATAGAGCCTGATGGAGTTAATTTATTCCTCATCTACTTTATAACAGCAGGATAATCCCTTCTCCTGTACCCAGATTCTCAGCTTGAATTAACAGTTATTAAGGAACTATGGGCCTGATTCAGAGCCGCTCGTAAGCGGCCGCTCGTTCGCTCCGAGCGATGTTTGCCCAACTGCATATGCGTACGGATCGTTATACGCATGCGCGAACCAGTCAGTGCGGCCGAAATTCATGTGCTCGCAAAATAGCGAATGCCTGATAATTTGAGTGACAGGACTAGGCGTATGTGGGTGGTAACGGGGGAAGGTGCTTGAAAACGGGGAGTGGAGATCCGAACGCAGGCGTGCTTAAAGGTCAAAATGGGCGTTTTATGGGTGTGCATAATTAAAACAGCAGCGTCATTGACCACGTCACTGGGTTATTTTATAGCCAGAACTGCTCGCAAAATTGTGGTAGCAAAAACCAACCCCAAGAATAGCGAGCAGTTCATACCCTGGTCGATGTACTCGATTAATCTAATAAATAGCGGACATGACATAGGATGCGAGCGGCCAGGGGGCGTATTTTTTCAAAAAACGACCGCAAGTTTTGTTCGCTCGTTCAGACCTAGAGGCATGAACAGACCGCAAAGAGCGAACGGTTGATTTGAATAGCCACCCCTATTTTCTGGACGAGCGAGCGCTAATTGAGTCCGGCTCTGAATCAGGCCCTATGTTGTTTCGTTCAGACCAACTATACTTAACTTATGTTGTATTATATGGGGTTAAACTTTCTCTGCTAACACCCGTGAATAGAACCACCGGCGTATACTCATTTTAGGCAAAGGATTCGGTGGGAGTCCATAGTTAAAAAAATACAAAATGTCACAAGAACGACAAGCAATGGGAGATGCATCCGGAGCAGGAGCACCAAGAGCATTCAATCCCATAACATTACCATATTATTTTGGCGCCCTTTGGTTGCCAACCTACACCGGAGACATCCATGGAACAGATGGGACTACCTTTACTGAATTTAAGAACAAAATCAAGGCAATGTCCCGACTCTATCCTCTAAGCAAACAACAACAAGTTCAAGTGCTAATTGGACAGTTAAAAGGGTCGGCTCTCTGAGATGTAACCTGTGGAAGAAAAAAGACAAGTGGATCAAATCTTACTTCGGCTTGCCACTATGTTTGAAATTTGAACCCTGTCAGAACTGAAATTAAAACTCGATTTTACTCCAGAAAACAACTGCCAGGAGAAACTCTCCGCGACTTTGCATTAAGTTTACAGGAAGCTTTGCATGCCATTCAAGCAAGGGATGCTAAAGAAATAAGGGATACAGATGAAACCCTGGTGTCTCAATTTATTGAAGGTTCTAGTTCAGAAGGAGTAAGATCCCAGTTGCGCATGTTGAGAATGCAGTTGCCAGATTATTCTTTTTTGGACTTCAAGGAAATGGCCATTCAACTAGTTGGCTCTACACTTACCCGAGAGATTAATTTCCCGAAAATGCCGGGATTCCAGGAATCACCGAGTCCAGTTCTGAATCCAGGTCAAGGGATAGGGAATGTCTCAGCCCTTAAAGAACCAGTCGTTCAGAGCATCCAGACTTCTACTACTGAGTCTTTGAAAAATATTCAGGGCCAGATGAAAGAATTGGCCGAAGGCCTAGCTAAAGTATGTAATGAAGTTCGTAGTTTGACTAGGCAACCAGCCTCTGGTGCCTCTGGGCAGAGGTGGCGAGAGAGGCGAAGAACCGATAATGAGTGGTGGCAACCACCACCAAGGAGTGGAAGAAGACCAACTGATCAATTTGACCCTCAAGGTCGCCCTATATGTCGTCGATGTCAAAGACCGGGACATATTGAAAGAAATTGTACTTGGATGGAGAATTTAAACTCTCAGGCCCCGAGGATGGAGACCGAGCCTTGAGGAGAACAAGAGTAAGACCTGCCAATGGAGAATGGTGGCTCCGCTATAACAAACCATGTCATACCAGTGAGGATGAATTGACTGCCATCATAGATGTTGACCCTCTGTTCCATAATGGGAAAGTTTCAGGAAAAGTCATCTGGTTCCATGTGAGATGTGGGTATGGATTCATCAACCATGATGACACTAAAGAAAATGTGTTCGTCCACCACACAGCCATAAAAAAAAACAATCCCAGGAAGTACCTCCACAGCTTGGGAGATGGAGAGAATGTAGAGTTTGAAGTGGTCAAAGAAGCGAAAGGTCTGCAAGCAGCCAATGTCACTTGTCCTGGTGGCTTTCCAGTACAAGGCAGCAGATATGCCACAGAGCGTAAGCGTTATTGGCGTCATTTACATCGCAAAAGTTTTCCATGCCATTACCGGAGAGACCTCGAGGACCAGGTGGAGAAAAAATTATCAGCTGAAATAGTCTGTCATGGACAAACAAAGAGAGACAGTGCTGCAGAGTCCACAAAACATAATTGGGCCACAGTCTTCTCCTGAACCAGAGCCCGAGAGCGAATCTAGAGCAGAAGACCTCCATCCTAAAACAAATGATCACAATCCGGAAAATTGGAAGTTCATTAAACAAGAAACGGATCCCAAAAGGGAGAACCGTATGGTCACAGCAGAGGAATCGGAACCTCCTGGAACCAATTGTCACCCTAACCGCGAGTACATCACCATAAGCTCTGAAGAGGTAGCTGCAATTTTGAAACAAGCATGTAGCAGGTCAGGGAAGAGACGCAAAAGGAACTCGACTCCTTAGTTACAAGCAATGGAATGCCTAATAGCTGTTGTGATTGCCTAAAAGTATCCAAATAGAATGTTATTTATATAATTGTTGTTGCTAACATTTGTAACAAAGTTGTTCTTGCTACACTTGTCATAGTGTATCTAAAGGTGAAAATTGTAAATACAGTTTGCTTAAACTTGTGTGAAACATGCGTGAGGACACGCATGATTCAGCGGGGAAGGATGTGATACCCCCAATTCTGGGAGTATTACTAATAAGATGCCTGGTTTATGTGGGATAGATGTGTCTAATATTTATTTGGGTGTGCATGATGCCCCAGGGCTGTGATGTGTATTATTTATTCACTGGACACTGGCATTTGTATGCCTTATATTATGCCCGCAGGACTGTCTCTATCCCCCCCCCCAGGATTATGAACTGTCCCCAGCTGTGGATTGTTAATGGTGGGGTGGCACAGGATCTGGACTGCCCCACTGGACTTGAGGGGGAGCCCAGCTTGCCCTCCTACAGTGATATTTGGCCATTGTAACTGTAATGTAGCACGCACACCTGGTGGGAACAGAGCCGGCGTGTGTCAAGGACCCAGACAGAGCCTTTAAGAGGAGCTGCCCAGCTGACTGGCAGTGAATCCTGAGGCAGCGTGATGCAGCGCAGGGTCCGCGCACTCACCAGACAGCTGTGCGAATGGCAGCGGGAGCCGCGGGTGCCACTTACAGGGTGAGAGGCTGGACTGACCGGAGAGTGGCTGTGAGGATAAATGGCCATCAGGGAGGGAGCGGTGTCACCCGGAGCTTGTCAAGAAGCTGTTGCTGCTTGAGAGAGGAAGCAGCATAGGCGGGACTGCCCCGAAGCCTTCCCCCTCTGCGGTGACTGACAGCGGGGGCTGGATTGGAGGAAAGGACACTGTCCCAGGAGCTGCAAGTGCTGATCAGCTGGACTACAAGGAGCAGGTCTGTTAGATGCCCAGTGTTTTGCCCCACATGGAACTGACAGAAACTGCAGATAGGTATAGACAAGTGAAGGGCTAATTACCTGTGAGCTTATAGTATTGTCTGCAACACTAATAGATTAACTACAATACAGCCATTCAATGAGGATAGAGCCTGATGGAGTTAATTTATTCCTCATCTACTTTATAACAGCAGGATAATCCCTTCTCCTGTACCCAGATTCTCAGCTTGAATTAACAGTTATTAAGGAACTATGGGCCTGATTCAGAGCCGCTCGTAAGCGGCCGCTCGTTCGCTCCGAGCGATGTTTGCCCAACTGCATATGCGTACGGATCGTTATACGCATGCGCGAACCAGTCAGTGCGGCCGAAATTCATGTGCTCGCAAAATAGCGAATGCCTGATAATTTGAGTGACAGGACTAGGCGTATGTGGGTGGTAACGGGGGAAGGTGCTTGAAAACGGGGAGTGGAGATCCGAACGCAGGCGTGCTTAAAGGTCAAAATGGGCGTTTTATGGGTGTGCATAATTAAAACAGCAGCGTCATTGACCACGTCACTGGGTTATTTTATAGCCAGAACTGCTCGCAAAATTGTGGTAGCAAAAACCAATCCCAAGAATAGCGAGCAGTTCATACCCTGGTCGATGTACTCGATTAATCTAATAAATAGCGGACATGACATAGGATGCGAGCGGCCAGGGGGCGTATTTTTTCAAAAAACGACCGCAAGTTTTGTTCGCTCGTTCAGACCTAGAGGCATGAACAGACCACAAAGAGCGAACGGTTGATTTGAATAGCCACCCCTATTTTCTGGACGAGCGAGCGCTAATTGAGTCCGGCTCTGAATCAGGCCCTATGTTGTTTCGTTCAGACCAACTATACTTAACTTATGTTGTATTATATGGGGTTAAACTTTCTCTGCTAACACCCGTGAATAGAACCACCGGCGTATACTCATTTTAGGCAAAGGATTCGGTGGGAGTCCATAGTTAAAAAAATACAAAATGTCACAAGAACGACAAGCAATGGGAGATGCATCCGGAGCAGGAGCACCAAGAGCATTCAATCCCATAACATTACCATATTATTTTGGCGCCCTTTGGTTGCCAACCTACACCGGAGACATCCATGGAACAGATGGGACTACCTTTACTGAATTTAAGAACAAAATCAAGGCAATGTCCCGACTCTATCCTCTAAGCAAACAACAACAAGTTCAAGTGCTAATTGGACAGTTAAAAGGGTCGGCTCTCTGAGATGTAACCTGTGGAAGAAAAAAGACAAGTGGATCAAATCTTACTTCGGCTTGCCACTATGTTTGAAATTTGAACCCTGTCAGAACTGAAATTAAAACTCGATTTTACTCCAGAAAACAACTGCCAGGAGAAACTCTCCGCGACTTTGCATTAAGTTTACAGGAAGCTTTGCATGCCATTCAAGCAAGGGATGCTAAAGAAATAAGGGATACAGATGAAACCCTGGTGTCTCAATTTATTGAAGGTTCTAGTTCAGAAGGAGTAAGATCCCAGTTGCGCATGTTGAGAATGCAGTTGCCAGATTATTCTTTTTTGGACTTCAAGGAAATGGCCATTCAACTAGTTGGCTCTACACTTACCCGAGAGATTAATTTCCCGAAAATGCCGGGATTCCAGGAATCACCGAGTCCAGTTCTGAATCCAGGTCAAGGGATAGGGAATGTCTCAGCCCTTAAAGAACCAGTCGTTCAGAGCATCCAGACTTCTACTACTGAGTCTTTGAAAAATATTCAGGGCCAGATGAAAGAATTGGCCGAAGGCCTAGCTAAAGTATGTAATGAAGTTCGTAGTTTGACTAGGCAACCAGCCTCTGGTGCCTCTGGGCAGAGGTGGCGAGAGAGGCGAAGAACCGATAATGAGTGGTGGCAACCACCACCAAGGAGTGGAAGAAGACCAACTGATCAATTTGACCCTCAAGGTCGCCCTATATGTCGTCGATGTCAAAGACCGGGACATATTGAAAGAAATTGTACTTGGATGGAGAATTTAAACTCTCAGGCCCCGAGGATGGAGACCGAGCCTTGAGGAGAACAAGAGTAAGACCTGCCAATGGAGAATGGTGGCTCCGCTATAACAAACCATGTCATACCAGTGAGGATGAATTGACTGCCATCATAGATGTTGACCCTCTGTTCCATAATGGGAAAGTTTCAGGAAAAGTCATCTGGTTCCATGTGAGATGTGGGTATGGATTCATCAACCATGATGACACTAAAGAAAATGTGTTCGTCCACCACACAGCCATAAAAAAAAACAATCCCAGGAAGTACCTCCACAGCTTGGGAGATGGAGAGAATGTAGAGTTTGAAGTGGTCAAAGAAGCGAAAGGTCTGCAAGCAGCCAATGTCACTTGTCCTGGTGGCTTTCCAGTACAAGGCAGCAGATATGCCACAGAGCGTAAGCGTTATTGGCGTCATTTACATCGCAAAAGTTTTCCATGCCATTACCGGAGAGACCTCGAGGACCAGGTGGAGAAAAAATTATCAGCTGAAATAGTCTGTCATGGACAAACAAAGAGAGACAGTGCTGCAGAGTCCACAAAACATAATTGGGCCACAGTCTTCTCCTGAACCAGAGCCCGAGAGCGAATCTAGAGCAGAAGACCTCCATCCTAAAACAAATGATCACAATCCGGAAAATTGGAAGTTCATTAAACAAGAAACGGATCCCAAAAGGGAGAACCGTATGGTCACAGCAGAGGAATCGGAACCTCCTGGAACCAATTGTCACCCTAACCGCGAGTACATCACCATAAGCTCTGAAGAGGTAGCTGCAATTTTGAAACAAGCATGTAGCAGGTCAGGGAAGAGACGCAAAAGGAACTCGACTCCTTAGTTACAAGCAATGGAATGCCTAATAGCTGTTGTGATTGCCTAAAAGTATCCAAATAGAATGTTATTTATATAATTGTTGTTGCTAACATTTGTAACAAAGTTGTTCTTGCTACACTTGTCATAGTGTATCTAAAGGTGAAAATTGTAAATACAGTTTGCTTAAACTTGTGTGAAACATGCGTGAGGACACGCATGATTCAGCGGGGAAGGATGTGATACCCCCAATTCTGGGAGTATTACTAATAAGATGCCTGGTTTATGTGGGATAGATGTGTCTAATATTTATTTGGGTGTGCATGATGCCCCAGGGCTGTGATGTGTATTATTTATTCACTGGACACTGGCATTTGTATGCCTTATATAATGCCTGCTGGACTGTCTCTATTCCCCTTTACCCCCCGGGATTATGAACTGTCCCCAGCCATGGACTGTTAATGGTGGGGTGGCGCAGGGTCTGGACTGCCCCACTGGACTTGAGGGGGAGCCAAGCTCGCCCTCCTACAGTGATATTTGGCCATTGTAACTGTAATGTAGCACGCGCACCCGGCGGGAACAGAGCTGGCGCGTGTCAATGACCCGGACAGAGCCTTTAAGAGGAGCTGCCCAGCTGACTGGCAGTGAGTCCTGAGGCAGCGTGATGCAGCGCAGGGTCCGCGCACTCACCAGACAGCTGTGAGATTGTCAGCGGGAGCCGCGGGTGCCACTTACAGGGTGAGAGGCTGGACTGACCGTGGCGTGGCTGTGAGGAGAAACAGCCATCAGGGAGGGAGTGGTGTCACCCGGAGCTTGTCAGGAAGCTGTTGCTGCTTGGGAAAGGAAGCAGCGTAAGTGGGACTGCCCTGAAGCCTTCCCCCTTTATGGTGACTGACAGCGGGGGCTGGATTGGAGGAAAGGACACTGTCCCAGGAGCTGCGAGCGCTGATCAGCTGGACTACAAGGAGCAGATCTGTTAGATGCCCAGTGTTTTGCACCACACAGAACTGACAGAGGGCCTGATTCAGAGCCGGACGCGCTCTGAATCAGGGCCGGTCTTTTTTTTTTTTTTTTAGAACAGCCTCCTGGCCGCTCGCACAGCTGCGGGTGACCACCCACAGCTATAGCGAGCGGCCAGGAAGATGGTCGCGATGGTCAAGACCATCGTGACCATCAGGCTTGCGACTATACCCTTGTGGTAGGGTCTCGTTGCCGCAAGCCCCAGAGAGATTTCGGCTCTAACAGAGCCGAAATCTCTCCCACTGACATCACTCTTGATGTCAGTGGGGCCGCCCCCAAACGGAGGCATTCACATGAGAACACCTCCATTTGGGCAGCCACTCCCCCGGCCCGCCCACCAAAGGGGGCGAGCTGTCACTCAACATCGACAGCTCGCCCCCTTTGTTGCGAGACCCGGAGCTCCGTTGTGCGCATGCGCACTGGCCCACCATCGACCCGGTTGCGAGCGCACAGCGCTTGCGACCGGGTCTAAATCAGGCCCAGAAACTGCAGACAGGTATAGACAAGGGCTAATTACCTGTGAGCTCATAGTAGTGTCTGCAACACTAAGAGATTAACTACAATACAGCCATTCAATGAGGATAGAGCCTGATGGAGTTAATTTATTCCTCATCTACTTTATAGTAGCAGGATAATCCCTTCTCCTATACCCAGATACTCAGCTCACCCCCTTTGTTGCGAGACCCGGAGCGCCGGAGTGCCCGTCGCTATCCGGGTTTCACGCATGCGCACGACGGAGCCGGCTCCGTTGCACGCATGCACACTGGCCCACCATCGACCCGGTTTTGAGCGCACAGCGCTTGCGTCTGGGTCTGAATCAGGCCCAGAAACTGCAGACACGTATAGACAAGTAAAGGGCTAATTACCTGTGAGCTCATAGTAGTGTCTGCAACACTAAGAGATTAACTACAATACAGCCATTCAATGAGGATAGAGCCTGATGGAGTTAATTTATTCCTCATTTACTTTACAACAGCAGGATAATCCCTTCTCCTATACCCAGATACTCATCTTGAATTAACAGTTATTAAGGAACTGTGTTGTTTCATCCAGACCAACTAAACTTAAGTTATGTTGTATTATACGGAGTTAAACTTTCTCTGCTAAGACCCGTGAATAGAACCATCGGAGTATACTCATTTTAGGCAAAGGCAGCCTTCTTCAGGGACAGCTACAGGCTATCTTAAAGAGGTTCCAAGCCCAGGCTTGCAGCATTCAAGGGCCAGCGACAGTATTACCATCAGTGGCAGTGTAGCATTCACAGATAACTTCAGATGTCCTAGCAACATAACCTTAAGGCCTTGGTTATTGGAAAGTGCACCAACGCAAGGGGTTCTGGCCAGACATTCAGGGTCTAAATGTTCACTAGGTTGCAAATATTGTTTTATACAAATGGTTAATGGTATTATATGTGGTGTGGGTAAAATAGTGTATTGCTAACCCCTTTGCAGCACAAGAATGTAGTATTCCTGTTAAATAAAATTACCCAGGGATCCGAGTGTCTTTTGTGTAGTCTTATGTATGTATATTGTTTTAATGTGAATTGTTGTTTCAACTTTGTTTCGCACCACTTTGCTCTTTTTGTGAAATGGTTATGTGCAAATAAATTCAGTTTATTGTTGATATTTGTATTGAATAATTTGGAAGACTAACAGACGAACCAGGAACTGTATTTGGTAAGAAATCCACACCTTACTACACAAATCAATCCTAGTGGTCAGGATTTCGCAAATACAAATTAGGTAATTGTGGCAGCAAGGCAAAACATCAATATGACAGGGATGAATATCACATGCACATACACCAGTGGCAAATCCAATAAGGCCACTATCGCCGGCTGCTGTACGAACAGCGCAGAGGCACATCGGGCAGGGAGAGAGTAGAGACTGCTGTTGTTCATCTGCAACAGACTCCTGAGACCCTTCCCAGCCCAGTACATGTGGCAGGCTGGAACGACAGGAGGATGTAGAGTGGGTAGTTTCTTACTCGCATGGGTGCTGAGTGGGGGAAAGTGGGTACTGTTTTCCTGGGCTTGTTGCAGTTTGCAGATGGCAGCATAGTATGGTGAGGCAGCTGCTGAGGGGAATATTCAGATGGACCTCATTTTGGTTCATTCCTCACATCACTTTGGTTAGTTGTAGGCCTTTGTCAATGAGAGTACTTTTTGGTATAACATCTGACATAACATATTTTCTTGGGAAGCAGTCGGGAAGCCGGCAGACACAAAGCCGACTGCCGGCTTCCCGACTGCTTAATCCCGGCAACGGTTAAATGACAGGTGTCAAAATCCCGACGCCTGTCATTTTTCCTACGCCAGGAGACCGGCGCCCGGCATCCCAATCGAAGGGATGCCAGGCGCCGCCACGGACAGCTGCGGGGGGGGAGGGTTAGGTTTAGGGCTCCCGGGGGGGACTTAAGGCTAGGCACCCCCCGGGAGGTTGAGTTAGGCTAGGGGAAGGGGGGGTTAGGGTAAGGCACCCCCGGGGGGAGGTTAGGCACCCCCCCAGGGGACCTAGGTTTAGGCGGCAGGGAAAGGGGGGTTAGTTTTAGGCACTTAGAGGGGGGATTAGGGTTAGGTACTGGGGGGAGGTTAGGGTTAGGCACCCTAAAGGAGGGTTAGGGGTGGGATTAGATTAGTTATACTTACCTTTCTAGGTGATCCTCCTGTGTTGGGCAGACGCTGTCGGGTAAATCATACTGATTCCATTTTCTTAGTATACTTTCAACATACAGTAGGTTTGCTGATCAATAGATATGACTCCTTTCTCTAGATCTTGTGGAATTTTCCAGGCCTAGCAAGTACTGTGCAGGATCTAGATCTTTCATCTTGAACTTTTGTCCTAAGAGCTGCTTGATATCTGCATTGTGCTGTTCTTGGCCTGCTTTGTGGTGACTTGGGGGCCTATTCATCATCGGATACTTATGTATCCAACTCGCAGCGGGGGATAGATTACACTGGAGCAATTCATCATTGCTTCGGTGAGGGGACAGCTGCCCCGAAAAGCAGCTGTCCCCTTGGATGGTATTGCAGCTAGAGATGAAGCTGCATTACTTACCTCCTCCCGTTCATCCCGGGTACACATGCGTGACCCAAGGTCACGCATGCGCACAGTCGCCGGGGAGTACGTGAGAAGGGATCAGCTATATCAGGGGGTCCTATCGGGCCTGATGATGAATGACCCTGTAACTAAAACATACGGCCATTTATCGTTTGATGAATAGGCCCCTTTGTCTTTTAACCACAGCATGTATTGTTGTCGTTGAGTCATGATGTAATCTCCTTGTCTAATGCTGTTTTCCACTCATAAAAGTGGTGACTTTGCTTCCTGGATATTTTGGGGCTCACAGAATATAATATTTGCAAACTCCTCATAATGTAATTTAGGTGGTTTTCCACTATTTGACCTTGTAGAAGGTCCGTACTGTGTTTGATGTCCACGCTGATAATTTCTGTTTCAGACATGCCTACAACTGCTGGCATATCCAATGTCAAATACTTGCTCTGCAATTGTTATTCCAGCTTTGTTTTAAATTATGCTATATCTTGGAATATAACATCTCTTGACTTAATAAGTTTTCTTCTCTTAGGTGGAATTCAATTGTTTTTGCAGTCCAGATCATGCATTATCCTCCATCTAAACTGACTTGGCGATATTCAATTGTATTTATTTCTGTTGCACCCAAATAGACCACAGGTTTAGCCATGTAAAGTGGTTAAACCCATCTACAGTCCTGGTTAACGCACCTAAACAATAGTTGGGGCACCCAAAACCAAGACTTTTGTGACTATTTCTGCTCACCACCTCAGGAGGATGCCAGCAGAAATCATGTCATCACGCCTGTCAGCAGGAAAAATTGAATAGCAGCTGCCATGCGCGAAATGATGCTGCAGGCAGTGAAAACAATTGAATTCCCCGCTTAGAATCCCAGAGTCTATTGGGGAGATGTACTAAGCTCTGGAAAGTGATAAATTGGAAAGTGATAAACTACCATCCAATCAGCTCCTAAGTGTAATTTTTCAAACACAGCTGTAACATGACAGTTAGGAGCTGAATGGTTGGTAGTTTATAACACTCCATTTTATCCCTTTACATCTGCCCTTTTATCCTTTAATCTCTTGGCAGTATCCAAATATGATAGATTTCACGGATTTGGGATCTAGCTTGTGTCTTTTCTACCTGATGATATGTACATATGCAATGCACCCAAGGATTTTGAGATGGTTGACGCTTGGCTTTCTTCCAGACAAAGCCTCTATTGGTGTTTTATCTTTTACAGCGATTATGGGAGTACAATTATTTAGATATACTGCTGTAGATACTGCTTCTGCCCATAAGCACTTATTCAGTCCAGTCCATTAGCATAGATCAAGCTTTCTCCACTATAGTGGGGTTTGCACCCTCACTTACACCATTCTGCTCTGGCATGTATGTAATGGTCAGTTGATGATTAGTGCCATGCTTCTTTAGGAAAGTTGCAACATCTTTGTTTTGATATTCTCCTCCATTGTCAGCCCTCAAAACTTTCAACTTGCGACCACCAATTTCAGTTTCCACTGATCGCTTGTAGTCTGCAATCTTGCTCATTACTTCATTTTTTGCTCTAATAAAAGAAACATGTCATTCTTGTGAAGACTTTGATGAATGTTATGAGGTATCTGTATCCACATATTGATTTCACTTCCATTGGACCACACACATTTGTATGCACCAATTCCACAGGTGCCTCATCTCTGCTCGCTGAGTTTGAGAAGGTGCAATGGCTTTGCTTGCCTACTGTACAGCTCTCACACATTGGTCTTTCTGTGTTACTCACAGATATTCCTGCCAACATTCTGCCAAGTAGATTCTTAATGCTGTCATATCCAAGGTCGCCAAGCAGCCTGTGCTAGAGTTCCATAGATTGTTAGAAGTCATCATCGCATAATGCTCCTCCATGCCTAGGACATATAGTTGTTTGCATTGGGTACCTGTTGCTAATACAGTCCCTCTTATGTTCTGTACAATGCACTTTCCCTCTGTGAACTGGACTCTGTGCCCTTTCTGCTTTAGGATACATATGTCATGTGGACTGCAGACATCGGCAAGTTCTGTGCGAGACTGCCCGATGTTTTAAAGTACCCCTTATACACCACAGTAGAGCACCTAATGCCACACAGTAGCACCCCTTATACACATTATGCCACATAGAGCCAATTATTCACATTATTCCACACAGTAGGGGCCCACTTACCTATCTGTTTCTAAAGAGTGGACTGGGCCTAATGTCCAACCACTCACCATGGGCTCAGGCTATTGCCTGCCTACCTTAGGGTGCATAAACTGACCTGGGTCTAATACCTAGAGTCACTTTAACTTACTAGCATGCCTCAGAGGCCTGAGGCCGATTGCACCCACGGGTCTAATGCCTGACACCTGGTGGTCTAGAGAAGGGAAGTGGTAAATTACAGGTGGCCAAATATACCTACAGGTAAGCTGGGAGAGGCTGCAGTGGGGAGCTTAATTTAGCTCTTTGCTTCTCACCACATGCAGCGCTCTCCAGTCTTCTTTCTTCTGCCATTGGCTTATCCTAGCCAGTGGCGCTGTCTTCCGGTCTTTTCCGCAGCTGCCAAAGCTCTTCACATGACGTCCACTTCTATTGATTGCTGCTGCCATACTGAAGGCTCTAAATGGGTGGAGCTATGATGCTGTATAACGTGATTGGCCTCTTTTTTGACCATGAGCCATGATTGACTCGCGCCTAGCGCCAAGTTCAAATAGCCCCTGCTGCCTATTTAAACTGTTGCTGCACCCACTTGGATGGCGCTTCTTAAAATAGTGAGGCAGCAGCTAGTTTCTGGCCAAGATGGCGCCTCTCAAGCCCGACGACCTCCTACAATACAGACCCCGCTTACTGCATCACGCTGGCCCTGCATGTCAGATTAATTCTTCTCATGAGACACTTATCCTCATATGCTGCTTGCAGGTCTGTCCACATGTCACGTACTGACATCTTCCCATGTATGATAGAATAAATGCAAACTTCAATGTGGCATAGATCAACCTCTAAGTTTAATGAAGCTCATTGTGGATGCAGCTACTGGGTGCATGTTGTGTGCTGAGTCACTCTGCAGCCTCACTGTTTGCCTCTTGTGTCATGTGCAGCATCCTATGGTGCCTGGGGTGTCAGGGTGCCTGGGCCCATAATCTGTTGATGTGCGTAATATTTTGTGATGTACACAGGTGATAGTAGACCCCAGCAGAAAGAAGGGGGGAGTGCATTGCAGGGAGAAAAGTGCTTTGCAGTGGACAGTGAAGGGACTGGAGGAGTGCGGTAAAGGGTTCAGTGAGGTTGTCATTGAGTGCTGTGATGGGTCAGTAAGTGCTGTTAGGGGAGGTCAGTGTGTGCTGTGGGGGCTGTGAGTGAGTTGTGAGGGGCCCAGTGTAATATGCAAGGAACTGGCAGTGAGGCAGAGAGCTATGGAGGGTGTAATAAGAGACAGCTACCGTATGGAGGGGGCAATCAGGGATAGATGCAGGGAAGACTCAGTGAAACAGTTACAGTATGACGGGGGAAATCAGGGGGATATGCATGGAGGACTTGATGAGACAGCCATGGAGGGGCAAACAGTGCTATGCAGGGGGCAATGAGATGGCACTGTGAGAAGGCAATAAGAAAGTAATGCAGGAGCAAGAGATGCAATGGAGGGGGCAATCAGATAAACTGTTGATTGTGGAGTTCACTACTGTGCAGACTCCATGCTTAAAGAACCTCAATGGAGGCTTCATTCCCTGTTCCAAAATAACCACCGCGTTCAGTACTGTGCATGTGCGGTGCCATCTTGTTACTGTGTAAGAGTGACACAGCGGGAGACGGACATCTCCCACTTAGCTCCATCAAAGACTTGCGATACCACTCGCTATTACAGCACCCTGCTCCACTACCCGCATCCAATATGCAATCAACGGCTGGTACGGTGTATCTAACCCCGATCCATCTTAACACATATATTTCAAACATAAACCATGCCTGCGGTTTTTTTTTTCCTGTCTACTTTGCCATTGCTGTGCGCTGTTAGGAAAGCTGGGGCTACTTGATTGCATTTGACCCAGGGGCAGAACTATGGGAGACAATGGAGGTGCCTGCCGCCGGGCTCCAGCTCTGAAGGGGCACCTCCTGCATTGTCCACAACATATTCACCCCACTTAGGGCTGTAACTATGTACTCGGTGTGTACTGTCACGGCCACCCAATACATGGCACCTCTTCCTGGCACCTGAGAAGCCACCATACACTAATGGAGAGCTCCATGTCAGACCATCAGCTGCTGCCTTTGTCTATCTATAGCCTGTCTGCATGCAAATTGCTACATTACAGTGTCAGCGGCTATGAAGGGGGGGCACCAAATTATAACTTGCCTCCGGGCATCTGGGATGAACTTATGCCTCTGGTTTGACCAGGTTAAAGATTGCCAGCCAGCCCGTGACTTTGCCAGAGACGAGAGTCCACTACTGAAACAGTTAAACTACTTTTGCATGGGCAAGGTGCCAATTCTCTGTACCTGCTATCTCCTATTTGTAATTTCCTGTATATTTCATTTACACTTTCTTTCATATTGTATTTTTATATTCATTGATATATCGTCATTCTCTGTCATGTACATGATCAGATCTAGGTGCAACGCTCTCAGCTTCCTGCCTCATCCTCACAGCAAAGAATGGGTTAACCCTTTCACAGCCACAAGGACCTGTCATGTATTGTGAGATAGCAGAGGCAGGGTATTATGTTGCAGTGACAAGTTCTATAAGGGACTTATCTGTCAAGGCCAGTGTCTTTGTGACAAGATCGCTATGTTCTATGACATGAATCCAGAAACACACGTAGGCGTCTCTATGTGCCAGGACTGACGCAGGCTGCTTGAGAGAAAGACTCCGGAACATTACTGTCTTGAATGTAACAAATGAGACTTAATGGCATGTGACAAGTAATAAGACCTTTAGCCTCAGTCAAGGTTAAAAATCAGGTTCTGAACCCCTTGCTCATGTGTCAGAGGCTCACAGATGATTACTGTATGCGATTAATAAGATTTTTCATTCTCATGAACAAAGGGCCTGATGCAGGTTTGGGAATGGAGTAAGAAAGAGAAAGTAACTGAGCATCTTGTTAAAACCATGTTGCACTGCAGGAGGGGCATATGTAAAATGTGCAGAGAGATTTAGGGGTATATTTACAGGTGCGGGTTTTTAGAAGTGGAGATGTTGCCCATAGCAACCAATCAGATTCTACTTAACATTTATCTAGAACCTTCTAGAAGATAATAGCTAGAATCAGATTGGTTGCTATGGGCAACATCTTCACTTCTAAAAACCCGCACTTTAGTAAATTTACCCCTTAGATTCGGGATGGGTGTGTCCTAGCTCAAATCTAAATTGCAGTGTAAAAATAAATGTGTCCAGCATTTGTGGGCTAAATGTAAAAGCAGCCAGTATTTACTCTGCATGCAAAACATGTATGTATTTGCACCCCTTGCATTGCTAAATGATGTGTCCAGGTACACAGTTACTTAACATATCTTAGGGTGCATACACACCTGTACGATATCGGCACAATTTGGCCGATTTAGCCAAATCGGAACAATAAATCGGGCATATCGTGCAGTGTGTATAACCAATTTACGCGTACCCGCGGTCGCATGCTATATCGTGCGATTAGCTGTGCTGCACAGTCAATCATACGATATCGCATTTTTGAGCCTGTACAAGTTAATGAAGGACGGAACAGTGATTGCTCCATCTTTCATTAAATCTTTCAAGGGTGTACCGGCAATCATGCGATGTCCAGGGTGAAGGCAAATCGCCCTGAACATCGGCACGATTGCCGGTCGTTTAGGTGTGTACCCTGTCTTGCTCTATTCCCAGATCTGAATCAGGCCCAAAGACCGTGGTTTTGTTGCTCCTGGCAAGTATGTGGAATATCACTGTGTATGGGGCAGCTTTGTAAGCTTCACCTCAGCTCCCATGAAGGGTTACTGTATTCTGATCAGTAGCTCTTAACCTGTGTTCTAAGAAAAAAAATATCCATTATAATATCCTCATGATAATTATACATGATAGCCTCTGGATTGCAGGTCCTCAATGTACAGTCTAAAATAACATTAGTTCTAGATTTCACTAAATCTAATTTGTTTGCTTTTGTTGTTAGTACTATTATATTTTGTTTAGAAAGTGGTCACATATTCCACATTGATGTATAGCAGAAGTTCCCAAACTCCGACATTACAGTCCAGATTTTAAGGACATCCATGCTTGAGTCCAGATGGTGAAATCAAATTGACTGAGGTACTAATTAAGTCACCTGTGCTCAAACACGGATATCCTTAAAATGTGGACTGTAATGGTGGAGTTTGGGAACCTGTGCTGTATAGTGTGAATTTGAAACAAACTAACAATGCTTACATTATAGTAATATATCACGACACAAATGGACTACGGGCCCAGATATTTTTCTTTATTGTGCTGTTTTCTGTGGAAATAGATGCAGATAACATACTTCTTGATCTCTCACCTGCTTTCTACAATGTCAATCAGTCTCTCCTCATTGATACCCTTCAATCCCTTGACCTTTGCACCATTGCCCTTATTGGTTTGCCTGCTACCTCTATGGCTGTTCCTTCAGCTTCTCTACTTCTGACTTTTTCTACCCTTCTATCAGGGTCCCTGGAGGCTCTGTTCTTGGTCCTCTGCTCTTCTCACTCTACTCCTCTCTTGGCGATCTCATACGCCCCATCAACCTCTATCACCACATCTACACAGACAACACTGAAACCTACTTTCTTCCCCTGACCTCTCTCTTTCCTATACCATGTGTTCAACTACCTCTCTGCTGTCTCCACCTAGATGTCTCGATACTTCCTCAAACTTAACATGTCCATATCTGAGCTCATTGTTTTCATCATATTGCTATCATGTTTAATGTGTAACTGCATTCATTTGTAACTGCATTCATTTGCTATTAATCTTAATTATAGTCACATTTCTATTTATGCTTATTATATTGATAGATGTCATATCTGTATGATTTTCAGGTATATGGAATCTGTGGCGCCCTGTAAATAAACAAATTATGATGATGGTGATGATGATGATATGCATGGCCTTAGAAACTGCATTATATACTTGACATTAACTGGTTGAATTGAAACCCAATGTAGACTCAATTGTGTAAGTGCACATGCCTGCTGTATGCAGATGAATGTATTAGCCCACAGCTGATTTCTGCAGCCCTGTCTGGTATCTGTCTACACTGACCTACTGCAACTGGAGGTTTCCCAAGTAACAAAGTATGTAACTGAAAGTCCAAATCTGAAATGCGGCTCACACATATGGATCTTCACAGACGCTGACCTGGTAAAGCGGCATCTGTATGAATCAGCTTCAAAGAGGAGAAGACCAGTACCACTGGAGGCTGGACTGTCCCAATGCTTTGGAACGACTGACCTATTGAAATCTGAATATATATGTGGTGCTATCTTTATGATTAATAATAAGAACCAGTTTTGGGCCTCTCCTAACATTTTCTGGATACCATCCATTAACTTAGCAGTCACTATTGTAATTTGTTATCATCCTCTGAATGAGGGCCTATGAGACATGGGAAATGTGTGATATGAAGCTGTTCCATGTGTACCATCTTTGAACTTTAATATGCTCTTAGCAAAAAATTTCAAAGTAAGCCTTGAAATGGAAGGGCTCCTTTCCGCGTCTATTTGCTGATTATTCATATGATTTCTCATGTATTTCTTTGTTACCAATTCAATTGCTGGAGGATATTACAATTGGGCAGAGTTATCA
Source organism: Taudactylus pleione (assembly GCA_031769625.1). Lineage (NCBI taxonomy): Eukaryota > Metazoa > Chordata > Amphibia > Anura > Myobatrachidae > Taudactylus > Taudactylus pleione. Next base: position 3,519,731 of record JAUIMM010000068.1, read on the forward strand.
AAGTTTAGAAAGAGATAAAGTGGAGAGAGATAAAACACCAGCTAACCAGCTCCTGACATTTTTCAAATACAGCCTGCACATTTATTTGCTAAGTGATTGACAGACAGAGACCGTTTGTGAGTAGCAACAGGGGGGGTGAAAGGACGACTTAAACCTAGGCATGTCGCTGCTCTTTTCATAGCTTCCCTCAGCCTGTAATCACGTACATAGTAAAAATAGCATTTTTAGATTAATATTTATCTTTATACATTTGCTTTGCTAATTTGTGGTTATAGCCAAAGGTTTAAGTAGAAGCTGCCAGATTTGGAGCACCCTTATGGAAAGTGAATTGTTATTTATCATACTGCGTGTGCCAAGCCCTCTTAAATTTGAGACTCAGCACAAAATAAATTTCCTGTCAACTATACTTCACTAAATAATATTTTGAAGAAATAATGACATATTGAATAGAGGTTATATTTTAAAGATAAACCAATTGAAGTTATAAAAAGTTCACAAATCCTATAGCTTATAGAATGTAACTTGTCAAATATTTGTGAGTACTTAGTGAACCTGCTATACAGCCCTTTAAGGGTGACTCTGGAGATAATTAGTAGAGAAGACTTGTGATGGTTGTGAGTGTAGAGGCAGAGTGATAGCAGTGTGGAGGATACAGTATGTAGTAATCTTCCCTGAAGGACTGAGGTTTCAGGAATTGCTTCAAAATATAAGATTGGGATGAAAAAGTAATAGGTGCCCCCAGTGGCATCATTATTGGGATGGGGGCCGCACCCAGGTGGTGACACCAAAATGTTGGCTCCTCCTCAGTGACAGTGCCACAGAGGAGGAGCCGGCAGTGCAGGCACTAGTGCCCGGGGGCAGCCCAGCCTCTCTGGGGATGCTGGGCACGCCCCCAAAGTGATGCAAATGGGAATTCCAACAAGGGTATGCCCCCTTTATGTTAGGCCATGCCCCTTTTTGGGCACGTGCATCCTGCGTTACTTTGCTGTACCCAGGAGCTACAGTCAGGTCCATAAATATTGGGACATTGACAGAATTTTCATATTTTGGCCTCTATTCACCACCACAATGGCTTTGAAATTAAACAAACAAGATGTGCTATAACTGCAGACTTTCAGATTTAATTTGAGGGTAATTACATCCAAATCAGGTGAACGGTGTAGGAATTACAACGGTTTCTATATGTGCCTCCCACTTTTTAAGGGGCCAAAAGTAATGGGACTATCAACTCAAAATCTATTTCATGGACAGGTGTGCGCTACTCCCTCATTATTTCATTATCAATTAAGCAGGTAAAAGGTCTGGACTTGATTCTAGGTGTGACATTTGCATTTGGAATCAGTTGCTGTCGACTCTCAATATGAGATCCAAAGAGCTGTCACTATCAGTGAAGCAAGCCATCATTAGGCTGAAAAATCAAAACAAACCCATCAGAGAGACAGCAAAAACATTAGATATGGCCAAATCAACTGTTTGGAACATTCTTAAAAAGAAAGAACGCACCAGAGAGCTCAGCAACACCAAAAGACCCGGAAGACCACGGAAAACAACTGTTGTGGTTGGCAGAATGTTACCAGTGGATTAAATAGTTAATTTCTACATAAGTATATAAGTTGTAACACACACCTATACCCCTTGCTAGGCCTCTTTGAGGTTTGAAATGAGATTGTCTTAATACAGTTGCTGTTTTTCCATAGAATGGTCAAATGACCTTTTGGGGTCAAAGAAGCCATAATTTGAGGGGCCTTCTCTACCTGTCATTTCTATTGCAACTATAAGTATAATGAGGCATTCATAGCTTCTATGTACTTATCAGTTACCCACATTCCATTAGAATGACCATTTGTAAGCTGTGTAGAGATGCTATGCATTATGGGTAATTAACAGTGATGTCCATATTCTACACACAAAGGAGCTTTGAAAGAGTTCATCTCCAGACATTAGGATACGTCATTACTGTATGTCTTTGTCTGGTAGTATATTTCTTAGTGCTTACGGAGCATGTGCAAGAGAGATAAGTTTGGTCAATGCTATGCTGGACCAATGAGTGCTTGATACCTAGCACTGTATGTAATTAATATGGGCTTAATATCCGGAAAACCAACACCCCAGACTAGGGTATATAAACCAGAGGTACACAAAGGACCCATTAGCTCATGGTAGATCTGAGACTGCAGTAGGATGCTGCCAATGTAAATTGAATAACCTGGGCGTTGTGAAACGATGGGCTCCCCAGAGAGAAGATAAGATGAAGTACATCTTATGCTGAAGATGATGATTTACCGGTGTCATCTGAATACATAGACAAAAGTTGAGTATACTGTATACTTTGTATGTTGTTTGTTTATTGTTTGTTTGTTACTTGTAAATAAAGTGTGTTCATTTGTACTCACTCATATTGGTCACATGTGTGTACTATTTCATTCCGATCAGAACGAAACCCACCGTTATGTACTTGGTGTCAGAAGTGGGATCGGAAGGGTTAATTAGTTTGTGACCAATTGACTGATTCTGTAAAAAAAAGAGCAAAATGATGTTTTGCTTTTTCTCTGCTGACCTGTATATTGCATTGTGTATGTCCTCTGTCTCATTCCAATGAGAAACAAGATTGTGATTTAGGTTAAATCACATTGTATGTTGTTTTGTCTTTTTCTTTTAAAAAAAAAAAGAAAATTTAGAAAAATGTTTTTCAAACTTTTGAAACATGTGAAAAATGCTAAGGGTAGATTACAGAATAAGTTCAAGAAATTTCAGAAATGTGTTAAAAAATCTCGGATTAATCCAACTTGTTTTGGGACGCCTTTACAAAGTTGTAGTGATTTGGGATTTTTGAAAGCAAATGATTTTGAATCAGATGAAGTTTTCCGTGTTTCTGTGGATTCTCCCAGTCTGCCTTTAAGAAATTCCATAGGGAGGGGGAGAGAATCCTCGCAACCAAGAGATGAGATGTCAGCTAGCACAGATATAAGTGCTGATTTATTACACACAGAAAGTGTAGAAATTTGTGAGCTTGAAATACAAAGAGAAGTGTGTGAAGTTACGCAGAAAGAACTTGAAACAGAAATTAAACAATGTATTCACACTACAGAAAATTTATTTGATCAGAGCATTGTTTGTGTGATTAAATTTTCTGATTTCACAAAATGTGAACAAAATGTTGAAATCCATGAATGCAGGGAATATGTCCAAAAATCAGAATCAAATTTGAATGCAAATGAGGTTTCTGATAACATGCCATTGGTTAGTTGTACTCTTGAGGTGAATGATGGTATGTCTGACTTGCCCTTGACTGTCCCGTTTGCAATGCATTTTGAAATGATTGAAAAAAAAGATGTGTTTGCATGGCCATTCAGAGGGGTGTCGCTAAGTGAAGGGGTGGTGATGATGCCTTTTGCCTTGCCCAATGAGACATGGGCATTGCCCAAAGCCAAGGGGTGGGAATTAGGTAGGATTTCAGTAAATATCCATGCCCCTGAGACTGAAGACTTCCCCCATGACAACATAAAATTTACATGGCATGATCAGAGTGTCATTGTTGAATTTAAAAATGCAAAAAGTGAAACATCCATTGCAAATGATGTTCATGGTTTACTTGCTCATTGTGAAGTAGGGGTTGGTGGGTACACACTGACTAGCCACAAGGGGCATACATGCAGTACAGACACACTGACTGTGGGTTTGTGTAGTGACAAAGGTGTAGATTTTGTGTTTGGTAATGAAATTCGCATCCCAGTGTATTTCCTTACAAAGCCTTACCAGAAAAGGTTTTGAAGCAGCTGAAAGACACACAGTTGCTAACGACAATGGCAGATACTCTGATGCTGATTGAGGAGATCAAAGCACTACTTGCTGGCCGAGTGAAATTTAAACCAATGTTTGAACTGTTCATACTGGATTTCTTTATGATCACAGCTCCACGGTGGTGGGAAGATTTCCAAGACAGAGAGCATTATTGGTTCATGGACTATGGTGCTATCTGCACCCACACAGGATTGTTGTGGACCATTGCTAAAGCAAAGCAGCTATCTTTACAAGCTGACAGCCGAAAGCCAGAAGAAGGGGCTAGCGAACTTGTTGCATCTATGACTGTTTTTCAAGTCACTGACAAGACTGGATGCCCTGTAAGTCTTCACACTGAGGAATGGACATTTGATATAAAGTCTATATGGGCTGCTGTCCAAAGCTGGAAGATTGATGTGGGACATGCTGATACACACACCTACAGCTTCAATGGTGTGTGCACAAGTGAACTGAGCACAGAACGTGGTGTGCAATTCACCGCAAAGACACCACTGATGGTGCTAGAATTGTTAAGCCATGACGGAGCTGAAGCTGTATTCGAGCAAGCTCAAATCAAAGGGATTCCTTACATCCAAACCATGGTCAGAGACTTTGCAAAAACCTGTTACGTTTGCCAACAGCTGGAAATGTTTCCTACCTTGCTTACTACTAATAAAGGCCTCATATACTATGATATGACTGCACAAGTCTGGCAATTTGAATTCATCGTTTGCCACCAAGAAGATGGAGGACGAGTGTTGTACTGAACAGCTACAGAACACTGTCATTCAGGAGTGAAGTTGTCTTAAGCAGAGTGATACAAGATAAGAGACTTTCCTGAAGATGTGACACAGACTGATTTGTTGATATTATGGGATGTCTGAGAAGATTCAAGCAGACAAAGACGTCCATTTTACAGAAACAACATGGAGTATATTGGGTTTTCTATGCTTCATACCATTCACAAAACTGACATCAGTATGATTGAATGAGTTGTTTAGGAAACGGGAATGTTCATATATATATATATATATATATATATATATATATATATATATATATATATATATATATTTTGATAACCGGAGGGTGGTAAAAGGTTGAACTTTTTTAGTAAGATATCTGGTGCACAGACACAAACATTTATGATAAGGTTGTTGTGAAGAAATGTTTAGTAGGAAGAGAATAGAGACAGGTGTAAGAGATAATTGCAGCAGGATAAGTAAAAGCTTATTTTGTGTTGTTGTTATGGTTTATCTCACACTGTTTCTTTGTTTAAGCCAACAGGCTGATGGTTGGAGCAGAAGGTGAGAGAACATCGCTGGAGGTGAGAGAACGTCGCTGGAGATGTGCTTGAGATGGTGATGGCCAGAGAGTGATTTCTTATACAGGAGAGAGTCCAGGAAGACAAAAGAGTTATAAGATGTGACAGCACAACCATTACATACATCTATGTGCATTCTGCAAGACTGAACTTGTGCCTTATATTGGCTGGATCCACACTCACCAATATTCTCAAGACTTTTTCAAGATTCCATTGAACTGAACTGAACTTTATTTTACTTCATTGATATTAATTATCTCATAAGTAGCTGATATATTTGATATAATCATATGTATTCTTCACTGTTTTATTAGAATATTCACATGATATAAAGGAATATATATATGTAGAGAGTTAGAAATGAAACAAGAGTTCAGTGATGCTTATTGACAGATTCTGCAATACAGCCAAAGTGGTCAAGTCATGAATGGAAATGTTGCTTAGTGTGATTTTATATTATTTGTTACATGTAATCATAGTATTAACTTTGTTATATTATATGTTGTTACATTGTGTGTTAGGATAAGTAGTGAAAGTACAATGGAGGTTTAGATTATGCAATGGGGATCATGTTCCTTATATTTGATATGTAAAAATCAAAGGGTGGAATGTTACCAGTGGATTAAATAGTTAATTTCTACATAAGTATATAAGTTGTAAGTTGTAACACACACCTATACCCCTTGCTAGGCCTCTTTGAGGTTTGAAATGAGATTGTCTTAATACAGTTGCTGTTTTTCCATAGAATGGTCAAATGACCTTTTGGGGTCAAAGAAGCCATAATTTGAGGGGCCTTCTCTACCTGTCATTTCTATTGCAACTATAAGTATAATGAGGCATTCATAGCTTCTATGTTCTTATCAGTTACCCACATTCCATTGGAATGACCATTTGTAAGCTGTGTAGAGATGCTATGCATTATGGGTAATTAACAGTGATGTCCATATTCTACACACAAAGGAGCTTTGAAAGAGTTCATCTCCAGACATTAGGATACGTCATTACTGTATGTCTTTGTCTGGTAGTATATTTCTTAGTGCTTACGGAGCATGTGCAAGAGAGATAAGTTTGGTCAATGCTATGCTGGACCAATGAGTGCTTGATACCTAGCACTGTATGTAATTAATATGGGCTTAATATCCGGAAAACCAACACCCCAGACTAGGGTATATAAACCAGAGGTACACAAAGGACCCATTAGCTCATGGTAGATCTGAGACTGCAGTAGGATGCTGCCAATGTAAATTGAATAACCTGGGCGTTGTGAAACGATGGGCTCCCCAGAGAGAAGATAAGATGAAGTACATCTTATGCTGAAGATGATGATTTACCTGTGTCATCTGAATACATAGACAAAAGTTGAGTATACTGTATACTTTGTATGTTGTTTGTTTATTGTTTGTTTGTTACTTGTAAATAAAGTGTGTTCATTTGTACTCACTCATATTGGTCACATGTGTGTACTATTTCATTCCGATCAGAACGAAACCCACCGTTATGCACAGAAGAATTATTTCCATGGTGAAGAAAAACCCCTTCACAACAGTTGGCCAAATCAAGAACACTCTCCAGGAGGTAGGTGTATATGTGTCAAAGTCAACAATCAAGAGAAGACTTCACAATAGTGAATATAGAGGGTGCACCACAAGATGTAAACAATTGGTGAGCCACAAAAACAGAAAGACCAGATTAGAGTTTGCCAAACAACATCTAAAAAAGCCATTACAATTCTGGAACAACATCCTATGGACAGATGAGACAAAGATCAACTTGTACCAGAGTGATGGGAAGAGAAGAGTATGGAGAAGGAAAGGAACTGCTCATGATCCAAAACATACCACCTCATCAGTGAAGCATGGTGGTGGTAGTGTCATGGTGTGGGCATGTATGGCTGCCAATGGAACTGGTTCCCTTGTATTTATTGATGATGTGACTGCTGACAAAAGCAGCAGAATGAATTCTGAACTGTTTTGGGCAATATTATATGCTCATATCCAGTCAAATGCTTCAGAACTCATTGGACGGTGCTTCACAGTGCAGATGGACAATGACCCGAAGCATACTGCAAAAGCAACTAAAGAGTTTTTTAAGGCTAAAAAGTGGAATGTTATGCATTGGCCAAGTCAATTCCCTGACCTGAATCTGACGGAGCATGCATTTCACTTGATGAAGATAAAACTGAAGGGAAAATGCCCCAAGAACAAGCAGGAACTGAAGACATTTGCAGTAGAGGCCTGGCAGAGCATCACCAGGGATGAAACCCAGCGTCTGGTGATGTCTATGCGTTCCAGACTTCAGGCTGTAATTGCCTGCAAAGGATTTGCAACAAAGTATTAAAAAATGAAAGTTAGATTTAGGATTGTTTAGTTTGCCCCATTACTTTTGGCCTCTTAAAAAGTGGGAGGCACATATAGAAACCGTTGTAATTCCTACACCGTTCACCTGATTTTGATGTAATTACCCTCAAATTACATCTGAAAGTCTGCAGTTAAAGCACATCTCAAAGCCATTGTGGTGGTGAATAGAGGCAAAAATATGAAAATTCTGTCAATGTCCCAATATTTATGGACCTGACTGTATTTTTGATGGGTTGGGTACGGGATGCCAGCGCTCAGGATTCTGGTGGCCAGAATCTCGACACCGACATCCCGACAGGATTAGGATACCGACAACTGTCGGTAAGTTTCCTAACCGTACCCCTAACCTCCTCACACCTTAAACCTAACCCTCTCCCCCTAGTGCCTAAATCTAACCCTCTCCGCCTAGTGCCTAACCCTCCCCCTAGTGCCTAACCCTGCCCCTAACCCCACTGATTACCGTTAGCATGCCAGCTGTCAGGGTGCCGGTGCCGGGATTCTGACCGGTGTCGGTTTTCCGTCACCGGCATTCTGAGCGACAGCCAGGATTTCAACTACACCCCATCTTTGATATATCCTGCATTCAGACTTTGGTAAATAGCAGGGATAATTAAATCATGCAGAAACTGTGGTTTCCTTTTTATTTAAGGGGCAAGTAAGATTTAGAAATTGGTCATTAAGAGGTTTATATTATGCAGTGTTCTCCCCAGAAATTTTTTCCAGCCGGGTGGCATCAAAAAGTAGCCGGATAGGGGCCTTCACAATTATACGCGCCTGGAAAAGGGGTATCTCCCTTACCAATCCAGCCCGACAGCTCTCAGACTGCTCCCCCACTGGCTCTCAGTCAATAGTGCCCATTATGCAATGCCCTCTGTATTTGTGCCCTTTATACAGTGGCCCCTGTAGTTTTCTACTTTATGCATTGCCCCCTGCAGTTTAGCTTTGCCCTTATGCAGTGCCCCCAGGCTGAAGTAGTGCCCCTATGTAGTGCCCCCAGACTGGCCCCTTATGCAGTACCCCCAGGCTTAAATAGTGTCCCTTATGCAGTGCCCCCAGGCTGGCCCCTTATGCAGTGTCCCCAGTAGCAGCCCCCTGTAGTGTCCCCAGTAGCAGCCCCTTTATACAGTACCCCTGTTAGCAGCCCCCTATACAGTGCCCCCATTAGCAGCCCCCTTTATACAGTGCCCCCAGTAGCAGCCCCATTATACAGTGCCCCCAGTAGCAGCCCCATTATACAGTGCCTCCAGTAGCAGCCCCATTATACAGTGCCCCCAGTAGCAGCCCCATTATACAGTGCCCCCAGTAGCAGCCCCCTTTAAACAGTAATGCATACTCACAAAAGAAAAAAAAAGACATCTTACCTGATCCCCGCTCCAGCCGACGACCACCACTGTCCGCTGCTCCCGGCCCGCTCTGCACTACGGGAGAGACGCCATGACATCTCTCCCATCAACTACTGCGGGGGGAGCTGGAATGAGAGCTCATGAGTGAGCTCCAGCCGGCTCCCTCTGTGGCCGCAACAGCCAATCAGAGTCTGTAAGACTCTCATTGGCTGGCTGCGCTGCTATGACAAACACACAGCTACCGCTGGCGGCTGTGTGTTTGTTTCTGTGTAGGGCAGACCGCTACTCACTGCGGTCTGCCCTACACTTGTGGGGCCCTGTGGACACTAGCGGCGGGTGCGGGCCCCTGTGCAATGCACCGGCTGCTAGTTCTTAGTGCAGCTCAACTGCCGGGCGGTGAGGGATATTTACCGGGCGGACTGTCCGACAAGTAAAGCGTGGGGAGAACACTGTTATGTAATGTTGATTGCATAAAGTTGGGTGTCATCAGCAGAGAAAAGGAATTTCTGCTAATTAAGGCCCTCATTCAGACCCGGACGCAAGTGGCCGTTCGTACGTTGGGCGAACGTAAAGAAATATTTAAATTCAGGCACACGCTCGTATTTTCGTTCGCATCAAAACATCCTCCCCAAACTCAGGCGACCCCTCCTCTAACTAACGAGCGTGCCAAATAGCGAGCGTACATCCCCAAAGTGGTTTGAAGGGAACGCACGCACTAGTACTACCCGGAAGTTGCCCTGAGACATTTCGATTACCTGCTCGTTTATTCTGCCTACCTCCCTCAATCGTAACATGCCAATCAATATATCAATTAGCTTAATTGTTTTTTTGTTTTTTTTTACACAATGCAATAAACTTTATTTATGTCCGTGTTTGTGTTTACCCGCAGAATACGTACGGCTTAAACATTCGCTTTTATTTGTCAAAATACATGTTAACCCCTATTAAATAATTGGTCTATTTGTTTTTAGCCCCGCATATTTCATGGAGTTCATTTTTTTATGTAAATTTGCTTACGCATGTCACTGCATTAAGCCTATCATAAGTCTCCTCAGATTTCTGGCCCTGTCGAACACATGACTCATACACTAACCAATAGAATTGCTCATGTTAATATCCTAAATACATTAGCCAATCAGAAAATTTTTGAGCACTTTATCATCAAAAATGATTTTTAATAAAAACTCCATTGCCATCATGAGAGCCTCCGCATTCACCAGGCGCGAGCTGCTGGTGCTTACGGCGTTGATGGATCGGTGGATAACCAGCCAGCCTCCACCCATCACCAACCGGGAGAAGCGATCCGCATATGCGGAGGTTCGGGCCCGCCTGCGCTCCTTCGGCTCACGCCGCCATATCGGGCAGCTGGAGCGCAGGTGGTCGGACCTTCAACGGCGGACGCCCCGCTTGCTGGCATGCTTTCGCATGCAGATCGCTGCGAGTAAGTTTAATGGATTGTGGTTTTCATGTTAGTCTTTGTGGCCCTAACTGCATGGCCATGTTTTCCGTGTCTTTCATATTTATTCATTCTCCTCCTATCTGCATGGCCATGTTTTCCGTGTCTTTCATATTTATTCATTCTCCTCATATCTGCATGGCCATGTTTTCCGTGTCTTTCATATTTATTCATTCTCCTCCTATCTGCATGGCCATGTTTTCCCTGTCTTTCATATTTATTCATTCTCCTCCTATCTGCATGGCCATGTTTTCCGTGTCTTTCATATTTATTCATTCTCCTCATATCTGCATGGCCATGTTTTCCGTGTCTTTCATATTTATTCATTCTCCTCCTATCTGCATGGCCATGTTTTCCCTGTCTTTCATATTTATTCATTCTAATCTTTTTTTGGGGGGGTTTGGGGGTGCATTTGAAATTGATTTTGTTTGCGGATTTGTGTTGGAACTAACCACAATTTGTTTTCCATCTTTTAGGGGCCCAGCGAAGACTACGCCATCAGCGTCCCGCCAGACGGCGAGCACGGCCACTCTCCCCCACCCCCAGCCAACACTCCAACTCCACTCCTTCCCCTATTCCCCCCTCCTCCCCAGCCTTCCTACACCCTCAGCCAGATTTTTCTGGACTCCTTCCCCTCCGTCCCAATTCCCCCTTTCCTCCAACCACCCCTCTTCGAATGACCCCCTCCCCGGAGTCGGTCATTACACCGCCCCGATCTTTGGGGAATGGACCCACCTCCGAGGAGGACGATGGAGGGCCTTCTGTAGCTGGCGTTGGGTCTTCCGGTATGTTTTAATTGATTTTTTATGTGGTTTCACTATTGCTGTATTAATCCCCAATTTTTTCTCACCCACAGAGGAACAGAGGCGTCGGGCAAATTTAGCCGGATGTGTGGCCCAGATGCACAGCCAAATCATCGGGGTGCTGGTGGTCCTTGACCGTATGTCGGTCCTCCTTAGGGAGTAGTTTTTTTTTTGTTCACCATTCTATAAATAAATTGTTTTGTTTGAAGTTACGTTCTGGCTCATTCGTTTTGTCCCAACCACATATTGTTTACCCTGACATAAGTAGAGTGTTCCTGCAAGGATTTCACATTTGGGCCAATAAGAGTGTGTGTTGTATTTTTGGGTCAAACAGCCACAAGAAACACCTAACAGTACAAATCTGATTTCCCTTTTTTGGTGTAGTCACAATTAGATATTTCAACATTTTCCAGGTTCCTAGTTGGTGTGCAAGCAGCTTAGGGCAATATTACGAAGCAAAAGAATTGTACAGGCTTCCTTTTGGTGTTGGTTTGGACCCTGAATAAAGGAATCATTTTTGCTCAAATGGCGTCAGTACTGGATTACCCCTTAGTCAAATGTTACGTGTGTGAACCTGGTTACACTTGGTGGTAACATTACAAAAAAGGGACAACATTTCACTCTAAAAACATTTATTACAAACATAACACACAGTGATAGTCTCAAATACAACACATACCAAAAAACAAACATAAAAAAAAAACAATCAAGAACTGGTTGACGAAGGACCATGCCAACATGATTCCACATATATGGCGTGGCAATAAGTGTTCCAGAATATAGCCACAACATATCCACATACAGGTTTTGTAAGGGTAGCAGGAAGTAGTCATCGTTGGAGTGCCAAAGATTATGTCAAAAAACAGAAGAGGGAGAAACAAATTAGCAAAAAATTAGATGCTCTCAAACAAACCCAACCACATTAGGTATCAATATCAACACTGGTTTTTTGCAAATAATTACCTAAAAAATCTGGCCACCACATCATCACGTATGGCCCCCCCACATACTGACCTCCGACCAACCTCGGGGGGGCCATCCTCAGGTAAGGCATCCTCTGGCTGCATTAGGACACCACTCCTTATGGTGATGTTGTGAAATATCCCACACAGGACCACAATTTTCGAAACCATATCCGGCAAATACATGAGTTCGCCACCAGAGCGGTGGAGGCATCTGAATCGGCCTTTTAAAAGGCCGATACAGCGCTCCACCACTTGCCTGGTGGCAGTAAGTGCGGAATTATACTCACTTTGTGGCCCTGGTGTGGGAGCCAAATAAGGAGTGAGCAGCCAGGGCGTGCAAGGGTAGCCACTGTCTCCTGTGAAAACGAAAAAACAACATCAGGCTCACTCTGTATGAAGCTTAACATTGTTATGTACTAAAGGTCTCCACTTACCCAGAAGCCACGCATCACCAGCTTGTAGGTTGGTTAATTTGTGCCATATCCCTGATTGCCGGATGACGAAGGAGTCATGTGCACTTCCTGGTAATTTTGCATTCAGGGACAGGATCTGGAGGGAGGCATCACATACCACCATTACATTGAGGGAGTGATAGTGTTTACGGTTTCTAAATATTGCCTCCAGCCGTGCTGGAGGCTGAAGTGGTATGTGAGTACCATCCACAACCCCTATGATGTGTGGGAAGCCAGCTATTTGGTAAAAATTGGCCTTGGCCACACTAAGGGCACCCATATCCAAAGGCATTTGAATAAAATGATGGAGGTGCTTGAAAAGTGCTTCCATCACTGCCCTCAGGATCCGGGAAAAGGAGGATTGTGAGATGCCCGCCACTATTCCCACCATTGTTTGGAACGATCCTGAGGCACAGAAATGTAACACCGCCATTAATTGCGTAAGTGGTGGAATTGCTGTAGGACTGTCAATTTGCCGCTCAAGATCACTCTCTATTAATGAGAGAGTGTCTATGATGATTTTTGGAGGAAGACGGTATCGTCTTAAAACCTCATCATCTGGCATTCCAAAAAGGGTGACACGTGTTCGAAATATCTGGGGCCTTGCACGCCTATGATGCCTACGCCTGGGACGAGATTGAGGTTGGTCGGCTTCCGGGAGCAGGGCCAGAACAATCCGACCCAAATCAACCTGAAATGACAACATTGGAAGGTCAGCCTTTTTACAACACCCAATAAAAATACATGTAACTTTGCTTTCAAATACCATCCAGTGATGCTTACATGCCGGGGTATTGTCATGATATGTTGTAACTGCAAATAATAACATCAAAAATATACATCATTTTATGCTGGCCATGTCATTATCACAAATTTAAGCAACACAAAACATAAAAGGGGACACACACACATTTGGCCCAAGAGCAAAACGACGTTACGCACACTACGTCAAATAGAGGCCAAATGGAATCAACCAATGCTCCAGGCGACCAAAAACATTATTAAGGGATGAATACACATTTCACAATGCGCTAATTAGTTCGCAAATACAGGGCACAATAGCACGTAGTAAAAATGGGCTAATTAGTTCGCAAATACAGGGCACAATAGCAAGTTGTAAAAATGCGCTAATTAGTTCGCAAATACAGGGCACAATAGCAAGTAGTAAAAATGCGCTAATTAGTTCGCAAATACAGGGCACAATAGCAAGTAGTAAAAATGCGCTAATTAGTTCGCAAATACAGGGCACAATAGCAAGTAGTAAAAATGCGCTAATTAGTTCGCAAATACAGGGCACAATAGCAAGTAGTAAAAATGCGCTAATTAGTTCGCAAATACAGGGCACAATAGCAAGTAGTAAAAATGCGCTAATTAGTTCGCAAATACAGGGCACAATAGCAAGTAGTAAAAATGCGATAATTAGTTCGCAAATACAGGGCACAATAACGCCGCAAAAAAAAATAACAAAAAACACAGAGTTCGATTTGGCAAAAAACAACGTAACATGTGGAAGGCCAACCAAAGTTGCGTACGGACAAACAAGAACATTCCCGAAACAATTTAACACATGAACTTACCAAGAGCTAATATCTAAGAAACCGGACCAAAATGTCTTTGGGGCAGAGCCAAATAAAAACCTAAGAGAGATGAAATGACGGAAATTTTTTTTTAGAAAAATCAACACCACAATGAGAGACAAATTGCCCCGAAGTTATACTTCCCCAAACTTACCAAAACTGGAAACGAGCCAAAAAAACAAAAGTGAAAAAAAAGGAACTGAAAACCAAGAAAAACCGCTAACCCCCCCCAAAAAAAAACAATAAACGCAATCTCCTAAACCAGCCAACAATCAACTCCAACCAACGTAACCTCCAACATTCAATAAACGCCACCTCGAGTCGAAACGCCACAACACCTAAATAGTGTTTAATTTCCCGCCCAAATTAAGGAAGGATCAGAGGAACGCACAATCAATGATGCGGCCGCAAAATAAGGACGCGTGTATAAATACGTCACGAGACAAAAACACAATTCTGGTGTATTTCTAGTTGGAACAACACACATGGATACAGACCAGGAAAACAATGGACAACAGTCCCGCGGTAAGTATTTCATGCATTTTGACTCAATTATTAATTCTAAACATATTATTGTGCAAGTTGGGAAGTTGACATTTTTTCAAATTACCCCAAATAGGTGAGGAGGATGACATGGAAGAGGCTGCTGGGCCCAGTAATCCGGGCAAAGCTGCCAAAAAGAAAAGGCAGCCACAATTCACAAGAAAGGAGATGGAGGTTTTGATTCAGAAGTGTGTGGACATCCTGCCACAGGCAGACAGGAATATGAGTGCAAGCCAGAAGTGGAGAATGTGGGAAGAGGTAGCTGTGGATGTCAATAGGGTGGGGGATTATGTCCGTCTAGCCCGGGATGTCAAACGGCGGTAAGTAAACACTTGACCACCCTAAAACCAACAACCAAATAAAATAAAAAGTAATGGTTCCAATTTAACCCACAGATGGCAAGACTTCAAATATCGCCTGAAACAAAAAATGGCACACAGGGCTAGGCATGCAAGGGGGACAGGTGGAGGTCCCAACCCCTGTGTCATTGGAGTTTACAGATTTAGAAGAGCTGGCACAGGGGTGTGTGCAGCCTGTGGAGGTGTTTGGCGTGTCCAACATGGATACGGACATGCCAGACTTTGCGGCTCCTCATGTTGTCCCAAGTAAATGTTGTGATGTCACCAACTGTGAAATGTTATTGTGCCAATATGTAGATTCTAATGTGAGTCTTTTCTCATTTTTCCAACAGAGACACAGGCGGATGAGTCTGCTCCAGAGGGGAGCCTTGGCCGCAGAATTTCTGCTGGCTCTGCAGGGGAGGAACCAGTACATCCGGCTGAGGACCCTGCAGAAGCCAGTCCAGGGCAATCCCCCTCGCAGGCAGTGTCCCTCCTCACAGAACTCAATTTTAAATCGGATTTCCATACAGAGATTCTGCAGAGGATGGACGCCAGTCTGGTACGGGTGGCTGAGGCCCTGGAGAAAAATGCTGCGGCCAACGTGACCATTGGTCAGGCCCTGGCCGAAAATACCAGGGCCAACATCCGCATCGCCACTGCCCTGGAGCAGCTCGTTCGCCAGCACATGGTGGAGCCGACCTCCCTTCCTGCCGGAACATCAGGATCCTCCACCTCTGGCACAACATCAGCCAATCCTCCAAATGTGCCTAGCCCTGTGCCTAGTCCAAAGGCCACAACATCTGCCTCTGGACAGGCCAGTACGATGACATCCCGGACCCGGTCTGGCGCCCTCCCTCCCCCAGCCAAACGGGCGAAAAAACGGTGACACCATTGGCTACTTTTCCCACACTCCTTCTGTGCTTGCCTCATATTCCTTTCTGGCCAAGACTTCCCTCTCCTTTCTTGTGAATTGTTTTTAATTTTTACATTTACGTTTATTCTAAAATTATTGTTTGCACAATTAATAAATATTGTGGAATGAACACTGCCCAAAATGTTGTAGTTCAATATGTGTTTTTTTTATGGGTGGATACAAATAAATTTTCCAGAAATGTACGACTTTGTATTCTGACATTCTTGACAAAACGGGTTACTTTTAATCCGGGCCCACAAGCCAACAACGTTCAAAAAAAAAAAAATACACATTGTAAAAAAAGTGCTCGTTAAGGAACGTTTTAAACATTACCTAAGGAGTAAAAAACACCTTGCAAACACAAAATGAGGGACCAAACCTAAACATGATGACATTATTGTTACAATAGTCCAAAAACGAACACATTGCGGCCAAAATACACCCCCACAAATGTACGCTAATTGATTGTGTAATCCTGACATTAGCAGCTATGATTTCCACCTGCGTTCGGTTTTGTGCTATCCAAAAAAACTGCTTTCCAAACACATACCAAGCCGGTTTTCAATCAAACACTAATTGAGTTTCTGACAAGCCGTGATTAATCGATGCAACATCGTGGAGTGCCGGGACGGAGAAGGCCATCGCCACTGTGGTCGAGTTATCCAGCCCCTAAGCTGTGCGAGCATTTTGAAGGGAAAGAGGATCATCCAGTGACGTATGAGTTCGTACGAACATATTTGACGTTCGCATTTGTTAATGTATGTACGCCCCAAAAACGCCTCGCCACGCCTGCGTTTTTCCATCTCCACCCCCGTCAACGCCCAAAAACGGCCTGTTCTGTCAATCACATTTGACATGTCACTTCCTGTATGCTATTTGACGAACGAGACCAAAAAAACTCGCAATCTGCCGTACGCACATGCGCAGTGTAACACCGACGCATGCGCGGTTACTCAACATCGGTACGCAACGAGCGTACTGCCTCTAACGAACGCCTCTGAATCAGGGCCTAAGTTACAAAAGTGACCAGTGTCAATTTAGAAGTGGGAAAGAAGATCCCATCTCAGTGTGTAAAGGAAGATTAGAGAAGTAAAAGGAGATGCTATGAATGGCTAAAGAGAGTGAATGGAAATAGAGACAGGGCAGTGTCTGGCCCTTAGAAAAAAAGGACTGAGGGCCTGATTTAGTAAGGATTGCCATTGCGATCGCAGCTATGCAGGTATGCTGTGAAAATATGCTAATGATTGCAATCGCAATGCCGTCGCACTGCCAGCATAGAGACACCCACTGCCACCCACTGCCGCTATTTCACATCCGTAATACTTTGCAATCCTCCACAAACATTGGTAACATCGAGTAACATCGGCCCCTCACACAGAATTACAGCAGCCCTAACCTTACTTATACCCCTTTTACACCAGAGCAAAAACCTGGGTTTTTGCTTGGTCTACCCTGGTCACAGCTCAGTGTAAAAGGGTCACTGAAACAAAAACCCTGGGTCAAGTGACCCGGCAATCCAGCCCAGTTAGCTACCAGAGTCGGACCTAGGATGGACCTGGGTAATGGTGCAGTGTAAATGGCGCAACCTGGGTTATCCGACCTGGGTCATGCCTAAAATGAGCTGATTGGTGGTTGTGGAGCAGTCACCTCCCACTTTTTATGACCCCAACAAGTTTAGCAGGGCAGACCCAGGTTCAGTGTGAATGGGGCTGACCTGAGAATAACCCAGATCGATGGTGCTGTGTAAACGCTGTCTGACCTGGGTTGGAACCATGTCTGAAAACCCAGGTCGGACCCGGATTTTTGGTGGAAAAGAGGTATTAGAAATTGCTAACTTCGTTGCACGTAGTAAGTACTCAAGCTGCGTATGCAATTGCAGTACGCATCAATCAGCTAACTGCATACGCATTATCAATAGCGACCCTTGCTGAATCAGGCCCTGAGTTTGAATGATAAGTTAGTAATAAACTGTCAATGCCAACAGACAAGTGACACGCCTGGAATACTCCCATCATTTGCTGACCTATCGTGCATGTGCAGGAGCAAATAATCGCTTCACTGCACAAACATCGGCACTGCGTCTACCTCTGAATCAGGGCCTGATTTAGAGCCGCTCGGAAGCGGCCGCTCGTTTGCTCCGAGCGATGTTTGCCCAACTGCGCATGCATATGGATCGTTATACGCATGCGGGAACCAGTCAGTGCGGTCGAAATTCATGTGCTCGCAAAATAGCGAATGCCTGAAAATTTGAGTGACAGAAAGAGGCGTATGTGGGTGGTAACAGAAGGTGCTTGAAAACGGGGAGTGGAGATCTGAACGCAGGTGCGCTTAAAGGTGAAAACGGGCGTTTTATGGGTGTGCATAATTAAAACAGCAGCGTCATTGACCACGTCACTGGGTTATTTTATAGCCAGAACTGCTCGCAAGATTGTGGTAGCAAAAACCAACCCCAAGAATAGCGAGCAGTTCATACCCTGGTCGATGTACTCGATTAATTTAATAAATAGCGGACATGATGTCGGATGCGAGCGGCCAGGGGGCGTATTTTTCCAAAAAACGACCGCAAGTTTTGTTCGCTCGTTCAGACCTAGAGGCGTGAATAGACCGCAAAGAGCGAACGGTTCATTTGAATAGCCACCCCTATTTTCTGGACGAGCCAGCGCTAATTGCGTCCGGCTCTGAATCAGGCCCACAGGCCCATAATGTGGTTTAATTGATGGGATAGTGTGTAACAGGACTGGCTCTTCTAGAGTAAGAAAGAAGTTTGCATGTTGAACTTGGGTGTTTTTATGTTTCAGCAACCTTCAATTACAAGTGCAAAAATTCTGTATAGCATTAGGAATACAATGTGTTTGTAGCATATACTATATGTTCCTAGTTATTGCATATTCTGGTTATGCTGGTGTCTGCTGAGAATATATGACTATCAGTCTTAAATCATCTTTCTGCTCAGGAAATATTAGTGCACTGTGCATAATGGTCTCCGGCAGTAAGTTTCAGTTGGTTCCATAGGTGGTCAATATGTGGTAAGTAACCCAAATAAGATTTATAGTTGTTTACGACGCTGTGGTGAATGGATTATTACAGGTCCTGATGCTTCTGTTGGTATGTCTGCATTGAGTGGCTATGGTCGAAATTCTCTTCTGCAGGACAGTTGTGACCTCCCCCTTTCATACCACAGCAGAGAGGCAAAGAATCATCCCACAGGCACAGACAGTAATCAGACCATCATTTTTGACAAAATAATTTTATATTTATTAATAAAGACAAAACCATAAAGGCTACTATTGAGAGCGTGGCCTAAAAGGTTATTCAGGATGAAGCATTGCTAAATCAGCATGAAATACAAATAAAATACAGTATTGGCACTTAATTGTTATAATAGTTATTCAATACTAGGATTCACTAACTACTGTTCAATGCTAGAGAACTAGGTATATTGCTAACTATTCCTACCTTGATTAACTAATCCTTTTATAAACAAGATACATTATTAAATACCTCTAGCTTATCTAAATAGCAATTAGCAGTTTATGTAAACTTTATGATACAATGCAATCAACACTGGTATGTTTCTCACTTAACTAACTTCAATTCCTATTATTTATCTAATGATCTAAAATGTCTAGCACTCTATTAGAAAGGTAGTTTCTTCTAGAAGGCTTGAATATTTGGCATACCTGGGTTGCATTTGGGTCTCCGTGGGCAAGTTGGGGCCCTTACAAGGTCTATCTCAAAATGGCAGCTTGTTAATAAACAAGCAAGTAGAATTGGTTTTATTTCACTCAGAGCAGAACTCAATTGAGTTCTGGCTTCACCTTCAAAGTTGGATACAGCTAACACTGGTACAATGAAGCTCTTCTGTGACACTTTTGTTCTCAGCAACACAAAGTCTCTTGCAGCTTGTCTTTAGCAAATGTATGCTTTGGTCTCTGCTCAGCTTGAAATAGGTTTGGAAAATAACTGCTACTTCCACAATGGTCTTTGACTAATCTCCACACGTCTCTGGGCCTCACAATCATTCCCACTTACTCTTTTGCAATTGGTTCATACTCTCCACAACCATACTGTGGAAAAATTATTAAAATGGCTACCTTCCACCGCTTCTATGCAGTGGGTCTGTCTCCTCCATAAAGGCGTCACCACACCGCTCCAACTAAGAATTCATAGGCCATACAGCTCAAACACATCTGCACTTCAGTGTGGCCTCACTCTAGCTCTTCTCCCTCATAATGTCTCTTTGCATTTACATGCCACTCATTTGCTGCTGCTCACGTCCTTCATATCCCCAGGCTCTAAACTTTAACCCTAGTTTCAAGGGTTTCTCAGTGCAACCCATCCTTCTGACATCTCCACTCCTCGCATGCACTGTGCATGCGCCCAACCTTTTGCCACTACCAGGCACCAGGGTATTCTGAGGGATGTAGTCTTCAACTCAAAGGCAATCCTCTGCGGCAACTAATAGGTTGTGAGAGGGCAGCAGCTAATGTGATACATGCGCCATTGCGAGGTATCACAAATGCTAAGTAATGTAATGTCCTACATTATGCTTCTCTTAATAGTTAGCACAACCAGGAAATGATGTTTCATTTGTTTGTCTGAAATGCAGTTCAAGGTTGAGGCTGAAAGGTGAAAACTGACGCTCTCCAGTCCACAAAGCACCCTTTCTCCCCTGAGGTTTCAGTCTCGGCACAATTTTGGCAATGGAAACCGAGTAGTCACCTTGGGTTATAAATCCTTTTAGACCACATATGTTTTGGCCCATATGATCTTATCAATTATTACTTTTTTTTTAATAAAATTATTTCTGCTGGTAATAATTTTTTCTTTCAGTCTACCTAAATGAATGTAACCTGATGCACGAAGAGATTAAATAAATAAAAATAAATAAATTAGAGCTCTATGGAACCCATGACCAAGGGAGACCTTGTGGACCAAGGACCTGATTCAGACACGCTACCTAGGAAGCGTACGCATCGCAGTGCGCGTGCGCGGACCAGTCCGAGCGATCAGTAAGTGTATGCTCGCTGCGCATAGACAGCCCGGCAGAATGAGTGACAGGAGAAGCCATTTGTGGGCGGTGACAGGGGCTGTCCGCTAGAAACGGGGGAGTGGAGGTGCTAACGCAGGCATGCCTGAGCGTCTTAACGCCGTTTTAGAGGCATGCATAATTAAGAAGCAGCATCATAATACACATCACGTGGTTGTATTTCACACTGAAACACTCGCAGTGCTTGCAGTAGGGTATGGTCAACCACAAGCGCTGCTTATGCATCCGATGGTACTCGATGTACTGATGGTTGCATACACTTCCTAGAGATGATGTGCGCAAGTGGGCGTCTTTAGACTGGCTGGTGGGCGTCTGCATACACGCCAAGACATAGTGGGCGTGGTAATGCCTTGCCGTGCAATCACCTGCCTTCCCGAATTCGCATACGCATCGAGCGAGCGAACGCATCTAGCGAGCTGGTCTGAATGAGGTCCTACAGCCTGTTTTCCTGCCCCTGCATCTTTTGGATTTCAAGCTTCAGGGAGTGTCTTGTTACCTTATTTTTGTCGTTATTCTTATTGGTCTATTATTTTTAAGACCAACTCCCCCATCGTACAAGGATGTTGAATATATTGTTACATTATACATTAATCAGTTATAACAGCAGTGACCATAATAGTCTGGAAAAAGGACTCATGGAACTATGATGTCCATGCATACTTCCCTGGTGCATACATGAAGGTGGAGTATGGATGGGGATAATGGGAATCATTAATCCATATGACAAATGCAGGTCAAACCTCAGACTGAGTGGGAGAAATCATGTCCCAAATTAAAATGTTGGATTTGTTTTGTCTGTGATGTTGATGTAGTAGAAGTATATACAGTATATATTACATATGTAGATTGTGAATAACATAAGAATATATAAAAATACTTATTACTTGAGTTTGTTCATAAATAATATAACCAGAAAATATAATCTAATATTTAATGATCTCTTCAGGTATCTTAGTGCAGCTACATATAATCTTTTGCAAAAAAGGAAGAAATATTCACGTTACTAATTATTTAATTGTAACAAGTGAGAACAGCAGATATTGTGCTGAATACAAATCGAAGGGAATTAGGGGTAAATTTACTAAAGTGAGAGTTTTTAGAAGTGGAGATGTTGCCCATAACACCCAATCAGATTCTACTTAACATTTAACTAGCACCTTCTAGAAGATAATAGCTAGGATCTGATTGGTTGCTATGGGCAACATCTCCACTTCTAAAAACTCTAATTTTAGTAAATTTACCCCTAAGAGCCATATTCAATTAGGTGCGAAAAGCCAGTTTCTGCAGAAAAGTATCACTGGTGACGTCATTTCGCCAGGCAAAAACTTATCCCCGTATTCAATTCCAAAGACGTTTGCTGGTGCGGAAAGTCAATGCATTGGAATAGGTGAAAAAGATTCGCCTATGAAAGCTGTTGAAAAAAAGTGAATAATTGGGGTTTTGGGGTGCAAACTTGCGGGAACCACCCTGCACCCTTGGGACAGCCCCCCAAAGGTAAACTGTGTCAAAAAAAGATAAAAAAATACTTAAGAACACCCCAAAAAATGACTTTGAAAAAGGGGGTGAAAAAGTACAAAGTTGGAGGACAAACTTAAAAACTAGCGAAATAGACTCCAGGAGGGTCTCCAAGTATGCCACAGGTGTTTTTAAGTTTGTAGGTGGTTGTAGCAGTGGATTTTTTGCGTTTTTTTTTAAAACTTCACTTTAGCAACTTTAAAATATGCTAGCAGCCATTTTCAGGTACCCCAAATTTGCTGGGACTACTTATTTTGAGACAAACACAGCTAAATGCTATTCTTCACCACTTATGCAAAGACGTGAAATAGAAGCTATTGAGAGCATTTAAGTACCCCAAATACATTCAGCAGGTCTATTCAGGGATTTCTATAGTGATCCCCAATGTCAGTGCATCCTTTGGGGGGTGACAGACGTATTTCCCCAAATTTGACAGCACTTTTCACCAGGCCCAAATTTGCCGGGTCCCGTTTTCGCCGATTTCTAAGTGAATACGGGGATAAGCGGGGACGAGTGCGATATTTTTTCCCATGGAAAACCAGCGACGTCAGCGAAAAGTCCGTCACGTGAAAAGTACGGGACTTTTTGCACCTAATTGACTATGCCCCTCAGGGGTAAATTTACTAAGAATCGAGTTTGGTCGAGTTTTTTTTTTTTTTAAACACTCTTTACTTCGCATAAACTCGGGTGAGTATTCCGTTTTTCAACTCACAAATTTACTAAGAAGTGAGTTCAGCTGAAAGTGAGTTTTCCGATGGTGAAGTAGATCAAGATTTCTTCCCCTAGTTGCGAATTTAGATGAGATTACTAACCCGAGATTGCAGGGTTTTCTCTCTGCCAAACTCACCAGAACAAGCAGCCTGCACAGATCAGTGAGATATGCGAAGGCTGCTTGTGTTGCCCCCTATGCAGTGAACAGGCAATATATTTGTAGAGCATGATCGGTGAGTGTGTAAAAATTATATTATGTCTATTAACTATGTCATTCACAGGCATATCGTATCTGCCCTGCAGCACAGTTGATGCCGATACATCTTAGTTATTTACCCTGTGCATGGGTCACAGTGGAAATAAGGGCCTCTTCATGGTAAAGTGCTATCCAGCTGTGGCCACTACCGTCTGCCTGTGTCAACCCACCGGTCTGCCCTAGCCTCTGTTTAAGCCTCTCACAAACAATTATAAAATGAGCAGCAGCTTGTGTTTGTAGCATTTAATAATGCCTGTCCGGCGGATACTGGCCCAAAGCATTCAGTTTGCTCCATATCCTTCAGATAAAATCATGTGCTGTCCCGACTCTGGTATTTCGCAGTCACAGGGGTAAGCTGTACGTCTGGGTGTCCCTCTCCAGCTTGTGTGGATTGGGCTGCTGGAGGCATGTAGTGGGTGCCCTGGGTTCCACCTTCTATTGCGTGTGCCTCCCAGGGGCTGGGATGAGTAGTTGCGCCCGGCCCTTTGTTCCACCTCCCCTTTTTGCGTTGTGCGTGTCTGCTGTGGACAAGGCGGGATGCAAATCATCTATTACAAAACAAGCAGGGTGATTTCACAATTAACAAAATGGACAGTGGGTACACACACATATACATATATATGCAGTGGTCGAAGTGGGAATTTTGAAGTGGGGGTATGGACAATTTAGAAGTGGTAGCAGCGGTGTAAGTAGCAAAAACGCTCCAGTCACAATATAAGTGTGCTTGGTCATACGTCACAAGGGGCGTGTCAGCATGATACACCACCCGTTTCTTGTCACTCTGGGAGCATTCCTGTTCATTCCATTACAAATACACCTTACCTATATGGTGGTTTCTCGGCAACGGGTAATATCTGAAGAAACTGATCCATCCTGGGTAGATAGTGTCTTCAGTCGATATTCACTATTCATGTAGGAGATCACATGGTCTGAAAGATGCCTGTTTGTGTAGGAATATAAGTTATAACCAATGTCATCATCATACAACAAAGGTTCAACCAGACTCGTGCCCAGTGTCACCTCCTGCACCCTGTACCACCACCATCCTCCTGCCCCTTGTCTTTCCAGCTTCCTGGCACCTGCCCTGTCACTCCCACCACACACATTGTCAAACAGGAAATAAAAAACACATGGTCTTTGTATAAAAAAAAAAAAAATACATACACATAGGCCCCCACAGGAAATAAAAGAAAAACACATAGGCTTTGTTTAAAAAAAATAAATAAATACGCATTGGCCCCCGCAGAAAATAAAATAAAAATACACATTGGCCCCCACAGAAAATAAAAGATAAAAACACATAGGCCCCCACAGAAAATAAAAGAAACACACATAGGCTTTGTTTAGAAAAAAAAAATACACATTGGCAACGATAGGAAAAAAAACACATAGGCCCCCATGGGAAATAAATAAAACACATAGGGGGAATTCATTTCTTTTGTGTGGCGTCAAAGCTAATGGGCGGATGATGGAGCAATTCAATTGCTGCTCCGTCAGGCGCCCATAAGCTGTGGGAGACACAAGTCTGTGGATTAGGTGCCCAAACGGCATGGGTGGTGGGGTACACAGGTGTGGTGGGGTGTACAGTTATAATAACTGATGGTATTACTCACAAGTTGCATCAATCTGACTGAGACAATTATAGTGATTGGGTGGAGTGGGATCTTGAGGCATGATGAGCAGGGAGCAGTGTGGCAGCAGAGGAGGACGGGTTCAGTAACTAAGAGACCTTGGCAGCAGGAATAAGCACCACCTGCTTTGCTTGGTGCAGGCGGCACTGTAGGGCTCCGCATGTCAGCCTTGCTGCGGGCGGGCGACATCACAGGAAGGCTTCGGACTCGGAGCATCAGTATTGCTGGGGATAGGCGGCACAGCAAGACTCCACAAATCCGCTTTGCCGGGGGTGGGGATGGGGGGTTACAGACGACACAGCAGGGATCCACAAGCCAGCATTGCTGCCAGTGGAAAGTTTTTCCAGCGGGGCAGCACCTCTGCCCTTGACCTCAACCCTGCAGTCTGTGTAATAAGTGTGCAGTAGCTGAGACTATAAAAATATATATATATATATATATATACACACACACACACACACACACACACACACACACACACACACACACACACAGACAGACACAGACCAAGAGACCCAAGCATAAATACATACACACACATACAACACAGACAGACACACACATACATGCAACACAGACAGATGGACACTTACAGATAGACACACACATACAACACAGAAAGACACACACATGCAACACAGACACACACACATGCAACATAGACAGACACACACACACAAACATGCAACACAGACAGACACACATACATGCAACACAGACAGATGGACACATACAGACACACACATGCAACACAGACAGACACACACACAAGTAACACAGACACACACATACATGCAACACAGACAGATGGACACATACAGAGAGACACACACACACACATGCAACACAAACAGACACACACACATGCAACACATACAGACACAGCACACACATATTTGAAATAACAAAACAACACTCCCCTGCAAAATGTATGCCACTGTGACATATAAATATGCCCCACTCCACCCTCCACTTACCTGGTATGGGTGGAGAAGACAGGAAGCAGGATCTCCCTCACAGTAAGGCACTCCTCATCTCTGCCCTCTCTGACTCTCTCCTCCATGGGTGCGGTGCCATAATTTTTCAGCTCCTCTTCTCACTCCCCCGATAAGCCACACCCCTTTTCCCATTCTCCAGCCTCTTGGGTTTCTAGGTAGAGAAACCTTGCTCCTCATTGGTTGATAGCGGCCATCTTTTTGTAGCCTGATATGGGGGCAGCCATTTTCTATAAGCCCCTGCTGCTACTTATATCGGATCTTTCTCAAGCTGGGCAGCAGCCGAGGAGCATGAGCATCCTCTGCCTGCCGGCCCTGAAATACATAATTGTAGCGGCCCGGGGGACAGTTGGCACCCTGCCCCCCGGCCCAGCCCGCCACTGCTCATACCCCTTTCACACTGCAAAGCACCCAGGATTTTGTACACAGGTCCATCACGGGTGCGACACTGGTGAAACCCCTTTCAGACTGGCGGCGCAACCTGACATAATGTCATCATGCCTGACATTCTGGGAGGAGATGAGGAGGAGACTCGCAGACCAGACTTCTATATCTCGGTGGCAGCACTGCATGCACCTCTCAGCTCATTGCTCTCCCCTGGACAATTAGATGGGCTCTCCTGACTCTTCACACTGAGGTGGCGCGCGGCGCATCATGGCATCACGATCACGCCTCCAAAGCTTTCTTAGAGAGAAGCCCAGACATTCAGAGCTGCTCATCACGCCACCTGTGATAACACAGTCCCAGCAGGCATCTGTGTATTCTATTCAGCGGTGTGACTGGGTGCAGGGGGAGGTGGGCCCTGGAGCCAGTACAGGCCCCATAGTATCCACCATGGTAGTTACGCCTTTGCGTGTGACCTTAACAGTCAATCATTGACTCTGTGTTATGAGTCACCAGCACGGCTCATCACTTCAGCGGGTTCTGGCTGTTGCTTGGCAACTGGGACGCTGCATCACACTGCCACATTGGCTGCTTGTCCCGCCGGTTGCTGAGCGACTCAGACGCCAGGTGGCCGCAGGGCACTCTGGGTCTGAATTAACTTGACAGCCAGGGCCTGGCTGTACGTGCCTTCGTGCAGCTGCTATTGATATATCATTAGAGAGGCTGGTCCTCTCCTTAGCTGGCGATTGGTTCATACTCTTGTTATTACCCAGGCAGTGCTGCACTTCCACGCCGGTCATAGCTTATACCTCAGTGCTGCTGCCTCGTCCGTTCCATGTGTATCAATGTTCTGGTCTCCTGCTCTGCATATGCCCAGCCGTGTCCATTTCCAGTTTACTACGTTCTTGTGGAACTTTAATTATTGTTTCTACCAACTGCAAGTATTACCAAACTTACACAATGAATTCAATCTCTGCTGTTTTCAAATTGCAAGTTATATGTACCTATGGTCACACAGCAAATATAATATCTGCTGTTGTGTTTCTGCAAATACAAAAATCTGCCTTGCATAAGTGTGTGTGTGTGTGTGTGTGTGTGTGTGTGTGTGTGTGTGTGTATATATGTATATATATATATATATATATATATATATATATATATCCACGCTGTTTATCTCTGAAAGTGCCTCAGTGAATGCTATTCTGCTAATTACCAACTTTGAGCTATTCTACCTCTGCCATTCAATATATATGCTGTGTTGGATTCTGTGCTGCTGCTATATTTTCCAAGCCATTCAGTTTATATACTGTGTTGGATTATGTGTAGCTGTTACACCTGCAAGTCTTGCTATTGTGGATAATTGTTGTGGTCTCCTAATTCACCTGTTTGCTATCCAGACAATCTGTCCTGCAATTAACCCTGTGATGCTGGTTCTGCAATGACCCTGACTCTTTATTGTATCTATATATACTCAAGTCAATATCCTGCGATCAACCTTGTATTGTATAAACCCCTACTGCCTGAGGTTAAGACCTGGTGACCGCCCGGTGAGTGTATTCAACTGTATGGGAACAATGGGTTGTTGTTATAGGCAGAAGATCTCAGTAGGAGGCTCTAGGGGTCTTATACATATGCAGGGGTGTTTCATAACAAGGATAGTGAGTGCAGCTATGGCTGTGGTGCTGGAGGCGTTGCCCCTAGGCTGCATCGACCCAGGCAATCGCCCTGCCAGTCTGCCTATTGAGCCGCCCCTGTTTTACTTAACACATTATCTGTAGCTGCTCTTTCTTCTCATAGGGGAATAAAACAGTGATCATAATAGTCTTGAAACAGTAATCCTGCAAAAATGATGTACTGTACATGCAGACTTTCTTGATGCACACATTCCAGTGATTAAGTATGGCTGGGGATAATGGGAATCAAGGGCATATCTATAATGGGTGCAGGGTGTACGGGGCACACAGGCCCCTGGGTCCAGGGGGCCCACACCGCACACCCTGCACCCATAGTCCTATACTGACCTCTCCATAGTGCTGCTTTGCAGCGACAAGCCATTTTCCCAGTGACCTGCACATACGCAGTACTACTGTCCCTGGGAAAACAGCGTGGGCGCCATTTTCCCGGAGACCCGCACATGCGCAGTAGATTCTGGCACTAATCCAGAATCTACAGTGCACTGCGGGACTGCCAGAGAGAGAAGGGGGCTTGCTCTGAGTCTGCACATGGGCCCCCTCCTCTAATAAAACGCCCCTGATGGGAATCATTAATCCATACTGTCTATCGTCTTATGGACACCCCTCTAAACCCCCCCCCCCCCCAGTGCCAACCTGGCTGCTTACTCCCAAAGGAGGCAGCCAGGCAAATATGCATGAAGCGGTGCCGTTTGCTGCAAAGGGGACTTTTGTCCATGTTAGCAGCTGACCCACACCCCTCCAACAAGCCTGGGCAATCATTGCCTCCCCCCTCTCGGCTGTCACTATCAAATAAAGAACCATGCAGCTGGCTCAGTGACTAAGGTCACTAGCATTACTGGGGGCTCTGCATAAGGGGCATTACTGGGGGCACAACATAAGGGGCACTACTATGGACATTATTGGGGGCTCTGCATAAAGGGCATTACTGGGGGCACTGCATAAGGGGCACTACTAGGGACATTACTGGGGGCTCTGAATAAGGGGCAATACTGGGGTTCTGCATTAAGGGCATTACTGGGGGACATTACTGGGTGCTCTGCATAAGGGGCACAACATATGGGGCATTACTGGGGGCACTGCATAAGGGGCACTACTAGGGACATTTCTGGGGGCTCTGCATAAGGGGTACTACTAGGGACATTACTGGGGGCTCTGCATAAGGGGCATTACTGGGGTTCTGCATTGGGGGCATTACTGTGGGACTACTAGGGACATTACTGGGGGCTCTGTATAAGGGGCACTACTAGGGGCATTACTGGGGCACTGCATAAGGGGCACTACTAGGGATATTACTGGGGCACTGCATAATGGGCTCTACTAGGGCACTGCATAAGGGACATTGCATAATGGGCACAAATTCAGGGGGCATTGCATAAGGGGCACTACTACAAGGGGCACTGAATTGTTTTTTATTAATAATAAACCTTTCAAAATTGCATATAAGACTTATTTTGTTGTTGCGGCCCACACACTTTTAAGACCTTTAATATGCGGCCCGGTTGGTATTTTGAGTTTGACATGCCTGCTTAGTACATCTGCCCCTATATCTCTCCAAGCTCTGACAAATCTTCCCCATAATACTTGCTTACCCCCCCACCTAGCTTGCATGTTCTCATTGTGTCCGTCGCAGAGATCATTTTTACTCTCCTGGGCTATAGGAGGACCTGATGCACTACAAACCCCATCATAACATGCTGTTTTACTTATTTTAAATAGTCTACTTCCATACATATTAATATTTCCTAAACCGTGGAGATTTTTCTAGACGCATGTAATTAATGGCAGTACCTATTACAAAAAGCTTACAACCTAACAACATAATATATTTTGTTGCAGATAGGTAGCGTTTCTACCTTGTTCTCGACATACTGTATGCTGAGTATTACCCAGAGCCGTAACTAGACTTTTTGGTGCCCTGTGCCAGAAAGAGCATTGGTGCCCCCCTATTTTTCAAAGGGACATAATGCACCCAAAAAAGGGCCATGGCTTCATGGGGAAGGGCCAGGGAAGAGATGGGAGAGGCCAGGAGATGCTGGGGATGAAATAAGAGGAAGCTACAAGCAAAAATGATAATAAACAGAAATTTGACAGGTCCAAACAGCGCCCCCTGACCTGTGGTGTCCTGTGCGATGGCACCGGCTGCACTATCCTAGCTACGGCCCTGGTATTACCGCTATAAAAAGCGCCACAATACCCCTAGCCTTACCCGTGCTCTGGCACCGTGTGTGGCATCGCTCCATCCACAGCTTTTTCAGAGCTATAGGTCTTGGGAGTGCCACCCTCCTTCCAGTACATAGATCACTATGATGGATATCCTAGGCCAGGATGGATAGCAGATGATGTGTGGACGCAGCACAGATATTATCGTCCTAATTGGCAATATATCACCATCATGCCAGGGAAATTAATAAGCTAGTGATCTGCAGCGGCAGCAGAATGCACAGTCAGGATGAGAGGCCATTAATCCGAGATTTGTCCACACTGCATTAGGAAGGAGGAGGTGCA
Organism: Taudactylus pleione; assembly: GCA_031769625.1. Taxonomy (NCBI): domain Eukaryota; kingdom Metazoa; phylum Chordata; class Amphibia; order Anura; family Myobatrachidae; genus Taudactylus; species Taudactylus pleione. Next base: position 3,550,326 of record JAUIMM010000068.1, read on the forward strand.
CAGGATGCTATGGGTAGTGGCAATCTGATCAATAACCCATGCTGAAAATAAACACATGACAATACTAATCAACATTTATCTCTATCTTTCGCTAAAATGAATCATAAAAGTTAACTTTTTCACTGCTGTCATATAGCTAAAATCCCACATCTTCACAATATCCCTGGGGTAACTGAAGCTTTTGTGACCGAGGAGCCATAGAGAAATTGAGTGTTCTGAGGCGTGAAGTGTATTTATAAACTGGTGAATTAAGCAATGGACATAAGAGAGACACACAAGGGTCAGCGACCCGAGATTGAATCTAATCTGTAAAATCGTGCAAACCCTGGCATCTTGTCGGATTTACTTAGTCAGACTGTGCATCCACTGCATGATCTTATAGGAGGAAATGTTTCTATAAGAAGGATTATGTTCTGGGCCAGTAGACTTCTCTTTAAAAGTAAAATACATACTTCAGGGAACATCTATGAAACATGCATTCACATAATATATGATGCCCTTATAGAAACAACAATCTCTTACATCTCAGTTGTATGGGAAGCGAGATGTAGTATGAAATATGTTCCATGTACTGTCAAATTTAAGAAGTAACAGAGGAGGTCGATGACAATGTTTAAGCACGGGGCCCTAGTCAAGGCAATAAGTGGGCTGGGAGGCTGGTCAGCTCTCTCTGGAGTCCGGGGTAGCTCCCTGAAATTCAGGACTCTGCCAGACACTCAGAGAAAGAAGGCAAGAATGGTATCCACAATACCCGTAGCCAGACACAAACTGATTTCCTGGAAGCAAAGTGCAGTGGGCATACACCTATAAAGGTGATGCTTGGACAAGTAGCTGTACTTGAACACATGAATAAGCAGTGCTGGTGCATAGTTTTGCCATTTGTATATTACCCCTATGTCTTTGTCACTATAAAACTTTTGTCCCAGAAGCCCACACTTGTGTGTATTTTTTCTACCAATTTGGGGGCTGATATTGTGTTGATTTAACCCCTTTGTTCAGCAACAAACCCTCAATTTATTACTGCGCTTACCCATAAAATAAGCTGCACACATAAGTGCATATTCAGATTTGTTCACAACAGACACTTGTGCCTCCTTGGGACTGGAGAGGCAGGATGGTGGGAGGATGAGTACTGTACAGTAAGGGTGTCGTCATGTCATTGTGAACAGGTGCAGAAACAGACAGTTGGTTATGCAAATTTTAGACTTTGGAGACATATTTCTTACATATGAAGGAGGGATATACCTGCTAGAGTTTATTTTTTTAATTTTATTCAAAAATAATATAAAATGCATATTTAGCTACTAAAACATTAGAGGGTATATTTACTAATGTTCGATTTTGAGTTTTGTGTGATTTCATATTCGATTTGCATTCGGTTTTCATTTGATTTTGTCTTTGGAGATTTACTAAAGGCAAAACCTAATGTCAGATCAAACATAAAACCGAATCCCACTCAAAATTGAACATCGGCAAAACATTGGTACTTTTACATAGACCAATATACAAATCCCACATTTACTAATATTCGATTTGAAAAGGAACACCAAATCAAACTTCAAATCACCAAAATAATACACCAGCTTCATGCTGGTGAATTTAGCATGAGCAGGTATGAATTACACATATGCATGCACAGATCAGTGAGATCCGTGCATGCTTCTATGTGTAAAAAGTTTATAAAGTGTTGCTATTTTTTTTTTTTTAAATGACGGTTCTCCCTGTAAAAGGACAACTAGCACTGGTCCTGGTTGTGAAAATAGGGGGGACAAAAGACGTAGGGGTCCCACGTATTTTGCACAACCAGCACTGGACTCAGTGAGCTGGTCCTGGTTTTGGAAATACGGGGGACAAAAGACGTAGGGTCCCCCTGTATTTTCCAAAACCAGCACCAGACTCTTTCTAGCAGGGGTGCAATGCCACAGCCAGCCTGGGGGACCCTTTCACTGGTCCCCCGGCCAAAGCATTATACCTGCCGCTAGTTAGCCCATCCCGGGGATCCCTGGCTAGGTGGGGACCCCCCAATACAGTTGTTCCCCCTTTCCTTTGCACCCCAGGCCTGGGCTGATAGCCAGGGCTATCCCTGGCACCCCATGGCCGGTGGGTGCCATGTTGATGGTGTGTAAAAATAGATTAAATAACATTGTCTTTTTCAGGAGAACTAGAGGTCCCAGCAAGCCTCCCCCACAAGCTGGTACTTGAAGAACCACAAGTACCAGAATGCAGGGCATTAAGGGCCCGCTAGTACCTCCAGTTCACTTGCAAAATAAATATTAAAATAAACACAAGACACACACACTATGACGCACTCACACTTACTCACCTACAATCTCTGGGCCTGATTCAGAGCCGCTCGTAAGCGGCCGCTTGTTCGCTCCGAGCGATGTTCGCACATCTCCGCATGCGTATGGGTCGTAATGCGCATGCGCCAACCAGTCAGTGCGGTTGGAAATCGTATGTTCGCAAAATAGTGAGTGCCTGCTAATTTGAGTGACAGGATAAGGTGTTTGTGGGTGGTAACAGGGGAAGGTGCTTGAAAACGGGGAGTGGAGATCCGAACGCAGGCGTGCCAAATGGTCAAAACGGGCGTTTTAAGGGTGTGCATAATTAACAAAGCAGCATCATCGGCCACGTCACTTGGTTGTCTCTTAGCCTGAACTGTTCGCATGATTGCGGTAGGAAAATCCTACCACAAGCACTGCGAGCAGTTCAGACGCCTTTCGATGTACTCGATTAATCTAATAAATAGCAGAGATGATGTAGGATGCGAGCGGCCAGGGGGCGTCTTTACAAAATAGCAAGCGCATGTTTTGTTTGCTCAGACATAGAGGCGTCAACAGACCGCGAAGAGCAAGCGCCCAATTTAAATAGCCGGCCCCTTTTTCTGAACGAGCGAGCGCAAATAGCGTCTGGCTCTGAATCAAGCCCTCTGTACACATCCTCTTCTCCATGTAGGCATCCATGTCTTGGTATTTCCTGAATGTCAGCTTAGCCGCGGCATTTCACTTAAAAATGCATAGGCTGAGTGTTCATTGGCTGAGAGAAGCGAGGTAACCTTTAGTAACCTAGCAATTTATTGGGGGGTCCCGTCCTCCGCAGGGATTCCCGGCCTGGGCTGACTAGCTGTCAGAAATAATGCTCTGTGAGGGGGACCCGGTGAAAGAGTACCCCAGCTGTGGCATTACACCCCCACTAGAAAGAGTCCTTTGCTGGTTTTGGAAAATACAGGGGACCCCTACGTCTTTTGTCCCCCATATTTTCACAACCAGGACCGGCTCAGAAAAGCCTGCTGCTGGTTGTGCATTTAGGGGGGGAACCCATGTGATATATTTTATTTTAACACTTTACAACTTGTTTTCACACAGAAGCATGCACGGATCTCACTGATCTGTGCAATCGTCTTTGTAACTCATACCTGCTCATCCTAAAAATTCCAGCATGAAGCAGGTCTATTATTTTGGGGATTTGAAGTTCGATTTGAAGTTTGATTTTGTGTTCGATTTGGACATGGGCATTGAAAATCGAACAAGAAATCACTATTCAAATTCGAACCAAATCGATTTTGATTTAGAATAGGCTTCCAAAATTGAATTTTAGTAAATATGGGATTTTGACTGGGATTTCTACATTCGATTTGATTCGATTTCAGGTGAGCTAAATTCAACATAAAATCAAATGCAAAATCAAACTTTGATAAATAAAACCCTAGGTGTATATGTATCTTATGCTGGGCATACACGGCAAGATAAAATGTCTGTCAGACCGACAGACATTTTATCTGGCCGGCTGCCAGCCGCAGATGTCCGCGGCATACACTGTGAGAGAAATCTCAGTGTATAACCCGACATCTGCGCTCCGCCCCCGGGGGAGGAGACATTTCCCTGTTCCTTCCGTAGGAAGGAACACAGGAAATGTCTGTCTGTCGGCTGCGCTGGGCATACACTGCCCGATGCGGCCGACAGTTACCGGGTAAATATCGCATCGGACGGGCATGCTGGACAATCCAGCATGCCCGACCGAGCAATATTTAACCCTCGGTCGCCCCCCCCCACGCTACAATTATCACGGCGATCCGCCGATATCGGGCGGATCGTCCCGATAATTGCAGCGTGTATTGCCAGCATTAGATATAGCAAACATTCAGCTTGTGCAGAAATGTATCTTGCGATTAGTCCGACTTTGCATGTGCAAGTGATTGCGTGGTTTCTTTTTATTATTATTATTTTAATGCATTGTATGCCTTCATTTTGGGACACAAATGTGTTCAAACTCAACATCAGCCCCTTGATCATTTGATGTTTGTATGCTTGCCCGAAACAGCTGACTCCAAATGGGATCACTTAAGAAAAAAACATACAATCATATATAAAGAAATTTGGTATAGAAACTTATCTCCGATATCTGCTGCGGTTCCTCCATTTCCGACAGCAGCCGCAACCCGCATAGGTTTCTGTGGGGGTTGCAAAGCTGTCAGATTTAGTAAACTCCAGTTTGGTCCCTGTAGCTTACACCATCAGTAGATGGCATTGCACTGCCATCGCTATGGGCTACACTTTACAAAATTTACCAGGAAAGGGTTCCTCCGGAATGGCTGCCACACATGTGTTTTGTAGACCGTGCATACGCAGGAGTCCAGCTAGAGGAGAGAAGAGACCACTGATGTGGTCCCTTCACTTGGAGCACATGGCAGGGACCTACCATAGGGCTGGTGCAAGCTTCGATGGCGTATCCAAACATGCACTGAGACAGATTAGTACTACTGCAAGTGGGTATCTGCGTCTGTGTGCACCCCTGAATCCAGCCCTTTGTGTTCTCATGTGACCAGTCCAAGAAAAATCTACATTTATTACAATTTGGCGTTTATGTGTTTGTTATTTATCTGTCATGGTGCCGACTGGCTGTACTGCAGCTAGTGTCACCATCTTTAGTCAGATGTTTGTATTTACTTACTTACTGACAATTAGGAATAATTCTATTTCTTTTTATATACAAACATATACACTTAGGTGGAAAAAGTAATGATTCCTAAATAGAAAGACGTAACTACCAATTTTAGTAAAGAGGTTGCTTACACTAGTATTTCATCAATGCTACAAGAAAAAGAAATTTTGTGATATTGTAAAGTAAATAAGGAATGTGCACAAGAAGCCTTCTGTAATGCACTCACCCTTTACAGGGCAAAATAAGCCTTGAGTGATATGATGACATGCACTTCTTCTGTTATGGTGTATTCCAATCTAGTGGAATGCACGATGGACATATGCACACAGCAATCACTTTCACTGACTTCAGCACCAGCTCTGCACCATAATAAGGCAGCCAATTGAGTCAATGTAAACCAGCAACATAACTGAGGTACTGTGATTTATTTTGTTTGGTATGCTGAGTGTGACTCTCAAAATTGTTCTTGTAGTGTATATATGGGCAACTGCATAGGACCACTTCTCTTGATGTATATGCTACACATCAATATATGTTCCTAATATTAATATATGTCTCTAATAACTACCAAATGTATATTCCAACCATACCACCTCCTCTGCTCTCTCTCCCACAATGACAGGCTACATTCACCCACAATTTCAAAGTTTCCCTCACATCTGGCATTTTTCCCTCCTCCTTCAAACATGCTCTTGCTTACCCCATCCTCAAAAAAAACTCTTCGCAGGGACAGAGCTCTGTCCCTGCATGCGATTTTTGCAACATCCTTGTATTGGGTGAATTTATCACAGCCAATCCGGATCTGAGATGCGGATTGTAATAAATTTGCCCCTAAACTCTAGAGAGACATCTACACTGCTTCTCCACCTTTTCTCTAACTCCCTGTTGGACCAGCCCTCCAATCTGGATTTCCTCCCCTCCAATCTACTGAAATTAGCCTGACCCTAGACACCAATTATCTTCTCTCCGCTAAATCCAATAGTCACCTCCTTGTCTTCATTCTTCATGACCTCTCTATAGCCTTTTGCACTGTTGACCGTCCAATTTTTCTCCATTCTGCTCATTTGTGACACAGTTCTCTCTTAGTTTTTCTACTATCTCTCTAACCATTCAATCCATGTCACAACCCCACCCCCACTCACTCTCCTGCGCCCTGTAGGTTTCCCTCAAGGCTCAGTCCTAGGACCCCACTCTTTACACATACACTGGTGGCCAAAATTGCGGACACATTTTGAAATATGAATGTTTATCAACTTTGAGTGCTTATAAAAACTGTTTCACTTCACGCAGTGCAATGATTCATATATCAAATGAAAGGAAATTTAATGCTGAATTCAACACAATAAACAGAGGTCAAATATTTGCATTACAAGGGAAGTTATGCCGTGAAAACAACACTTAGGGTGAAAATCCCTGTGTACTTATGATGTTACTGTCCTATTAGTATTTCATTGGGTATCCTTTATTTTTCAAGACCGCAGCACAGCGACGTGATCCAGGATTGTGGTGTTAAGTGAAAATGGTCTTTCGTATGCAGCAATTGCAAGAGAAATTGGTGGGAATGTGACAACATCAGGAGTACAAAGTTTTGTTTACTCTATCAGGTAACACAATCTATACAAAACAAAGAAGGAAAAGGCCGGAAAAAGTGCACAACAGCTCTTGATGATAGGAGAATAAAACGAATTTGCATCAGGGACAGATGGATGTCATCTGCGGCCATTAGCAGTAAACTGAGTGCAACTGGTGTTTTTGTCAGTGCAAGAACGGAACGGAGAAGACTAACGGAGGTTGGCCTAAAAGGTAGGATTCCCCGAAAAAAGCCATTGCTGAATAAAAAGCAGAAGCAGAAACGAATACAGTGGGCAAAAGAACACATTGCATGGACAGAAGGTCAGTGGAAACAAGTGATATGGAGTGACGAAACTAAGATATCGATATTTGGTAGTAATGGGAGAAAATGTGTGAAACGTCGCATCGGGGAAGAGGTACATCCAGGTTTTATTCAAGCCACAACAAAGAATCCTACAGGTGTAATGATCTGGGCATGTATGACAGCAGATGCTGTAGGCCGCCTTTATGTCATAGATGGCACACTGAACAGCAGAAAGTACATTGACACCATCCTACAACCAAAACTTCTACCTTCTATCAGGGATCTTTTTCCAGATAATGCCCCATTTTTTTTCCAGCAGGATTCAGCTCCCTGCCACACTGCACGGACATGCAAACAGTGGTTCACGGAGAATGGCATACAGGTGCTGGGATGGCCAGGAAACAGCCCAGACCTGAACCCCATAGAACATTTGTGGTTCTGTTTGAAAAAACTGGTACATCTGAGGCGTCCATCCAATAAAAGACAATTAACTGAGGCTATAATTGTCTCATGGCACCACATAATAAAGAAGGAAGAGCTCCAAACATTGGTTGGCTCAATGCCACGTCGCTGTGCTGCTGTCTTAAAAAATAAAGGATACCCAATGAAATACTGATAGGACAGTAACATCATAAGTACACAGGGATTTTCACCCTAAGTGTTGATTTCACTGCATAACTTGTAATGCAAATATTTGACCTCTGTTTATTGTGTTGAATTCAGCATTAAATTTCCTTTCATTTGATATATGAATCATTGCACTGCGTAAAGTGTAACAGTTTTTATAAGCATTCGAAGTTGAAAAACATTCAAATTTCAAAAAGTGTCCGGAATTTTGTCCACCACTGTACACACTTGGTAAACTTATCAGCTTTCAGTCTTCGTAGCACCTTTATGTTGGTGACACACCATCTCTACCGGATATCTCCCTTTCTCTCTTCACACGCATTCCAAACTAACTATCCACTATGTCCTCTTGAATATAAAGCAATAGGTGCGCTTTATAGATAAAAGCTGCCCTGTGTGAATACTTGCAGCTGACACGTGAGGGATTCTGGGCCTGATTCAGACCCGCTCGCAAGCACTGAGCGCTCGCAAGCGGGTCGATGTTGGCCAAAGTGCACATGTGCACGACGGAGGCGGCTCCGTTGTGCGCATGCGCGAGCCCCGTATAACGACGGTCAAGCCGTCGTTATGGGTCTCGCACCAAAGGGGGCGTGCTGTCGATGGTGATTCACAGCACGCCCCCTTTAGTGGGTGTACCGGGGGCGTGGCTGCCCAGACGGAGGCGTTCCCATGGGAACGCCTACCATCTGGGGCCGGCCCCACTGACATCACTAGTGATGTCAGTGGGAGTGCTTTTGGCTCTGATAGAGCCAAAAGCACTCCAGGGCTTGCGGCAGACGAGACCCTACCACAAGGGTCTCGTCGCAAGCCCGATGGTCGCGATGGTCAGGGTAATCTGGCAAACTCAACTTCTGAGAAGGAACCAGAGAAATCCAGCACACCCTACCTATCTGATCAATTTTGGAGAGATTCAGCCTGCACAGCAACAGCAACCTCTCTCCAACCAACACATCTGACTGGAGCATAGTTGCAACCATCCATTTGGAGTATGCCACCACCTCCAAAATCTGGAAGGCCCCTTGAAAGGCCAAAGAAAAAACTAATTGAAATAGAGTTGTTTCAAAACTGAGTCTGCAGCATCTGCCCTGGCCCCAAGGATTGAAGGAAGGTGGGAAACATCGATTTGACGCCTTTTGTTGGGCGCAACCAGAACCATCTGAGCCCAACCCTTCAAGGCCTTCTGAATTAAAATCTCTAGGTAAGGTTAGGAAGGCTTTTCAACTTTCAGAAAAATTTCATTCCTGCCAAGTATTGGGAAACCACTGCTTTGGATCTGCCAGAGACACAGAGATGCCAAATAAAAGACAGCATCAATTGATGCTCACTCTTACCTCCATGCCTGTGGGCATGGAAAAAACTTCCCACTCTTCCCAAGCTTGATGGTACACCTTCAGGGTGCCCAAGGTGAGAGATCTTTCCACTAAGCCAGGGATGGGGAACCTCAGGCCCAGGGGGCCATATTAGGCCTACGGAATCATTTGTTCTGGCCCTCGGAGCTTTTTACGGCTAGCCTCATCTGGCTAGCAGGGTGCCTAGAACAGCTCCTGGAGCATCCTCAGGATGCTCCAGGCATTGCTGTAATCACCAGCGATTGTGGCCCCGCCTAGTGTGATGTCACATGGAGGAGGTGTGGCCTGCATTGGGCCCGTGAATAATGTCATATATATCAAAATGACCCTTGGCAGGAAAAAGATTCCCCATTCCTGCGCTAAGCCTTTCATGCCGGCTGGATGACCTGCCAAACATAAGAATGGCAAAGCACACCAACAGTATCAGCTTCAGGAGCTAAAGATCGAAAACCTAGTCCACTAAAACTGAGAGAACACGTTGGCTATTTTTTACTCCAGGCATGTGCTGTGATTTAAACATAACATTGTATCTCAAACAAGTTAAAACAAACTGTGCAAGCACATCCATTCGTCAGGCACCAGGACACTACAAGGTAACCAGGGGCGCCGAGAGGGGGGGAATCATGTACTATGCCTGGGGGGGGGGGCGATCACACTGATCGAGACCCCCTCTCGCTTTACACCGGGCTGAGAGGCTCATGGCACTCCCCCTCCCCAGCATGCAGTGCCGCTACGCATGCCTCCTGCGATTAGGCCACGCCCCCCGTCCAGGCACGGCTCTCAATGCCCCTGAAGGTAGCAAACAAACCCCATAGATCCTGCCGCATTAGTGAAAATCTGCAACTGAAAATCTTCTAGAAAAGAGACCCAAATAGAATTAGAATCTGATTAATTTCAGATGACAACTGGATAAAATGGTTTGAACACATCAGCCATGGCCCTTTCCAGTTTCTGACAAAAAAACGTTACAGGCAAATTTCAAAAGACCCAAAAGTGAATGAGCATGGCGGAGAATACTTTAATGTGCAGCCAAATACATAGAGATGGATTTGCACAATTTCTCTACATTGTCCTGAGGAAGCTGGCAAGACCCCGCAGACGTATCATTCTCAATAACCGATAATTGGGGGGGCCCACGCACAGCAGGTCATCGAGATAGTGGGCTATCCCGTGACCACCGCAAGAAGTCATACATCACCTGTAATGGGCACATAAAAACAAAATCAAACTCTGAAAAAAAAATTGCGCATCTGCCTTGTTTGGGAACTAGCCTAACCATTTTGCCATGGCGCCCAAAACAGGCCGGGGATGTCACCTTACTTAGAACTTTTTTCCTGCTGGCTACGATGCCTGCTGTCCTGAAAGCTGGAAACAGTCGGATATGGGATTGGCTCTGCCGTAATGCACAGAGATATCACCCCCCTTTGTCAGTTAGTAAACAGATATAGATATACTGTACCTAGCAATGCACATACATGTACATAGCACACATACTGTACATGGCACACCACACACATACAGTGTACACACATACCTAGCACTGCACATACATATGCATAGCACACACATACCTGGCACTGCACATACATATACATAGCACACATACTGTACATGGCACACCACACACATACAGTGTACACACATACCTAGCACTGCACATACATAGCACACACATACTGTACATGGCACACCACACACAGAGATTGTACACACATACTGTACCTGGCACTGCACATACATATACATAGCACACACATACCTAGCACTGCACCTACATATACATTGCATACATACTGTACATGACACACACACACACAATCACATACCTGGGGCTGAGAGGAGGAGATCGGCAGCCGCAGCAACACATACTGTGAGGAGGGAGAGGGAGCAGCTATGGCTGAGCATGCGCAGCAACTCCCCAGCTCCCTCTGATATTCTGAGCTCGCTGTAGTTGTGATCGCGGCAGCGTTTGCCGTTTGTGTTGAAATGGAGACACAGCTGTCTCCATCTAAAAAATAAATAATTGGACTCATCAGGGGGTGGTTTTAGCTGCGGGTGGCATTTGCCAAGGGCACCCGCCGATGGGGGGCCCCCCACCGGCCAGTGACCCTGGCAAGTGCCATCCTGGCCAATAGGAAGATACGCCCCTGCATGGATGTTGTAACAGGAGCAGCAGGAGCCGCATCAGGACTGACCGCAGAACACCCCCAATGGTTTGACACAAAAAGTGGACAAAAAGAAGGTAAGCATTGCGACCACTGGTTACATTATGGCCATCAATTCTGCAAGATCAAATTACTCTGATAAATTAGTAGCAGACCTGGGGGCCCATTTATTAATGATCGCATTTTGCAATGCAATCAGGGCATGCAGTACCGCCCCTGATCGCATTGCAAAATGCGATCCTATCTGCCGGATGTATTATCCGGGACATGCAGGGAGACGGGCTCTGAAAAGAGCCCGTCCCTGCGATGTCTCCGGAGGGCAGTCGGGGCTTCTGCGCATGCGCAGTCCTGCGGACTGCACATGAGCGGCGCCCATTGCCGGCGGAGGGATCTGGCAGATCCCTCCGCCGGCTGATATGCGGTAAGTCCCCATAGGCTACAGCAGCTAACGCTATCTTTAGATAGCGTTAGCTGCTGGGGCCAATATCGGGAATGCTTCGCATTCCCGATATTGATACATTTTGCAGCATCGCATCCCCCATAGAAATCTATGGAGGAGGCGGCTGCCGGCGGCAATGGAGGGATCGCAGCAAGTATCGGAGATACCTGCTGCGGTCCCTCCTTCATACATCCGGGGGATACTTAGGATTTGAGGTAAACCCCTGAAAACAGGTGTTTTCGGGGAATTTACCTCAAATTCCCTTTGATAAATGGGCCCCCTGGACAGGTTGACAGTCCCTGCACTAAACACCCTCCCCTAGCATTGACCTGCTGGGACTGCAGGACATACTCCTGCAGAGCCTGTTCAGCTGCCATGTCAGAGTGGCTGACAGAGCCCACCTGCAGCATACTATCAGCAGGAAAATGTTGCCAAAGCCCCATCCCCAAGCTAGATCATGGGACTGGGAATGGTCGCCTTTACCGACTACCCTTGCCAAATGCCAGGGCTGATCACTGTCCATGGGCTCACATAACAGTGCCTGTGGCCTGACAGGGCACCTAGCAACACCGCCTCCCCACTCTGATCCCGTAGGGTACCGGAAGGTTCTGTGAGCTGTACGATCACAGCCTCCCTACATGCAGATGTCTTTACCGCGGCTTTCCTGGGAAGCATCCTTACCCACTGGCATCCACCAGCCTACCTGCTGCTGGACCAAGCCACCCAGATTATCAGTGAGGGAGACCACTCTTTTTCTAGGCCGCCACGACAAACCCGTACCACTGGGAGCGGACGCTGCCACCTGCACAGCAACCACCCGGCTGACTAGAACCACCAAAGGGATTGCTGACTGCCACAGCCCTCCCCACAAACCTGGCGCCATTGCGGTACTGGGCGGGAGGGATGGTGCTGTGTTCTACGAAGACAGAGAATGGTGCTGGGCAGATATATCAGGGGAACAGTAAAATAATAGAATTCACAGATAAAAAGAAGAGCAAAAGATACAGCAAATAAAGAGTAGGACAGGAAAAGAAAAGAGATCACAAAAGGAAACCCGATCTTATTATTATTATTATTATCCTTTATTTATATGGCGCCACAAGTGTTCCGCAGCGTCTTACAAAGTACATAAACAATAAACTTGACAACTGACATACAGTACAATATTGGACATGGATAATATACATTGCTACATTAGTGACCATAACACCTAGATATGCTTATAGCCCCATATACTTATAGCCCTGCCCCCTACTGCATGGGGGCAGAGCCATGCTAACTGCCTGCTGGCATCCCACAAGCTAATACTATCTAAATGCCTGTTCTATTGTTGAACTGCAGCAGCCTCTCGATAGATGAATGGACTGTTCTATTGGTAAAATGCTTCTGATGGACCAGCTCCTCAGCAAATAAAATTGCTGCAACAAATGACACAGCAATTATGTCATCAAGAGTGGGAGGGGCCAGCAAGAGGTACACAGAGGAACAAGCAGTAGGAAGCGTGAGGACAGACCCATTCACTGCAGCACCCAGCACACACTAATTGTAATGATGCCTTAAGGTTAGTTTAGTTTGCTAATTATTAAGACCTAGCTGGTACCTTATTGTTTTGTACACATAAAACAGTGGGAGTTGCCAACAATCTCATTTTAATAACATAAAGTCTATCTAAGAATATCAACAAGGGATGAAAGAAGCATCCTCTTTACAGGCAGATTAATAGGTGTTTTTGCCCCTAGAGATCAAAGCATTGTCATTCCCATTGCTATTAAAGGGCAGTTTAACCATATATCATGATTAAGTCATCTGAATCCCATATATGGTATTTAAATCAACATAATATATTCTCAAAAGAAGGCATATATAGGACATTATTATATGGAGGCATATATATTTAGCACCACAAATAAACCTTATATATTTAATAAAAAGGATATTAAGAACTGGTGGTAGTACAGTAGATCTAATTTTATTTTCACATATCTATTTTTCATGCACAGTCTAATCTATTTTTTTTTTTTTACATTTTGCTAGTCAAGAAAGATCTATTAGCTAAACATTTTAATCATGGTTAAATAAAGTTTATATTTTATTAAATTGATTAAACCCATTTAGTGCACCACAGAATAGAAACTCTCTTGGTATTTCTTCTGCATATGGTATGTTATCCCTTTGGCATGGAGTTACTTAATATCCATTATCTGCTTTGCCTCTGTCTGCAGACTGAAGCTATCTATCTGTAAGGCATAATATAATGCTGCAAAGTCCATGAACACAGTAGGGCCTCACAAAGTGCATATGTAAATATATAATAGTATTGTATTATCGTTAAACATTTTTAAAATTGAGGGGAAGTAAGCAGTTTGACTTGGGTAGAAGATTAAAATATTTTTAAAAATATATGTATGAAGGTCTTTACTAAAGTAAAAGTAAAAAAAGATCAATCCTTATACCTTGCTTGCTTGATGAAAAACTTCACACAACCCAGCATTTTTTCTCTGTTAATTTATGGTTCCCATTGTAATTAACTTGTCCACATGCCCATTATATGCCATCAGACTTCTACACGTGCCCCTTAATGTCGAAAAATCTCAAAATAAGCAGCTCACGAACACCCCCGAACTTTGGGGTTTGGAGTCGAACTGAGTCAAAGCTTGGATCACTTTGGGGTTCCGAGTAGAACAAAGTCCTGACTCGGGTCTTCTCGTCAAGTTCGGAATTTGGACAGGGCCGGCGCTTCCACTAGGCAAGCTTAGGCAGCTTCCTACGGGCACCGGCCACTAGAGGGCGCCCGGCCCTCCGATCACCCTCCCCCCGCCCCACTTGTCGGGTGCCTGCTGAGATTGTGTTACCAGCGGGCACCCGGCTCCTTCTCTACCTCCCCCCTCTCATAGTTCCGAGGAGCGGGCATCGGGGACGGACGGCAGCGGGCACTGGAGCTGGGTTTAAGGTAAGTGGGGTTTTTTGTGTGTATGTATGCGTGTGTGTGTGCGCGTGGGGGAGGGCTTATTACAGAGGCTACATTACTGGTGGCATTACAGGGGCCACACTACAGGGTGCATTACAGGGACCGTACTACAGGGGCCTTACTATTGGGGGCACTGCAGGGGCCTTACTATTGGGGGCACTTCTGGGGCCGCATTACAGGGGCCGCACTACTGGGGGCATTACAGGGGCCGCACTACAGGGCCTTACTATTGGGGGCACTACAGGGGCCTTACTATTGGGGGCACTACAGGGGCCTTACTATTGGGGGCACTACAGGGGCCTTACTACTGGGGGCACTACAGGGGCCTTACTACTGGGGGCATCATATGGGGGCACTACAGAGGCCTTACTATTGGGGGCACTGCAGGGGCCTTACTACTGGGGCATCATATTGGGGGCACTACAGGGGCCTTACTATTGGGGGCACTACAGGGGCCTTACTACTGGGGGAACTACAGGGGGCATTACTTTTAGGGGCATTATTACTGCTGGGGGCACTGCGTAAGGGGCACCATTACAGTGGGCATTGCATAAGGGGCACCATTACAAGTGGGCATTTAGCGTTTTAGGGGAACTACTACTGTAGGCATTGTGTAAGACCTAAGTTAGGGGGGGTACCCTTAAGAATTCTGCTATGGGGCCCAAAAAGTTCTAGTTACACCCCTGATACTGTTGTGTGTGTGTCTATGTATGTGTATATATAAGTCCATATATATACCAGCAGTTCTTACCTTATAGATACACTGTGATGTGTATATAACTGAGGAATCAGCGTGTAGCGGAGATCACCGCAATCGCATATAACGCGGGTCCTCTCGCGATATTTGGGACTGTCCACCATCTAAAAACTGTTGTTGATCAGTTCAAGTATTCCTGGCTGCAGGTACATCTTACGAATTGAGGCCACCATGGCTCAATTTATATCCTATCCCACATTCATTTACATGGGGCAAGTGGGTTTTAAATTGCATGGCACATGGTTCCCAAACTTTCCAAAAATGCTTTATAACGCATGTCATAAACTCCATTCTATAGGTATATCATATTCTATTGATGAGCTTGGAAATAATAGGAGCCACTGACAGGTGGCTGCAGCTGTCAAATGCAGAAATAGTTTGAACTATTGAGTCACCTCCAGCAGCATGAGTGGAAGATGATAATACTTGAGCGGAACTGTAACTTGCAGTATTACAGGCTGTGTTTGAAAAATGACAGTTAGGAACTGTTAGGTTGGTACTTTATCTCTATACACTTTATCTCTCTCCAATATTTGATACATCTACCCCATAGTTAGAGAATGTGTGCATCCAGATCTCTGTTGATTCCTCCCAGGATAATTTATGTGGTTTTCTCTCTGAGATGTTGTGGTCTGTAAGCTTTGCATATAATGTCAAGGTTAAATTAAAGTGATTCAGCCATTGTTATGGGCCTAACTGTAGGAGTATCTATAAATGAAGCTAAACTCAGCCTGAAGGTCAGAAAGCTGTGGAAATGTACATGAATTTGTTAGATAATTTATAAATCAGGTTGTCAAAAATGGGGATCATTGGGGAGCGATTTGGGGCTACAGAGAAAAGTCTGTGCTTTCACAATACTAAAGATAGGAGCACTGTTTGGTGTAGTTTTCTTGGTTGATCTTGTCATGGGAGGCAAAGGAGGGAGAATAGCTTTGTCAAATTAAGAATGGTAACACAGTCGGTAAGTTGTGCAGATAGTACATGTTGAAGTTTGGAATACCCAGCCCGCCACCTTGCAGATACAGAATGTGTAGGCAATATGCTGGATAAATGTGTGTGACCGTACCTGTATATAACAGACACAGTAAAGCATTCATCTTGACTACATCACAGAAAATTATTCATGAGATCTCAGGATACCAAACCGCGAGATCTGTTATGATTTTACTGAAAAATGACAAATCATTAGCCCGAAAAATTTGGTGATAATGTTTGGTAATGTTCACGCCAAGGTATTTCCATTGTTATATTTATAATATATATTTATATATATATATTATATATATTTACACTTGTCCTAGAGCCAGTACCGCCTCTGAGGAGAGTTAGGAGTCCAAAACTGTGTTCTGCATATTAATTCAATATCTGAACAGTTGATATTGTTCAGTTTCACAGAGTAGTATTTGTCATGAAGCGGCACTGATAATAATAATAATAATCCAGCAACAGGTATGTATAATGGATCCCAGTGGCCTGTGGTGACTTTCCAAATATGCTTTAAAGTTCTAATGATTATGTAATATTAGTAGGTGCAGACTACTGTGGTATGGATTGAAGTAAACTGCAGAACCTATATCTTATTAGTATCCTATGGTCTAAAACACAATAATAGTGCCAAGTATAGCAGCAGTAGTCAGGATCAAGCTGGGGACTGGTACACAAAAATACCTTGGTATTGTTGGAAATTATGTGTGTGCAGGTGTTGATATTGCAGTTATATAGGCACACACCAGCAGATGACTAATACTATGAACAGTCCAGTTACATAACCAGTGCTGTTGGTTTATTGAAAGACAGCAGGTACAGCCGTACTCACTGTTACTTGCACACTGGTAATGGAGCGGAGCTTGAGCAAATTGGGGTTTCACAGAGCTTACCAGGCAGTAAGTGTATGCTGCTTGTGGATAGTGATTGAGGATGCTGGAACAGCATTATAGTAGTTAATTAACCGTGTCTCTCACATAGAAGCAACAAAATAACAGTATTCCTGTTATGGGCACTCATGAACTGGTCAAATCTAATGTACCATCATTTGTATAGGATCATTAGGAAAATAAAATTAAAACATAACCTTTATTTTAGTATTTATAACATGTATATAGTGTGACTGTGCTTTACAGCTAAATGCGAATCAGGGCGACACGTGGTGGTGTTTTAGAAGCCTTATCTCTACTGTTACCAATATGTCATGTTAGTTACAGTATGTAACCCAGGATCTGCAAACTAACCTGGAAGCAGGTAGACTCTGTCAGAGAGTAAGGTGGCATGCATGACATGAGAGAATAGTGTCAAACACTATGATCCTAATAATCACCACATATGGGGAATCAGTTCAACCACACTGAAACAATGAATGTACAAATGTATGCTGAGCCCCCAACTGGTATAATTAGTACATATTTACATCTGAAGTGCTGGTGAGTGGGATAGACTATATAGTTCATATAATATTACATTTGAATCCAGTGTATTTTATGTAGATTGGTGATTTAGAGCAGAGATATTACATTGTTATGAGGTTCATGATATTATAACCACTATGGGGATGTAGTAAGGAAGCCGGTGGTCGAAATGTCGACCGCCGGCTTCCCGACACTGAAATCCCGGCATGGGACTAATGATAGGCGTCTAAATACTGACGTCTATTATTAGCCCCACGCCGAAATCCCAACGCCCGGCATTCCAAACGCCGGGCGTCGGGAGCTCATAGCCGCTGGGGGGGGTTAGGGACTCCCGGGGGGACTTAGGATTAGGCACCTCCCCTTGGGAGGGTTAGGGGAAGGGGGGGTTAGGGCCAGGCATCACCGGGGGAGGTTAGGGTTAGGCACCCCCTAGGAGGGTTGGGTTTAGGGTGCGGGGAAAGGGGGTTAGGTTTAGGCACCCCTGGGGGGAGGTCAGGGTTAGGCAATAGGGGGGGAGGTTAGGGTCAGGCACCTCTAAGGGAGGGTTGGGGGGGAGAGGGGAGGGTTAGGGTAAATACCTCAGTCGGGATCTTCGTCTGATGGCCGTCCGGTGTCTGTGTTTCATCACCGGGCTTAGGTCCGGCGGTAATGTATACCGATTCCATGCTATATATTACACTAGGATGACAGGAAAGAATAGGTAGCCACTTCTAACTTATTGTTTAACATTGGGTAATAAATATAATGATTAAAACAGTTGCTGCTCTACCCCTACCAATGTTTAATGCAGACTAGACCTAAATTAGAGTGATATTCAAAGAGATAACACCACTGTTACAATAGGTGCTGAAATAATAAAATAAATGTGAGAGCATATCAAAGGACACTAATATAGGAGCACTCTCTTTAACATAAAAAAGTAGTAATCAAATATAACTTTTAATCCTAAATTCAATATATAGTTAAAAAGACACCATATTGACAAAGTAAAGTGCACATGCTTAGGAAGTGGGTGGAAGATAAGGTGGTGACGAGATATTGACAAAAACAGCAGAGCAGTGTGTAGCGTGCAAGGGAAATGGTGCCGAGTCCCAATCGCGGCGCCTTATATAGAAAACTCACGCAAGAATCCGACGTCTGGAGGATGACTTTCGGCCTTGAAGTGGGATCCGAGTCAGGCGGGAACACCAGATCCCCGATGTTTGTAGCAGTTCGGATTCCACAGAATCTGAACCGCTCATCTCTAGTTAAATATAGAGAGTGTGATGTTTACTCTCTCATAACAGCTGCCTCTGCAACTTTGCTGAAATGTTCCAATGATTCATACATAGCAAATGAGGTACTTATTGCACTATTAACAGGAGTTCATCTGTTCAATCTCCTGTTTTTTTGGCTTCCTGTTTACTCTACTCTATTTTACTTTCCTATCAGTCACAACACCAGCTAAGTAATTCTCTCATTGTTTGTTCAATGTCTTAATGTATAACAACCAAAGGAAGAAACGAAAAGCTGATTATGGGGCCCATTTATCAAAGTATATTTGAGGTATAATCCTGAAATACTAAGTATCCCATGGATGTATTAAGGAGGGACCGCAGCAGGTATCTCCGATACCTGCTGTGATCCCTCCATTTCCACTGGCAGTTGCCTCCCCCTTAGGTTTCTATGGGGGATGCGATGCTGCCAAATTGACTAATATCCAGAATGCGATGCATTCCAGATATTGGCCCCTGCAGATAACGCCATCTGAACATGGTGTTATTCACTGTAGCCTATGGGCTGTACCACGCACTATTAGCCGGCGGAGGGATCCGCCAGAACCCTCCCCGGCTATAGCGGCTGTGTATGTGCAGTCTGCGGGACTCCACGTGCGCAGCACCCCCTGCACTGACCGTCAGTTTCCCGGGACATTCCTGCATGTCCCTGCAGATACATCCGGCCGCTATGATCGCAATTTGCAATGCGATCATGGGCGGTACTGACATGCCCTGATCGCCTTGCAAAAACGATTATTAATAAATGGGGGCCTATATGTGCTGATACTGGCTGTTGTTTCTAAGCTTCAAATAGATCTCTTACTAGGGGCCTCATTTACTAAAGAGTTTTATCACCAAAACAAGTAATAAATGTCACTGTGTATGATAAATGGTGCTCCAGCCAATCAGCTCCCAACTGTCAACTGTTAGAAAAATGACAGTTGGGAGCTGATTGGCTGGAGCACCATTTATCATACATAATGGAATTTATCATTCGTTTTGGTGATATGAGTGTTAATCTAAATAGACAATCAATAGACAAATTTACAACAAGTATAAATAATCTGCATGCAGAAAATATAAAAACAGACAGAATGTGATAAATGAGAATCTCAATTAAACAGTCCATGCACACTTCTAAATAGTGAGCACCAGCTGTGTGTTCCAATATTGTACAATTTAGGCTGTTCTTTAATATCAGTCAATCTTTAGAATAAGAATGAAAGTTAGAAAGTGGCATATGCATATGACAAGGTATCAATGTAGCACTTCCATAGATATAATGTATCCAGTTTTAACCACCTCTTGATATATATCCTTAGTGGGACTCCGAATTACTTGTGTAATGCTAAAGACTCCACTGCCATTCCACAGAAAAGTCCAGACTAATTCATGTACATTTAGTAGATGGCTGAACAATATAGCTCATGTCTCTGTGTACTGGTTAATAAGGGGAGAAAGAAACATTGGCCCTGATTCAGAGCCGGACGCTCTGACCAGAGCGCTCGCTCTGAATCAGGGCCCAGCTCCATTAATATGGAGCGTCCTCCTGGACGCTCGTATAGCTGTGGGTCACCACCCACAGCATATACGAGCGTGCAGGATGATGGTCGCGATGGTCTTGACCATCGCGACCATCGCCACTGCGAGCAAAAGCCTGCGGTTGAGTTTTTCAACCGCAAGGCCAGGAGTGATTTTGGCTCTATCAGAGCCAAAATCACTCCCACTGACATCACTAGTGAGGTCAGTGGGGCCGGCTTCAGACGGTAGGCGTTCCTTTGGGAACGCCTCCGTCTGGCAGGCACGCCCCCGGTACGCCCACCAAAGGGGGTGTGCTGTCAGTCAACATCGACAGCACGCCCCCTTTGATGAGACACTACGAGCGAAGGAAAGTCCTTTGCTCATCGCATCTCGCGCATGCGCACGACGGAGCTCCCTCCGTCGTGCGCATGCGCAGTGCAGACCATCGACCCACTTGCGAGCGGACAGCCGCTCGCGAGTGGGTCTGAATGAGGGCCATAATCCAGACTTATAATACACCACCGTGGCCCACTTGTAGTAGCATAGATCTCTCACTCCTCACTCAATGCTATTTAGCAAAATGAGATGCAGCAGAATTTAATGTTTACCCTTACTTCTGATTCTTCAATTGAGTCTGATAACTTCAGGAAGACATCCATACACTTGCAAAATTCATCTCACCTAATGGCCATACAGCAACATTGTCCCTATTATATACTTGGTGCACTTTAACATTTATGTAATTTGTACATTTATATATGTTCTGTTTATGTTTATGTCAATATATCACCGCCCCTTAGGAATTAGGGACAACTGTTCCCACATTCCTTCCCCCCACTTTCCTGGCACATGCTCTTTACTTTGTCAATACGGTGTCTTCTGTAAGTAATTTTTAACTGTATGTTGAATTTAGGACATTTATATTTTATTCCTATTATATTTGTTAAAAAGAGTGCTCCTATATTAGAGTCCTTCCCCAGTGCCGTAACTAGACTTTTTGGTGCCCTGTGCCAGAAAGGTGCCCCTCATTTTTCAAAGGGACATAATGCACCCAAAAAAAGGGAAATGGCCTCATGGGGAAGGGCCAAGGAAGAGATAGGGGAGGCCAGGATATGCTGGGGATGAAATAAGAGGAAGCTACAAGTGAGAATGATAATAAACAGAAAATTGAAAGGCCCAAACAGCGCCCCCTGATCTGTGGTGCCCTGTGCGATGGCACCGGCCGCACTACCCTAGCTACGGCCCTGTCCTTCCCTCCTGTTTTCCTCCAGTATCATTCCCGTCTGTATCTCTCAGCCTTATTCCCCCATGGCTCTTAGGCACCCCAATCCCCACTCAACCAGCCGTGTCTCTCCAGCCCAACATAGCCTTACCTCCTGTTTGTTGCTGCTCCACTTTACGGGCAGCTCAGCGCCTCTGTCCTCTCCAAGAGAAAACGTTATTGTTCTGGCTGCCAGACTCCCTCTCTTTCTGCCTGTGTCCTGCTGAATACAGCAGCAGCAAAGACAAGGGGAAAACATGAACTGAACTGTTGAGATTCCTGAAGGGCTGGGGACATCATTGGTGCCGACCAAAAACTATCTATATATCTATAGTTGCCATGCTGCCAGATAATTGTAGTACTATACCAGTATCTAGAACTCATCCCTCTGCCTGTTCTTCTTATCAAATATATAGTTTCACTTTGAACTTTCTTTATGCGTCATCCTATCCAGTTAAACACTGTCCCTTCAGGGAGGCTTTATGCCCTGTCCCAAGTATAACGTTGAGATCATGTGCAGAGGCCATCTTGTCTGTACTGTGTACAGTGACTTGGTGGGAGACAGAAGCTCCTATATGAGAGATGGAAAACAGAAAATACCCGCACAGACTCCAATAAATTATTGCCATTTCCCTATTATCCTAATGTTAACAATTATAGTTAATATATCTAGGGAGGTGCACACAGGAATAAATTGAATATAGGAACAACAAAATAATAGAATTCCTATTAAGGACACTTATGAACTGGTCAAATCTAATGTAACTAGGGAAATAAAATCAAATATAACCTTTATTGTAATATTTATAAAATATATATAGTGTGGCCAGCAAAATATTAAAATAAAGTGCAAAAGTGTATGGGTGATAGTAAAACAAACTATAAAATAGCTCTTATCTCTCTGTAACTGTTGATGTCACAAACAATAAGTGATTCAACGCTATTAATATTAGAGCACCATAATACATGACTTGGTTGTATAATTATGTAATTGTGCTTTGTATTATATCATGATGATGTACCAGGCTCAGTAAAAACAGTTTTAAAATCCCCATGTGGTTTAACCTGTCCATTACCCTGTGTTGTCACATCAGCTGCATCTTCTGGGAGAATCAGGTGCTGCAACCTCTACACCTTCTACTTGTCAACCTGGGTGCCAAGCAATAGAAAACATGTACTGTAAGTGATAATTAAGAGTCCTTTTATACAGACTGAATTTAAGGGGTATATTTACTAAAGTGAGAGTTTTTAGAAGTGGAGATGTTGCCCATAGCAACCAATCAGATTCTAGCTATTATTTCTAGAAGGTGCTAGTTGTTAAGTAGAATCTGCTAGGTTGCAACATCACCCCATATGGGCAACATCACCTCTTCTAGAAACTCTCACTATAGTAAATATACCCCTAAGTGTGTATTGCATATGTAATCTGATGTGAAGATCTGATCTGATGTGATTAATTTTGTGGCATTTGACAATATTGGGAGAAAAATGAGGATGCCTTAATGTTGGTAATATGTCCTCATCATTGGCGGCTCCTACCTTCTGAGACGAGGGGGCTGCCCATGCTGTAGTTCACAGTCCCAGCGCCTGCGCAATAGATCTGCCAGGCTTCGGGACCGGCGCACAAACCCCAACTTTTACGGACTGCATTAGCTGCAGCCCCTAGAAGCCGGCTGGGTCTGTTGAATACACAGAGGAGTGGCTTCCTATTGGAAGCACTCTCTCTGCTAATTGCACCTCTCCCTGGGACTGCCTGCTTTGCGTGTTATTGGCAGATAGCACTACCAATGGCAAGCCAGTACACAAACTCACTGGTTTACTGGAGGTGGCAGATTTTACTGGGGGGGTTGCAGCTCCTAGATAAAATCAGCCACTGGTCCTCACTGTTCATGTTTATACTCTGGGATTCATAATTTACTATTTATTGAATGGAAGAATTGACGATGCAAATTCATTATTTTATAGCACAGCTCAAAAAGGATACCCTGATGGCAATTGTATACCATATCAAACAAGTCATACTGAGATTCACATGCTCAGGAAATCAAGTTGGAGTTTTGTCAACTACAGTATGAGCTTGTAGCTATTCAATAATTGATGCAATTACTAAATGAATAATAATGTGATTTATAATAACATATGACTAATAGTAATAATATCAGCAATGACTAATAAGAGGAAGGAACCAGGCACACCATAGTAGAGCCATCGGCAGTATGGAAGCTTTGTAGTACAACTATCAGCGGAGGAGGACCTTTTTTGAGATCATAACAGTAAGGAATAAACCATGGGAGCAGAACCTTTCAGTTCATTAGGAACCAGTGACATCAGCATTCACAACATGACTGCTTTTAAAATATCATATTTGGAGTAAACTACAGTAAAACATTACAATAATATTACATTAATATTAGAATGATGCTTTGGTATAAAAGAATGGAGCCAGCTCACACTATAGTGGTTTACTAGCAGCAGCATAACAAAATAATGTACGTGTTACAAATTGCTCATTAACATTATAAACTGTATCATTGGTGTTATTGAAGAGTTAATTCTGAATGTGTAGCTCCCACACAACCCTAAACTTGTCTCATTAGCGTCGCTTAGAGACTGCAGCATTGCTTTAGTGACCGCGGAGTCAATAAGAGACAATCCCTTGGGCACAGTGCACCTTTTACTCCCTTTACAACGCTTCCCCCAAGGGCCCCCACCCTCCTGTCACTGGCATACCAGGTAATACGTGACAAGAAGTGTGTGACTACAATCTTCTGAAATATATATATTTAGCTGCACTGAATGAATCAGAGCAACTTTTTAGAAGAACGTTTATGGAGCAATAATAGTACAGATGCTGCAATTTGTTTTATATGTAGCAAGAAGTTTTATGTAGACTAGAAGATGCTGTAACGCACAGTGGTAGTAGGTTAAAGCGGGTACAGGTGTATTAGTGCACAGAACAGACCTGAGGCAACAAGTTTACGGAACATGAGTTGAATGTTTTTAAATATTTTTTATGGGAGTTTTAATTTATTAATTTATTGCCCATTCTTCATTTAGAACCATAGTTTAAACTGGGTAGAACAATGATATACAGTATGTAATGCCAGGTGGGCATAAGTAGGTTTCCTATTTGAAATAATTTACCAGGATGTAGAAGGGTGGCTCAATAAGTAAAGTTGGCCACACACACAGAGATTTTTCACCCAATTTGGCTGATTTCGTCGAATCGTGCAGATGAATCGTGTAAAAAAAAAAGGCCAACTCGTGAATTTCTGCTCACTATCACGATGCCGATGCGCGTCCCCGCTCGTCATACCTCGCATCTTCTGATCTGCCGTGCTGTAGGGCAGATTTGCCAATCCAGGAAATAATGGGTGCCGATCGTGAGGGGTTTTTCACTCACAATGAATCGTACAATTCATCGTACAACGCAAAATTTGACAGACAGGAGCCTGGACACGCCCCTCCGCCATCTTGTGTAGCATTGTGGAGAGAAGGAGAAGGAAGCACAGTCGGGAGCCTGCACACTGAAGTGTATTTTTAAGAATTTTGGTGAGTATTTGTACTGTATTAAATGCAACCACACTGACCACCAATGTGTGCCACCCACCTATAAATGCATGACCCAGCCACCACCCGCCGGAATGAGGTGGGCGGTGGCTGGGTCATGCATTAAGCTCCCACTGCCCACCAATGTGTGCCACCCTCCTACCCACTAACTGGCCACCAATGTCATGGGCCACCTAATAATTAATTAGAAAACACTTAAAAAAATGTAAAAATTCATATACAAATATATTACAAGAAGATAAACAAATACATTACAACAACATAAACAATCATATTTAAACAACATAAAATATTTGCAAAAACATGTTAAAAATTAAATACAATACAGATAAAAAAAAATACATTTCACGTAAAAAAAAGGAAAAAAAATACAAAAAAAACCACGTCATTACTGTAAAAAATAAACACAATACAGTACATTTAAAAACACATCATTCCTGTAAAACAGGGGTCTTCAACCTTTGTCCCTCCAGCTGCTGTGGAACTACACATCCCAGCATGCCCTGCCACCGTTTGGAAATAACAGAAAGCAAAAATAGTTGCAAGGCATCCTGGTATCTGTAATTCCACAACAGCTGGAGGGCCAAAGGTTGAAGACCCATGCTGTAAAAGAAAGAAAAACATTAAAATCGCCAAAAATACACACGTCATTCCTGTAAAAGAAAACACGATTACAATACCATTACAAACATTAAAAACCTGTAAAACAACAACATAAAAACAATAAAAATATTAAACATAACAACAGAAAATATAAAAAAACTATATACACTAATATTTATATGTCCGTTTTTTTCTTCTTCCTAGAAATGTCCATGGATAGTGAGCGTGACTTCGTGACTGGATTCATAGAAATCCTGCAGTCTAAAGAGTGTCTGTGGTGGATAAGCTGTCACCAATACCATAACAAGTCGCAAAAGGTTCCTTGCCGATGCTGACCTCAAAACTGTCCGGCAGAAACTTCAGAACCTGCGTGCAGTGTACATTAAAGAGAAGAAGAAAGTCGATGACTCCAAAAGATCTGGCGCAGGCACTGATGTGTATCAACCTTCGCTGTGGTACTACAACCAGATGTCCTTCATAAGCGAGCAGGAGCCACAATGGCAGTCCCTGGTGTTGATGGCTGAGAGAGAGGGAGAAGAGGAGGTTGCAAAAGTGACTGGACCGTCTGCTGAAGTTTTGTTAAGTAGTGACAAAACCTTTTATTGTTTTTGTAGTTCAATCCCAATTGTCCAATATAGTCAGTTAGTTCACAGACATTCCTCCTGCCATGTCACCGCACCTGGTCCGTTAAAATAGGCCATGTACTCCTCCCTCACTTCTTTGACATTTGCGGTCGATGTTGTAGAAATTGGTGGTGCAGACACAGATGTAAACTGGGCAATGTCCTCCGGAGGTCCTACATCTTCTGGTTTAGCTGGGACTGGTCCTTGTTGGGTAGATTTTCTGCGCAGAAAGTTATGCAGCACGCCATCACGACCCAGTCTATCTTCTCCACACGTAGGTTGATGGTGGTGTGGAAAATGCGGAAGCGGTTGCTCAGTATTCCAAACGCATTTTCCACAATGCGCCGTGCCCGGGATAGACAGTAGTTGTAGATCCTCTTCTCTCTGGTCAGGCCCCCCTGTGCAAATGGCTTCATCACATGTTCATGTAATGCAAAAGCCTCGTCTGCGACAAAAACGTAATTTAGGCCGTGCTTTGTCTGGTCCAGTGAGGGCAAGTTAAGGGTTTTGTTGGTGAGTCTCTGGTAGAAAGCAGTCTATTTGAGGGACCCACCATTCGAAGCACGGCCATTCTTCCCGATATCCACAAACAGAAATTCGTAGTTGGCATTCACCACTGCCATGAGAACGATCCTTTGTAGTTGTAGTAATATGATCCGGTGTTGGCAGGTGGGTTGATGCGTATATGTTTTCCATCGATGGCTCCTCCGCAGTTAGGGAAATTCCAACGTTGTTCAAACGATGCTCTTCCACTCCTCCACGATGTTAGGAAACTGTAAAAATAGTAAAAAATGGGTTAAAACATGACTATAATATTTTTTTTTTTATTTGTTTCCTATATAGACTCCTACCCAAGACACTGATTTGGACTCCACACTGGACCTTAGTCTACTCGGGGAGAGTGATGTGGATAATACCACCCCACTGGCAACACCCATTGTACCCGGACCCTCATCCTCTTCCGTACCACCCCAAAAAAAAAACAGGGGAGAAAGGAGATTCACACTGAACGGGAGGACATATTTCTACAGAATGAAGAACACCTTCAAAAACCACCAGATGCTATTGACGTCTTTACGGCACATGTAAACAGCAGTATGAGGAAAATGGTAGAGGATACTCATAAAAATTACCTCAGGCTAAATTATGACCTTTTAAGTAGGTCTATGAGCAAAACCCTACACAACTCCACAGGGTATACAATCGGGAAACCGGCTGCCTTAATACCGACAGCCGGCTTCCCGACTGTCATATCCCGGTGAGGGTGAAATGCCGGGCGTCTATATCTAGACGCCTGTCATTTCCCCGATGCCGGGAGACAGGCGCCCGGCATCCCGATCGAAGGGATGCCGGGCGCCGCCAGCGGACAGCCACGGGGAAGAGTGATAGGTTTAGGGCACCCGGGGGGGACTTAGGGTTAGGCACCCCCCCGAGAGGGTTAGGGTTAGGCTAGGGGGAGGGAGGGTTAGGGTTAGGCACCCCCGCGGGGGACTTAGGGTAAGGCACCCCCCACGGGGGACTTAGGTTTAGGCAGCAGGGAAGGAGGGAGGGGTTACGGTTAGGCACTTTAGAGGGGGGATTAGGGTTAGGCACTTGGGGGGAAGGTTAGGCACCCCCTAGGGTTAGGGGGTTAGGTTAGTTTATACTTACCTTAGCGACGATCGGGATTTCCAGCGCTGTCGGGCTTCTGCTGTCGGGAACTCTGCTTTTGTCGGCTAGGTGCTGCCAAACACCTATGTCAAACCCAAGCCCAGTTGGAGATTACACCCCCACCCAGCACCCCAAGCTCAAGCACTACCATGTTTAGTGCTCTGCTAGATGCAGCGGATGAATCGCCCCGTTATTCACATCTTTAATTTATTTCCTTTTTTTTTTCTTGCTTGTACTATCACCAAATGTTATGACTCCCAATAGGTGCTGCCTGTATGGTATAGGGTGGTGATGACGCTGTTTGGACAAGGTCACTACACACATGGCACAAGTACATCTTGTTGGAAGCCGGGGCCACAATCTATACTTGTGCCATGTGTGTATTGGCCTGTTCAAACTGGAGTCTGACCCACCCTATAATATACAGTAGGCTACCTATTGGGATTGATAAATTTGGTGATAATGCTGTTTTGTCAAATTTATATTGCAGTCTATATTGCAGACAGTTCAGTGCACAGTTTGGTTTGCCTACAGGTCAGTGCGTAGTTTGGTTAATGCAGCCTATTATTGGCTGTCTATTAATACAAAAAAAAAAGTTTACTAAAAAAAACAGCAAAATTGGGAGGAACTAGTGTTCAAGTGTTTTTTTGCCACAGTGGCTGTGTATTGTTATAATGTTTAAAAAAACCTTTACTACCATGTAGTGTTGTTGACACAAGATGGCTGCTATGCAGTACAGTTTTCTGCCTTGTTGGCACAGTTAAAGAGTTCAATTTAAAACAATATATGAAAAAAATAAAAACAATTTTTTTTCTTTCACAAGAAACCAATGTGTGGTTTGTTTTTCTTCTTACCTTGCAATACTGGTACTGTAGCACTTTAACGATAGCTTTGCAGGTCTCCGGAATCATGACGCCCAAGGACTGATGTGAGATGAGTGTCCCAAACTTCAGGTCTTCAAATGACCTTCCTGTAGCCAGATACCTCAGGGTAGCCACCAGTCTCTCTTCAGCAGCGATTGCCCTCCGCCACTTGTGTCCTGTCTCTGGATGTGGGTGGTCACCAGATGCAGCAATTCCTGGAAGGTGGAGTCATCCATGCGCAGGTAGTTGCGATAATCCTCCGGGTTGTTCTCCTTGATCTCCATCAGCAGGGACATGTGAGAGTGGGTATCCCTTTGTAGCAGCCACTCCTTAGTCCAGCATGCTCTCGTCCTTCTTCGCTGGGCCCTCTTCCTAATCTCCCGGACCCCAGCTTCAGCGACCAACACTTTATACTGATAGGGACGCATCAGTACAGAATTCAGGAACAGGATAGAATGCAGGTAGGTAGCACACACTTGCAGGTAGAATAAACTTTGTAAAAGGCAAGCCAAATACCCAAATACAAAGAGCACAGTAGCAATGTACATGATTCAGCAGGAATACACCTAGCCTTACTAATTGCAGAGCAGAATGTGCACAGAGTTTAAAAGGCACCTGCTTTTTATACTCCCTAGCCAGCCCCTCCCATTGTTATGGCTATTTAAATTTCCCTCCAATCGTGAAGAGCCTCGTGTACTCTTTTGCTAAACTCACAATTCAACGTGCCCAATCTGACGATGCGTACGATCCGATAGATCGTGAAACAGATTGGGTGGTATTTTTCCAAAATTGTGATCACAACGGCCAGGGAGCTCCCGGGAGAGTTCATGTGGAAATTGTACAAGAAATCGGATCGTGAGCACATCGCTATGTGTGTGGGCACCTTAAGGTAACAAGACCTCTCACATGTATAATGTTCTATATTTCATTCTAATTTCCCACCAGGCCAGAGCATGTAGACCACTACTTTCCCTCACGGCCATTAGACTGCGCCTCTTATCAGATACTGCCCCAACATCAATTGTAAGATAGCAGGGCTGGCAGAAACATGGTTAAACATTGAGGTTCATAGTGTGATCTGATCTCTGCATTAGCAGCTGAAATGAATCACCAACTTGTTGAGGTATATGGTGATGACATCATGTCACGGAAACAGGTTTGGGTTTGAATGCAATTCCAGCAGCGATCCGGCCAGCAAAGCATGCCCGCCACAGATAACAATTTGTGCCACATTGAAGGTCTGATTCAGGAAGACAGACGCATTCAAGTTAGTGATATTGCTGATGAAATGAACATCTCAGTGGGTACTGTGCACAACATTGTTCATGAGCAACTGGGGTACAGGAAAAAGTGTTCACACTGGGTACCAAAGCAACACACAGAAGTTCACAAAACCAGTAGGGTGAGATTGTCTCTCGTACACTTGACGCTTTACCATGAGGAGGGAGTGCAGTTCCTGCAGCGTATTGTTACAGGCAATGAAACGCGGGTGCATCATGGGGCACTAGAGACCAAGCAAGCATCCATGACATGGAAACATGCATCATTCCCACCTTCAAATAAATTCAAAACAACTCCATTAGCAAAGATGGTCATGGTGACCGTGTTTTGGGAAAACAAGAGTGTGCTTCTTATTGATTTCCTCACCAAGGGAGATACTGTAAATGCTGTCTGCTGTTGTGACAGACTGAGTCGGCTGCAGAAGGCAATTAGTCAAAAACGACCTTGGTTGCTGCAAACAGGCGTGGTATTGCTGCAAGAAAACGCCACACCACACTCAGCCAACCACGCGCCTAAGTTTTTAAGGCGCTACCATTGGGAGGTACTGGACCATCCTCTACAGCGCTGACCAGACACCAAGTGATTTCCATCTCTTTGGACCATTTAAAAAGCACCTGGGTGGAAAATGATTTGCAACCGACTGTGAAGTTCACCAAGCCTTCATGTCCTGGCTTCAGGCACTTGACACTGAGGGCCTGATTCAGACCCGCTCGCGAGCGCTGAGTGCTCGCAAGCGGGTCGATGGTGCCCTAGTGCGCATGCGCACGACGGAGGGAGCTCCGTCGTGCGCATGCGCGAGACCCGCATAGCGACAGCCAAGCTGTCGCTATGGGTCTTGCACCAAAGGGGGCGTGCTGTCGATGGTGAGTGACAGCATGCCCCCTTTGGTGGGCGTGCCGGGGGCGTTGCTGCCCAGACGGAGGCGTTCCCATGGGAACGCCTACCGTCTGGGGCCGGCCCAACTGACATCACTAGTGACTAGTAACTGTGTAGTCACTAGTAACTGTGGTTACCCACAGCTATGCGAGCGGCCAGGAGGCCGCTCCATTTTTAGGTAGGAGGGCCCTGATTCAGAGCGAGCGCTCTGGTCAGAGCGTCCGGCTCTGAATAAGGCCCTGATTTCTTCTGTGCTCGGATAGATATCCCAAATGCTGAACAAATGCTTAGACAAGTATGAGGATAATGTGGAAAAATAATTTGTACCAAGGCCATTCTATTGATTATACATATATGTTCAAGTTGAATAAATGTATGCAATGCAAGGTTTTGATAACTTATTTATTGAACTATCATAGATATTTAGGAAGTCACTTTAAAGTGTCAAACTGAATGCCGTTTTGTAACTATGGGAATTTGAACATCAGAACCAATATATTTATGTGTCTGTTGAAACAGGTAGAAATGTTGCTGAGAGAGTATTTATTTATTTATTTATTACCAGTTATTTATATAGCGCACACATATTCCGCAGCACTTCACAGAGAATATCTTACCATTCACATCTGTCCCTGCCCCAGTGGAGCTTACAATCTATATTCCCTACCACATGCTCACAAACATACACACTAGGGTCAATTAACCTACCAGTATATTTTTGGAGTGTAGGACGAAACTTGAGTACCCGGAGGAAACCCACGCAAGCACAGGGAGAATATACAAACTCCGCACAGTTAGGGCCGTAGTGGGAATCGAGCCCATGATCTCAGTGCTGTGAGGCAGTAATGCTAACCATTACACCATCTGTGCTGCCCACAGAGTAACGGATGAGTGTAAACCAAGAGCAGTTGTTCTTTCTCTGCTGTCACATTATAAGCTTCCTATGAGGTGTGCTGCAGATCTCTACAGAAGTCAGTGAAGGTATAATTTGCTAATGACCAGATGTAATACGCGTGCTCTGCAAAGAGCAAATCTGAGGTTTTGGGTGTACACTCAATAATTTTTTCAAAATTGCATGGGGTAGCACAAATTACAGTATATCAATACAGAGTAATGGAATAATATGTACAGAAGAGATGTATGAGATGGATATGAGATAATAATAATAATAATAATAATAATTTTATTTATATAGCGCTTTTCTCCAAAAGGACTCAACAGATAGCATGAACATAATTATAATACAGAGGTTTAGATTTTCAAAAATTACAGAAGGCAGTCATTTAGGTGCACTACATAGGATTACACTGGGCAGAATAGGCGGGTTGGGTATGTAATACCGCCGGATGTCAGCCCGGCGGTTGAAATCCCGACGCCAGAAGGCCGGCAGATGAAGATCCCGACAGGGGAGGTAAGTAGGCTATCCCTACCCCTCTCCCCCCCCATAATCCTAACCCTCCCTTAGTGGTGCCTAACCCTAAACTCCCCCCCTAGTGCCTAACCCTAACCTCCCCCCAGGGGGGCCTAAACCTAACTCCCCCTCCCCGCATCCTAATCCTAACCCTCCCGGGGGGTACCTAACCCTAACCTCCCCCCGGTGGTGCCTAACCCTATCCCCCCTTCCCCTAGCCTAACCCTCCCGGAGGGGGTGCCTAGCCCTGAGTCCCCTCAGGAGTCCCTAAACCTAACCCTCCTCCCGAAACAAACCCCCCCCCGCGTGGCTAAGAGGTCCCCACGCCCGCCTTGCCTATGTTTGGTATGCCGGGCATCGGGATTTCGGCATGGGGCTAATGATAGGCGTCGGGATATCTTTAGTCCCCTCAGGGCTTTCACAGTAGGGAAGTCAGCGGTCGGCATTTAAACCGCCGACTTCTTGACTCCATCCCGAATAGGCAATGCCTGGAATTGATGACACATAATGGGGGAAGATAAAAAATAATGTGCAAGATCCTTACAAATTCATCAGACCCACACATTGTTCATTCTACACAATAGAGTATCGGGTGAGGCAGCCATTTTGGGCACACTACATTGGTTACAATGTGCAATAAGTATCAAGAAGTAGGATATATTTAAAAATAATTATGAAGAATTACAAAGCTTTTTGCTCATAGAAAATGTCTACATTGATAGAACATTTTTGTATTAACAATGCGAAGGTGGTGGGGGGAGATGGTTATCCTAAAATTAGCTCAGTTCCACGCACACACAACAGTATCTGTTACCAACCAGCCACCCACCATGATCCCCATGGGAATACTGTATCTGGGTGTCCCATAGGTCTTTTATTGCATGTCATTTCCACCTGACAGCAGAATTGTTTGAGTTATAAATTGTCCCATCACAGTCCCACACAGACAGCGCTGACACAAGCTCAGCTTTCACTCCAGACATGTACAAGAGGGAGCTGCAATCTCAGACTGTAATTTGTGTTAGAGTACAAGGGGCTAATCACATGGAAACTGAATGGCAGTTATCTCATTACAAACATCCACCTCCAGACTGTGACCACTAGACTTCAGTCTTTAGGACTAACAATATTTTCTGCACATTGAGAACCTGACAACAAGAGCACCCAATCTACAGATTTCCACTAAAGTGCCCAGGATTTTGGACAATGATGGCGTTGTAGGTAGAGATGAGGTAAAGGTGGAGAAAGGATAATTTTTTGGGATGTTTTTTAACAGGTGCATGAACCTTTCCACTTCACAAAACCCCAGTATTTTGCACCAGCTCAGAGCTATTGGATTATACTTGTAACAGGATTTCCAGTTTGACTTAAACTGAGCAGTGCATTTCTAGGTGCACTTGCCCTTTATAAAAGAAAATTTATAACCCTCAGGTTACTCATGTCTGGTGAAATCACTATGCTAGAGCCAGTGAAGCTGTATTAAGGATGCAGCCACTGGCTTCGACGCTCCCAGAAAATGGGGCTGACATGCCTTTCTTTTCTGGACTGCTGGCCTTCACTGCCCCTCTCCTTGCCTAGACGCCAGCAGCATGTCAATCATCGCATACCCAGATCTGCACATGCACAGTGTGGCATCTCCACAGATCTTAAAATACTGGAGAACAGCATTAACATCTAATTTATTTACATCTCTGAATCAGTCCCAATGAGGGGTTATGATCAATCATCATCCTGCAGATTAGCGGTGCTGTGGCTGTCTCTAGGCTCACTGTAAGACACACATCACAGAACATAGGGAGGAGGGGGCGTGGCCAGACACAGTTACTCACTCAGCTGAGGAGCCTCCTGACCAGAGCATTGCTAGAAACACCCTTAGCTAGCAGCTCCCATGGTAAATGCAATTTTTCTTTATAGGCTGGTGATATTTACACATTGGGGCATGTGGAGGAGTCTAATGCCATATAATTAGCATTCATAGTAGTCTCTTGGCATATAAAGGCATGTGAAGGGTCTGGAGGGGATTGATGTCATGTATGGGGCATCTGGAGGGGTCTGATGGAAAATAAGGAGCATGTGGAGAAGTCTAATGACATATAATGGGCATTAGATTGTTATAGATTTTCCTTCAGTTATGGTGATCATTTATTTTATTTAGTTTTTATTTAATATTAGCAATATTATTATTTGAAATATTATACAGTGAATGTTTTTCTATAATAACATGTTGAAATAAAATATTTCCTACTGATTCACCTAACCTGTCTACCCTCATTATTTAGGGCATGATTCAGAGATGTACGCAATGTCGATATTTATGCAGATCGAGTGTTTGTTTGCCATTGCGCATGCGTGTAAACTGCACCCCGCCACCCACTTCCCACATCAGAGACGCTGTTCCTTTGTTTATGTTGCATCAGCGGGGGGGAGGGAAGGTCACAAATGGCGATTTGCAGGGCCGTAAAGAACCGGCCTGGCCCCAGAGGAAGAGGGTGTGGCCTAATCGTGGGAGGTGTGGCCACAAACCCTTAGAAGAAAAAGCTATTTGCAGCGCTGCGCACTGGGGAGGGGAGCGATGTGAGCCCCTCAGCCTGGCACAAATCCAGGGGGGGCACGATCAGTGTGATCGTTCCCCCCACAAGCAGAGGAGACTGCTGCTGCAGCCCACTGTAGCCCAGCACACAGCAGTGTGTGCTGGGTTGCTGATAGGTAAGAAGGGGGGCAGCATCGGACCTGGGCCCCCCCGGGCTCCTCTATCAAGCCCAGGCCTGGGTAATTAGTATCTGCTCCCCCCCCATCTGGCACCCCTGGTGATTTGCATGCAGAAGGTGTAAAAAACATTGGGGTTATCTGCCTAATTGCTGTCTGCAGGGAGGTTTCAGCTTTGGGACCAGCCGACTCCAGCTATCATGAAGGGGGCAAAGCCTGAGCCAGAGTGACACTATCATGATGTCCATGCA
Source organism: Taudactylus pleione (assembly GCA_031769625.1). Taxonomy (NCBI): domain Eukaryota; kingdom Metazoa; phylum Chordata; class Amphibia; order Anura; family Myobatrachidae; genus Taudactylus; species Taudactylus pleione. The sequence goes on from JAUIMM010000068.1 coordinate 3,585,722, forward strand.
GAGCTGCCTGTCACTGCTGCTAGGTGGCTCAGGGGACTTGAGAAGAAGGAAGGAGGACCAAATATATTGTGCTTAGGGGCGGACAGACCCCTAAATCCGCCTCGGTTGCCCGATATTGGGTAACTATAAGTAGCACCATACAGTACTCTTTAGCAAGGACCAACTGTATTATGGCCCTCATTCAGACCCACTCGCAAGCGGGCGCACGTACGTTAGGCGTACGTACAAAAATATTTAAATTCAATGGCTCGCTCGTATTTTCGTTCGCATCTAAAATTCCTCCCTAAACTCTGACGACCCCTCCTCTAACTAACGAGCGTACGAAATAGCGAGCGTACATCCCCGAAATGGCTTGAAAGGAACGCACGCACAAGTATAAACAGGAAGTGGCCTTGTCAGATGTCGATTACCTGCTCCTTTATTCTGCCTACCTCCATCAATCGTATCATGCCAATCAATGTATCAATTAGCTTAATTGTTTGTTTTTTTCAACACAATGCAAGAAACTTTACTTTTGTCCGTGTTTGTGTTTACCCGCAGAATACGTACGGATGAAACATTCGCTTTTATTGTTCAAAAAACATGTGAACCACAATTAAACAATTGTTCTATTGCTGTGGATCCCCGCATATTTCCCTGGGTTCATTTCTTTATTTAAATTTGCTTACGCATGTCACTGCATCAAGCCTATCATAACTCTCCAGAGATTTCTGGCCCTGTCGAACACATGACTCATACACTAACCAATAAAATTGCTCCTGTTAATTTCCAAAATACATTAGCCAATCAGAAAATTTTTACACACTTTATCAAAAATGATTTTTAAGAAAAACACCATTGCCATCATGAGAGCCTCCGCATTCACCAGGCGCGAGCTGCTGGTGCTTACGGAGGTCATGGATCGCCGGATCACCAGCCAACCTCAACCCATGACCAACCGGCAGAAGCGCTCCGCGTATGCGGAGGCACGGTCCCGCCTGCGGTCCTTCGGCTCACGCCGCAACATCGGGCAGCTGGAGCGCAGGTGGTCCGACCTGCAACGGCGAACGCCCCGCTTGCTGGCATGCTTTCGCATGCAGATCCTGGAAAGTAAGTGTTATGTATTGTGGTTTTAATGTTTGTGTTTGTGGGGCAAACTGCGTGTGCATGTTTTCCTGTCTGTCCTATTTATTATTTGTACTCATATCTGCGTGTGCATGTTTTCCTGTCCTATTTATTATTTGTACTCATATCTGCGTGTGCATGTTTTCCTGTCTGTCCTATTTATTATTTGTACTCATATCTGCGTGTGCATGTTTTCCCTCTATTTCTGATTTATTCATTCTACTGCTATTTGGCTTATTTGTTGTTTTTTTTTTTTTTTTTAGTTTTGTTGCCCGGATTTGTCCATAAACTAACCGCAATTTCTTTGTCATATTTTAGGGGGACAGCCAAGACTCCGCCGTCACCGTCCGTCCAGACGGCGTTCCCGGCCACTATCCCCAACCCCCAGCCAACACTCCACCCCAAATCTTTCCCCTATTCCCCACTCCTCCCCATCCTTCCCAGACCCTCTCCCGGAAATGTCGGGCCTCCTTCCCCTCCGTCCCACTTCCCCCTCTCCTCCACCCACCCCTCTTCCAATTACCCCCTCCCCGGAGTCCATCATAACTCCTCCCCATTCTTTGGGGAATGACGGATCCTCCGAGGAGGATCATGGAGGTATTTCCGGAGCTCCCGTTTTGGCTCCCGGTATGTTTTTTTTTTTTTTTTTTAAAGCACAAACTGTTTGTATGTAATCATGTGTCGTGCCTTTCTTCGTGTTTTTGTGGCTTGACTTTTGGTGATTTTGAAGGTTTGCCTTTACCTCTTCCTGGTGATTTCAACATACACATATCATACCTGTGGGAATTTGTACCTAGGCCTTGTATTTTTGCCAGCCCCCCCTTTTTTTTTTTTTGTTTGGGTTTAGGAGTGATTTGGTTGTGTTTTTTTTTTTTTTAATGTGGATTCCCTATTGTTGTATTAACCCACACACTTTTCTCACCCACAGAGGAACAGAGGCGTCGGCAAGAGGTGGCGGATTGTGTGGGGCAGATGCGGCAACATGTCATCGGCATTCTGGTGGCCCTCGACCGGCTGTCTGGCCTCCTTCGGCAGTAGTTTTTTTATTTTTGTTATATTTTCAAAATAAATTTATTCAGACAAATATACGTTGTGGCTCATTTTTAAAATCCAAAACCAAGATAGTTTAGCATGACATAAGTAGACTGTTCCTGCAAGGATTTCCCTTTTTTAAAAGTTAGATTGTGTTTTGTCTTTGTATGTCAAACAGACACAAGAAACACATAACAGTAACAATGTCATTTCCCTTTTTGGGTGTAGTGTCAATTACATATTTCTACATTTTACAGGTTCCTAGTTGGTGCGCAAGCTGCTTAGGCCAATCTTACAAATCCCAAGGTTGGGCCAGGCTTTCTTTTGGTGTGGGTTGGGAAGCTGAAAACATATTTCAGTTTAGCTCAACTGGCGTCAGTACTGGTTTACCCCTTAGTCAAATGTAACTTGTGTTAACCTGGTTACACTTGCTGTTAACGTCCCAAAAAAGGAAGACCATTTCACTCTCCAAACATTTATTCACAACATAACAGAGAAAACAAAGTGGTCACTCCCAAAAAAAGAACACAGTGATAAATTCAAATACAACACATACCAAGAAATAATTAAATAAAAACAAAAAATCAAGAACTGGTTGACGAAGGACCATGCCAACATGATTCCACAAACATGGCGTTGCGATATGGGTTCCAGAATATATGCCCAAAAGGACCAGATCCAGGTTTGGTAAGGGTAGCAGGAAGTAGTGAGCGTTGGAGTGCCAAAGATTATGTGAACAAACAGAAGATGGTGAGAAAAAAAAAACAAAATTAGATGTTCGCAAACAAACACAAACACAATAGGTATAAACACTGTAGTTTTGTTCAAACTTACCTAAAAAATCTGGCCACCACATCATCGCGTATGGCCCCCCCACATACTGACCTTCGACCAACCTCGGGGGGGCCATCCTCAGGTAAGGCATCCTCTGGCTGCATTGGGACACCACTCCTTATGGCAATGTTGTGAAATATCCCACACAGGACCACAATTTTAGACACCATATCCGGCACATACATGAGCTCGCCACCAGAGCGGTGGAGGCATCTGAATCGGCCTTTTAAAAGGCCGATACAGCGCTCCACCACTTGCCTGGTGGCTGTAAGTGCGGAATTATATGCACTTTGTGGCCCTGGTGTGGGAGCCAAATAAGGAGTGAGCAGCCAGGACATGCAAGGGTATCCACTGTCTCCTGTGAACAAAAATATACCACATCAGGAACACTGTGTATCAAGCTTAACATTGTTATGTACTAAAGGTCTCCACTTACCCAGAAGCCACGCATCACCAGCTTGTAGGTTGGTTAATTTCTGCCATATCCCTGATTGCCGGATGACGAAGGAGTCATGAGCACTTCCGGGTAATTTAGCATTCAGGGACAGGATCTGGAGGGAGGCATCACATACCACCATTACATTCAGGGAGTGATAGTGTTTACGGTTTCTAAATATTGCCTCCAGCCGTGCTGGAGGCTGAAGTGGTATGTGAGTACCATCCACAACCCCTATGATGTGTGGGAAGCCAGCTATTTGGTAAAAATTGGCCTTGGCCACACTAAGGGCACCCATATCCAAAGGCATTTTAATAAAATGATGGAGGTGCTTGAAAAGTGCCTCCATCACTGCCCTCAGGATCCGGGAAAAGGAGGATTGGGAGATGCCCGCCACTATTCCCACCGTTGTTTGAAACGATCCTGAGGCACAGAAATGTAACACCGCCATAAATTGCGTCAGTGGTGGTATTGCTGTTGGACTGTCAATTTGCCGCTCAAGATCACTTTCTATTAATGAGAGAGTGTCTATGATGATTTTGGGAGGTAGACGGTAGCGTCTTAAAACCTCATCATCGGGCATTCCAAAAAGGGTGACACGTGTTCGAAATATCTGGGGCCTTGCATGCCTACGATGCCTACGCCTGGGGCGAGTTTGAGGTTGGTCGTCTTCCGGGAGCAGGGCCAGAACAATTCGCCCCAGATCTACCTGAAATTCAAAGTTTACAATGTAAGGCTTTTGAGCCACCCCAAAAGTAACATAAAACAACTTAGCTTTCTGATACCATCCATAGCTGCTTACATGCCGGGGTATTGTCATGATACGTATAAACTGTAAAAAAGCCAAAAATGAGACATCAAAAATTTAGAGGGTGAATTTTTGTTTGTCAAATTGTTGCAAGCCAACACATAAATAGGCGAAACACACATTTGGCCATCGATGAAAACGACATTGCACACCGTACGTCAAATAGGGTTCAAATGGACCCCAAAAATGGAAAAGGGAAAAGCAAAACTGGTTTACATGATGAATAAGCCTCGAAAAATGCGTTAATTAGTTCGCAAATGCAAGTCACTACACCAACAGTCAAAAATGCGTTAATTAGTTCGCAAATGCAAGTCACTACACCAACAGTCAAAAATGCGTTAATTAGTTCGCAAATGCAAGTCACTACACCAACAGTCAAAAATGCGTTAATTAGTTCGCAAATGCAAGTCACTACACCAACAGTCAAAAATGCGTTAATTAGTTCGCAAATGCAAGTCACTACACCAACAGTCAAAAATGCGTTAATTAGTTCGCAAATGCAAGTCACTACACCAACAGTCAAAAATGCGTTAATTAGTTCGCAAATGCAAGTCACTACACCAACAGTCAAAAATGCGTTAATTAGTTCGCAAATGCAAGTCACTACACCAACAGTCAAAAATGCGTTAATTAGTTCGCAAATGCAAGAAAAAAAATGGACTTACCCAACTCGAATATATAAGATTTCCAAAAAAAAAGGTCTTTGGGTCCGAAAGCCAAAACAAACTAAAAAAGATGAAATTAGTGTAAAAAAAAAAATAGCTAACCAAAAAACAGAAGTAGACACCAATTGGCCACAAATTAGACTGCACAAAAGGATGGGGAAAAAAGCAAAAAAATGCGAACGGAAAACCAAAACAACTGTAGCAAAACCAAACAAAAAACCAACTCTGCCAAATCCTCCAACCGCAAACAACCAAATCCAACCAACTTAACCGCCAACAATCCAACAACCCAACCTCGACTCCACACACACCAAGCCATAAATAGTGTTTATTTTCCCGCACAAATTAAGGATGAATCATAGGGACGCACAATCAATGATGCGGCCGCAAACAAAGGACGCATGTATAAATACGTCACGAAATCACATTGAATTTCTGGTTGATTTCATTCTGGAAGCAGAGACATGGCTTCAGACCAGGGAAACAATGGCCAAAAATCCGGCGGTAAGGCCTTCATGCATTTTGTCTCAATGATTATTTTAAAACATAATATTGGGCAAGTTGTGAAGTGGCTAAATCTGCATATTTACCCAAATAGGTGAGGAGGATGACATGGAAGAGACTGCTGGCCCCAGTCAACCCGCCAAAGCTGCCAAAAAAAAAAGGCAGCCACATTTCACAAGCAAGGAGATGGAGGTTTTGATCCAGAAGTGCGTTGACATCCTGCCCCAGGCAGCCAGGAATATGAGCCAAAGCCAGAAGTGGAGAATGTGGGAGGAGGTCGCCGTTGCTGTCAATAGGGTGGGTGATTATGTCCGTCTAGCCCGGGATGTCAAACGGCGGTAAGTAAACACTTTCCCATCCTATAAACAAACCCCATTGTAAAAAAAAGGATAATGGTTCCAATTTCATTCCACAGATGGGCAGACTTCAAATATCGTCTCAAGCAAAAACTTGCCGACAGGGCTAGGCATGCAAGGGGGACAGGTGGGGGTCCCACCCCTGTGTCATTGGAGTTGACAGACTTAGAAGAGCTGGCACAGGGGTGTGTGCAGGCTGTGGAGGTGTTTGGCGTGTCCAACATGGATACGGACATGCCAGACTTTGCGGCTCCTCATGTTGGCCAAGGTAAGTCTTGTGATGTCACCAACTCTGAAATGCTATTGTGCCAATATGTAGATTCTAATGTGAGTCTTTTCGCAATTTTCCTAACAGAGACCGAGGCGGATGAGTCTGCTCCAGAGGGGAGCCTTGGCCGCAGAATTTCTGCTGGCTCTGCAGGGGAGGAACCAGTACATCCGGCTGAGGACCCTGCAGAAGCCAGTCCAGGGCGTGCCCCCTCGCAGGCAGTGGGCCTCCTCACAGAACTCAATTTTAAATCGGATTTCCATACGGAGATTCTGCAGAGGATGGACGCCAGTCTGATACGGGTGGCTGAGGCCCTGGAGCAAAATGCTGCGGCCAACGTGACCATTGCTCAGGCCCTGGCTGAAAATACCAGGGCCAACATCCGCATCGCCGATGCCCTGGAGCAGCTCGTTCGCCAGCACATGGTGGAGCCGACCTCCCTTCCTGCCGGAACATCCGGATCCTCCACCTCTGGCACAACATCAGCCAATCCTCCAAATGTGCCTAGCCCTGTGCCTAGTCCAGAGGCCACAAAATCTGCCTCTGGACAGGCCAGCCCGATGGCATCCCGGACCCGGTCTGGCGCCCACCCTCACCCAGCCAAACGGGCGAGAAAACGGTGACAGCAATGGCGACTTTTCCCACACTCCTTCTGTGCTTGGCTCATATTCCTTTCTGGTCAAAACTTCCCTCTCCTTTCTTGTGAAATTTTTTTACATTTGGTATTTACGTTTATGTTACCAGTTATGGCTTTTTTTTTTTTTTTTAACAAATATCTTTGCCACAAAAAAAAGGCAACAAAATATTAGGCCAATTTGTTTGTGTTTAAACAATAAATTTAAAACAAAAAACTGAGATTGTATTGTGACATTATTGTACAAATGGGTTACATTTAATCCTGGCCCTAAAGGCAAAAACTGACCCTCTTAAAAAAAAAAAAAGGCCTCTTTAAGGAACGTTTAAAAAATCACATAGCGATGCAAATTCCACAGTAAACCAAAAAAAAGGGGAGCTAATTAAAACATGATGACATTATTGTTACAATAGGCCATAACCAACAAATTGTGGGCAAAATAAAACACCAAAAATGTACGCTAATTGATTGTGTAATCATGACATTAGCAGCTCTGATTTCCACCTGCGTACGCTTTTGTGCTATCCCAATAAACTGCTTTCCAAACACATACCAAGCCGGTTTTCAATCCAACACTAATTACTTTACTGACCAGCCGCGATTAATCGCAGCACCATCGTTGAGTCCCGGGACGGAGGAGAAGGCCATCGCCAATGTGGTCGAGTAATCCTGACCCTAAGCTGTGCGAGCATTTTGAAGGGAAAGCGGATGTTCCAGTCACGTATGAGACGGTCCGAACACATTTGACGTTCGCATCTGCTAATGTATGTACGCCCCAAAAACGCCTCGCCACGCCTGCGTTTTTTCATCTCCACCCCCGTCAACACCCAAAAACGCCCTGTTCTGTCAATCACATTTGACATGTCACTTCCTGTACGCTATTTTAGGAACGAGAGAAAAAAAACTCGCAATCTGCCGTACGCACATGCGCAGTGTAACACCGACGCATGCGCGGTTAGTCAACATCGGAACGCAACGAGCGTGCTGTTGGTAACGTGCGGCTCTGAATGAGGGCCTATGTTCTTTAGTTCAACAATAGTACCTAAGTAATAAAGCAAAATTCCTCCAAAGCCCTAATTTATCTAATAATTAGACTCTTAAATCAATAGGGAATGTTCTTTCTTCATTCCACTGGCAGTCCAAATGGATAAGAAATAAGATACTATGGGCCATATTCAATTAGAGGTGAAAAATCCATTATCGGCGTTAATTTATCCCCGATGATGTTATTTTCGCCAGTTTCACTTATCCCCATATTCAATTACAAAGACTTTTCGCAGGTGCGAAAAGTCTTTGTAAAAAAATCGAGAAACGTTTTCACCACTGAATAGGTAGCAAAAAAAAAGTTGAGAATTGGGGTTTTGGGGTGCAGACTTTAAAAAAATTAGCCTGCGCCCGTTGGAATGTCCCCCCAAAGGTATTCTGTGTCAAAAACTTTAAGAAAAATGTCCTCTGGACACCCCAAAAAAGGTACTTTCATTTTGGGGGTCGATAAAAAAAACTAAATGGGGGACAAACTTCTAAACTAGCGAAATCGACTCTGGAGGGGCTCCCATGTATGCGGCAGGTGTTTTCTAGAATGCGGGTGGTTGCGGCAGGTGGATTTTTGAAGAATTTTTAAAAATCACTTTAGGGACTTAAAAATATGCTTGCACCCATTTTCGTGTACCCCAAATTTGATGGAACTAGTTATTTCGCCCCCCCCCCCCCCAAAAAAAAAATCTAAGTGCTGTTCTTCAATACTTCTTCACAGGCGCATTTATGCACCTGCCGCGGCTGTTTAAAAACCCCAATTACCTTCAGCAGGCCAAATCGGGGGTACCCATAGAGATCCCCCATGTCAGACCATCTTCTAGGGGGTGAGAAGCTGATTTCCCCAAAACTGACAGGACTTTTTGATACTTACCTTTCTGCCGGCTCCCTTGGAGAGAGATAAAGTGGAGGGAGATAACGTACCAACAAATCAGCTCCTAACTGGCATTTTTCAAACACAGCCTGTATAGTGACAGTTAGGAGCTTATTGGTTTGTACTTTATCTCCATGCACTCTATCTCTCTCCAAGGCTTAGTACATAGACCCCAAAGTATCAACCAATCAACTCCTAACTGTCACTTTAGAGGTTGTGCTTGAAAAATGATAGAAGCTGATTGGTTGGTACTTTATTTTTCTCCACTTTATCTCTTTCCAGATATTGATACATCTTCCCCTATATAAGAGATTGACACTACTTGTTCTTTTCAGAGCCGTGACAATAATTAATTAATGAGTCTATATGTGAACAGCCAATCAGAGTAGCTTGATTGAAGCGTGAGGAAATGACTGTGATTGGCTGTTTGCGTATTGGTAATTAAGTTAATTTGCTCACAAACTACAGTAGGAGCTGAGCAATGTGCAAAGTGGCCTTTCACTTCTCAGATTACTGTAACTTCATTTATGTGCTAACAATACTGTTTGTTCTTTACTCTCCAGAAAATAAAACCTATATTGTGGACTATCCTGATAATACTCAAAACATCCCTTGTAATGTTTCCTAGTGTATGAGGGGAAGGTCCACTCATCTCTACTTTTTCTCTTTCTCCTTACTCTTACCGCCTGTCTCCAAAATTGTTTTGTTGCTCTTCCTTTTTCGTTTGTCCCTCTCTTTAATTTTCTCTTTTTACTCTCTTCCTGTTCAGATCTTCCTTTATCACCTCCACCCACTCCCTGTGACCTCTCTCACTCCTTCTCCTCCTCTCACATTGTAAATCTAGAATCTTTACATCCTCCTCTCTGTATTATTTCCATGGCAGTGTTCCTCAATAGCTCTCGCTAAAGAGGTAGACTCTATGCAAGAAGCAGGTTTGAACAAAGAAAGGAGCTGAAGATTGTTCCAAGGACCTGACAGGATGAGGTCCTGAAAATACAGGTTAAAGGTCAATGGATCACGTATTAACAGCGACTGAGAGGAGTCCGAGATAAAAGTCTTCATGTGGCTGAGATAAATGTAAAATAAAATGATACAGAATTTGGCAACAAAAATAGAACTTGGAACATCTAGCTAAGAAACAGACGTGAGGTGCTTCGGATGTTGTCGAACTACTAGTCCCAGGATGAACTGCCCAGCAGTGACAGGAATGGTATGCTGGGAATTATAGTTCCACAACAGCTGAAAAGCCAGGCTGTCTACCTCTGTTCTCGTGACCTACCCATTTTTTCAGTTGTTTTCAGCATTACTTGTCACCGCTCATGCTGGAAAGCTAGTCTATATATCATGCTTTTAGCGAAGCCTTTCCATCTTATGTTATTTGTCGCTCAGCTGAAAATGATACTTGACTTCCCCAGACCCGAGGTGGGTGGATGAGGGTCCCCAGGAAGCCACACACTGCATCTGTAGTTATCATTATAGTATTACTATGAGAGGGAGGAGGAAAGCATTGTGCACTGAACGCTATAGATAAATGCAATGTTGTGCTGTGTTCCTGCATGTATGTTAAATCACTGTGGTAACACATACAAATGTTAAACTGATGCTGGACCATTCTGTTGAATGACAGATGAGTGTAGAGAAAGAATGAGATGGAGCGATATATATGGATAAAACCGAAAAAAACAGAATAAATAGGTAATACTATAAGAATAGCCTTGCGTCTGCATCTAGTCAATAGACATTTACATGCACACATATAGAGTCATAGATTAACTGAGAGCATCTACAGTCTGTGAACATATAAACCCTTAAACCTGATTCTCTTCTGAATTATAATAACATATTTAATTAAAAACAAGTGCTCTATCTCTATATATTCCACTATTTAGAGTGTCGGCTCTTTTGCCACTGACTATGTAGTGTTATGTTGCTTGAACATTTAAATATTGTTCTTTTCCCTAGAAAGGTGAGATTGGCAGATGAATTTGAAGATTACCACCAGCAGAGCCCCTCCCTATGCACCTCCCCTCACATAAGTAGTTGTGAAGTGTCTCATCGCTCATATCAGAGGCAGGAGAACCTGAACGTGATTGTGTGGACTTAACATCACTCTGTGTCCTGCCTGAACCCACAAGAACAGAGGAGCCCCAACTAATATTAGACTGCTTCATCCTATAAAGAGGTAACCAGAAGGAAATTGCACCACTGAATCCTTACCAAAGAGAACAGTAAGACTTTATATCACACAGAATATACAACATGCACACTGCACATATAGACAGTTACAGATAGAAACACGCCAAATGTACAACATTATAATACACAGCACCACAACAAAAACACATGTCAAAATCTGTAACCACACAGTACCTTATAGTTGTATCCCTCAACCTGCAATCATATAGTGTGTGGCAACCCAACATCCCACAATTTCTAGCAACACTATACCCCAATATATAAGTCCACCGTGCCATCTGCACACAAAAAGCTTACCAAGCCCTGTAATTACAGCACATACACACAAAGCTCCCAAAACAATAACACACTCACTGCATTTACAGCATGATATAAACAAATCTTCTAACTTGTATAAGGAGCAGACCCTTCCATATATATACACTAAGAGACCACAGCACACTCAAAACATAATAAAAATAATTGTTTTCCAAAATCTGCAATAAGATATTACCCTAAAAAGAGAGTACACAACACAACTGTCCGGGAGTGGGATCTGCCAGCTTAACACTGTCCTTATTTAAGGATTAGTTGCTGGCACATACTACTGTTTAGTTCTTGTAATCACACATCACATTATATATAACATAGTACAGAGGGTAAGTGGTCACAAAGTAATGTAATGTGGTTATGTTTTCTGCAACTTGTCTCATTGAAATGTTGGTGTCAGATACTAGATGGGGATTGTAGTCATTTAAATGATATGGTTAAAGTACAGCGATGTATGGTAGGGTACACTGTTATTGTAGGAAGTGTATGGATCAACAAACATCATTTTGTACCTTTTAGAACCTACTTGTTCCTCTTATTAGAACTTGAAGTGCCTCTAATTTGTATACTAATAACTTACATACTTTTCATTTGACAACCTTTGTAGATATCTGCAATACATAGTTCTGATCTCCTGATCCATGAACAGGTGCACACTGATATATTCTGCAAAACATCAGACCAGGGAAAGTCCCAGATCTGCCTTCACTCTACCCTGTAAGCTCTGCACATATGTAGGAAATATTATTCCCGCAGATGTTTTATTTACACATAACTGTTCCCACTCATTCCTCCTTACTGGCTCCACTTGCTATGTATTAAGTAACTGCGATCTCTTTTGTACAGTCTAGGCACAGCAGACTTATATGGGCTGTAAAACAGCACCAGTAGTTTAGATATCCCCTGTCATTGTCACTGGCCCCATCATTTCTCATCCACAATAGTTGCGATAAAACCACATCCTCAGCATTTTCATCAACATCACATCTGCAAAACAGAAAAAAACCTGAACCCATCAGTGAGTAAGAGATATACAGACTGTCAATCTGGTGCTGTTTTTTAGTCCAACTGTAAAACGAGGAGCCCATTAATGTACTCCTCACCCCACCCCTGGGTCAGCTGTAATGACGTGAGTGACACTGTGTCTGAGAGGACAGGGAGATGTGAGTTATTAACTTCATTTAAAGCAATTTTTCACCCCATTACAATTCCCAGGAGGGAAATATTTAATGACCTGAATCTTCATTCAGTCACATAATAAATGAATAATGAGGTATGAGGGAAAAAAGGACAGAAATATGAAAATTGAGTTAATGTCAGACAAACGGGGGGTGCGATACACAGACACGCAAAATTGAATTTGATATACCCCATGAAGACTACAGCTTCTTTTACAGCTCTGTCATAGTAGTGCACTGTATTATATAGAAATATCCAGGAAAACCATCTTCTAAAAAGATTAGCTCCAGTGTCTGATTAGATTTTAAGCTCTGTGGGCCAGGATATCATACCTGAAAATTGACTGCACATCTTAATGTGCAATCTAAGCACTGATTGATAATATAATAATTGTTACACTAGGAACTACAACCACCATCACAATTACAAAAACACTGGGAGGTGTAGTCTGCCGCAACCTACCTCTACATCAGAAACTGCTGTAGTATCACAGCATTAGCCTGATCCCCAACCTGAACAGCTTTTATTGGAGAACAAAGTCTTGCAGCCAGAGGAGAGTGTCCAGGGTCACATCACTGTAATAAATCTGACCTTCTGCACAGGACTCTTCTGTTTTCCAATTCATTGATTTCCATAAAAATGCAGTAAAGACAAATAGAATACAACAGTGTATAAGTCATATACAATTTATTTACCAGTGAGAAGAATATACATTTACATAGCCTTTGCAGTTTATAAATCATGGATACATATAATAGTATTATATACTCTAACAATGCACCAGCAATTTAAAATGATAATTTGTTACAGAACGGTAGATATTCAGGTTATTTATAAACAATTGACTATTATATTATTACGTCAGATATGCCACATATGAATTATAAGAGAAAGAATACAATATTATAGACAGAACACATGTTCTAACTAGATCTAGATCACAGAAGGATGGGTGTATTGTTACAGACTGATCAGATGATCTAGATAACAATTACAGGACGATGAATAGATGGTTACAGATAGCACAGAGAATAGACGCATGCACTGTTACGGATGAGGATAGACAATTGTTGTAGGCAGGTCAGATGTTCTATATGTAATAGCATAATTAGATATTGTTATAAGCCTGTCAGTTGTTCTAAATATGTATTAAAGGACGATAACTACAGATGAGGGGGTTGATTCAGAGGCGCACGCAAGTTGGATGCATATGTGGCCGTATTGCATGCTCTGAACTAAATGCAGATCTCCGCTTACATTCAGAGCTGTATGCATCTATGTGGTCACACTGCTCCTATTCATCTGCTTCTGAAAGTAGCCATCATCACTGTCAACACACATTTGTAGCAGTCCTATCCTTGGTGCATGAGATCAGCCTGAAATCAGACAGAACGCTGCGTACGTTCATCTCTGCATCAGGGGTGTATCTAGGGATCCAAGCGCCCCTGGCAATGTAATGGACTGGCGCCCCCCCCATGCAGTGCCCCCAATAGTAACCCTCCAGTAGCAATCCCCCTATGCTGCATTGCCCCCATTAGTAGCCCCCCTATACAGTGCCCTCAGTAGTAGTCCCCCCTATACAGTGCCACCAGTAGCGGGCACCCCCCCCATAAAGTGCCCCAGTCGCGGCTAACCCCTATTTCAGTGCCCCCAGTAGCAGAGCCAGATTAACAATGGGGCGGATGGAGCTACAGCTCCAGGCCTCCACATAAAAATAGGCCCATTGTCATGACAACATGATGTTGACTGGCCATCTGCTCTCCACACGGTCAGCCATAAATCATAAGTAGTAAAATTGTATTTCTATTTACCTCACAAAATGAAGGATTTTTTTTCCTTTACATATTTAGGGAGACACTGGCGCTGAGAGTATAGGGGATACATGCCCACATGGCACTGGACACACCCACAAAGCACTGGTCACGCCTCCTCTGCTTCTCATAATAGGCCCTTGGTCATTTTCAGCTCCAGGCCCATGTGGCCATCAATCCTGCCCTGCCCAGTAGTGGCCACCCCCCTAAATTGTCCCCAGTAGTGGCCACCCATATACAGAGTCCCCAGTAGCAGGCACCCCCCCCATAAAGTGCCCCCAGTAGCTGCCACCCCTTATTTTAGTGCCCCCAGGAGTGGCCACCCCTATAGAGTGCCCCCAGTAGTGGCTTTCCCTATAGAGTGCCCCCAGTAGTGGCCACCCCTATACAGAGCCCCCTGTAGTGGGCATCCCCCCATAAATTGCCCCCAGTAGCGGCCACCCCCTATTACAGTGCCCCCCCCTACACACACACACACACAAAGAAAAAAAAAAAAAACTTACCTGATCCTCGCTCCTGACGCTGTCCGCTCAGTCCCGCCCGCTCTTCTCCTGCATGGGAGAGACCTCATACGTCATGACGTCTCTCCCATCACATGCTACAGAGGGAGCCGGAAGACGGAGCTCATTAGTGAGCTCCAGCCGGCTCCCTCCGCGGACGACGCAGCAGCTAATGAGAGTCAGGCAGACTCTCATTAGCTGGCTGCTATTACAAACACACAGCCGCCGCTGGCAGCTGCGTGTTTGTAAACTGTGTAGGGCAGACCGCTATCACTGCGGTCTGCCCTACACTTGTGGGGCCGAGGGACTTGTCCACCCCTTGGCTACTGGTGGTAACTTTGGTCGGCGCCCCTGACGAGTGCCATCCTGGCCAATGGCTAGATACGCCCCTGCTCTGCATAGCTCACAATTCTGCTTGTACACTCATGACAGGTGTGGTATAAAAGATTGACTGTATAAAGGTCCACAGCCAATGCATAAACACCAAATGGCCCGGCATGCAATAGGTTGAAAGGGATAAAAGGTCAACAGTGTAAAAGGTTGACAGATTCAAATGGTCGACACATTTTTTTTTTTTTATAACCCTAATCCTCACCCTAACCCTCCCCCTAGTAGCTAACCCTAACCTTCCCCCTGGTGCCTAACCCTAACCCTCCCCCTAGTGCCTAAACTTAACCTTCCCCCTTGTGCCTAACCCTAACCGACCCCTCCAGCAGTCTAACTCTAACCTAAACATGTTGAAAAAGCATAAAAAAATGTGTAGACAATTTCTGTGTCGACCATTTGAACCTGTCACCTGTCGACCTTTTAACCCACTGTAATCTGCAGCCACTCAGCCACAAGTAGAAATGTGGCTGTGATGCGTATGACTGAATCCCTGGTAATTGTTCAAAGATCCATTAGCAATATAGACTTGCATGCATCACTGCATCAGCCCCTCTATGTTCTAGACATGGCTTAAAGATGAATGTATACAGACAAGCAGGGGTGCCGAGCAGGGGGGCAGTGGGTACTAATAACTGAGCACGGGCTTGTTGGAGGGGCCCGGGTCTGCCGCCGTCCCCCCTCCCTCTTACCTGTCAGCAGCCTGTGTCTCTCCAGCCCAGCACACGCTACATACAGTACAAGATATTTGCTAGAGGAGAGAGAACACAGTACTGCAATCAGGTTAGCTGCAAATTAAAAGGCGATATTACAGATGTGTTCACATAACAGAAATGTTCTATATATGTCTACAGCATCTTGTTACAGACAGGGAAGGTGTGCTAGATATATATGAAAAATGACAGTTGGAAGTTGACTGGTTGGTACTTTAGCTCTCTCCACTTTAACTCTCTCCAAAGTTTGATACACCTCCTTGAATACTACTAATACATTGGGGTAGATTTAATAAAGCTTCTAAAAATTAAAAGTAGTGGTGTTGCCCATAGCAACTGATCAGATTTTCTCTATCATTTTCTAGGATGCAATAGAGAAATTATAGACATAATCTGATTGGTTGCTATGGGCAACACCACTACTTTTTATATTTAGAAGCTTTACTAACATTTATTTATCTAATTCGTGAGCATGGGCGTATCTATAATGAGTGCAAGGTGTGCGCACCATTTAAAATATACTTACCTCTCCATCGACCCTGGCTGCAGAACTACAGAAATCACCGGGAAAATGGCCACCGCGCCCATTTACCGGTGATTTGCGCATGTGCAGTAGAGATGTCCTGGGAACACAGCACGGGCACTATGTTCCCGAAGACCTGCGCAGTAGACTCTGGAACAATGCCAGAGTCTACTGCACCACCGGAGAGGAGGGGGTCCGATCGGAGCCTCCTCCTCTCTTAAAACGCCTCTCTTCGTGAGAATGGGTACATTCACCAAAATATAGACACTAGTGTAATAAGGACTGCGGGAAGTGCAGTTTTAACTCTTTAATAGTAGACCTGTACTGTTTTTCGTGACCAAAACTTAAATTTTTGTTGCATTTGTTTGACATATATCTCGTTGGATCATACTTACCAAGCTTTCTTCTCTCCTCTCTGGAAGAAGCAGGTGGAAACTGTTTGGGGCAAGGTGAATTGCATCATTGTGGCTCCGTCCACAATAGTGCACCGCTGCAAATCATGACATCACAGATATGGAGTAGTGCCATGATTACGCATTTCACTGATAATTGCATCATCACACCCTACGTGCACCATATCAGGCTCAAGTTGCCCGACAACAATGCCCTTAAGTTATGTGATCAAAGAAAATTCTTCTAAGTGTCGAAACATATGCTTCCCTTATTATGAAAACTTTGTTTCATTTAACTTTAGTTCTTCTAAGCTCCTAAAAATGTTGCATAATAAATTTTGAAAGCCATTAGTAGATCATTTCTAAAATAATGATGATGATGATGATGATAATAATAATAACTTGCATTTTAAGTTTTAGTGATTCCATAAAAATACTTGGTTCCAAGGCATTTAATTGATAATTTCCAGTTGCGTTTTCTGTTTTGACCATTATTTACTAACTTTGGGGAAGGCTTGTAGCATCCTATATCAATCAGTTAATAAGATTTGATCAATCTAATCTTGTGCAAGGTTGACAGCTCAGTTCTGTGCCTTATACCGCATGTTGCAGCTCTAGCAAAATTGTATTATATACTACTGCTACTGTGATCATGATTTGAGCTGCTGCCCGGGACGGTGCATGTATGTGGAGGAGTGTACACACATCTGGAACCCCCCTCCTGCATTTGCCTATGCTATTTGTAAATCACAGTAAGTTAATATACTATATTTATGTTTACAAGAAATATACTTTTTTTACATTATATCATTTTATTTTTGCTTTCAACCAATAAAGTTCAACTCATGTGCAGATAATTCACAGCATCTCATCACTGAGACAAGTGTTGGCACTATGGTTCCATGTGCACCTAGGTGGACTCTGTCATGTTCCCACTGATATCGTGTCTCCACTACTTTAGCAGTAGAAAATAAAGTGATAAAACATCCAAGCTTACAATAGTAACATAGATTTCTGCATTGTATGATCCCCAATGACACCGTTGACAATGATTCACTCTTCAGCATTGAATGTATCCATGGAGATTTATTATAATACATATTTCTAAAACAAATCACACGGATTCCACGAGATATTGGCATGACAACCTGACCTTCTTCTCCAAGTCTGTTTTCCCTACAACTCACATCAAAAAGTTCTGGATATCTACTGTGAAATGGTGCACATTACAAGCAATACCTGAATGACAGTAATAAGGATTTCCCTACTGTTCCTCTCACACAGCAGAAGTAGTATTGTGAGTAGCCTGTGTCACACAGGAAGTGCTGAAGGGAAACAGAGCCCCCCCCCACCCCAGAACTGGTCAGAAGGAGGCAACAAGTGACCACTGTAGACAGCACCAGCTGCCAAGACACCATGATCCCCTTGCTTACAATGACAGCCGTATTATTATATTATAATAGACGGGATGCGCTTATAATCCCGACCGCAGGGATTCCGGCGCACAGAATGCCGACACCGGAATCCCGACACCTGTCAGAATCCCGGCGCGGCATCCCAACCCCCAGAATCCAAAAGGTAAGTAGCAGTGTTAGAGAGAGGGTTAAGGGAGGGTTAGCGTTAGGGGTTAGGGTTAGCCACTAGGGGGAGTGTTAGGTTTAGGGTACGGGGAGGGGGAGGTTAGGTTCAAGCACCAGGGAGGGAAGGTTAGGGAGAGGGTTAGGATACCTACCGCCAGGTGTCGGTATCCTAACCCTGTCAGGATGCCTGCATTGGGACTCTAACCGCCGGGATCCCGAGCACTGGCATCCCGTACCCATCCCCCGTATACATCAAATGAGGACTCGCTGTGTATGTCTGTTACACTGGGAATGGTGGTTTTAGATTGGGAGACATTTTAGCACATCACAGTGAGGTACTTTCATGCATGCAATGTCCTTTTATGTAATGGCCACACCTCTTTGGCAGTCTGTAGAGTACAAGCTGTGCAATGTACATATCTCTGTCATATAGTGTGTGTTAGCATTATATAGTGGCTGTACAGTGTGCCTCCCCTGGCGTCCTATGTGTCTCACTGAACACGTATAGTGGATGCTGTTCCAGGAGGTGGCCTGGGATGACCTGCTCCCAGCTGTGTGAATGTGAA
Organism: Taudactylus pleione; assembly: GCA_031769625.1. NCBI lineage: Eukaryota > Metazoa > Chordata > Amphibia > Anura > Myobatrachidae > Taudactylus > Taudactylus pleione. Next base: position 3,604,422 of record JAUIMM010000068.1, read on the forward strand.
GGGGGAGTTGGATTTAAGAGGCTGGTAGGACAGGACACACTGTCCTCACCATATGCCTCCCTTTGGTCTATAGACAGACAGCATAACCATTCCTATTTTTCAATAATCCAGATGTGAAAAGATGAATAATGGTGTTTGTTGCAGTGATAGCAGAAATTGAATTCACTTGTAAATCTGTAAACAAGAAATAAAGGAATGGAGTTTCAATACACTAATGCAATACAAACATGACAAGACAACATAACCGAACTGTGAGCTGATCTACTGATGGCAGATCTAGGTCAAAGTACTTACCATGGATGCTGTGCTCAGGGTTGAAATTTATATGCATCTGTTTGCTGGGACCATGTGAGAAACTAAGATGGATACCCTCACAATCCTCTACACAGAGTGCATTAGGAACTAACTAAGGAAGCCTGTAAAGTCCAAGCTGCTATCAGACTGACCACTTGTTTGAGCTTACACATAACAAATGCATAGAACAAACATTATGCCAAAGCTATGACGCTCCCTGTCTGGTATCAACTGGTACCACAATTAAATCTTAAAGGGTAACAACAGGTTCAGTTCAGATACTGGTCTAAGAAACAACTTAGTCTATTCCTGCTTGTAGACTTCTTGACCTCGACATTACAGACCTTACTTTCTTTGCTTGGGAATGTTTTAGTGACCAGACCTAAGTTAGGTTTGTCAACTTGCCACTTGGCTGAAAGGTAGAGATATACTGTCTGTTCCACTTGTCCCAAAAGGTGTCTGCAAGACTTTGTACTTGTCTCCATTGCCATTTGAATAAGTCTTTGGTGTTAAACTCTTCAGAAGGAGCATGGATAGTACTTTTTTTTGAGTAAGAAGAGTAGCAGGAGTAAGCAGAAGTGGATCTTCTTGGTTATTAGAAACCAAATTTAAGGGTGTGAAATTGACAATAGCTGAGATTTTGGTATAGAATGTAGACACTTTTGGATAGATTTTGATCTGAGTCTGCAGGGGGTTATGTAATAGGGTGCGATCTGCTGCCTCTGCGGGTTCTCCTGCCAGTCTTCCCGTATTTTTAAAGCTGCAATCATTTTAAAGGCAAAACCAGCTTGGTTTTGGCTTTAAAATAATTTTAAAAAGTGCAGGGAGATTTAGATTTGAGATTTAGATTTGTCCTAGTTCAAATCTATATTGCAGGGTACAAATAAAGCTGTCCTACATTTTTGGGCTGCATGCAGAAGCAGCCTGCATTTGCCCTGCAAACAAAACATATGTATTTGCTCCCCTTGCATTGCAACAGATAGTCCCATAAAAGCCCAAGCCTACGTTGAGCTTGTAGAGAATCAGTTTCCAAGGGGCCTATTCATCAACACTACAATAACGTTTTTAAGGACATTTTCCTTAAATAACGTTATTTTGGTATTCATGAACAGACTTAGCACAGGAGATATCACAGATATCTCCTTACTAAGTTCCCCTGCGTTAATTTCCACACTCCCCATACATTAGTATGGGGATGTGGAAATTGTGGTATTCATCAAATTCCGAAAATTATGAATTTTCGGAATTTGATGCAGTTACTATTCGCCACTGTGAGGTGGCGAATAGCAGAATCGACTTACCTGTATCCACGTGTGCAGGTCCCCCGACGAGTCCCTCCGGCGCTCTGCTCCGTCCTCAGGCTCCGGAGGCTGGTCGGACATGTGTGCTCCCCAGCAGAGCACAAGAAAGTTTAGAAAAAGAAAAAAAAATATATATATTTTTTCTAATCTGTCATGTGGTCTGCTGGGAAACCACATGACAGACCAGCAGGACGGAGCCGGAGGCTGCTGCGCGGACAGGTAAGTCGGGGGGGGGGAAGAGGTGAGCGGAGGGGGGTGGGGGGGTACACAAACTTAACGCATCTGTAGGCAGTGCTGCGCATGCGCTGGTTTTACAGATGTAACAGCGCATGCGCAGCACTGTTTCCAGATGCGATAAGGTAGTGTAGGCAGGGAAAAGTATCTATTTCCTGAAAAGCTGTCATCGCAAAAATGACAGCTTTTCGGAATAGATACTTATGGAGAGGTGGAATGATGAATTCCACCTATAATTAGGTAGAACTCCATGCGAGTTCTAAACCTAATTATCTCCATCAAATTTTTAGGTTTAATGAATAGGCCCCCAAATCCCTAATCACTAGTATGATCTTGGGAAGGAAAAGATTCCATTACTCCTTTGTTGTTGGAAGCTACTTTTGAAGCCTGAGATTTGAACAGGCATTCCTGTGGTCTCTTGAGGTAGCTGATCACGGTCTCATCTGTTGGCAAAGATTTTAAGCAGTCATCCACGTAGAAATCTTTTCTGTGAGTTGTCTAATATCTGTACTCATACTACGAAATGTTTGTTGTTAAGTTGTCTGGTCCTGTCAGGAGAACGTTATTTAGGGAGATAGCTTTGAATTTGGCATTCGACTCAAACATGATTCTAATCTGACTTAGTTTATTTGGGTGCTATACTCCAAATATTATCAGATACCAGCATTCCTCTGTATCTCTGAGGATGAGATCTAGCTTGGCGTGACCATTCTCAAATGTTTTGCCCATGAAAGAAAAGAAGTAATCTCTCATCCCTGGTTTCTTGTGAAAGTTGCATGTAAGCTAAGAGAAACACTTACAGTAAGTACTTGTTTTCTATTGTTAAGTAAGCAATGTCTGTGAGCAGGGCCGTAGCTAGGGTAGTGTGGCTGGTGCCATCGCACAGGGCGCCACAGGTAAGGGGGCGCTGTTTGGGCCTGTCAAATTTCTGTTTATTATCATTCTTGCTTGTAGCTTCCTCTTATTTCATCCCCAGCATCTCCTGGCCTCTCCTATCTCTTCCCTGGCCCTTCCCCATGAAGCCATGGCCCTTATTTGGGTGCATTATGGCCCTTTGAAAAATGAGGGGGGCGCCAATGCTCTTTCTGGCCCAGGGCACCAAAAAGTCTAGTTACGGCTCTGTGAGTTGTACAGGGCAGAGGTGCAACCCAGCTGTTTGCCTCATCTTTGACTAGTCTGTTCTCCATTAGTCACAAGAATAGTTTGTCCTCATGCTTCTTTATTCTTTGGAAGACTGCACAGCCCTAATCATCTTGGTAGCTTCCACAGACGTGGTTGTTACTAGGGGAGTCTATGACAGGACATTGCTGCAGTTCCTTTATGAGGAAGTGATTTTGACATAGCTGGAAAAAAGAATGTCACATTTCTAAAGTACAGGTAGCATGCTGTTAATAGAAACTGGCTTGTGTACATCTCCTAAACATATGTCTCCTATTATGACCCATCCTGGTCTAGTCGTTGAGCATAAGGTGCATTGTGCGGACCATTAATTGGACTTCTGACTTTGTAGACTAACATATCTTTTCCTATGAGCAGAATTATCTAGGCTTGTTCCAGGTCTGATATCAGAGGTGCTATACGGTTGAAATGTTTATGATAGATAGATGCTTTTGGTGTAGGAATTTTAGACCTATTATCTTATCTGGGATCTGGTTGCATTCAGTGATAGTTGGTAGGGGAAGTCATGTCTATACGTCTATGGACTTAATAGCTCTTCTCCCTGTTGTCTCAAAACTCCATGCACAAGTCTTAAAGACGTCAGGAGTGCTGGAGCCTTTGAGACTAAAGATCTCACAAAAGGTTGATATGGCTAGACTTGTTACTTTGATCATCTAGGATTGCATAAAGTTTGAAAGCTTTGTCTGGCTGGCCTTTAGGGTAGACTTATGCTAAACAGATTTTGGAACAAGATCTGCTGCTTATGGCTTCTCTGGAGACTTTAGTACATTGTGAAATGATCTCTGGTGTGACTGCAGTAATGTCCCTTTTCTCTCCACTGTGCTGCCGCCATGCCCAGTGCCACAGTGACTGTGTAGTAAAGTCCATGGGGGAGGCCCAGGGTATAGAATGGGCTGTGACATTCTGTGCAGTTATCACTAACCTCATAATCCTTGGCGAAGTGAAATGTTGAAGAGCAGCACTTGAATATTCAGAGCAAATGACAGGGATTCTTACTGTAATCTTCAATCTGTCACTTGAACAATGCATTGTTCCAAAATGCTTTAAATCAAAAATAATTTTTCCAGTCCCTAAAAATAACAAGGCTTGTGATAGATTATCGTCCATTTTTACGGATGTCTTTATAATGAAGTGTCTTGAGCGACTGGTGATAGGTCATATTAAATCGAATGCAGGCTACTTTTGACCCACGCCAGCTTCCATATAGAGCAAATAGATCTACAGTAGATGCTGCTCTGACTTTATTACATCAGGTCCTGACTCACCTAGACACAAAAGATTCTAATGTAAGGGTCCTTTTTATAGACTATAGTTCAGCATTTAATATTGTTATCCCAGATACTATTGTGTCCAAATGATTACACTTTGGCATAAATAGTTTTATATGTAAATGGATTTTAGACGATTTTCGAGAGCCTCCCAGCAGTTCTGGGGGAGTAGGCAAGTATATGTTGAGGTGGTTGAGTCTTTCAGATTTTTAGGGTTATTTATTATGAATGATCTGTCATGGACACTACATATTAATATAGCGATTATTTTTCCTGAGAAAAATGCAGGCATCGGGTATGAGTAAGGTCAGTACATTTAATTGTTAAAGCTGTGTTGTGGAGAGTGTCTTGACCTATGGCATTGTCGTTTGGTATGGAAATTGCACAGCCACTGAGTGGAGATTCTTGGAAATGGTGGTCAAGACAGCAGGGCGTGTAATTGGTCTACAGTTGCCAAGTGTCCACGCAATCTATGAAAAGAGAATTTTAAGGGGGATACTGAATGATGCATTCCATCCAAGCTATGGTTATTCAGTTTATTACCTCTGAATTGATGGTATAGGTCTATATTATGTTGCACCACTCCATTAAAAAAGTTTTTTTACCAACAGTTAGCAATAGGCTAAATAGTAAATAGTGCACTGTGATGAAGGTTTTAGGTAATGTTTTTTTTCCTTGTTTTTATGATTGTGGATTGTTTTGTTGAAATGGCATATATTGTGAGTTTGTTAATGATAATAGTATTATTAATTGATATTTGTAGCAGATGCCATTTTGTCTCTGAAGGCTCTGCTGTCACATATCGGGGTCTTAGCCTTACTTACCTTGGTCATCAGTGTTGTCTTCCTGTGATCCATACATCCCCTGGATGTCTATAACATGCCTGATCACTGCATTATCAGATGTAAGCAGTCTAGCTGCAAGGCACTATCTGCCCTTGACTTTGCCACCTACTTTACATCTTGAATTGACTCCATACGTCAGGACATCATATCCCACCAGACCCTCGGCACCCCACCCCCTTCTTTGTCAGCCCCTCCCCATCCATCTCACCAACTCTGACTTTTTTCCCTGTATCCGGAGATGAAGTTATGGCCCTCATCCGTTCTTCACCCCACTCCACCCTCTTGATCCTATTCCCCCTGCCTTCTCCACTAGCTCTCTCCTTCTGAATGCTCCCATCTTGCCCACCTCCTCACTCTCTTCCTTTCTTCATGCACTGCCTGACATTCAAGCATGCCCTTGTTTCCCCATTTTTAATAAACCTACTCTTGATCCTAACACTCTCTCCAACTACCGACCCATCTCTCTCCTCCCCTTTGCCTCCAAACTACTTAAGCGTATAGTTTACAACCGCCTTTCTTTCCTTCCACTCCCTGCTTGACCCATTTCAGTCTGGCTTCCGTACTCTCCACTCCACTGGAACTGCCCTGATGAAAGTCACCAATAACCTCCTTGCTGCCATTCCAAGGGCCATTACTCTCTGCTCACTCTTCTTGACCTCTCTGCTGCTTTTGACACTGTGGACCACTCTCTCCTCCTCCAAATCCTTTACTACCTTGATCTACATGATACTGCCGTCTCCTGGCTGTCCTCCTACCTCTCTGTCTCCTTTTATAGCTCTACTTCCCCTGCACTTCCACTAATAGTAGGTGTCCCCCAATGTCCTGTTCTTGGACATCCCCTATTCTCCCTCTATAAGTCCTCTTTAAGTAAGCTCAACAGCTTTTTTGACCTACAATATCATCTCTATGCTGATGATATTCAGATCTACCTATCCTCCCCTGACTTGTCTCCCTGTCTCCCCATTCGTATCTCTAATTGTCTCTCTGCTATGTCTTCCTGGATGTCCCAGCGATTTCTTAAACTTAGTATGTCTAAGACTAAACTGATCATCTTCCCATCCTCCCACATAACTTCACTTCCCACAATTTAATTATCTATGATGGCACAACCATCTCCTCTAGCCCCCAAGTGCGCTGTCTTGGAGTTATCCTTGACTCCTCCCTCACCGTCAAACCTCACATTCAGTACCTTTCGCAGTCCTATCGTTTGTACCTCAAAAATATTTCCAGGATCAGACCCTTTCTCACCCAGGATGCTAAGACCCTCATCCACTCACTGGTCATCTCCAGATTGGACTAATGTAATCTATTTGGCCTCCCTGACTCCCGCCTCTCTCCACTCCAATCTGTCCTAAATGCTGCTGCCAGGCCAAACATTCTACATCTGCCTCCTCTCTCCAAACGTTCTACATCTGCCTCCTCTCTCCTTCAAGCCCTACACAAGCTCCCCATCCCTTTCAGAACACAATTGAATCTTCTCAGACTCATCTACAAAGCCTTCTCCCTTTCCACTCCCAGTTACATCTCTGACCTTATCTCCCTTCACACTCCCGTCCACTAATGTATGCCACCTCTCCTACCAATTGATTATTTCTTCCTAAGACTGCCTCCAAGATTTTGCACGTGCTGCTACCTACCTCTGGAATTCTCTACCCCTCCCCTCACTTAGGACCTGATTCAGACTCCGTCGCTAAGAAGCGTTTGCTCGTAGCTGGCCGATGTTCACATTCTGCGCATGCGTATGCATTGTAGTGCATGTGCATGAACCAGTGTGAACGCTCAGGAAGCATTCGCTTGCTGCGCATAGACAGCCCAGCAGAGTGAGTGACAAGAGAAGCCGTTTGTGGGTGGTGACTGAGGCAGGCCACTAGAAACAGGGGAGTGGGCATGCGAATGCAGGCGTGCCTGAGCGTCTTAACGCCGTTTCAGAGGTGTGCATAATTAAGAGACAGTGTCATTGTACATGTCACCTGGCTGGATTTTACACTGAAGTGATCGCAGTGCTTGCGGCAGGGTATAGTCATCCTCAAGCGCTGCGATCTCGTCCGATGGTCCTCGATGTACCGATGGTTACATACACTTCCAGGAGATGACATGCGCAAGTGAGCATCTTAAGACAGGCTGGTGGGCGTCTGCATACGCAAAGTGATCGCACGCCAAGACATAGTGGGTGTGCTTATACCTTACTGTGCAATCTCCTGCCTTGCTGGGTGTGTTCCAGATTTGATACGCTGGGTGCGAGCGAACGCATCTAGCGAGTGGGTCTGATTGAGCCCCTAAGTTCTCTGGGTCTCTGAGAACCTTTATTAGGTAATCTAGCAAAATTATCAATTATTTTGAATATTGTACATTCTATTATTTCTGGTAAACAGATCATTTTAAGGCCAGGCTCTGGGTGGTTTATAATGACAACTCTTAGGGGCCTATTCATCATCACTTAATTTATACAAAAGCAGGTGAAAAATAAAATTTTCACCTAATTTTGTATAATTTAAGTGTCAGGGTTATTAATCATTCATGTAACGCAGGAGATATCACAGATATCTCCTGGTCACAATTGTGCATCGATAATTTCCACATCCCCATGCTATAGTATGGGGATGTAGAAATTATGAAATTCATCAAGTTCCGAAAAAGCATTTTTTTTTCGGAACTTGACAGTGATGCTGAACGCCATCCTGAGATGGCGTACAGCACCTGCCACAGCAGAGGGATCTGAAAAGATCCCTCCATACTGTGTCCTCTTACCAGTCTGATGCTCCCTCCCGGCTCCCAGATCAGTCCTTCTGTGAGGGGGCGGTCAGCGGTGGCGGGGGTCCTACAGCGGGTCGCTGGTGTGATGGGGGGCGGGCCAAGTCTCTGGCAGCAGCTTAGCTGAGTAGGTCCCCCGCACAGCAGCAGCAAGGGGGAGCCACACAGTCTCCATCGGCTTGAACACGGGCAGTGAAAACTGAAGAGGGACAAGAGAAAAGTCTCTCTCTTCCGAAAAACTGCTTCGTAGAAACAGCAGTTTTTTGAAGTGATAGTTTAGGGCAGCAGTTATGATGAATACCGCCTAAACTGTGTTTGAACTCGCAGCAAGTTCAAACCATAATTATCACAAGTGATAATTATGTTTTGATGAATAGGTCCATCCTCTTACCGTGCTCAGCAGACTCATTTCCAAGCTAATTATTAAGAAGTCTATCTCTTCACTATATGAAAGAGATAGATAGGGGCCTATTCATCATTGAAGGCCATATGGCCTCCGATGATGAAGTATTGAACTTGCTGTGAGGCTTACTTAAGTATCCAACTCGCAGCAGGGGATAGATTACAGCGGAGCAATTCATCATTGCTCCGGTGAGGAGACAATTGCTCCGAAAAGCAGCTGTCCCTTCGGTTAGTATTGCAGCTACAGATGTAGCTGCGTTACTTACCTCCTCCCTGTCGGGCTAGCTACGCATGCATGACTCGAGGTCACGCAAGCGCACATTTGCCGGGGAGGGAGTGAGGAGGCGGTGGAGGGATCCGCTCGGATCCCTCTTCGCATCTCGGGAACTCCTTCCCATAGGAAGGAGCCGGGCTACGAGAGCAAGCGCTGTCTGAAGATGGCGCTAGTTCTTGGCAGCAAACTCTGGAAACTTTCAGTTTTCGGAGTTTGCTGAATACCAAGGGGGTCTTATCGGACCCCTGATGATGAATGGCCCGGTAACTTAAATATGTGGAAACTAGCATTTCCGCATGTTTAACGGGCCATTTATCTTTTGATGAATAGGCCCCTAAGCCTCAGATTGAATTTTGGAAGAAGTATTGCCAAGCTCTGAAGCTCTCAGGATGACCATTGAACTTTGAAAGTCCCTGTTTTACTAGTTCTCTTGGTTGGCTCCAGGATATGCTGTTGGTGTATTACCATAGTGGGTTAGTGGTGTACGTTCATACCCGGTCCCGGTTCATACCCGGCCCGGTAACTAAAATATGCGGAAACTAGCGTGTTACCGGACAATTTAGTTTTGATGAATAGGCCCCTCAAACACTTGGCGTGCAGGAGGGTTGTCTCTTGTGGGTTCATCCTGTGTAGAGTTCTCCTGCTTATAAATTTGGAGTTTGTCGCATGACTGTGTAGGGACTGCTGTATTGCCGTATGCAGGTGTCCTTATCTGTTACCATCCTGTCATGCTTCTTTTACACATGCACAAACCTTAAAATAGCCATGCCTAATAAATGCCATGAGCACATGCAGGTACTGTGGCATTATTTATGCTCAATCTTGGTACTTTGAACAAATTGATTTGAACTGCTTTTAAAAGATTACCCCTATCTCTTTATAATAAGTAATAAAGCATCATTTCTAATTCTACATATTGCACATTGTCATTAAATGAATATAATTTTGGTGATATACGAGAGATAATGATTTAGATATACTGAAAGGCCCACGGTGTCATTTCTGCCCTCCACAATTGTATGTAATAACAGCATCTCTGTATTATTACAAACTGAAGTACGAGTCCTGTGGAAGTTAAGTAATTGACGTTGGCTCAGAACTAGGTCATTTATTCATCAAGGACCACTACTCTCTAATGCTTAAAATATATACTGATATTATTAACCTGTATTTCTGTAAATGCTTATTGCACTCATTGTTCCAGGAAAGTTAGCAAGTTGTTATCATGAGAGATTACTGATCTCTGTGTGACTTTTGAGTTTACTCACATATAGTTTAGAATTCCTTTATGTATCACTGTTTCAAATAGAGTGATGTCACACATAGCGGAAACTGAACCTACCTGCTGAGTGCTCTCCAACAAACAGACCCGGGGTGAATTAAAACTGGAAATAATGAAAGGGCAAAAGCTGTTTATTCTTCTATTGTAGAGTTGCCCGCCTATATTTATTTCTGCAGCTGAATCTACATTCTTTTTTGCCTACTCCCTTTCTCCACAAATTCCAAAATGTCATTACATTTTCTAGGACAAGATGTACTAATGAGAGTGTAGCATGTGCATTTTCTGACGTGTCCACACAGTCTTTTTTTTTAATTATTTGTTCTTATTGATTTCCAAAATGTAAATATGTATACAGAACAATAAGGAAAAGAAACACTATCAAAAATGGGGATGGGAGGAGAAATTGTGATAGGAAAAGGGAAGAGGGGAGTGGGGGACCCCCCATGTGGAACTACAATATACATGCAATTAATTACACGGATATAGAATGTATAGAATACAAAATACCCAAGTATGGGAGTACCAGAACACAAATCTGCCAAACATCACCTGAGACATGCAGAGTGTACTTATGTAATATATGTGTGCCAATGAAACCACTTTATGATAGAAGAGGATGGAGATTTCGACAGTACCTGGAATATGGAGGTAACCAAACATTGAACCCTACTTTCGCTACACCATAAGGTATATGAAGAATGGATTAGGTAGTGGAAGACACTGACACATTCCGCTATCAGTAGGAGAACCCCCACAAGCTTGGTACTAGGTTCCCTGCTCTTCTCTACTTATACTATTTCTCTAATAAGCTCCCAAGTATCAAATGTATGCAAATGCAAATGACAAATGTATCCTCTGTGGATCTCTTACCATCTGTGTTGGCTTACCTTATTAAGGGGCAGGTTCAGTTGTACTTGTACATTTTTTTGCATATTACAGTAGGGTGATCCTGCTCACACCTTCTTGAATTGTTTGTGTTTTTATTGCCTGTACTTTACTAAATCCAATTTAAAAATACTTCTACTAAAATACAAAGCGTCACCAACATACATTTCTTCATTTGTCTCAAAATATCTTCCAACTTGATCGCTTCACTCTCACCTCTCACCCATAGTCATTCCTTGTTACAGCAGGGCCGAAACTAGGATTTTTGTCACCTGGAGAAAGATAGTAATTTGGCGACCCCCCCTCCCCAACAAAAAAACAAAGTGCATTCCCGAAAAGGGTGTGTGGCTTCGTGACACAGAAATCACAGTAATGCCCCTTACACATTATGCCACACAGTAATGTCCTTGCACATTATGCCACACAGTATAATGCCACTTGCACATTATACCACACAGTAATGCCCCTTGCACATTATGCCACACAGTAATGCCCCTTACACATTATGCCACACAGTAATGTCCCTTACACATTATGCCACACAGTAATGTCCCTTACACATTATGCCACACAGTAATGCCCCTTACACATTATTCCACACAGTAATGCCCCTTATAACACATTATGCCCCTCCCCCTCTAGCAACCTCTCACCTTTCCCCTCTATCAGCCTCTTACCCTTCCTTCAGCCCCTCCAGCAGCCTCTTGCCTTGCCCCACAGTGTGACTGTATCAGCAGGTGTTGATTTGGAGCCACAGTGGCAGGCAGCTGTCCGCAGCCCTTGATAGACACAGTGCTGCAGTCACTCTAATGTGGTGCTGGTCGTGAGCCATTCAGAGCTCACAGACCGGCAGACGCTGCTGATAGGTTGCTGGTCCGTGAGCTCCTATTAGCCCGCGATCTGCGCCACCTTAGAATGACTGCAACGCTGTGTCACTCTCTCAAGAGGTACTATGGGCAGCTCCAAATCAACACCTGTAGCCACCTGGACCCCCTGTCTCCTCGGCAGCCCATTCAAGTCCGGCAACCGATGCATGTGCAGCCCTAGCCCCCCCATAGTTGTGGCCCTGGTTACAGACTTCCTTTTAGGCTGCACCTACTATGAGGAATTCCATCTCTTCTAAAACCGGACTTTACCCAGTTTCCAAAACTTCAAAGGCTATTCAACCCGGTAAACAACCCTCTGCCCAGTTCATACAACATTTACACTTTTCCTTCTATACTAAAGCAACCTCACTGAGCACATTTTCCCAAACGCAATCTGGCTGGACCAATATGTATAGTGGGTATTGAGTCATAATAGAAAATGACTCAGAAAAAAGAAATTTCCTTTTTTGATGCACTCTTGTTACCTAATAATTAGTACATTGAATATCAGTACAGTATAAAACTTAACTTTTAATTATTGGACAAACAAACACAACAAAAGACATACATACAAAAAATCAATATGTACCATACTTACCAACTCTCCCTGATTATCAGGGATACTCCCTGAAATAGTAGCAATCTCCCTGAGGAGTCCAGTAAACTCCCTGATTGCACCTTACCCCCATTATGAAGCTGTTATATATAAAAAAAGATATATATATACACATTCAAATGGGATCATCAGTGCCATTTCCCTGCACTGGTTATTAGGTACAATTGGCCCGATTCAGACCTGCTCGCTAGGATGCGTTCGCTCGTAGCCTGCCGATGTTTGCAAACTGCGCATGCTTATAAGTCACAGTGCGCGTGTGCAAACCAGTCCATGCGACAGCAGACAGACGGCCCGCTGGAATGAGTGACAGGACAAGCCGTTTGTGGGTGGTGACAGAGGTTGGTCGATGGAAAGGGGGGGTGGTGGTGCGAACGCAGGCATGTCTGTGCGGCTTAACGCAGTTTCAGAGGTGTGCATAATTGAGCATAATACACGTCACATGGCTGAATTACACACTGAAGCACTCGCAGTGCTTGCGGTAGGGTATTGTCAGCCACAAGTGCTGCGTATGGGTCCGATGTTACCAATTGTTTAACACCCTTCCTGGAGATGACATGTATTACTAATGGAAAGTGGGCGTCTTAAGACAGGCTGGTGGGCATCTAAATACACACCGCGATCGCACGCCAAGACATAGTGGATGTGCTAATGTCTTGCTGTTCGATTGCGGGATTTGCATACTGTGGCAACTGACGGCTGCGAGCGAACGCATCTACCGAGCGGGTCTGAATCAGGCCCAATGATCCCTATGGCTACATGCATTTTTCATATAAGGTTTCTTGTGGCCACTTATATGGAGCCCCTTGTAAAACACAATACATGAGCAAGCCCTAAAAAGTATCAGTGTATTATCATCAACAAGTAGATCTTTCTAACTGCTTTGGGACCCGTTTACAGGGGCATATTTATAATGGGTGCAGGGTGTGTGGTACACGGGCCCCTGGGTCCACACCCTGCACCCATACTTTTTTCATACTTACCATGGCCATTTTTCCGGTGTTTTGCGCATACACAGTAGGAAATCACTGGGAAAATGGCTGCCATGCCATTTTCCAGGTAAACTGCATATATGCAGTAGACTCCTGGCACACTCTAGTTCCTGGAGTCTACTGCTGCTATCAGTTCACTGACGGCAGCCGGGGAGACAGGAGGGAGCCCTGGATGGGGAGTGAACACGGGACCCCTCCTCTCTTAATACGCCCCTGCCCGTTTACTTTTGGAAGTAAAATTTATGACTCACCTCTCAGATATTGCAGCACAAGTCCACTTCAATGCCATGCTCATACAGTAGGTTTTACTTTCACAGTCTCCATTAAATGCTTTTCCAAAGTAGGCAAGTATGATATGTACTATGCAGCACTTAACATCTTGCATTAAACTCCTATTTTTCTATAAAACACCAATACAAATCCAATTTTGTGGCGATGTTTTGGAATAATCAAAATCTCATCTGGTGAGATTAATGAGCCACAGAACAAGGTATAATATGCAAGGTAAATCTGTCACAGGGGAGAGGTGGGGGCAAGAAATGTGTCATGTACAAGGGCTGGGAAATATGTTACAGAGAGAAGGAGCCGGGAAGAAATGTGTTACTACAGAGAGGGAGGGAAATGTGTTACTAGAGCATAAAGGGGTGTGTTACTGCAAAGGTAAGGGAGGAATGGGAAACAGTCGGGAAGCCGATGGACGGAATCCCGACCGCTGTCTTCCCGACTGTATAATCCCGGCAAGGGATCCCGACACCAGGCTTACCGATCAAATGTAAGCCGGGCGACTGGCGCGGACAGCCGTGGGGTGGGGGAGGGTTAGGTCATACTTGCCGACATTTCGGCAGGGGAATCCGGGAGGGGGCTGGCAGGTCCGTCCAGCAGGGAGGATGGGGGCGGGTCAAATAGGCGGAGCGAGGGCGTGCCGACGCGATCGCGTCATAGTGGCCCCGCCCCCCGCTTTATAATGCCAATATTACTGGCATTATAAGGCAGGGGGCGGGGTTACGAAGACGTGATTCAGCACGAATCGCGTCATCAAACCGCCCGATTTTGCAGCTGGTGCGGGGATTTCCGGGGGACTTGCCTAGTCTTGCGGGGTGTCGGGAGCGGCACCCGATTTTCGGGAGGCTCCCGACAGTCCCGGGAGAGTAGGCAAGTATGGGTTAGGTTTAGGCACTTAGAGGGGGGATTAGGGTTAGGCACTTAGGGGGGAGGTTAGGCTTAGGCACCCCTAATGGAGGGTTAGGGTTGGGGGGGGAATTAGGTTAGTTTATACGTACCTTAAGACGATCAGGATTTCCTCCTCTGCCGGGATGCCTCTGTCGGGATAAGAACCGCCGGCCATATCATACTGAATCCGGGAGGAATGTGTCAAAAGGGAAGAAAGATGTAAGGGGGTTGTTACATACAGAATCAGACTGACTCTCTGGGTATCCCGGGACAATGCTTAAGGACAACCAGGAGATACGGCGATGCATTGTAACAATATTTTGCATCACCGCACACACTGCACGATCCGCTGTACAACGGTGCAATATATTGTTACATGTGTAATGTAACCTATACCGCATTGTCCGTGGCATCGTCCCATTTGAAGTGCAGCACATCCGATGGGAAGATGTGAAGACCCAATTCATTACAATAATTTGGTGGTTTTCAGGGTACACACTATACAATAGTCATTCCACTCTCCAGCTGCTCCTGCACATACTATCGGCATAGCTGACGTCACAATCAGCTACAAGTGCAGAGAGTCAGGAGCCTGTAATCATTGTCCCAGAATGCTCAGACTCAACAGCTCCCAGAAATACCTCAGTGATCCAGTTCGATTCTGACAAGTAATTGTGTTACAGGGGAGGATAGTGGAAGCAATGTATTACGTTAAAGGTGAGGTGGTGGGGGGGGGGGGTATATTGGGCAGGGAAATGTTCTACAGGTGAAGAAGTGGAAAGATATGTGTTATTATAGTAGAATGTGGGGGAGTGTTAAAGTTGAAGAATGGGGAAGAAATATATTATTACAGAGGTGACATGGGGAAGTACTACAGGTAAGTAATGGGGTACAAATGTGTTACAGGGAAGGTATGGGGCCAAATATATTACATAGGTAAGAAGTGGGCCAAAATTTGTTATAGGGAAGGGACTTGTGACTCTGCCCCCGAAGTTGCTACGGCATGCCCACACAATTCAATTACTGAGGGGGCAATGCTGACCGGTATGGCAGGACTACAAAGAGTGTCCTCTTTAGCCGAAAAACATTCAACATATTTGGAGCCCTCTTCGTTGTCTATTTGCTAATACCCAGTCTTGTTTGATTATTGTGTTTGGTCACAATTATAAAGTGCTGCAGAGTATACTGGTGTTATATTAATAAACCTTATAATAATAGTACAAATGTCTTGTATTCTCATAATTTGGAATATATGAAAATTTACTTTTTTATGAACGTTAATAATGGACCTATATTGCCCAACCTGCATCATAAGTTTAGTAATGTGTTGTTTACCTTACTAGAGTTTAACCAATTAGTAAATGGTTCCTACCAAGAAGTTATGAGCAGGAACTGCACATAATCAATGAAATAACTTGTGGACATAATATTGTCTCAGTTTTGGGAGGGCAGCTCAAATTGAAGGGTTCTGTCTGCCAGCCTGGTTCCAGACTGCATTGTCTTCATAGGCCTAGCAGTACCATTCTGCACTGCACATGCTTTGAAAGGATAGGGTATTTTAGGCTGGGCATGTCCGTATAACATGGAACTGTGCTCCTTTTCATTCTATCATGTGACACTACACATTGCTTTTCCCTCTCCAGCCACTAGAGATGTTAGCTATGTATTTTTAAGCAATGATCCTTACCATCAATAATAATTGCTTTGTTTCCTTATCTGTGTGACTACAGAAAATCTTTGTTTTGACACAATGGGTTTGCTGGTTCTGATCATGCTGCTGAGTTTCTCTGCTCCACAAGCCACCTGTGCAGACTGTGTGTCCTGGTGCTTCTCCTGTGCCCTGCAGACCCAACTCGCCAGCACTCCCTTCAATCCTCTGGTAAGTTTCCTATAGGTAGGTAGCTGTATGCTGAAAGACTGAGCACAAGTAGGGGAGTTTTAATTCATAAGCGATCTTTCTTTGTTGTTGTTATTCATTGGAGCAAAAGATAAAATAAAAGACAAACAGAAGGCTATATCACAATAAAACTGAATACAGAACAGAATGATAACAAAAGATATTTAGGTACAAAGTAGCACCTTCAACCCAGACACGGTCGACAATCCACTTCAATTGTTTCAGGAATACCTCTTGGTATGAAGCACGATTATTGTTGGAGGACCCCCTGGTTCTGCTGCTCTCTGCCACACAAGTTTACTGTTTGGTGACTCTGATGGTTGAAGTTCAACCATCAGAGTCACCAAACAGTAAACTAAACACTTTGTGTGGCAGAGAGCACAAATCTGTTGTCTAAGAGACAATAAATCCATCCCACAATTTGGATGTAAGTAGGCAATCTTTGCCTCTTTATGTAATGATGTTTCAAGCCTTTGGTGTACCTATAATGGATGCAGGGTGTGTGGTGCACATGGGCCGCTGAGTCCAGGGGGGGGGCCCACACAGCACACCCTACACCCATATCATGATACTTTTCTCTCCGGAGTCCCACGTCAGCCGGCGCTGCAGCAGAAACCCTCTACTCTCTTAAACCGCCTCTGTTCCAAGCCAATCCATTCGGATAGAGGATCCCCACTAGTTCAAATATGCAGTATACATTTATGGGCTACCACCAAGTCATTCATAACAATTTTATACCCCCACCTAACAATTGAAAATTAACATGAGGCATGCCCGATGTTGCCTATTCCGCAGAGGTATGGGGCTCCATAGCAAACTTTCCGCAGGGGCCCCATAGGTCTAGCTATGCTCCCCGTCATCCCCCCCACCCTTCAGTCCCACACTCTTTACCTCTTGAGCCAGGTGCGCTGCTCCATCTCTCCTCACTGAAGATGGGAGGAGGTGTGGCCGTGGTCCGAGGATCCACGCGTCCTCCCAGCATCTGTGAGTGAGAGATGTATCAGAGGGATGGGGCCCGCTGCGCTGATGATCCGTACAACTGTTTCCTAGTCATAGGCTGCAGAGTGCCTGTGACTAAAAAGCAGTTTACTGCACGGAGCATCAGTGGCTTCTCTTTTTGTAATGCTGCTGATGTGAGTTGGGTTCAGTGGGAGGCGAGCCCTGGAGGTGCTGCGGGCATCATAGCAACCACACGCCCTGCACCCACGGTAGTTACCAGTGGCGTAACTAGGGTATTTGGAGCCCAGGGCAACTGTAAAAATTCCCCCCCCCCCCCCCTATGTGCGCGCGCCGAAAAATGGGCGTGGTAACTTAAAAATGGGGCGTGTTAACATGACACACCCCTTTATCATCACATCTTGCTTAGAATCAGCTGCGTTGTTTCACACTTCTCAGCTTCTCGGCGCTGCACATGACTCTCACATCCAATCCTGCTAGCGCTCCCTATCTAAACTGCTCACTGCCACCTGTCCTTTGCTAGTACAAGTCTCCTAGGACTCCTGGGGCCAAATGTAATAGGGTAAAAGTTTAGAAAATGTGAGAATTTAGCAGTAAACTCTCACAATGGTCAAGTTTTATCTTCAAAATTTGAAAACATCTGGACGGGAGTTTAAATCATGACAGTTTTTTTAGTCTAAAAATGTATGAGTTTGCAGGTTCTCGGACTGTATTACTTTGGCCAAGTTTAAAAAGTGTCAGAGTTTACTGCTAAACTCTCACATTTTCTAAACGATCACCCTATTACATTTGGCCCCTGGTCTCCTGTGACAGAAGCAGTTCCCAGCTCCTGAGTTCCAGCATCTGTACTACTCTCTTCGTTACTGCTTTAACTTTCAGTAGATTCAGACCTTCAGCTGCGCTTACCATTCTGCAACAAAAGGCCCCCATACATCAGAGATGGATTGCAGCAATCGTGCAATTTGCAATCGATTGTGTATAAAAATCTGCAATGTATGGGCTTCACAAATCGCAGATTGCAACCAAAAAATGATTGGAATTGTTTAATCAGATTGTCCAACATGTTGGATTTCACAGATCGATTGGGGCTGTAGATTGCTAGTGTATGGACATGATCAGCAGATTTGCAGACCGTTAATAGTAAAATTATGGGCCTTTCAAGATTGTCCGATCTGTGTTTGCTGCAATCGATCTGCAAATCACTGAAAAAGATCTGTAGTGTATGGGCGCAGATTGCTAGATTGGGAAATCCTAAGATCGGGCAATAAATCTTCAAATTGTTCAATTGTGGTTTTCAGATTGCTGATATATGGGGGCCTTAAGAGTTACCATCTGCTCACCTATTGTAATTAGTGCTACCTTTTACCAGTGGGCAGTCTGTCTTCAGCAGCAAGAATGTAATCATCACTACAGTCTGATATACCTAGCCTCCTGCATGTAGTCTGTCCCACCTATACCACCTGTATTCAAGAGCTGCTACAGACTGTTTATTCCTTCAGCTGTTATCTGCAGACAAACATACAAATAGATTGTCACAGACTGATCCATCCAGTACTCCATTGTACTCTCATGTACTAAGCTGTTAAAGGTATAGCTACCTCTGCCAGATAGCATACTTACAGCAGACCTAGATTTGCTCTGTTCTCCTATATCATACGAGAACAGGTGCAGGTATACTCGTACAGGTATACTGAATGAGAAGTGTTATTCAACCACCTTGTTTCAATCACTCTGAATCTAGTCAGTCATGCCCTGCGGGCCCAGTTTTAGGTATTATACAAACTCTGAATCTGACAGAGTCAATGGAAGGAACAGTGAATGATTACAATTAAGATTACAATATTAACGCGTGTAGTGGAACACCTGTCACAGACATTAGCAAAAGATTTTGTACAACTTCATCTGCATTCTCATGTATATAATAATGTATATTGACAACAAATGCTGATCTGGCAAAAATGACTGGTCAATAAGGGAATTTGTGTAGAGATCAATCCCAATCAACCAATCATGCAAAATGCCAGCATGGCTACATGACTTCATATTGGGGAGGTTAATGCCACCATTAGCCAGAGTCTGCTTAAGTTCCCACAACCCAATTCTCAGGCGTTTAACACGCCTTCTAAAATTTTATATTTCTAAAGGCCCCATTTAACAATTTCTTATCCACAAGAGGATCGGTAGCATCTGCATCTGATCTAAAAGCTTAGGAAATACAAATTTTAAGCAAATGTATTCTTCCTAGATATGAAAGCATTAAACGCTTCCATCGGGACAATTCCCCGACCACATCTCGGATAAGTCGCCTCATATTGAGGTCATAAAGGTCATGAATAGTTGTTGACAAAGCGACCCCCAAATATTTAAGTGATCTCATAACCCATGAGTTAGGGAGGGAGCGGCTCCAGGGGGGCATAGCCTTGGGGCTCAAGTGATTAATCTTAAACCCCAAGACTGTACCCAAACCGAGTCTGCGCATTAGGCAACAGAATGCTTTGACAGTGCAGCTTGTAATATTTAAAGTGTCAGGGGTCTATTTATCAAGCAGTGAAAAGTGTGGAGAAGTGGACCAGTGGACAAGTTGCCCATAGCAACCAATCAGCTTTAAAGTAGCATTTATCAAGTACAGTCTATAAAATAATAGGTAGGAGCCGATTGGTTGCTATGAGAAACGTCTCCACTGGTTCACTTCTCCACGCTTTTCACTGCTTAATAAATAGACCCCTTAGTCAGGTCCGATTCATAAACTCTATAAGAATTGTGCATAGCCATAGCCAGATGCAAGTTGTCCCATTTACACTAGTATCCTGCCCAAGTAGATGATATGTCCTCTTAGCACTACTTTGGAAGTTCCCCAATAGAGGATCGGATCTTTCCAGGGCTCTAAATTGACATCTGCAAATTCCATCTATTTAGAGATGAGAAACTGATGGAACTGTTTATACTGACCAAGAGAAGACGGTAATCTCCAAATCTCTAGAGACGCACCTGGAGATCGAGTATGGGGGACAAATGAAATGAGGACATGCAGGGTTATGTAATAGATGCCGATTTCACAGAGCCTTCTGTTTTTCTGCGAGATTGAGGCTAAATTTAAAGAAGCAATCAGTTAAAAGGCTGGTTCAGCCTTTCAACTAGCGATGTGCGCTGACCCCCGTGTTTTGGTTTTGGATCTGTATCTCCTTCGAGGTTTTGGATCTGGATTTGGTTTTGCAAAACCGCCCTTTCGTGTTTTGGTTTTAGATCTGTATTTTCTTCAAAAATTGATAAAAACAGCTAAAATCACATAATTTGGGCCTTTTTTTTGTTCCTACAGTATTATTAACCTCAATAACATTAATTTCCAGTAATTTCCAGTCAATTTTTACTACCTCACAGCTCATAATATTGTTCACCAACATAGGCCAAAGGCTGGCTGGCTAAACTAAGCAACCAACAGAGCAGCGGCACAAACACACAGCAGTTATTTCTGTTTACAAATGTTTTCCAAATTATTAATGTATTAGCAATAATCAATCAAACTAACTCGCAAATATGTTCAATAAAAAACAATACAACACAGCAATTTACTATAAATCGTGCGTGGAATATCCATGCTCAAAACAAGTAGTCTTAGTTAACGAGCAGCAACAAAAAATCCTAAACCATGTGTAAATAGCAACAGCAGACATGAATGCCCTCTACACAAGTGCACATGCCCCCAGCACATGCCTATTCTCAGTGCCCAATCTGTATTTCCCTCCTGGGGGTGCTGGTCCACTGAAGACTGGCACTCTGTACCCATGTAAAGCCCAGATGAACCGGCCTTTTTGTTGAGCATTCCCCCAAATCTCCCCAACCATAAAAAACAGTGCAGGGTACAGTGCGGGTCAGATACAGTACAGGGTACAGTGTGGGTCAGATACAGCGCGGGTCAGTTACAGTACAGCAGCGTTTTTCAACCACTGTGGCACTGCACAGAGTGGTTGTCAAATGTGCCGCGGCTGTCAGCTCAGAGCAGTTTAACTGTAGTGTGTTTTATTCCTGAGGAGGCCAATGTAGTGTGTTTTATTCCTTTGGAGGCCAATGTGTGTGTATTTTTTATATGTGGGAGCCCATGTTTGTGTTTTCATCACGCACACCGCATCGCCGGATAGCGTGCCTTGGCAATTTTACAATATGGTGTAGTGTGCCTCGAGTTGAAAATTTTGA
Source organism: Taudactylus pleione (assembly GCA_031769625.1). Classification (NCBI taxonomy): domain Eukaryota; kingdom Metazoa; phylum Chordata; class Amphibia; order Anura; family Myobatrachidae; genus Taudactylus; species Taudactylus pleione. The sequence continues at coordinate 3,625,823 of JAUIMM010000068.1, forward strand.
AAATCACTACAGTACAGGTTGGATACAGTACGGGTTGGATACAGTGCACGATATAGTGCGGGTCTGATATATGCGGGATACAGTGTGGGTTGGATACAGTGCAGGCCGAAATACAGGGCCCGATTCAGACACAGATACTACGCCGCGATCACACGCTATGGCCAATTGTTGCCTGTCTGCGCATGCGCGAGCCAGTCTATGCGATCGGGAAGCGATCGCATGGAGTACACAGACGGCCCGTTACTTTGAGTGACAGAATCTGCCGTTTGTGGGTGGTAACAGGGGAAGGTGCTGCGAATGCAGGCGTGTCTGAGCGTCAAAACGGCGTTTACAGGGCATACATAATGAATGTGGAGTGTCATTGTACACGTCACCTGGCTCTTTTTTTGGCTAAAGCACTCTCAGTGTTTGCGGTAGGAAAGGGTCTACCTCAATCACTGCGTTTGCCTTCGATGGTCCTCGATGTTCCCGAAGATTATGTGCGCTGCGAAGGTAAAGGGGGCGGCATTAGATCAGATTACGATCGCTTTGCTGCTGCACGCTAAGACATTAAGGGCGTTTCTTAAGTCAAGCCGTGCGATCGTGGAATTTGCATACCAGGCCCCTGATGGCTGCGTGTGATTGCGGCTTAGTGTCCAGGTCTGAAGTGGGCCCACAGTGCGGTATACTGTACAGTGTGGGTTGGATACAGTGCGGGTCTGATATAGTGTGGTATATATTGTGGGTTGGATACAGTGCAGGTCGGAAACAATGCGGGGTACAGTACATGACTGCTACAGTGCAATCTATACTGCAGGTCGGACACAGTGTGGGTTGGATACAGTGCAGGTCGGATGTTGGATACAGTGCTGGATACATTGTAGGTTAGATACAATGCAGGTTGGATATAGTGCAGTATACAGTGTGGGTTGGATACAGTGCAGGTCGGATACAGTGTGGGTTGGATACAGTGCAAGTCGGATACAGTGTGGATTAGATATACCAATAGTGCATTTACTGTGACAATGGTGTCGGTAGTGCGGGGGTGCTGACGGTGTCCTCAGCTAGAATGCCAGTAGTGTCCTAAGTGCGTGGGTGCTGGAGATGTCGGCAGTGTAGGGGTGTTGGTGGTGTCCTCAGTCTGGGAGTGCCGGCAGTGTCGGCAGTGCAGGGGGGGGGGCTTACAGTGTCCTCATTATGGGGGGCAGCAGGCCGGGGGTGCTGGCAGTGTCCTAAGTGCAGTGTGCTGGCAGTGTCAGCAAAGCGGGGGTGCCAGCGATGTCCTCAGTGCAGGGTGCCGGCAGTGTCCTCAGTGCAGGGGGTGCCGGCACCCTGCACTGAGTGTGAGGGTACCAGCAGTGTCGGCAGTGCGGAGATGCCGGCGGTGTCCTCCATGTGAGGGTACCGGCAGTATGTGGGGGACAGTGTCCTCAGTGCAGGGTGCCACCGGTGTCGGCAGAGCGGGGATGCCAGCGGTGTCCTCAGTTCAGGGGTGCTGGCGGTGTCAGTAGTGCAGGGGTGTCGGCAGTATCCTAAGTGCGTGTTTGCAGGCAGTGTCGGCAGTGTGAGGGTGCTGATGGTGTCCTCTGTACGGGGGCAGCAGTGCAGGGTGCTGGCAGTGTCCCCAGTGCAGGGTGCCGGCGGTGTCGGCAATGCGGGGGTGCAGGCAGCTGGGGGGAGCGGTGTCAGTGCGGGGGGATGGGTGACATCTTTCTTCCTCTTCATGTGGCCATTGAAATCTATGGGCAAGCGCTTATTGGCTGAGAGCTGTTACAGACAGCTCTCTTAGCCAATCAGCGGCAAGCCCATAGACTTCGATGGGACTTTGAAAATGGCTGCTCAAGGCAAAACTCCGAGATCCGACAGCGGTATCTCAAGGTTTTGCATCGATTAAGGATCCGGGGAGGACGGGGAGATCCGAGCTGTGTCTCGGATCCCCGAGGTTCAGGTGGGCTCGGTTCCCTGCGAATCTGGCCCGCTCATCTCTACTTTTAACGGATTGCTTCTTTAAATTTAGAATTTAGCTGCAATCTCGCAGAAAAACAACGGCTCCGTGAAATCGGCACCTATTACATAACCCCCATGGCTATAGATTACTATGCTACGTGTATCAGTACTACTGTAGGGATCAGATGATAAGCTATCAGCAGAAACTTCATTCTCGAAAAAGATCTGTGAATCAGGGAGTGGAAAGATCGTGTTCTACCAGTCAGGGTAAAGAGCCTTCAGGCATCACATAGGGCATGTATCTCAGGGGCCTATTCATCAACACTAACATAACGGTTTTAAGGTACATTTTCCTTAAATACCGTTGTTTTAGTATTCATTAAGTATCTTAACACAGGAGATATCACAGGAGGGGGAACGGGGGGTTGGAGGGGGTCACACAAAATTACCGCAGGTGTAGGCAGTGCTGCACATGCGCTGATTTTACAGATGTAAAAGCGCATGCGCAGCACAGAGGGACAACTATCTATTTCCTGAAAAGCTGTCATCACAAAAATGAGCACTGCACATGGGAGCAACTGCAGGAGCACTGCACATGGGAACAACTGCAGGAGCACTGCACATGGGAACAACTGCAGGAGCACTGCACATGGGAACAACTGCAGGAGCACTGCACATGGGAACAACTGCAGGAGCACTGCACATGGGAACAACTGCAGGAGCACTGCACATGGGAACAACTGCAGGGGCACTGCACATGGGAACAACTGCAGGGGCACTGCACATGGGAACAACTGCAGGAGCACTGCACATGGGAACAACTGCAGGAGCACTGCACATGGGAACAACTGCAGGAGCACTGCACATGGGAACAACTGCAGGGGCACTGCACATGGGAACAACTGCAGGAGCACTGCACATGGGAACAACTGCAGGAGCACTGCACATGGGAACAACTGCAGGAGCACTGCACATGGGAACAACTGCAGGAGCACTGCACATGGGAACAACTGCAGGAGCACTGCACATGGGAACAACTGCAGGGGCACTGCACATGGGAACAACTGCAGGAGCACTGCACATGGGAACAACTGCAGGAGCACTGCACATGGGAACAACTGCAGGAGCACTGCACATGGGAACAACTGCAGGAGCACTGCACATGGGAACAACTGCAGGAGCACTGCACATGGGAACAACTGCAGGAGCACTGCACATGGGAACAACTGCAGGAGCACTGCACATGGGAACAACTGCAGGAGCACTGCACATGGGAACAACTGCAGGGGCACTGCACATGGGAACAACTGCAGGGCCACTGCATATGGGCACAACTACAGGGGTACTGCACATGGGCACAACTACAGGGGCACTGCACATGGGAACAACTGCAGGGGCACTGCACATGGGAACAACTGCAGGGGCACTGCACATGGGAACAACTGCAGGAGCACTGCACATGGGAACAACTGCAGGAGCACTGCACATGGGAACAACTGCAGGAGCACTGCACATGGGAGCAACTGCAGGAGCACTGCACATGGGAACAACTGCAGGAGCACTGCACATGGGAACAACTGCAGGAGCACTGCACATGGGAACAACTGCAGGAGCACTGCACATGGGAACAACTGCAGGAGCACTGCACATGGGAACAACTGCAGGAGCACTGCACATGGGAACAACTGCAGGGGCACTGCACATGGGAACAACTGCAGGAGCACTGCACATGGGAACAACTGCAGGAGCACTGCACATGGGAACAACTGCAGGAGCACTGCACATGGGAACAACTACAGGGGTACTGCACATGGGCACAACTGCAGGGGCACTGCACATGGGAACAACTGCAGGGGCACTGCACATGGGAACAACTGCAGGGGCACTGCACATGGGAACAACTGCAGGGGCACTGCACATGGGAACAACTGCAGGAGCACTGCACATGGGAACAACTGCAGGGGCACTGCACATGGGAACAACTGCAGGGCCACTGCATATGGGCACAACTACAGGGGTACTGCACATGGGCACAACTACAGGGGCACTGCACATGGGAACAACTGCAGGGGCACTGCACATGGGAACAACTGCAGGGGCACTGCACATGGGAGCAACTGCAGGAGCACTGCACATGGGAACAACTGCAGGAGCACTGCACATGGGAACAACTGCAGGAGCACTGCACATGGGAACAACTGCAGGAGCACTGCACATGGGAACAACTGCAGGAGCACTGCACATGGGAACAACTGCAGGGGCACTGCACATGGGAACAACTGCAGGGGCACTGCACATGGGAACAACTGCAGGAGCACTGCACATGGGAACAACTGCAGGAGCACTGCACATGGGAACAACTGCAGGAGCACTGCACATGGGAACAACTGCAGGGGCACTGCACATGGGAACAACTGCAGGGCCACTGCATATGGGCACAACTACAGGGGTACTGCACATGGGCACAACTGCAGGGGCACTGCACATGGGAACAACTGCAGGGGCACTGCACATGGGAACAACTGCAGGGGCACTGCACATGGGAACAACTGCAGGGGCACTGCACATGGGAACAACTGCAGGGGCACTGCACATGGGAACAACTGCAGGAGCACTGCACATGGGAACAACTGCAGGAGCACTGCACATGGGAACAACTGCAGGAGCACTGCACATGGGAACAACTGCAGGGGCACTGCACATGGGAACAACTGCAGGGGCACTGCACATGGGAACAACTGCAGGAGCACTGCACATGGGAACAACTGCAGGAGCACTGCACATGGGAACAACTGCAGGAGCACTGCACATGGGAACAACTGCAGGGGCACTGCACATGGGAACAACTGCAGGGCCACTGCATATGGGCACAACTTCAGGGGTACTGCACATGGGCACAACTACAGGGGCACTGCACATGGGAACAACTGCAGGGGCACTGCACATGGGAACAACTGCAGGGGCACTGCACATGGGAACAACTGCAGGGGCACTGCACATGGGAACAACTGCAGGAGCACTGCACATAGGAACAACTGCAGGAGCACTGCACATGGGAACAACTGCAGGAGCACTGCACATGGGAACAACTGCAGGAGCCCTGCACATGGGAACAACTGCAGGAGCCCTGCACATGGGAACAACTGCAGGAGCCCTGCACATGGGAACAACTGCAGGGCCACTGCATATGGGCACAACTGTAAGGGGGCACTGCATATGGGCACAGCTACAGGGGCACTGCACATGGGCACATCTACAGAGGCACTGCACATGGGCACAACTACAGAGGCACTGCACATGGGCACAGCTACAGAGGCACTGCACATGGGCACAGCTACAGGGGCAATGCATATGGGCATAGCTACAGGGGCACTGCATATGGGCTGTCGAAGCTGGAAAATTGGCTGAGACAATATTAGTTTAAAATTGAATCCCGCCCAAGCGCCATTTTAGATAAACTCACATTTAAGTACATATGGCGATATTACTATTAGCAGAATCTTTCATCATTTCTCATATACACAGTAATACGCACAATTGCGCTGTTAACTAGTCGCATATTAGCGAATGCATAAATTCCAATATGAAAACACAGTTTTTTAACTAAATGCGCACGCTCCCGCACCAAGTTAACTAGCGCCTTTATATCAAACCCCGCATACTCACACATTACATATTCACATACAAGGTTTCATAAGCTTTAAGGTATAAGAATTAAGTTGTTTATTTAGTATGAAATAAAGATTGTTTGGTAACTAAGGTTTTATACATGCTAAGTAAGCCGTGTTTGGTTTTGTACTGATGCGTACTCTTTCCACAGTATTCCGATGATATCGGTGGGGAGATCGCATCATGCATTCTCGAGTTATGGACCGCAGAGACTTCAAGCAACAAAATGCATATGATATAAATAACTGTTAGGATGTTGCATGTGGCGGGAGGGCAGAGACCCCCAGTTGTTAGAGGCTGGGTGAGTCTATTTGAACCAGCCTGTTAAATTCTCTGTAACAGATGCTTCCTCCCTGGGAACCAATGACATCAGCAACAAGCTTCTCTATTGTCAGGTCTATACTGGGGGGGTATAAATATGTGTGCTCAAACACTGGGTCTTTAGTCTTCGTGCTGAATGCTGATAGACGAGGGGTTTCTTGCTGATGCCTAAAATCTGGTCCGGAAGCGCTGCATATGTATACTGTACTTGGATCTGTATAATTCCTTTGCGCCGACTTGTGTCTGGATCAATAGCGTGTAACTGACTGTACTTTTACTTGAATAATACTTGTGCTTTGGAACCACAGATTCCAGGTCTTAAGTCTTTATTTACTGTATGACTGCGTACGCAAATTAGCGTCATCTTTAGAAGGTATAGGCAGGATATTAGAAGGTATAGGAAGGAGTGTATAGAGGTTCTGATCCAGTATCGTTAGTTGGGGACTCGTAGTGAAGTCACTTACCTGCTCACACGGTACATACGTCTATCGATATTTCAGCAAAGGATGGAGTGGCCACATGCAGGGTTTACCTGCAACCGCTTTGTGCTGAAAGATCGCTATCCGTCTCCGTGTGACTCAAGGAAGCTGACTAGAATCCAGGGACAAGAGAGGAAAAAGTTTGTTTTCCTCTGTTGATAGAACCTTACATTTAAAGGGGTGCCGCAGTACTGAGTACGTGGCTGAGTCACAGGATTGCGCACAGCAAAGACGCACTTTTGTGTACGCAGCTAAAGGTTGTCATACGGTTGTGTGATAGTCGCATTATTCTGTATGCGACTGGTCGCACAATAGCGTATACGTACTTCCGGTTGTGCTGCCACGTGTTTTAGATAAAGCCGTTGAGATTTACATTTTTCAGTTATTATCAATATCTGGGTTAACGTGTATTTTTCTGCGCAGGAAAAAAAAAGTGTGTAACAGTGAGTGTTTGTTGGTAGGGGTAACTTGTTCCCTACAGTTAAAAGGTACCGTATGACCTTTAAGGGCTAAGTGCTAGTCGCTCGGTAAGCAGCTTTACCGTTCTATACACAGTAGCAGGTGTACATGTTGTCTTTGTTGTAGAGAGGTGCGTGCAAGTGGCCGACATACAAACTTCCATAGGTGTGGAAGTTGCCTTACTAAATCTTATCCGGGTGTGGAAGTTGCCTTTTTCAAATCTTATCCAGGTGTGTGGGCGCCGCCGACTTAAATCGTCCACAGGTAAGTGAAAGTATCTTGATTGTCTTTCATCAGTTTAAATCTTCATTGAAAAGCGTAGGATTTTGTCTCAGAATGGGAGCCGCGCAAACAGTAAAGATGTTAGACAATGGTGTGCTGCTAATGGAGGCGCCGATCGGATCAGCTCGTCGTATTATGCATACTAAGTACGGTACTTATGCGATAAGGTATTGTGATGTATGGTTTAAGATGACGATGAAGAGTGTTAGACTGTTTCCCAGAATTGGTAGTTTTGATAAAAATGTATTAGATAATGTCCGGGATCACATCAGTCTGATGCGCTCCCGAGAGAAAAAGGTTAAATATTATGAATGTTTAAAACTGTGGCAGCATGAAGGGGATGCGTGGCTTAAAAATGTGCAAACGACGCAAACTAGCATCGCGAGCACTTTGCCAGAGAATACATCCATGACGCTAAATTGCAATACGGGCGAGCCGCAAAATGGCGCGCACGTGCGGCAAGGTAGCGTTGTGGAGAGTATTGTCAGCAGTTCACGCTCACCTCCCCCACCTTATGTGGATTGAGGTGCAAGTACAGTTACCAAACATTCTCATAAAAATGTAACAAGCAATTTGTACCCTCTCTTAAGCAACCATAAAGAAAATGTTTATGATGTGGATGATGAGCCTATTGTAATGTCTGCCATTTCCCATGCTGTGCAGATAATAGATGCTGCATCACCACAATCACGAGTGGTGCCGCCATCTCCATCGGTAACAGCAAGGGAAGTGTTAACACCCTCTGCACCCGTAGAGGAAGTTGTTCATGCCATACGTAGCAGCAGCAGACTAAACTCCCAGCCAGGTAACCAGGTCAAAGGTAGCAGCGCTACTGGTCTGCATCCCATTCGGACAATAACCGTTCCAAATGGAAATGCAGATGCGAACGGTATAGTGCCCACAAGGGAAGTAGTAATGCATTGTCCTTGGACAAGAGCAGAACTAAATTCCATCATAAATGATTTCCCCAATCCCAAAAAGGAACTAGCCAAATGTCAAAGAGTTTTGAGAAATTCGGGTAGTTCACATGAGCCCACTAATAAAGATTGGTGTGTGATGTTAAGGGCCTGTATACCACGCAATACCGACGTGACAAAATTTATCACGGATTGTGTATTGGATGGTGACGTTCGCTTAACCGACCAAGTAAACCAAGGTAACATTTCCCGGATTGTAACTCAGTTGGGTATATATTTTCCAGTAGTAGTTAACTGGAACAAAATTTTCACCATTAAGTAAAAGGAGAGTGAATCTGCAGAAGATTATTGCGACCGGGCACTGCAGGCTATCACCCAGTACACTGGGATAGAGGATATTAAAGATAGCACTCACCACAGGGGAATGATAGTCACGGTACTCGTGGATGGTCTGAAAGAGAGTTTAAAAACCTGGGTTCAGACCTCACAGCCTGGCTGGCAGGGACTCACAATAGATACCCTCATAGAAACCGCCATCGAACATGATAAAAACATCTGAAAGAAGAGAGAAGTCCAGAGCGAAAAACTAATGGCTGTCAGTATCCAAGCTCTGGAGGGAATGACGGTAACATCACAGCCAACCGACACACTTGCACTTGCACACACACTTACAAGTATGTGCCCTCAGTAACCCCACGCATCAACAAACACAACTCTATCCCACTAACCCGACACAACCACAGGTCCCATACTACTCAGAAACTTCTTATCCCCCACAATACCCTTACCCTCCCTATCCTTACCCATATCCACCACCTTTACCCTCTGCTCAAACCTCACAACAGCACATGTCTTCACCCGATACACAAACATGTTTTAACTGTAAACAAACAGGACACTTAAGTAGAAACTGTACAGTAAAAAGAGTAGGAACCCCAAGTCAGGGAAGACCTGGATATCCCCATAAGGGATATGCACAGAGACCAGCAAATGTCCAACAGGCACCAGCTCCAATTGTGGCCGTAAATGCTTTATTGGAGAATGGTAGCCAACGCTAGGGGTCAGGTCATACCTGTAGTCTACAGATAGTCAGGTTAACGGGAAGTACTAGGGAAGAACCGGTCATGATGGTTGATGTAGCTGGTACTGAATATCCTTTTCTTGTAGACACAGGGGCGACCAGGTCAGTGATAAAATCTCCCGTTAATTTACAGGTGACCAACGAGACAGTACCAACAATGGGTGTAACAGGTAAAGTGGAACATTATCCTTTAACAAAGTCCACAGAGGTTACTATTGGGCCGTTGCATACCAGGCATTCTTTCCTCCTGGCTGCTGCGGCTCCTACTAACTTGCTGGGAAGAGACTTGTTATGTAAGACAAGTGTTATGTGTTATATACTGCACCCCTGATGGTGTATTTTTAGATATCCCAGAGAGAGTTGCACACGAGGTGCGGGATATGTTGGACATTCCCCAAAGGATAATGTATCACTCTACAAGTTTAAATGAAAATCCATCCCAGGTAGATGAAATGTTGTCCCAGATTCCAGATTCCCTTTGGACTAAGGATGGACAGGACACTGGATTAATGGCAAACGTAAGTCCTGTAATGCTAAATTTAAAAGGCGGTAGGCAAGCTCCAAAAATTCCCCAGTACCCATTAAAACAGGAGGTAGAATTAGGGTTTTTTCCAATAATTGAGCGATTATTGCAACAGGGAATTTTAGTTCGTACAGCTAGTATAGCCAACAGTCCCATTTTTCCAGTGAAAAAGAGTGGTGGGAGGGGTTATAGGCTGGTACAAGACCTTAGAGGTGTTAATAAGGTGGTAGAGAGCCAATTCCCTGTAGTCCCAAATCCAGCTGTCATTCTGATGCAGATCCCACCAAACGCAACCCATTTCACTGTCATTGACCTCTGTTCTGCTTTCTTCTCTGTGCCTCTCCACCCTGACTGTCAGTATCTATTCGCATTTACATACAGAGGTTTACAATACACATGGACACGGTTACCCCAAGGTTTCATAGATAGCCCCAGTATATTCTCCCAGGCATTGCACGACTGTTCCAACCTGCCAATGGATCTGTTCTAATTCAATATGTGGACGATTTATTGCTATGTTCTGACTCATTTATGTCATGTTTAAATGATACTAAACTTTTGTTGCTTCATCTCTCGCATACAGGACACAAGGTGGCTAAGGACAAACTACAGCCGTGCCAATCCAGAGTAAAATATTTGGGACACTGCCTAACCCAGGGTTTACAACATCTTACAACGGATAGAATCCAGGCCATACAAAACATGACACTGCCGCAGAATCAACAGCAAATTCGTACCTTCTTGGGAATGTTTGGATACTGTAGAATGTGGATCCCAGGTTTTTCTATTTTGGCCTTACCTTTACAGGAATTAGTCTCTTCCTCAAAGCCCGAACGTGTCGTACACACAGAGGAATCAGAGCAGGCTTTTCTTATCTAAGGATAGTCTGACAAATGCTCCTGCATTGGGAATACCTGATTATGAAAAACCTTTTGATTTGTATTGTACGGAAGCCGATGGTTGTGCTGCAGGTGTCCTTACACAAAAATATGGTGATGCCAGTAGGCCCGTAGCATACTACAGTGCCCAATTGGACACTGTGGCAAGATCACTCCCCACCTGTTTGATAAGTGTAGCAGCTACCGCTCTATTGGTGAGTAAAAGTGAGGACGTAGTATTGGGTCATGATATGATTGTCTACACTCCCCATGCTGTATCTGCTCTGTTGAACTCAGCTCAAACCAGACATGTCTCTTCAGCTAGGTTTACCAAATGGGAACTAGCTCTAATAGCACCCGCAAACATTACTGTTAAAAGTTGCAGCACGCTGAATCCAGCACCATATTTACCATATGTACAACATGATGTACAAAGGGTGGAAGGAGAGGAGTTGCTGGTGGGAGGTGAGTTCAGCAGACATAATGATACGCACGATTGTATGACATATCTGAATCAGACCTTTACTGCTAGACCTGACATACATGACACACCTTTAGAGAATGTGGATGTGACCTTTTATACAGATGGGAGTTGTCATAGACAAACAGACACAGGTGAATTATGTACAGGTTATGCTGTTGTAAATGACACAGACATCATAGAAGCTAAGCCTCCTGGTCCTCCTCACTCAGCCCAGGTGGCAGAGTTAGTAGCACTGACTAGAGCGTGTGAACTGGCAGCAGGCAAATCTGCTAACATTTACACTGACTCGAGGTATGCGTTCGGGGTGATGCACGATTTTGGGGCTCTATGGCGTCTGAGAAATTTTATGACAGCAGCAGGCACACCAGTTGCACATTCCCGACACATAAAACATCTTATAGAAGCAATCCAACTGCCCAAAGCAGTGGCAGTAATTAAATGTAAAGCCCATACATGTGAGGATGATCCGGTGTCACTGGGCAACAACAGAGCCGATGAAGCTGCAAAATGGGCAGCAGGGTTAAAAATGTTTTCTCCAACTGAAAAAATTATGTCTTTCCAAACAATTGATATGTTGAAATTAATTGAGATGCAAAATTTGTGTTCAATTCAGGAAAAATCCATTTGGAAGTCCAAGGGATGTGGGCAAGAGTCTTCTGGGCTCTGGAGGGACGGACAAGGTAAGCCAGTAGCCCCCAAGGCATATTACCCCAGCCTGGCTGAGGCAGCACACGGTCTGACTCATCTGGGTAAACAAGGTATGTGCAAGTTGGTGAGTGCATTCTGGTGCACACCAGGTTTTTCTTCACAAGCAGAAAAGATAGCAATGTCCTGTCTGACCTGCTTGAGGAAGAACATAGGGAAAGCGTTCCCTACCGAACCGTCCCACATTCCACCGACTGATGGACCTTTCCAGGTGATACAAATTGATTTCATCCAATTACCACCCTGCAGGAACCTTAAGTATGTATTAGTGTGCACAGACGTATTTTCTAACTGGGTTGAGGCCTACCCAGCGGCCACTAATACTGCTGCGTTTACTGCCAAGAAAATAGTTCAGGAATTTGTATGCAGGTACGGTATCCCTAAAATCATCGAGAGTGACAGGGGTACTCATTTCACAGGTGATGTTTTTCAAAATATGTGTAAGCTGATGGGTATTAATAGCCAACTTCACACCCTCTACCGACCGCAAGCCAGTGCCAAGGTAAAGAGGATGAACGGGACTATTAAAATTAAGTTAAGTAAAATCATGGCAGAGACTGGACTAGGATGGCCAGAAGCGTTACCTTTGGTCCTACATAGCATAAGGACCACTCCTAGACCTCCTCTGAATCTGTCCCCATTTGAAATATTGTTCGGTAGACAACCTCATTTGATCATAAGTCCACAGGAAGACCTGAAGGGTAACAACGAGGTAACTGTAAAGTATCTTACGTCAATGAGTAAGCAGTTAAAGCAACAGCAGCAGAAACTGAAATTGTTGTCTAATGATATGCCTGAAACTAACTGTCATGATGTTGAACCAGGAGAATATGTAATGATCAGAAATTTCTTGCATTCAGGTTGTTTGACTGATCGGTGGGATGGTCCGTACCAGGTGCTGCTGACGAGTACTACATCTTTGAAGGTGGCCGAGAGAGATACCTGGATCCATTCCACTCACTGCAAAAAGGTCAATCAACAGGTGGAGAAACAAGTCGGAAACAAGGCTGATAATGTGGACCTGTCGCTCACGAACTTGTTCAGGGAGGATTGAAAAGGTTGTAGTGAGATACCTGAACTAAAAGAAATTTGCAGGTTTTGTGGTGACAATGGACTGGCCTGCTGTGTTCATTTTCATATTCTCTTTTAGAGTGTTCACCATCTTGGTCGGTCTGGGAATATCCAGTTTCTGTGATGGGAGACCAATCGAGGAAATGGGAGCTGATGGCAGTGCTGATGGAGTGGAGTCAGGAGGAGTGCAATGCCAATCAGGGGAGTGTCTGACCAACCTTAGTACTGTTATTGTTAAGAGAGCTGTCATTCCAGATACTCGGGGACGGTGTGGAGGTTTATCGTCTGAAGATTCCTGTATTTGTGAGCTATGGGGGTCCCTAGTTGATGAGAACTGTATCCAACGGTGCCAACCTAAATATAACCCGTACTGGGGTGGGTATCCTTTAGAGGATTATCATAGCATGGTAGGCAAAGTGATAAATGAAACTGCCACAGGGACAGCATAACGTAGGGTTGGTGCCATTTCCGCTGAATACAACGGAAATTTTATCAATTCCAAGTAGATAGATCACTTTTGTGTTTAAACATAACCAACCCCAATAAACCCGGGAGTTGGGAAGTGACGGGGAATAATCAGACGATGTCCTTCTCACAAAGAGCTGATAATGAGTCCATAAACCATGATCTGTTACGCTCAATTAAATCTGGTGGGAAACATTTTAGGTATAGGTATACATTGAGTTCCATCAAAGAAATTATTGGTAAGGTGCCAAATGGTTATTGTGCTAAAATAATACAGCCAGAAACTTGCGTGTACCAGATGGAAGACCCAGAAATAGGATTGTTTGCAAGGGAAATGTGCTTAATGATAATGATGCATACCATTCCTTATGTTCTCCCTGATAATGTATATTTCATATGTAGAAGAAAAGCGTATAAATGGCTCTCCCTGAGTTCCAAAGGTTTGTGTTACCTGGGAAGAGTAGTCCCAGAAGTTATGACCCTCACACATGTTGAAATGCTTGGTATACATAAAAACACACCGTCACCATATCTTCACACACAATATGAACACAGAGGCAAAAGAAATATGATACCTGGTGATGTGCATAAAGCCAGTTAATCAGTGAGACAACTGGCTTTCAAGTTTCAGTCGCATTGGATCCCACCAAGATTGCTCGGGGTACATTAAATTTTAGGTATATTCAGGAACTTGCTAAATTGATAATATCACCGAGATGTACGATGACACATTCAGGTATACAGGGAAAGAATTGCAAGCGTACAAGAAAGAACTGGTGCAACACAGGCTTGTGTTGAATTATTTAACTGCTGTTACTGGAGGGTATTGCATAACGTTAGCAACCCAGTTTGGAGTAAAATGTTGCACCTATGTCACCAATGATACCAGCGACCCCAAGGATGTGATAGACCGAAAGATGAATGAAATTCTGCAGCTAAAATGGGAGTTTCGTAAGAACCATAATGCTTCAGTGGCTGAAGTAGGGGAAGAGATAGAAGGATGGGTTTCATGGCTGAACCCAGTAAAATGGTTCTCAGGTCTAGGGGAATGGGTCCAGGAAGTGATCACTAGCATAGACAAATTCTTATACTAATTGTCATCATAATAATTGGCATATGTGTCCGGTGTGTTCCTATTGTATTGAAGTGTGGAAAATGTAAAAATAGAATAAAACTCAAGAACGAAACCATGATGGTGGTCAGTAATGAGAATATGAATACCGAGGTAAATAAAGAACTGCATTACAACCCTGAACTAGGAAATACCATCATTTGATGTATTATATTTAGACGTGCATAGAATGTATTATTGAAATGTTATTTTTTAGAACACCTCAGAAAATGTAAAGTCTCAATTCCCCTTCAAGACTGCTTTTATAAGACTGGTGCATTCCCACACCTTTCACATGATCTTCCAAGATCCGCGGTGTGCGTATAATAGTAGTTTTATGTCCCCACCCAGAGACACATTATTGATGGATTAAGAACCACCTTGTGCCATCCCATTATAACACTAAATAATATGTAAATGTAAGCCTAAATTAAAACTCAGAGAATAGATTGTGATAGAATGTTGTTTGCTATCAAAGAGTGGACTGTCAAAGCTGGAAAATTGTCTGAGACAATATCAGTTTAAAATTGAATCGTGGCGACGCCATCTTGCGACTGGCCGCAAGACGCCATCTTGGAAATGAGATCGTAAGATGCCATTTTGCGAATGGCCGCCCAAGCGCCATTTTAGATAAACTCACATTTAAGTACATATGGCGATATTACTATTAGCACCATGCGGTTGCATCTTTCATCATTTCTCATATACACAGTAATACGCACAATTGCGCTGTTAACTAGTTGCATATTAGCGAATGCATAAATTCCAATATGACAACACCGTTTAGTAGCTAAATGCGCACGCTCCCGCACCAAGTTAACTAGCGCCTTTATATCAAACCCCGAATACTCACACATTACATATTCACATACAAGGTTTCATAAGCTTTAAGGTATAAGAATTAAGTTGTTCATTTAGTATAAATGCTATGAAATAAAGATTGTTTGGTAACTAAGGTTTTATACATGCTAAGTAAGCTGTGTTTGGTTTTGTACTGATGCGTACTCTTTCCACAGTATTCCGGTGATATCGGTGGGGAGATCGCATCATGCATTCTCGAGTTATGGACCGCAGAGACTTCAAGCAACAAAATGCATATGATATAAATAACTGTTAGGATGTTGCATGTGGCGGGAGGGCAGAGACCCCCAGTTGTTAGAGGCTGGGTGAGTCTATTTGAACCAGCCTGTTAAATTCTCTGTAACAGATGCTTCCTCCCTGGGAACCAATGACATCAGCAACAAGCTTCTCTATTGTCAGGTCTATACTGGGGGGGTATAAATATGTGTGCTCAAACACTGGGTCTTTAGTCTTCATGCTGAATGCTGATAGACGAGGGGTTTCTTGCTGATGCCTAACATCTGGTCCGGAAGCGCTGTGTATGTATACTGTACTTGGGTCTGTATAATTCCTTTGCGCCGAATTGTGTCTGGATCAATAGCGTGTAACTGACTGTACTTTTATTTGAATAATACTTGTGCTTTGGAACCACAGATTCCAGGTCTTAAGTCTTTATTTACTGTATGACTGCGTACGCAAATTAGCGTAATTTTTAGAAGGTATAGGCAGGATATTAGAAGGTATAGGAAGGAGTGTATAGAGGTTCTGATCCAGTATCGTTAGTTGGGGACTCGTAGTGAAATCACTTACCTGCTCACACGGTACATACGTCTATCGATATTTCAGCAAAGGGTGGAGTGGCCACATGCAGGGTTTACCTGCAACCGCTTTGTGCTGAAAGATCGCTATCCGTCTCCGTGTGACTCAAGGAAGCTGACTAGAATCCAGGGACAAGAGAGGAAAAAGTTTGTTTTCCTCTGATAGAACCTTACGTTTAAAGGGGTGCCGCAGTACTGAGTACGTGGCTGAGTCACAGGTTTGCGCACAGCAAAGACGCACTTTTGTGTACGCAGCTAAAGGTTGTCATACGGTTGTGTGGTAGTCGCATTATTCTGTATGCGACTGGTCGCACAATAGCGTATACGTACTTCCGGTTCTGCTGCCACGTGTTTTAGATAAAGCCGTTGAGATTTACATTTTTCAATTATTATCAATATCTGGGTTAACGTGTATTTTTATTTTTAGAAGGTATAGGCAGGTTATCAGAAGGTATAGGCAGGATATTAGAAGGTATAGGAAGGAGTGTATAGAGGTTCTGATCCAGTATCGTTAGGGCACATCTACAGGAGCACTGCACATGGGAACAACTGCAGGAGCACTGCACATGGTAATAACTGCAGGGCCACTGCATATGGGCACAACTACAGGGGCACTGCATATAGGAACATCTACAGGAGCACTGCACATGGGAACAACTGCAGGGCCACTGCACATGGGAATAACTGCAGGGCCACTGCATACGGGCACAACTACAGGGGCACTGCATATGGGCACATCTACAGGAGCACTGCACATGGGAACAACTGCAGGAGCACTGCACATGGGAACAATTGCAGGGCCACTGCATATGGGCACAACTACAAGGGCACTGCATATAGGCACAGCTACAGGGGCACTGCATATGGGAACAACTTCAGGAGCACTGTACATGGGCACAACTGCAGGGGCACTGCATATGGGAACAACTGCAGGAGCACTGCACATGGGAACAACTGCAGGGCCACTGCATATGGGCACAACTACAGGGGCACTGCATATAGGCACATCTACAGGAGCACTGCACATGGGAACAACTGCAGGGCCACTGCACATGGGAACAACTGCAGGAGCACTGCACATGGGAACAACTGCAGGGCCACTGCATATGTGCACAACTACAGGGGCACAGCATATAGGTACATCTACAGGAGCACTGCACATGGGAACAACTGCAGGAGCACTGCACATGGGAACAACTGCAGGAGCACTGCACATGGGAACAACTGCAGGGCCACTGCATATGGGCACAACTACAGGGGCACTGCATATAGGCACAGTTGCAGGGGCACTGCATATGGGAACAACTTCAGGAGCACTGTACATGGGCACAACTGCAGGGGCACTGCATATGGGCACAACTACAGGGGCACTGCATATGGGCACAACTACAGGGGCACTGCACATGAGAACAACTACAGGGGCACTGCATATGGGCACAACTACAGGGACACTACATATGGGCACAACTACAGGGGAACTGCATATGGGCACAACTACAGAGGCACTGCATATGGGCACAACTACAGGGGCACTGCATATAGGCACAACTACAGGGGCACTGCATATGGGAACAATTTCAGAAGCACTGTACATGGGCACAACTGCAGGGGCACTGCATATGGGCACAACTACAGGGGCACTGCACATGAGAACAACTGCAGGAGCATTGTACATGGGAACAACTGCAGGGCAGTGTACATGGGAACAACTGCAGGGCACTGTACATGGGAACAACTTCAGGAGCACTGTACATGGGAACAACTGCAGGGGCACTGCATATGGGCACAACTACAGGGGCACTGCAATATAGGCACAACTACAGGGGCACTGCATATGGGAACAACTTCAGGAGCACTGTACATGGGAACAACTGCAGGGGCACTGCATATGGGAACAACTACAGGGGCACTGCATATGGGCACAACTACAGGGGCACAGCATATGGGCACAACTACAGGGGGGCCTACATAAGGGGTACAACTACAAGGAGTACTGCATAATGAGCACTACTACTGGGGGCATTGCATAAGGGGCACTACTACAGGAAGCACTGCATTATGGGCACTACTACAGGGGGCACTGCATAAGGGGCACTAACTTGATACACGCAGTTTACAGGCTATAAGCTATGTTCCTAATAATCTGGTTCTCCACGGACACAGAAACTGTGCACCGTGTCTTGAGCAAAGGTGACAGACTGGCAGGAGTGGAGAGGAGGGATGGTGAGGTAGGTCTTTCAGGGTGGTATGTAGTGGGCATTACTGTGTGGCATAATGTGTAAGGGTCATTGCTGCGTGGCATGTGTTATAAGGGGCATTATTGTGAGGCATAATGTGTAAGGGGCATTACTGTGTGGCATAATGTGTAAGGGGCATTCCGGTGTGGCATAATGCGTTATAGGGGCATTACTGTGTGGCATAATTAGTTATACGGGCTTGGCTGTCGTTATCCGGGTCTCGCGCGAATGCGCACGACGGAGCCGCCTCCGTCGTGCGCGTGCGCACTTGGGCACCATCGACCCGCTTGCGAGCGCTCAGCGCTCGCAAGCAGGTCAGAATCAGGCCCAGAGTGAAAAGTGGTCTGTGATAAGGTGCCAACCAATCAGCTCCCAACTGTCATCTCACAGGCTGTGTTTGAAAAATGACAGTTGGGAGCTGATTGGCTGGCACCTTATCACTTTCTTATCACTTTTCACTCTGTCTCCTAACACTGCTTAGTAACTAGACCCCCCAATCTAGTAAGGAGGCAGTGGTAATAGAATCACAAATGTAAACAATAAACATCTGGATCACAAGTCCAAGTGTGTAGTAAAGGTCAAAAATAACTGTGTTAAAGAAAATACATATGAATAAATATGGTCTACTTACATTTTAACTCAGAAGCGGTCCAGTGAACATTACAGAAACATAATGGTACATACAGTTTATCATCTGCCCATGATGTACAGTACTACACCGAGGGCCTGATTCAGAGCCGCTCGTAAGCGGCCGCTTGTTCGCACTGAGCGATGTTCGCACAACTGCGCATACGTATGGGTCATAATGCGCATGCGCAAACCAGTCATTGCGGCCGGAAATCGTCTTCTCGCAAAACAGCGAGGGGCTGCTAATGTGATTGACAGAATGTACCGTTTGTGGGTGGTAACAGGGAAAGGTGCTTGAAAACGGGGGAGTGGAGATCCGAACGCAGGCGTGCCAAACGGTCAAAAGGGCGTTTAATAGGAGTGCATAATTAGTAAAGGAGCGTCATCGACCACGTCACTTGGTTGTCTTTTAGCCTGAAGTGCTCGCAGTGATAGCGGTAAGAAAAACCTACCACAAGCACTGCGAGCAGTTCAGATGCCTTTCGATGTACCCGATTAATCTAATAAATACCGGAGATGACGTGTGTTGCGAACGGCAAAGGGGCGTCTTTACAAAATAGCGAGCGCATTTTTTGTTCGCTCGTTCAGACATAGAGGCGTCAACAAACCGCAAAGAGCGAGCGATCAATTTAAATAACCGGCCCCTTTTTTGGAACGACCGTCCGCAAATAGCGTCCGGCTCTGAATCAGGCCCTGAGTTTGATTCAACAGATGCTAATGAGTATATAAGTCATTAAAAAAGAGCACTGAAGTTTAAAAGCATGTTTACCTATCAAATGTTTATTTCTGCTGAATAAGGTAGAGACTCAGACTATCTATATGGTTATTGACTAGAAACATTCAGAGCCAAATATATATGCTATTCACCTGCAGGGGTTGGACAAGACATATGATATGTACCTATATTGCTCCTTATTTTACAATCAAATGTTAGATTATTGCTTTGTGTTATTCAAGGCTGTTGCCTACATGTACAGTATGTACTGATCCCGGATCATTCTGAGGAGACAGAGAAATTCTTCTGTTATTTGAACCTAGGGGTCAATCCAATTAGGTGCGAGTTGCTATTTTCTCTTAGAATTCGCATAGCGAATTCATTTTGCAATCCAATTAGCAACTCACACTGAATCAGTCAGACTGAATTTGCATCTTTCCACTTGCACCTCCCTGAGGGTGATAAATGGAAAGGAAAGTCTTTATTTTAAGGTTAAAACGCCTGTCATTTTCACTACGCGGGAGACTAGCGCCCGGCATCCCAGTCGCAGGGATGCCGGGCGCCAGCTGGGGACAGCCGCGGGGGGGCGAGGGGGGTTAGGGTAGGGGCTCCCGGGGGGGACTTAGGGTTTGGCACCCCCTCGGGGGGTTAGGGTTAGTCTAGGGGGAGGGAGGGTTAGGGTTAGGCACCCCTGGGGGGAGGTTAGGCTTAGGCACCCCCCGGGGGAATTAGGTTTAGGCAGCGGGGAAGAGGGGGTTATGTTTAGGCACTTAGAGTGGGGATTAGGGTTAGGCACAGGGGGGAGGTTAGGGTTAGGGGGTAGAATTAGATTAGTTTATAGTATACTTACCTTTAGGACGATCAGGATTTCCTCCTCTGTCGGGCTGGCGTTGCCGGTAAATCATACCAAATGCGTGCTGAACACCTTGGACACCCCCTCTAACGACTAATTATGCATTTGGAAGTTTCCAATTAGCTCAATTAGTCCAGTCATTACATGTCATGTTTTGGGGTAAAAAAAAATTGTCCTCAAATTACCCCAAAATAAACTTTTTTGTTAGTTTAGGCACCCCAAATTTAATTACAATATTGTTTTATTTGCAAAATAATTGGTTTTATTTATTTTATTTTACTTTTTACATTTTTCGTATAATTCGTTTGAGATTAAACAAAACGTTTGTTTTTTTATCATTCTCTTGTATTTAAAAAAAAACACAAATCAGCCATTTGACACAATTTAAAAACCTACAGTACCTTCCTAATGCCCACAAACAGCCTTCTATAGAGTCCTGCTAACGAAATTATATATTTTGGGGGGTCCAGGATGGTCTCCCCACTTTTTCATGCTGTTCTCTCAAATCTCATTTGGAAGTCAATTCACTCCGCTGCGAGTAGTGCCTAATAGGCATTTTTAATTGGATTGGAGAATTCTCGTGAGTGCGCTTCCATGCGAAGTCTGCGAGTTTCAAGAAACAAACTCGGTACTCGCAATTCGCATGTAATTGGATTGACCCCCTAGATTCAGCATTGTTGTCCATGAGAAGCATTTGTGTTGCTCTTTCTCTACAGCATGTGCACATCTCAGGTCACCATGGTTCAACAGATGATGATGACAATGTTAGTAAAGTTGGTGTACATGTAATTTTCACTGACTGCAAAATCTATTTGTACAGGTTTGCTCTTTGCAGTGTGAAGGATCATTATCTTCTATGGCAGAATGGGAGCGATGTGAGAAGATCCTGTCTCCTTTAGGAACTGTACTAGAAGTCTCCAAAAGGGAGCAGGAAAGAGTACCCATTTCCTCAGATCTGCTGGATATCCCAGTCAAACGTTATGGAGGATTTATGAAAAAATTGGATAAGAATAAATTCTTATTTAACTACCCTAAGCGAGTGAATAGTGTCTACGATGGAGAAACCAGTAAGACATATGGTGGGGTCTTACAGAAGTTTGGAGAGAGAGACCTTCAGGAAATACCCAACTCAGAGAAATCTGAAATCACTGCTGAAACAGAGGAACAAGACAAGCCTTGGAGCGCTAGAGATGAGAGGAAACGCTATGGAGGGTTCCTGCGCAAGTACCCCAAAAGAAGTCTGGAGAATTTACAGGGAATGGAGTTAGATAGGAGGATGGTGCTGAGCCCAGAGATGGAGCCAGGACAGGGGGTGGAGGAAGTGGAGACAGAACAGGGGGTGGAGACAGAACATGGGGTGGCTGATCTTCAAAAACGCTATGGGGGATTTATGCGCAGGATCCAGCCCAAACTAAAGTGGGACAACCAGAAACGATATGGGGGATTCCTCAGGCGTCAGTTTAAGGTCAGTGCAAGGTCAGAAGAGGAGCCCAGCACCTTTTCAGGCGAGCTTTCTGACCTTTAAGAAACTTTAGTGTCAGCAGATGGTGGCAAGGAGGTGGTGGAACGATCAGAGACAACTCATATACCTAAACACTACTCTTCATTTTCTCTGTTTAGTCTTTGATCCAACCATCCCAGAGACCAAAAATGTTTTTATTTTTTATTTATGAGAACAGTCACTTCTCACAGATTGAAAATATTGCTCTCAACTATTGTAGTCTGTGAGGAAGCTAGACCACATAACAAGTAGCAAAAAAACAGCACCATCT
This sequence comes from Taudactylus pleione, assembly GCA_031769625.1. Lineage (NCBI taxonomy): Eukaryota > Metazoa > Chordata > Amphibia > Anura > Myobatrachidae > Taudactylus > Taudactylus pleione. Next base: position 3,648,056 of record JAUIMM010000068.1, read on the forward strand.
ACAGACTATGAGAATGTACTGCACTTTATTAATGAATTTCTGCAAAATGCAGGTTTTCCAATTACCTTGAATGTATGGTATATTATATATGTACAGTGCACAAATGTACTTAGCACCTTACAGTACACATGTTACACAACAAAGGAGCTGATGCAGAATGAGTACTAGGCCAGTTGGCATAGCAAATTTTTGGTGAATTCTCACTATGTATGCCCAGAAGAGAGGGTATATGTATATATACGCCCCTGCAGATGCTCATACTTATACGTGCCTGAACACAATTTGGCATGAGGGGATGAGATGTGGGCTTTTGAACATGTGCCAAGTACAGTATAGGTGTATTCACACAAAACCATGAAAATAAAAATGCATATATGCCTGAAAAAGCAATATTATTTGCTGGTGGTCAGGTGCAAGTAGCAAACGATGATGGCCGTCGGCACTAGCGACCTGCTTGTGATTGGCTGTTTGTGAACACTCAGCTGACAGTAATTGGGGCTTTCTTTGTTGCCTAAAACTAGATTATGCTTTTATGAGCCTGTTAAAAACTTTTTTTTTTTCTATTTTGCATACATGAGCGGGGAGATGTTTCTGCTGCATTAGAAGGTTTTATTTGTAGTTTGTGTTTAGTGCACATAAAATATGAGTGCAAAGGACATATGTCTGAGACACGTCTGACGCAAAGCAGACACAGTTACTACTGTTGCTGAATGGAACACATTTAGAGCTCTGCAGGTTGGTGAAAATAAGCTGTTATTCAGTCGGATATTATGCTTATTTTGCGGCCAACTGCACATCAGCCTATAGTGTCTACGGAATTGGTGCAGTACATTACTAAGATAATATACATAATAATATTACATATACATCAGAGTATTCATATAATATACATAAGTAGTATCCTATAATGTTGCATATATATATATATATATATATATATATATATATAGCAGCATAGACGGTGCAATGGTTAGCATTACTGCCTCACTGCACTGAGGTCGAGGGTTCAATTCCCACCATGGCCCTAACTGTGCGGAGTTTGTATATTTTCCCTGTGCTTGCGATAATAAATAATAATAAATAAATATAGAGCCGCCTAGATATAATGCATTTCTCAGAGAAGAAATGAATACCAGAAAATAAGTTTTTTTCCTTTCTTTTAAAAACAACTTGTCCTAAAAACCACATCATAATAATATAAGGAGATTGGCACGATAATATATTTCTCACAAACCTTTTACCACACCTATAAACGATTTGTTAATTTAAGTGAATAAATAAATAATAGTGTCATTGGCTGTGAAAACTGAGATACCTGCAAAGGATTATAGAAGAAGCAGTGCTTGAAATTATGAAGGAGAGAAAAAAAAAATATTTTTTGTTTTGTTTGTCTCTATCTATCACCATTTCTTCCACTGGATTTAGTAAATAGTTTGATAAAATGATGGAGGACCTCCCATTAAAGAGCTGGTCAGTTCAACCCATTGGCTCACCTTTCCACCACCTCCCACCCACCTAGTCTCCTCCCCTTCATTTATATCCCCCTTTCCTCTGATGGATGAAAATGTACAGCTGTTTTTTTGCTGTCATATTACCGCTATATAAATACAAGATGCCATCTTACTTTCTCCATCTCTGCCGTACAGTTAATGAATTAATGATGTTACTACTGTTTTTGTACCCAACTTCCAATATCTACAGTCTGCAAATAAATCCTAATACACATTGTACACCTCAATCCTACTGCTTGTTGTTATATATGTGAAGAAATAAATTAATTTATGCTCTTAATCTATTTTGTGTCGAGTTCATTGTCAGTGGTTTTCTGTAACCAATCACTTGTTCAGGGTGGCATAAGGAACCATGTTTTCTTGAACTGAATGGTTTAATGGTGGCGGGATGGGGGCACAAATGTCAACTTGAAAAAGTTGAAAATATGTTCTATATAAGCTACCGCTACAAGTGCACTGAAACCCTTTATAATGATATCTACTTGCTCTAGTGAATTACTGGTCTTTTAAGAAAAAGACAGAGGTGGTCAGTGCTTCTCTCCAACTGTTGTGGGACTACAATTACCAGCAAGCTGGCAGATTTTGTTTGATCTAGTAGCTCTTGGGACCTGTAATGCAACAGGCTCTCTCACCCCAAAGTAAATATTGTAAAGCCACGTTCAGTGTCACACAGTTTCCAAAATAGTTTCACCAAACTCGCCTACTGACTCCCGTGACTTGAACTTGTCTCTTTATTTTGATTATTTTTCATCTACAGTAGCAGCTGGCATGAGCCAGTATTTGCTAAAACAACTACCAGAATTCTTAATTAATCGGTCTAATTTACATACAGAAACAGAAGAGTGGACAAAGTTTTTGTTAGGTATGATGGAATAACAAAATGTAAGAATATGAAAGGTTTATTTTCACATACTGCATTTATATCTTATATCAAGTGATGTACAAATGTATTGAGACCACCACCCAGGGCCGGATTAACGGCAGGGCGACAGGGGCGATCGTCCCTGGGCCCCCACACCTGAAGGGCCCCCACACCTGAAGGGGTTAAAGTGAACCGGAGGAGACGGAACCAGTTCCGCCTCCTCCGGCCAACCTAACCCCGCCGCCGCAGGGAGGCACCATTTGCCAGACGCCCGCTGAGATTGTAACCAGCGGGCGACTAGCTTTCTCCCTGCAGCGGCAGCCAGAGCTCACTCGTGAGCTCCGGCTCACGCAGCGCACTATGGGACAGACATCACGTCATGACGTCTCTCCCATGGTGCAGAGGAGCAGCCGAGCGGCCTGGACGTGGACGGCAGCGGGTGCGGGGCTTAAGGCAAGTAATAGCTCTTTTTTTTTGTGTGCAAGCGGCTATTGTACCGGGGGAAGGGGAGTATTACTACTGGGGGCATTACTCCGGGGGAAGGGGAGCATTACTACTGGGGGCATTACTATTGGGGGCATTACTCGGGGGCATTACTATTGGGGGCCCCACTTCTGGGGGCATTACTATTGGGGGCACCACTTCTGGGGGCATTACTTTTGAGGGCTATACTACTTGAAAGCGGGGCATTACTACTGTGGCACTACTACAGAGGGAGCATTACTATTAGGGGCACTAATACAGGGGCATTACTACTGGGGGCATTTATACAGAGGGTACTACTATAGGGGGCATGACTACTGGGGCCACTACCACAGGGGCCATGACTACTGGGGGCATTACTACTGGGGGCACAACTACAGGGGTATTACTACTGAGGGCATTTAGACAGGGGGCATTACTATTGAGCACACACAGGGGGCATGAGTACTGGAAACATTACTATTGGGGGCACAACTACAGTGGTATTACTACTGAGGGTATTTATACAGGGGGCATTACTATTGGGGACACTACCACAGGGGGCATTACTACTTGGGGCATAATTAGAGGAAGCTGGTGACTGGGTGAAATGAGCAGCTGAGGACAGGAGGGGATGAAAGAAGATGCCACGGGGAGAGGGGTAGCACGCCACAACACCAAGCACATGGCCAGCCCCTCATCATGGAGAGCAGCGCAGGTGAGCACCTATTATTGCTGGGATATGGGGACACAGATGTTGGGGTTCAGCAGAGGTGGTAAAGGGGCAGCATTGCATGGGTCACTGTGTATCAGGTGTGTGACTACTCTCCTAGGTGGCTACTACTATAGAACTAAAGGCCCAGACATGCCTGCTAGTTGGGGAGCCATGGGCTGCCATCACCAGTACTGACAAACCAAAAGGAATGTACAAGAAAAGAAACAGGGATTTTTGAGATTTTGACCGGGAAAGACCAGGTGGCACCGGGGAATTCCGAGATTCCAAAGTGGAAACACTGAAATCATGGTTTCCCACCAATGGCATAATGACATCTACAGTAGCAGCTGGCATGAGCCTGTATTTGCTACTGTACGGTGTAGCGGGGGTAACCACCAATGAGGGTCTGTGCCATGGATTCTTTGTGGAATGTGACTTGCAAAGGGGGGTCTGTGCAATAAGGGTGGCAATGTGGATGGCCCCACCAGCTTGTGCAATGAGTTCTCTACATTATGGGGCAACTACCATTATATTATTGTAGCCCTAGTATAATGGGCTAAGTACCTGTTGGGATTTAATACCCAATAGATGCATTGAGAGTGCTGTCTGGCACCTTGATGTTTTTATTTATGCCTATTACATGTCTGTGTATATATATATATATATGTATATATATATATATATATCTGTGTATGTGTATATATAAATATATATATATGGGGGTAGACTATGTACTGATGATATTGTATTGTAGGACTTGTATTTGATGCTGTGAATAAGTGTTGCTCAGATTGTGAGGGGTTGGATAGAGCCAAAGCAGGGGCAGTGTAGGATTGTTTATACATGCAGGGCTGAAGAGAAACAGGGAGCGCGAGGAGCAGAAGCTGCTGGAAGCAGCACGAGGAGGAGAGGGAGCTCGCGCTGTGAGCGGGAAGGGAGATAGGTTGCGCGGCGCGAGTTAGCTATATAAGTCCTGCGCTAGCGCCCAGGGCCAGACTGCTGTTCCCCCCTCCAGTGACCGCACCACACTGACCTGCAGGAGCTCGGAGCTGGGAGCTCTGGTCAGCGGAAGCGGGGCCAGTGAGGGGCGCCTGTAGAGGAGCCAAGGACAGTCGCTATCACCGCTATCGCGGGCGGGAGAAGTCCGGCGCTGGAAGACGGGGGAGGGTCAGGAGGACCTCCCACCACTGCTACCCGCTCTGAGAGGCGGCAGGAGAAAGTATTGGAGCGCTCCACAGGCCGGGGGTAAGGGATTTGCCGGCAACCAATCAGAGCCGGGGGCGGGGCTCTGATGTGTCAGTGTACAGCAGCAGCAGCAGCATTCATGAGTTACAGTTGCTCAATGAGAGTCAAAGGCGAAAAGAACAGCACTGAAGCGGCTATGTGAGTAGATCATCATTACACACTCACTCAACGATTATAACAGCAGTACAGTGTGATTTTCTAGCTTTAAGGATAAATAAGGCAAGGCACATTTAGTAGTCTGCCATTCAAGCTAATGTAACTCCTATTAGGATTTAACTGAGGAAAATCCTTTATATATGAAACTGACTATTACGGAGATAATCCATCTTACAGCTACACAAGGAAGGAACTATAAAAGAGTGCATAGCTGGTTAAGATATTTGTCCCTGAGACTGCAGTAATTTGGTTAAATACCAAATCTATCAGCCTTGTACTTAGGGACTGCTCCTGCTAGAATTCTATAGAATACCCTAACAGCCTGTACCTGTAGAAGTAATAAAAGAGCACATAGCCAGCTACTTTGGCTCTATACTACAAACCACAGGAGGGAATTATTGGTTACAGGAAAAGAATTTACCATAGAACCCACAGGTTCTGGAACAAGTTTGCTTGGAATTTATAATTATTCATTCGAGACTGTATTGCAGTTAATTGGAACAATTCCGAGACTTAATATATATATATTTCTTTGTTCCCATAAGAACACCACAGGAGGGACACAATAAAGGGAAGACTTTATATACATCCTATTCATTGGGTGTGAAAAGAGGAAAAGGACCCTATATGTTTGTGTGGTGATAGCCATACTAATAGATACCATATGACATTGTATTGTGCATGTTTATCACTGGTATAAGTTATCTAGTGTGCTATGTATAAAAAATTACATAAAAGTTTATGTTATTGTTGAGTTATATTTACCAAGCTTATATGCGCTGAGAAGTTACTGGAAAGTGAACACCTGTAAAGAAAAGAAGAACGGAGTCGGGTGGTAACAATTGTACAGTTGTAAGCTTTGGATCTATCTCATATCTACTCACTGATAGTGCATACACACTAATCGCATAAGTACAAGTGTAATACCCATATAGTGGAGTCAGGTTTCCCAGACAACCTTTAATTATCTGGGTGGAGGCACACATATTGCAGATAACAATATAATCTAGATCCTATAAATAATCATAGGGTTACATTTGGAGGCGTACTGCTGAGATTCGAGGGTTACCTAGTAAGCAGTAAAAGAAAAAAATGGAATGTTTTAGTGGGGATGAACTGTATTTATGGTGTGAGAGTAAAGGGGTAGACCCAAAAAGGTGTTTTGCAGTGGGAGGAAATTTCTCAGAATTCACAGATGACTACGTAATTAAGCAAGTTAGAACATTATGTGGGATAATACAACCTCAAATAGTGGATAAATGGAGAGGAGAATTAGGGCTGGTATGCGCCATGCTTATAGAAACGGAAAGGGAGTTAGACCCTAACCTGATCCCTGTAATGATGATTGCAGATTACAATACAGGGAGGAGATGGAGCATAATATGGCCAAGAACAAGAGAAGCGGAGAATACCGGTCTGCCGACACAAAAAGTTAGCTCTACTAAAGAAAGTAATGGGGGAGAGAGTAGAGGAGACCCGGATAATAGTGAGGAAAAATGTGGGAGTCAGTTTGAAAACATTATGGAACGAGTAGTCACTCAATTAGAGAGATGGCATTACGAGGGAAGCTACAGGAGATTAAGAATTTTTTCTGGTATACAACCAGTACCTGCTGGGGCAGAACAATATGATGCATGGAAAGAGGCGGCAGTGCAGCAGACTGAAGAGTGGAAATGCCCTGATCCCATAAAAAAACAAAGGGTAGTCGAAAGCTTGAGGGGACCTGCCATGGGGGTCATCCAGGCTACTAGAAGGAGCAACCCTGATGCCACATTAGATATTTATTTGGAAGCATTAGACTATGCGTACGGGACACTGGAAGATGTAGGAGACTTAATCTCTAGGCTCCATCATACATTCCAGGAGCCAAGGGAGAAATTAAGTACATATTTATTTAGATTGGACAAACTTCTATATAAAATAGTGGAGAAGGATGGGATAAAAAAAGAAGATGTTGATGAAAGTAGAATGAGGCAGTTACTGAGGGGTGCTTTAACATCCGACCCTGTTGCCCAAAAAATTAGGTGTTCAGAGATACGGAAACCACCCCCGACATTTAATGAACTGATGAAAGATGTCAAGCTGGAGGAAACTATGATAGAATTGCGGGAAAACACTGTGAAAAAAGTAAAAGTGGTAGTACCTGCCGTAGAACCTACGTCTTTTGAGGAAAAAATACTTAAAATGATGGAGGAGCAGAACGCCAAAATAGATAGGTTCATCGCTTCCCAAAGTGCCAATACCACACGGCAAGGAGTGAATACTCCTATCACTTCCAGTAGAGGAATAGGCCGAGGAGTCAGGCCTATAAATAGGGGGTGCTATAGATGCGGGAGAAGGGGACATTTGTCATATGAATGCCCCCTGAATGTTGTACATGATGACAATTTTCATGAAAACCCTGAACAAGGTAGAGACCTCAGGGAGCCGGGAAACGGACAGGGGAGGTCTGTGACCCCCTCACAGGCCCCCTAGAAATTAGTATATGCGCTATGGGGAACACTTGGTGGAATGGCGCTCTACCAGAAGGTTTATTGGGACCCACCCCAATTGTGTCTGCAAAGGTGAATGGGAGCCCATGTAATGTATTATTAGACAGTGGCTCACAGGTTTCTATAATATTTGAATCATGGTATCGTGAACATTTGTGTGAAGTCTCCATACAGCCTCTAACCGGGCTTGTTATTTGGGGGTTAAGTACAGAAAAGTACCCTTATCTAGGGTATGTGCAAGCAATATTGGAAGTGATAAGTGCTGATGGCCAAGAAGTTCAGATACCTTTTATTGCTCTTATATGCCCAGAAATTCCAGGGGGGAGAAGTGAACTTCCCATTATAATTGGAACTAACACCAACATATACCACATGCTTGCTGAATGGTGTCAAAAAAATGAGACCACACCTTCAGTTAACACATGGAACGTGCAGACAGGGGTGGGAGGTGTAGGATGTGATGTACAGAGGGGGTTTGCTGAGTGTTTCCGAAATAGCGATATTTCCTTTCAAGATATGGAATATTTAATACTTGAGTTAGAAAGACGAAAATCAGTTTTCTCTCTAAGGGAATGGGACTTGGGAGTAGCCAAAGGGGCAGAACATCAAATAAAGATGACGGATGAAACACCTTTCCGAGAACGTTCCCGCCGAATTCCGCCTGCAGATTTTGATGATGTCAGATTACATTTAAAGGGGTTGCTAGAGAACCAAATAATAATAGAGTCACGAAGCCCATATGCCTCTCCGATTGTGATCGCACGGAAGAAGAATGGTGATGTCCGCATGTGCGTTGACTACAGGACGTTAAATCAGAGGACGGTGCCAGACCAATATGTGGTGCCAAGGATTGACGAGGCCCTAGATTGCTTACAAGGGAGTGCTTGGTTCTCTGTGTTGGACCTTCGAAGTGGGTTCTACCAAATACCCATGTACCCAACAGATAGGGAGAAAACCGCATTTATATGCCCCCTCGGTTTCTTTGAATTCTTAATGATGCCCCAGGGTATCAAGGGAGCTCCCGCCACTTTTCAAAGAACAATGGATCGGATCATGGGAGACATGAACTATAGGGAAGCCATAGTTTATCTAGATGATATAATAATATTTGGAAACACACTCGAAGAACATAACAAGAGGTTATTGAAAGTCCTTGATCGACTGGAAGAAGGAGGACTAAAGCTGTCATTAGACAAATGTCGACTGTGTCAGGAATCCGTGAAATATTTGGGCCACATCGTCAGCCGGCATGGAATAGCCACAGACCCTTCCAAAGTTGAAGCTGTCAATAAATGGCCCATTCCCACAAAACTGAAAGAACTGCGTTCATTTTTGGGATTTTGTGGGTACTACCGCCGGTTTGTGCCTAATTATTCTAAAATAGCTAAACCCCTGACCGACCTGACTAAAGGGTACCCACCTGCAGGTAAATCTCCAAAGAAATCTCCGCAAGAGCTCAAAATATATCACCATCCTAATGAGCCATTTGGGAGCAGGTGGACCCAAGAATGTGAAGATTCATTTGTAAATCTTAAAACCTGTCTAACAGAGGCACCAGTATTGGCCTATGCTGACCCCCTGCTACCCTACACTTTACATACGGACGCCTCCCTAGAAGGGATAGGGGGGGTATTATATCAGACCCAACAAGATCAGTTAAGGCCAGTGTCATTTGTAAGTCGAGGATTGTCACCCAGTGAGAAAAGGTACCCCGCTCACAAACTCGAATTTTTAGCACTTAAATGGTGTATTGTAGACAAATTCCACGACTATCTCTATGGTGCGTCCTTTGTAGTACACACGGATAATAATCCGTTAACTTACATTCAAACCACTGCCCGACTGGATGCCACGGGACATAGGTGGTTATCTGCATTGGCTCTCTACGACTTTAAACTGAAATACCGGCCTGGAGTTAATAACACGGATGCTGACTCTTTGTCCCGAATCCCAAATCAAGTGGCTGAAGAACAAAAAGAAGAATGGATAGAAGTGCCTGCTGGGGATGTCAAGGGAATGTGCCACCACATGAGAATGGACATTGAAAACTGCCAAGAAATGGTTAGCAGTTTGGGGGCATCTGATAAAGTCCTGCCTCTCTCATATTGTTGGTTGAGTGTAGATGAGTTAGAGGGAATACCCAAGGTGGATCATGGAAAATTACAAAGGGAACAATTGAAAGATTCTGAGATAGGACCCTTGTATGAAGAATTGAACCACCATGTCGCTATTTCTACTAATTCTTCCAAAACATCCCGAGAAGCTCAATTGTTGCGTAAGCAAAGAAATAAATTATTAATAAAAAATGGACTCCTATATAGAATTGGTTCTAAGATGGGAAAAAGCAAGAAGTTTCAAATAGTGCTACCATATAAATATAGGAAGATAGTGATGCATGCCCTGCACGATGACCATGGCCATCTAGGAATGGATAAAACCTATGGGTTAGTAGCGGATAGGTTCTACTGGCCAAACATGAGAGCGGAAGTCGAAAATTACTGTAAGTCATGCGGGAATTGCGTCCTACGAAAAACTTTACCTAATCGAGCAGCCCCACTGGGACATATCCAAAGTGCTGGCCCAATGGATCTAGTATGTGTTGATTATCTAACACTGGAAGTTGATGCTGGAAAAAAGTGCAATGTGTTGGTGGTAACAGACCATTTCACTCGATACGCACAAGCCTACGTGACCCCTAACCAAAAGGCTCTTACCGTGGCCAACACTTTATGGGATAGATATTTTGTACATTATGGCCTTCCAAATAGGTTACACTCGGATCAAGGAAGAGACTTTGAGAGCAGGTTGATCAAGGAGCTCTGCAACATTTGTGGCATAAAAAAATCTAGGACCACACCTTACCACCCCCAGGGAGACCCCCAACCCGAGCGGTTTAACCGTACGTTGCTAAATATGTTGGGCACATTAAATCCGTTGGATAAGAGTAAGTGGAGACAGTACATAAATAAACTGGTACATGCCTATAATTGCACAAAAAACGAATCTACAGGGTTATCACCCTACTTTTTAATGTTTGGGAGGGAAGCTAAACTTCCTATTGATGTGTGCATGGGAATCAATACAAATCCCAAATCACCCATTTCCCACACCAAGTATGTAGAGAATCTTAGGAGTGAATTACGAACAGCCTTTGAATTAGCTAACAGAACAGCCAACAAGCTTGCACAAAAGAATAAGACCATATATGATCAAAGGGTCCGCAATCAGGAACTAGCTCCTGGAGACAGGGTACTCCTCAGGCAATTAGGGGTACCTAGGAAATTTAAGATAGCCAACCGGTGGAAGGAGGAACCCTATGTAGTGGCGGAAAAGTTTTGAGATTTGCCGGTGTACAAAATTATACCGGAAGATGGCTCTAATAAAACATATACTTACCATAGGCAACACTTGCTTCCTATTGGAGATGAAATTCGACTGGATAACTTTCAACCTTCAGGTGTAGTGGCTTCTAAAAGAAAACCAAAAGAGAAGACAATAAAACAAAAAATAAGCCACTTGGAACTAAGTGATACTGAAGAACAAGAGATGGAAAATGAGAGACATGGATACTTCTATATGGAAAACCCCCCTCAAATAGAATACTTACCTGAGATTCCGCCAGAAAGAGTCGGGAGTGTAGAGGATAGTACAAATAAGTGTAAAATTAGTAATGAATTTCCTATGGAAAAAGATGAGGAAAGCTTACAAGAAAGCTGCTCTGTTCATGAAGAAGGGGATGTGGAAATATTTGAAAGTGGCACAAGGCCCAGAAGGGAAATAAAGCCACCCCTGATTTTGACATATGATAGTCTGGGAGAACCTAGAAAAGTAACTAGAATAATACACCCCAGCACAGTTCTTAATTGGCCTTACTTTGGGTATTCTGGGACAGCAGGGGGTAAATAATCGATAATAATAGTTACTAGCAATAGTATAAAAGTTGATAATCTTTTCAGTGGATCTACATAGATTATCAGGGGGAGATATTGTAGCCCTAGTATAATGGGCTAAGTACCTGTTGGGATTTAATACCCAATAGATGCATTGAGAGTGCTGTCTGGCACCTTGATGTTTTTATTTATGCCTATTACATGTCTGTGTATATATATATATATATATGTATGGGGGTAGACTATGTACTGATGATATTGTATTGTAGGACTTGTATTTGATGCTGTGAATAAGTGTTGCTCAGATTGTGAGGGGTTGGATAGAGCCAAAGCAGGGGCAGTGTAGGATTGTTTATACATGCAGGGCTGAAGAGAAACAGGGAGCGCGAGGAGCAGAAGCTGCTGGAAGCAGCACGAGGAGGAGAGGGAGCTCGCGCTGTGAGCGGGAAGGGAGATAGGTCGCGCGGCGCGAGTTAGCTATATAAGTCCTGCGCTAGCGCCCAGGGCCAGACTGCTGTTCCCCCCTCCAGTGACCGCACCACACTGACCTGCAGGAGCTCGGAGCTGGGAGCTCTGGTCAGCGGAAGCGGGGCCAGTGAGGGGCGCCTGTAGAGGAGCCAAGGACAGTCGCTATCACCGCTATCGCGGGCGGGAGAAGTCCGGCGCCGGAAGACGGGGGAGGGTCAGGAGGACCTCCCACCACTGCTAGCCGCTCTGAGAGGCGGCAGGAGAAAGTATTGGAGCGCTCCACAGGCCGGGGGTAAGGGATTTGCCGGCAACCAATCAGAGCCGGGGGCGGGGCTCTGATGTGTCAGTGTACAGCAGCAGCAGCAGCATTCATGAGTTACAGTTGCTCAATGAGAGTCAAAGGCGAAAAGAACAGCACTGAAGCGGCTATGTGAGTAGATCATCATTACACACTCACTCAACGATTATAACAGCAGTACAGTGTGATTTTCTAGCTTTAAGGATAAATAAGGCAAAGCACATTTAGTAGTCTGCCATTCAAGCTAATGTAACTCCTATTAGGATTTAACTGAGGAAAATCCTTTATATATGAAACTGACTATTACGGAGATAATCCATCTTACAGCTACACAAGGAAGGAACTATAAAAGGGTGCATAGCTGGTTAAGATATTTGTCCCTGAGACTGCAGTAATTTGGTTAAATACCAAATCTATCAGCCTTGTACTTAGGGACTGCTCCTGCTAGAATTCTATAGAATACCCTAACAGCCTGTACCTGTAGAAGTAATAAAAGAGCACATAGCCAGCTACTTTGGCTCTATACTACAAACCACAGGAGGGAATTATTGGTTACAGGAAAAGAATTTACCATAGAACCCACAGGTTCTGGAACAAGTTTGCTTGGAATTTATAATTATTCATTCGAGACTGTATTGCAGTTAATTGGAACAATTCCGAGACTTAATATATATATATTTCTTTGTTCCCATAAGAACACCACAGGAGGGACACAATAAAGGGAAGACTTTATATACATCCTATTCATTGGGTGTGAAAAGAGGAAAAGGACCCTATATGTTTGTGTGGTGATAGCCATACTAATAGATACCATATGACATTGTATTGTGCATGTTTATCACTGGTATAAGTTATCTAGTGTGCTATGTATAAAAAATTACATAAAAGTTTATGTTATTGTTGAGTTATATTTACCAAGCTTATATGCGCTGAGAAGTTACTGGAAAGTGAACACCTGTAAAGAAAAGAAGAACGGAGTCGGGTGGTAACAATTGTACAGTTGTAAGCTTTGGGTCTATCTCATATCTACTCACTGATAGTGCATACACACTAATCGCATAAGTACAAGTGTAATACCCATATAGTGGAGTCAGGTTTCCCAGACAACCTTTAATTATCTGGGTGGAGGCACACATATTGCAGATAACAATATAATCTAGATCCTATAAATAATCATAGGGTTACATTAAGACAGTAAACCGTTTATAATTAATTCCACCAATATATATTGTTATGTAAACTTTTTAAACTGCTTTCAGAGTATGAACTTCTCACTTTGCAACCTTCTTAAGAACAGCATTGTACCATCTCCCCCTACGTCTCTCTGTATTCAACCTTTTCAGATTCTAAACTTACATTTACATTCCGCCCATTCATAAACAAGGTTCAGCAAATATAAATTCCTTACTTGAGATTATTTGTTCTGCGTTTCCCAGGAAACAAGAAAACATCTCTTGTAGTGTAAATGCAGACAAGCTATATAACGCACAAACCACTAATAATATTTCCAATGGTCAGTAGTCACTACCTACTGTACATGACAACTCTATTAATGTTGACAACACAAGACAACCATACCCCTCAATCATACTGCCTTGGTGTCATCCTTGACTGTAAACTGTCCTTTGTTTTGTACATTCAATCTCTATCCAAATCCTGTTACATACACAAAAGACACTGCAAAAACTGTAATGTATGCTCTCATCATCTCTTGCATTGATTATTGCGATAATCTTTTTTGGATTTTCCCCTAAACAGAGTCTCATCCCTACTGACTAGACTGAGCTTCTTCTACTGCTGCTCCGCTCTGTCAGCCCTTACATTGGTTGCCTGTATTTTTATTTTTTTTTACCAAATTCAATATAAAATACTTCTGCTTACACATAAGGCTAGCCAGCAAACTACACCAACGTACATCTCTTCACTTATCTCAAAATATCTTCCAACTGGACCCTTCTGCTCTTTACAAGAATGCCATCCTACACACAATAAGACTTTACGCTAGTCTCCAAACCTTCAAGCATTCCCTGAAAAGTCACCTCTTTAGACAAGCTTATCAAATTCCAGAACCACCCACATAATCCTCCATAAACTATTCTACTAATTACCTCCCCTCTATACAGTCCACACATAACTTTACATATTTTCTCTTTCTACACTCAAACATCACACTGACCCCAGGCTAACTGTGTGACTGGATCATCCAGCCCACCAAGAAACTCTGCAATCTAGCTGGACCAATTTACAATATGTAGCACCTATCCTTTTGTATCAAATGCCTATGTGCCTAATGATTGTAAGCTTGCTGATAACTAGTATTGGTTGGTTTGAACGCATGGGCTGGTTACTGAGCGGTTAGTGAGCAGTGGCAAACGCAGGATTTTGAAAGGGGGGTTTCCAAATAAATGGTTACAGAACCAATGACAAAAACGTCTAACAAGAATAAGCCTGCAACATTCACTTCATTGTGTACTTCAAGTGTTCTAATAAAAATAACAATAAATAATATAAATAACAAGGCGTAAAATGTGCTTATGCACAATGTGTAATAGTATGTACATACAAAATTTAAACTATCAGTGCAATTTCAACATTTGAACTAAACGTAACTGACACACACATACTGACAGACACACACACCGCAGCGTTCACCTAAAAAACACGAATGCAGAACCAAAAGCAGTCCTCTGGCATCATTAAATATTATCCCCCCCTCAAATACAGCAGTCCTCTGGCATCATTAAATATTATCCCCCCCTCAAACACAGCAGTCCTCTGGCATCATTAAATATTATCCCCCCCTCAAACACAGCAGTCCTCTGGCATCATTAAATATTATCCCCCCCTCAAACACAGCAGTCCTCTGGCATCATTAAATATTATCCCCCCCCCCCCAAATACAGCAGTCCTCTGGTATCATTAAATATTATCCCCCCCCAAATACAGCAGTCCTCTGGCATCATTAAATATTATCCCCCCCCAAATACAGCAGTCCTCTGGCATCATTAAATACTATCCCCCCCCAAATACAGCAGTGCTCTGGCATAATTTATTAAATATCATCCCCCCCCCACAAATACGTACAGCAGTGATCTGCCTACATTTCTTAAACATTATCCTCCCCCCCCGCACTCCCACCCACGTTTATTAAACATTATCCCCCCTCCTCCCCACAAATACAGTAGTCCTCTGTCTGGCATCCTCCCCCACCGCCCGCCGCCCCCCCCCCCCTCGCCCGCTAATACATACAGCAGAGATATGCCTATCCTCCCTTCTCCGGCAACCCCACCAACATCATGCGGCTCCAGGATTCGGCAGCGCTGGACACGGTGTCCCAAGCAAGCGCTCTCATCCACTTACATTGCCGGTCACGGTGCTGCTATGGGAACTGACTGGGAGGGGCTTGCGCGCCGCAGCTCCCCCTACAGCCAGCCCAGGCAGTGTCGTCTTTTCTTTTCACACCCTTTTCACATTATTTTATTATCACCTATAGTTATTACAGGGCAATTGGAGTAGAATTCGTAAAATTCTACTCCAACCCCTAAGTATCACTTATTTTTAGTAAAGCAGATCGCATTTCCCATAACTGTAATGGGAAATGTGATCTGACCATAGTTACTAAAAATAAATGTGAAAAAAATACCGGGGAAAGCCCTGTGATAATAACGCCACCTGGAGGTGGCGTTATCCAGGGTCTCCCCCGATTAACGGCCTCCTGCCCTGCTCTAACGGGGAGAGCAGAGCCGGGAGTCGGTCCCAGTAATCATCTGTGTGGTCTAAACAGACCGCAAGCTGATTACTGTAAAAAAAAAGAAAAAAAAAATAGTAAAAAAAAAAATTACTTACCTGACTCCAGGGACCGGTGATCGGGCCTCCGGTGATGACTCCCCTCTGGTCAGCTGGTCTCCCACAGTGCACTGCTGCCCGGTCATCAGGTGATCGGGCCCCAGTGCAGTATGGGAGATCACCTGACCGGAGGAATGTAGATCATCACCGGAGGCCTGGAGCATGCAGGTAAGTGTAAGTAAGGGAGAGGGGGGTCGTGGGGGGGTCCGCAATTGCGGGGGGCGGGGCTTAGTGCCGGAGGGGGGGTAGCAGCGGCGACCTGTAGGTGCATGCGCGGGCACTTAATCACAGTATTTTTTGCGAAAATACCGTAATAAGGCTCTGAAGGGGATTAGCAGGGACAGAGCTTTATCGCAAGCTCTGTCCCTGCAAGGGATTTGTAGTAAATCCCTGTGATATTGCCTGAATTCGCAATGCGAATTCACTCGGTAATATCACACTACAATCTGCATTACCAATGCGGATTGTAGTAAATAGAGCCCAAAGACATTCAGAGAAAATGGAAAATCCTAAAGAAAAATTATGTGAACACAGGGCCTGATTCAGAGCCGGATGCTCTGAAAGAGCGCTCGCTCTGAATCACGGTGTTTTTTTGGTGTTTGTTTTTTTTTTTTGTGCAGCCTCCTGGCCACTCGCATAGCTGTGGGTGACCACCGACACCGATTGTGAGCGGCCAGGTGATGGTCGCGATGGTCTCGACTATCGCGGCTTGCGACAAGAGCCTTGTGGTAGGGTCTAGTTCCCGCAAGCCCCAGTGAGCTTCTGGCTCTTAATAGAGCCGGAAGCTCACCACTGACATCACTCGTGATGTCAGTGGGGCCGCCCCCAAACGGCAGGCGTTCCATCAGGAACGCCACAGTTTTGCCAGCCACCCCCCTTGCCCGCCTCCAAAATGGGGCGAGCTGTCGATCAACATCGACAGCTGCCCCATTTTGGTGCGAGACCTGGAGCGACGGAGCGTCCAACGCTAGCCGGGTCTCGCGCATGTAGGAGCCGGCTCCGGCGTGCGCATGCGCAGTGGCCAAACATCGACCTGCTCGCGAGCGCATAGCACTTGCTAGTGGGTTTGAATCAGGCCCACACTTCCGTCCTCAAAAAGTGTGACCGCCGTCCTCATTAGTCCTGGGTCACAATCTGAAAACAACAAAAAAGGACAATGTGCCAAAGTAAGTAGCTGACAATGCGTGTAACCCCTTACATACTAGTCCCCTTTTGTTATTTGTATATAATACAACAAACAGAAGAGGAAAGCACACATAGGGGCTGATTTAGAGGTAGTCATGGCTGCATCTCTTGGCAATTGCGCACCTCCGACTTTATGCAAATGCCGTTACAAAGCACTTCTTTTGCGTCCAAATGTGCAAGGACTGAGACGCACACTCTCAGCATGAGACAGACACAATGGCGATTTTTATTCAGATCTAGCGATTGCGCATGCGTATATATAAGCCGCATTGCACAGGCGGCTGAGATTATCTTGCAATTCCACATGCACAGCAGAACCATATGCAAAGTAAGTGACTGGTAGTCAGTGTCCGGAGGAAGTGGTCATATACACACAGGTGCGTCTTAGAGTTTAAATGCCGTTACATGGGCGTGCATAAATTAGCCCTTGCCATCTCATATACAGCGTGAGACCCTCGGCGTGTCAGGAGAGCTGCCGAGTCTGTGGCTGGTCAGACCTGCCACAAGGGCAAGATGGCTGCTCGATGTGCGTCTGTTACCGATATTTATGCAGCAAAGCGATGTTGTACGCAGGTAAGAAGGCAGCAGTGGGCGTCCTATAGTATGCTCTGGTGATCTTTGGAACGATTACCATATTTTGTAGCTGTGATCGCATTAGCGTCCATCTCTGAATAAGCCCCACAGTCATTAGACCCCATTATCTGTCGCACCATCAAAACTTGAATCAGCCCTATGGCAGGTGCAGATTTTCCATTACACAGGAGTATTGTCTCCTATGTGACTGACATTGCGGCTGTGTACGCAAATACTTCAGCCAAACTCCCATAACACGCCCATGAGACGGAGCACTTTGGAGCTCATCCAGACCTGCTCGCAAGATCCAGGCGCTCCTTGGCAAAAAGGGGCTGGATATTTAAATTAAACTCTCACACTGCGTGGCTCGCTAGTGTATAAAGACTTCCCCTCGCAACACACATGTCATCTCCTGGATTTGTTTGATTAACCGGTAACATCGAGAACCATCGGAGCTGCTCGCAGCCCTTGAGGATGCGTTTCCCCGCCGCAAGCACTACGATCAGTGCTGGCTGAAATACATGCGGGTGACGTGTACAATGACGCTACTTTGCTAATTATGCACGCCCATTAAATGGCGTTTTGGCGGCCTGACATGCCTGTGTCCGCAACACCACTCCCCCTTTTACAAGCACCTTCCCCTGTTATCACCCACGAACGGCAATATCTGTCACTCAAACTAGCGGGCAGTCAATGTGCTACGAGCGCACGATTCCCCATAGCTGAGACAGGCTTGCGCACGCGCACTGTGAATTATACGCATGCGCACTAAGCAACAATCGCCCGGCAGCGAGCGATTGCGCCTTAGCGACCGGGTCTGAATCAGGTCCTTATGTGCACATTAATAGCCCCCCAGTCACTGTCCAGGAAAACACAGCACTTCTCCAATATATTTAACATCCAATATATATATATATATATATATATATATATTATATATATATATATAAATAATATAGTTCAGCAGTAGTGCAGGTACTCCCAATAGTAGATCCTCTAGCCGTGGTGCCAAAACAGTGTCACTCTCCGGACTTAAGTGACACGATTGAGACGTCCTTATTCCAAGTCCGGGGAGTGACACTAATATATATATATATATATACACACACACACACACACACACACACACACAGAGTCATGAGGGCAAGATTTGTTGCAACTATTTTAGCCCTTAACAGCACCGTTTATTGTAACAGCTCCGTTTATTGTAACAGCACCGTTTATTGTAACAGCACCGTTTATTGTAACAGCTCCGTTTATTGTAACAGCACCGTTTATTGTATTACAACGCCATGTCTCCGGCGCAGTGTTTACCGCGCATGCGCGGGTAAACACAAGATCTGGCCGCGATTCGCACATGATGTCCCATACCTCCTGGAGACTCGCGAGGTGTTACCTAATCCCGAGCATGCACGGTATTCAACAAAATGGCGGCGATTACCGGAAACACCTTTTATGGACACTAGTAATTATCTTTAAAGATATACAAGACAGCGCTTGAGGTTGCCATATGAATCCTCCTGAAGAAGTCCAGCTTTAACTGCATTAAGGACGAAAGGCGTTGAGGACTGTGGGTGTACCCCTAGACTCTGAGACCAGCTACCATCAGATAAGCTTGTTTGAATTTTCATTAATGTAATTCTTCATTTTTTATGTGTGTTGTGTGTATTTTGGATTAAACTTCTTTTTAACATAATACACTATGAGAAGTGTTCTCTCTTCTTAAACCCAATGTTTGGAGTATTTAACCAGCGGCTTTTGGGTACATAAGAGGACCATCCTGGTGAAACCTGAAAAAGGGGTCATAAACAAATGCTTATTGTTATGGGTGATTACGGTACGCATGCCATTTTCTGAGAGAGTGTGCTACATTTTTCACTTAATACTACACTATATAGGCGCTTGTTCTCTCCTTTTGTTTTCTATGACTTTTCGGGATCATACAATAACTGATTCTTCTGGAGAACATACAGCTGCCACCGCAAAAACGGGATTATAGTGGATAAAAACATTCATATTGTCATAAAGTAACTGCTTTTATACTTTTACACAGAAACATACGGGATTGAGCGCTGCTTCAGTACCATACTGTATTATATACACACACATATTTAGTTTAACATATAGATATTTAATATACATGTGTATATATAAAGCTCGTATCAGTCCCACAGCCTACAATCAATTATTATCACACAGCAGCAGCAGCAGCAGCAGCAGCAGCCAACCAACTGGGCTGAAACCTCACCTCAGTCTGGAGGATCAGACAACCTGCTGGGCCGCCTACACGGAGCGGTCTGTGATCGCTGTGTGCTGGGCCAGGAAAGTTAGAACAGCTGCTTGAGTGCTGTCAGGGGGCGACTTCACACGGCGTGCGGGAGCCTCGCGTCACTGTGTATGCAGCGAAAGGACAGCTAGAGAAGCCGCCCACTGCTGCTGCCATAATATACTCACTTTTGAGCCACCTTGGCCGGAAGAGGGGGAGGTGGGGTAGCGGACCGCGGCCGAGACACGGGGGAGGTTGGAAGAGGAGGGAAGCATATAGCAGCCTGAGGCTATTCAGAGGGACGGGCTACTGCTGCCTCGGAAGGCCCTTGCCAGGCCACTGTAGCAGGACAGTGCCACTGTAGCAGGACTGTTAACAGCAGCACTGCACAGCAGCTGCTGTGGGCCTGTTTTCATGGGTGGGCTTGGAGCTGCAGCTCCATCCGCCCCATTGCTAATCCGGCCCTGGATGCACAAATGCTTCATTTGCATTATAATATGTCCCATTCCACTGACACACATGCCGTGGTGCTGAGCTGGAGAAACAGCTATTTTCCACCTCCTGCACTTATACACTTGAAAGCAGAAAGCAGGCTGTAAAAAGTACACGCTTTTGGGACGACCCAAGCTGCAGGCTTGTATCACGCTGGGGGGGGGGGGGGTCATAGGCCGTCACAGGGACCAGGTAAGTAACCACAGGGTCATCAGGGATGATATCTCGACATTCTATCATGTTGACATGTCATCCATGTAGAAAAAAAAAAAAAAAAAGGGTAAAAATGTGTGGTAGGTGGGCAAACATCTATGGCCAAACAAGAACCTTATTATAAAACCATGTTAATTGTTGGATTATATTATATATATTTTGATAATCACTATCAGTATTGTTAGTGCTTAGAGTATGCACCTGCATTTTCCCCCTTATTTCTGCATTAGAACTACAAGTCTCAGCATGGTAGTATCTTTAAATTAGGATGTGCAGCCCAGCCCCCCCTTTTCCTATGTCATCCATGTAGACATGATGAATGTCGACATGGTCACTGTTGACATGCTAAGCATGTCGACATTTCGATCATGTTGACATTCTCATGCAAGTGGAAGAAAAAACACAGATGTGGGTGCTCCAGATATATATGAAATAGGTGTAATCAAGAGCAGCTCTCCTAGAAGGATAGGCTAATCCTGATTAAGAATAAAAGAAAAAAAGACAAAGGAGCGCTATGAAAACACTGGTGTGACTGATGAGAAATGAACTCTTATAGGGGAATTCAATATGGAGAGAAAACTCAGTTTTTTGCGTTAATATCGCACCTATGACGTCATTATCGCAGGATTTACTTTTACACCGTATTCAATTTCTAAGACTTTTCGCAGGTTCGAAAAGTCTTTAATAAAAAACGGGGATAGCTTTTCACCATTGAATAGGTGGCGAAAAAAAGTGCAGAATTGGGGTTTAGGGGTGCAGGCTTAAAAAAAATAGCCTGCACTCCTGGGAATGACATTTAAAAAATAACTGTGTCAAAAAAAGTTTTTAAAAAAAATAGGCACACCCCAAAAAATTTATTTAAAAATTGGGGTGCAAAAGAAAAAAAATTGTAAAAAATTGTTTAAAACTAGGGAAATAGGTTTAGGGCTATTCTGCAAGGGAATGGGTAAGATTCCCGTCAGCGGTAGCCCGACAGGAGCAGACTGCGACGCAGTGGAAGCCCGACAGCGCTGGAAATCCTGATCGTGGATAGGTAAGTATCCACTAACCTAACCCCCCTAACCCTCCTTAGGGGTGCCTAACCCTAACTTCCCCCCCAAGTGCCTAACCCTAATCCCCCCTCTAAGTGCCTAACCCTAACCACCCCCTTCCCCGCTACCTAAACCCAAGTCCCCCCCGGGGGTGCCTAACACTAACCCTCCCTCCCCCTAGCCTAACCCTAACCCTCCCGGGGGGTGCCTAACCCTAAGTCCCCCCCGGGAGCCCTAAAGCTAACCCTCCCCCCCGCGGCTGTCCGCTCGCGGCGCCCGGCATCACTACGATCGTGATGCCGGGCACCGGTCTCCCGGCGTTGGGGAAATGCGGGCGTCTACATCTAGACGCCCGGCATTTCACCCATGCCGGGATAAGACAGTCGAGAAGCCGGTTGCCGGTATATAGGCAGTCGGCTTCCCGATTGCTTCCCTCTGCAAGTATGCGGCAGGTGTTTTCTAGATTTATAGCGGCAGGTGCACAATTGCAGAATTTTTTAAAACTTACTTTAGGAACATCAAAATATGCTAGTACCCATTTTCATGTACCCCAAATTTGATGGGACCACTTAAAAAAAAAGAAAAAAATAACCTAAGTGCTCTTCTGCATCACATCTTCAATGTCGGGAAAAAAGCACCTGCCGCAGCTGTTTAAATCCCCGACTTTCATTTGCAGGCTAAAACGGGGGGACCCATAGTGATCCCCCATTTTTTTACAACTTTAGGGGGTCCTACAATTTTTTTAAGGAAAATTTCGTAACTTTACGCAAATCCCACTTCGCAGGCTCCCGGTTTCGTTAGTTTCATATTGAATACGGGGATAAGCAGGCGCGCGCCCGATACTTTATCCCAGGTAAAAGCTCCGATATGAAACGTAAACTTCGACAGCGAAGTTTACGTTTCATATTGAATTCCCCTCTTAGTCCAACCGCTGAGGATATATCAAAATTTAATATATAAGATATAAAAATAATTGACCAAAATGATTTTACTAATTATAACATACATTCAATTGAAACATGGAATAACACACAAATAGCACATATAATCAATTGGAACAATTAATAAAACTCGAATAAACGATATGTATAAAAAATAGTCCTTTTAAAAACATATATTCCCAGAAAAGGAAAAGCTGAAATATGCCATAGATGTTGACTAGAATAGTTTGCAATGAGTGTGAATGGCTGTAGTAGAAAATCTGGGCTGTTAATAAAGCCAATTATTGGGGATGCTTACCCGATGAATATGAAGCTGGATGATTATGGTTATCACCATATGAGTGTCCGCTATCTGCTTCAAAGTAAATTCCGGCCGGGAATTGGAAGGTGGTAAGCGCTGTGATTTTGCTGTGGCAGGAATTGCGGGTATGAGCGGCTGCTGAAAGTGAACGGCTGAGTCCGGCTGGTGATTTCAAGATGAATAATGCCTGCGGCCGTAGGTCGTGCTGAGCAAGTGCTGCATAAGCCACACTGTGATTTCAAATTGAGTCCATCACAGATGTCACAGGTGCAATACAGATATGCCAGAAAGAAACAAATATAAAAGTCCCAATTGCCGAACAAGCTGTGTAGTATGGTGGACGTGGGTGGCCACAATTTGCACCGGTTAGATGCAGCTGTCTCATCAATAGTTGACGGTCTTTGGTGAGAGTCTAACGCGTTTCTCGGCCTTGTGACAACTGGCCGATTCCTAATGCAAACTTGATGCACAGTGACATGATAAATGTCACCCTAACATACCACACCCCATAACTTACACCCATATTTTTAAATCAGAGTTTCTTATACTTGCATCCACTTTTGCTTGGAGAGAGGGTCAAGTCAGTCAAGTCACATGTAGGTTTGGAACAGTAGAGATGCAAGTCAGCCACAAGTCTTAAGACATTCATCCTATTTTGACTTGCATGTATCTTTAAGATATATCTTACTCCTTCATTCACTAGGGGACACTGGAGTTTCAGTACAATGGGGAATAGATGTGGGATAACCGAGAGCTGGCACTTTAATAAATCTGAATAGTAGCTAGCTCCTCCCCCTCTATACCCCCCTACAGGTCAGTCTTAATTTTGTGCCAAGGGAGCTGGTCACATACAAAAAGCTCTCTGTTAAAAATCAAGGATCCTCGATCAGCAAGAGGATCAGACAGGCAGCTCACTGCCCCTGCCTGTCTGCTTCGTTGGAGCTGCCGGGGAGACATCACCACCACTGCTTGCAGCGTGTGCTGGGGTCTTCAGCTACAGAGGCCACTGTCTCTGGGTGGTACCCAGATGCGCTGCGTGCGGCGATCGTCGCGGTCCCCCATTAGCTCAGCCCGCCGCCGGCAGCAATCGGCAGCAAGGTTAGTGACTCCTGGTACCCTGAGTAGCAGGGTGGCCAGGAGAAAATGTCAGGCGGGCATTAAAAAGCAGAAACTGATACAGCGCTGAAAGGCACCAGAACGGAGGGGGCAGAGCCTAACACACAGTTGTGCTCCTGCCTCCCAGCTGCCCCAGCGCTCCCATAAGGAGGCTGGTTGCCATTTTAGAAGACACAGGCTGCTGACAAACTCAGAAGAAAGACCTGTCTGCCCAGATTGTGACTGCACAGTGGGGTCAGACTTGGAAAGAGCAGGTTAGACTGTGTTTACACAGCGAATACAGCACATTATATTGTGTTAAACAGCGCTGGTCTCTGCATCAGCGCTGGTTGGGCTGGGTTAATAGCATAATCTCCCTCAATCCTTATTTGCGGACCTTCAAGTTCAAAATGGAGTCCTTGCAGTCTGTCAGAAGGTATTTCTTTCGCAGGAAAAGGTCACCTCCATCCAACACATGGTACGATTGATACTGTGTCATCACAGGGTGTCAGTACACCTGTGTATTTGCCTTCTGGGGAAGATGGTTGTGACCTTCGAGTCCATCCAATACGGGAGGTTCCATGCCCATCCATTCCAACTGGACCTCCTCTCTCAGTGGTCAGGATCCCACCTTTTTCTTCACCAGCGAGTTCAACTGTCACCCAGGACTTGAACATCTCTCCTTTGGTGGCTGAATTCCTTCTCACCTATTGGCAGGCAAGCGGTTTGCAATGTGGGAATGGATTCTCCTCACCACAGACGCCAGTCTGAGAGGATGAAGGGCAGTGACTCAGGGAAGACACTTTCAGGGCTGCTGGACTCGAATGGAGGCGGTACTGCCCATAAACTTTCTGGAGCTAAGGGCCGTGTTCTATGCTCTGCAGGTAGCACATCCTGTTGAAGGGCCGTGCCATCAGAGTGCAGTCCGACAACGCCACGGCTGTGGCGTACATCAACAGACAAGGCAGCACCAAGAGTCGATCCGCCATGAGGGAGGTAAACCGCATTCTTCTCTGGGCAGAGGAATTTGAGGTAGCGATATCAGCAATTTTCATCGCATGGGTAGAAAATTGGGAGGCCGACTACCTCAGTTGACAAGACATTCATCTGGGAGAAAGGATGCTCAATCCACAGGTCTTTCAACAACTGATTCAGTGTTGGGGTCTCCCTCAGGTAGATCTCATGGCGTCAAGGTTGAACCATCAACTGCCACTTTACTGCTCACGGACAAGAGATCCACAGGCGGTGGCAGTGGATGCTCTAACAACTCCTTGGCGGTTTCAGTTTGTTTACCTGTTTCTACCACTCCCACTTCTTCTTCGTCTGCTTCAAAGAATCAAACGATAAATGGTAAAGGTTCTGTTGGTGGCTCCAGACTGGCCCAGGTAGACGTGGTATTCCAACCTATGTCTTCTACTGATAGAAGACCCGTGGCCTCTTCCTCTGCAAGAAGATCTACTGCAACAGGGTCCGTTTATCTATCAGGACTTAAAGTGGCTTTGTTTGACAGCGTGGCTGTTGAAAGCGCTATTTTAAGAAGAAAGGGTATCCTTTCCAGGGTGATTCCTAATATGTGTTAAAGGCTAGAAAGGAAGTTACCTCAGGGCACTATCATCGTATATGGAAGGCGTATGTCTCTTGGTGTGAACGCAAGGGTGCGCCACCATCAGAATTCAACTTAGCCAGGCTGCTTCTTTTTCTACAGGCTGGTTTATCAGAAGGTCTTCGTCTGGGATCTTTGAAGGTTCAGATATCGGCTCTGTCGATTTTCTTTCAGAAGAAACTAGCATTATTGCCGGATGTCCAAACATTTCTATAAGCGGTTGTCAAGTTACAACCTCCGTTTGTACCTCCAACGCCCCATGGGATTTGGTTCTCTCTTTTCTCCAGTCTTCCCTATTTGAACCTTTACAGACTGTGGAATTCAAATTTTTATCATGGAAAGTGGTTCTCCTATTGGCGCTCGCCTTTGCTAGGCATGTGTCGGAGCTAGGGGTGCTTTCTTGTCATCCGCCTTACCTCATTTTTCATGAGGATAGGGCTGAGCTACATACGTAGTTATCTTTTTTTGCCTAAGGTAGTATCTGCGTTTCACATCAACCAACCGATTGTGGTTCCAGTGTTTAAAGATGATTCTTCGGCTTCCAGATCCCTAGACGTTGTTCGGGCTCTTCGGATTTATGTTGATAGGACTGCATCCCTCCGGAAGTCGGATACGCTGTTTATTCGATATGACATGGCGCATCCGGGCTGGCCGGCTTCTATGGCAACTATTTCTAGATGGATTCGTCTGACAATCAGACAAGCCTATCTGGCTGCATTAAAACAACCTCCTACTTCAATCACAACGCATTCTACGCGCTCGGTGGGTCCTTCGTGGGTGGCTGCCAGCGGTGATTCCCTGTCCCAGCTTTGTCAGGCGGCCACTTGGTCAGGCCGGCATACTTTTGCAAAGTTTACTGTTTTGTCACGTTTGCAGCATCTGCTTCACAGTATGGCCGTGCTGTTTTGCAAGGTTCTTAGCGCTCTCCCGCCCAGGATGTGAGCTCTGGGATGTCCCCACTGTACTGAGACTCCAGTGTCCCCTAGTGGATGAAGGAGAAAACAAGATTTTGGTACTTACCGATAAATCCCTTTCTCCGATTCCACAGGGGACACTGGACGCCCACCCAGCGCTGTTCCACCTGCATTAGTTATTGTTCTTCCTGGTTTGGACAGTCATTTTCATCAAGGTCTGCTTGATTTGTTTGCATATTTGCTTGTTTGTTCATGTATGTTCTAGCTTCTCTTCTCTATTATTCTATTTTCCAGCTCTCTTCGGGCACAGTTTCTAAAGACTGACCTGTAGGGGAATATAGAGGGGGAGGAGCTAGCTACTATTCAGATTTATTAAAGCGCCAGCTCCCGGTTATCCCACATCTATACCCCACTGTACTGAGACTCCAGTATCCCCTGTGGAATCGGAGAAAGGGATTTATCGGTAAGTACCAAAATCCTGTTATTAAGAGGCATATCTTTGTGTGCCTCAAAGGTCTGGGGTAAGTCTCTGACTTGATGATGATAATGATGGCTGCATCTTTGTGGTAGACTTCATTATAGGGTCGAACTGGGCCGCTGGGGAGTCAGGGAAATCCACGGTGGGCCCCACTGATTCATAGCCTCACCCTCTACAGTGGAAGGGCGGAGCCTGCAGTGATGGTGCTGTTCACTAAAGTAGGGCGAAAGCTGCAGTGCTGCTGTCTACCCTCCAACATGATCCGTTCCACCCGCTACAAATTGCTCTGTTTGGACTTCCCACCTAATATATGATTGCAGACACCTGTGTTGAACTAAGTACTTGATGAGACTCTCAGTCTCCACCTTTCAGAGACATTTATTATTCCCCTTTGAAAGCTGAAATATGTAGACATGATGTTGTAAAAAGTATATAAATTAAAATGTTCGAATTATTTATTTATTTATTTTTACATGAAAAACTAAGTATGACATCTCTTTGAGAATCAGACAGCTGCGGACGCAATGCCGATATTTACTTAGATCGAGCGTCGCGATTGCTTTGCGATTACGTATGCACAGAGGAACCATTTGCAAGGTGAGTGTCATGTTGTCAGCGTTTGGGGAAGGTAATGGTAAATATATCCCACAGGGTGAGATTTATCTGCATGAGCAGGTTGTCAGTATTAGTAGTAGGGTCACATGACAGCTTGGAGTGATAGTAGTAGGCACTTGACAGCCAGGTGAGGTTAGTAGTAGGCACACATGACAGATGCATGGATGTAGCTGTAGCAGTAGTAAGGACACAAGATGACAGCAGGTGGGAGGTAATAGTAGCAGGGACACATGAAAAGGGGAGGCATTAGGGGAAGTGGGGGCACATAACAGCTGGGTAGGTTAGTAGTAGAAGTAGGGACACAGGGCCTAATTCATATTTGTATGTAAACCTGACGGTTACATACAAATACAATGTTGGGAGGTCTGTCATAGTGTTTGGGGGGCGGCACCCGACCCAGTTCTTTAAAACTGGTGTGTGTCGCTCCCCCGTTTTGAAGGCGTGACAGATCCCGGGTCTGCAGACTTACTGGACCCGGGTGTTTGGATTCTACGGCCAGCCTGTGCAAGCTTCAACTTACTCAGGCTGGCGGTGCCTGAAACCATCACGATGGTGACTTGAAGCTGTGTCCTCACACACAGCACTCGGATCTTGCAAATGCTAACAGGAGATATCTATCTCCTGCAGACACCTCCTGTTGCATTTTAATTTTAATGACACATAATTTCACAGCCGCTTCCTTGCGGCTATGCAACTCCTTGCAAACATGAATCCGGCCCACAGATGGCAGTTGGAGGGTAGCTGTAGTGGTATACACACAAGGATGACCGGGGAAGATACTGGCAGCATTCCTGGGAGCCAGGACACAATATCCTCTACCAGGCTGAAGTAATGGTCGATGAGCTCAGCTGTATAGACGAATGTCTTGTAGCAAGTGAGTGCTAAGTCCAGGGACTGCTGCAGGATCTGAGCCCACTTCTCACTCTGGCACCCTATGCAGCTTCTCCACTCTGCACAAGATCAACTCCAGCAGCTAAGGCAAAGGGTCGGGCAGTCCCTGTAGATCTCTGGGAAACAATGTCAGGACACTCTCCTCACCCAGACCTCCCACGTCATTCTCAAAAGTGAAAAAGTCAGTCCCTTTGCTCGTAACAGGTGCGTGCGTGTGGTGTTGTTACAAATGCCCAGGGCTATTTTTCTGGAAAAATAGGTTCAGGAACTGTGGGTGGAACTACTGGGGGTGGAGCTATAGAAAAATAATTGTATATACTGTATATATTATAAATAAATATATATAAATAGTATTTAGAAAAGAAGGCACTCAAAAAGGCGTTTAAAATAAAACTTATCTTATGGAAAATACATTTTGGCCTAGGAAATTACGTCATAGTTAATGAGAGGTTCAGGAACTGAGGGCCTGATTCAGAGCCGGACGCTCTGACCAGAGTGCTCGCTCTGAATCAGGGCCCTCCTACATGAAAATGGAGTGGCCTTATGGACGCTCACATAGCTGTGGGTTACCACCCACAGCTTATGCGAGCGTCCATGATGATGGCTTGCGACGGAGACCCTGCGGTAGGGTCTCGCTGCCGCAAGCCCTGGAGTGATTTTGGCTCTATCAGAGCCAAAATCACTCCCACTGACATCACTAGTGATGTCAGTGGGGCCGGCTTGAGACGGTAGGCGTTCCCATGGGAACGCCTCCGTCTGGCAGCCACGCCCCTGGCACTCCCACCAAAGGGGGCGTGCTGTCAATCAACATCGACAGCACGCCCCCTTTGGTGCGAGACCCAGAGCGACGGAGTGTCCGTCGCTAGCCGGGTCTCGCGCATGCTCCCTCCATGCTCCCTACGTCGTGTGCATGCGCAGTGGGGCAACATCGACCCACTTGCGAGCGTCCTGCGCTCGCGAGCGGGTCTGAACGACCCCCTGAGTTCATGCTTGTTCCTGCTGAAAAATAGCACTATATATAGCACACATACTATTCTGTCCCTTATAAGTTCAGTGAGTGCATGATAATCATGTAAATGGTAATAATTTTATCCTTGCCACATAGGTCTGAACCACTGTGTTAAACACATATTTATGTATGATGACATTTTTAACAGGGACTCAGAGCTCATCATATTTTGCTAGCCGTACCTCAGGATATTCTCTGCCCTCCCCATTTCCAAACACAATTCAGATTGAGAAGAGTGTAAGGATGCACATCTACAATAACTATTGTGAATCAGCTCCTTCCTAGGCTATATACCCATTCCCCACTACTCTGCAGATACAGGACCTGATTCAGCAAGGATCGCAACGGCGATCGTGGCTGCGATTATGCACGCAGTCTCACTGCGATGATATGCTAATCCACTGCAATCGCTATGCCGTCGCAGCCTAACATAAGGATGCCCACCTTACCTTACACACATCTGCAATACTGCAAAACCATCGGTTACATCGAGTACCATCGCAACCTCACGCACACTTGCACAAGCTCGGACCTTACTCAGGAATTGCTAACCTCGTCGCACGCAGTTAGTACACAAGCTGTGTATGACATCGCAATGAATAATTTATGCACGCCCTTTGCAACGGCGTTCAAATGCACTGGCATGGCTGTGTTTCGCCGACCACCCCCCCGTCACCTTCCCCAAACGGTACTTCCTGTTAATTACTCTGTGATGGGTCTGTGTAGTCTCTGCAATCGCAGTCCTGATTGCAGTGTAGTCTCCTCGCACTGCGATGCATACGCATGCGCAGAACGCAACAATCGTCTCAATCAGGCCCCAAGCTCAAACTGCCTCTTTCACCCGTTCCAGTTCCTGGGTGAGCACTAGCACCAGAGTGTTAATTTATGTATCAGTCTTTTGCCTGGGAAATGAAGAGGCCTAAAAACATCCCGCAGGTTGGGAAATAACAAGTGCATTTCATTGCCTGAAACATATTTTGCACTGGCTCAGCATTGATTACATAAACAACTCTTGTTAAAACACTTCTCCTGTGATCTGCACCTTTTGTATACTACTATACTACATTGCAGGTCCTCACTTGTCACTGGAGGCTTGCTGACACCTAGTGGATACTTCTCATAGAAAAGTTTAAAGACAAAATTAAGGGCCATGATTGATTCAGAGATCTACACAAACCCGATAGTTTGCGTACATCTCCGATGGTAGAGGTTCTGTGCAAGGGAAGACGTGATGCAGGCTTTGTGGGCCTAACTAGCTCTTTCTTTATGCATGTAAGTCAAGTCTGACCTGCCGCAAACACCGCAGCTCTCCTGACACGCAGAGAGCTCTTATGCTGTGAAATCGATCACAACGGCCAGTAGCGCACGCAGGGGGGGTTTCTGAGCACCCAGAAACCCCCCCTGGCGGACCAAATTTTTTTTTCAGAGACGGAGACAGCCTTGTCTCCGTCTCTGCACCAGTTGCAGGCCATCCCCCACGATCGTAGCTGCCCGTACACTGCCTTACAGTCCTCCGAGAGGGAGCGTGGCAGTGGGAGAACGAGGATCACCCAGCACGGCACCTAGAAGGAGGTCCGCAGCAGAACAGAGGCGGACACTCTGAGAACTGGGCCACCTCCGGGGATGCAGTGGAGTAAAGGGATGACAGCAGCTGTGCCAACAAAAAGGTACAGGGGTGTTTTGGGGCTTGAGGGGGCAATAGCCCTGGCAGTGCTCTTTATACTAAGTGTAATCGGGTCCATGTGCGGGGAAGCTTATAAAGCAGCAAGTTCAAAAGTGCAGTGTGTGTTCCTGTGACTGACTAACACAGGCAGCCTGCATTCCTCACCCCTACACTGCTCCAGGGTATACTTGCCAACTCTCCCTCATTGTCAGGGAGACTCCCTGAAATTGTAGCAATCTCCCTGTCTCCCTGAAGAGTCTAGCAATCTCCCTCATTTCATCCTTACCCCCATTATGAAGCTGTTATATTAAAAAACAGAGATATATACATTCAAATGTGATCATTAGTGTCATTTCCTTGCATTGGTTATTATAAGGCACAATGATCCCTATGAATTTCTGCAAAATATTAGTGTGTTTTCATCAATAAACAGATCTTACTAACTGCTTTTGGGCTGGTTTACATTTGGACGTAAGTCAGGTTTAGGACACGCCTCTCAGATGTAGCAGTACACGCCCACTGTAACACGCACTCATAGGTGTTGCTTTCACAATCTCCCTGAAATGGTTTTTCAAAAGTAGGCAAGTATGCTCCAGGGTCCCGTTCAGCCCGGCAAGCTGACTCGTGATGATTAACTCCTTGGATGCAGTAAGTAAGTAAATTGTTCAGAGAGGTGTGTAACAGAGTGTGTGCTGCGTGCTGTGTGTGACAGGGTGTGTGCTGTGTGTGACAGTGTGTGTGCTGCGTGCTGTGTGTGACAGGGTGTGTGCTGCGTGCTGTGTGTGACAGGGTGTGTGCTGTGTGTGACAGAGTGTGTGCTGTGTGTGACAGGGTGTGTGCTGCGTGCTGTGAGTGACAGGGTGCATACTTTGTGTGACAGTGTGTGCTGCGTGCTGTGTGTGACAGGGTCTGCTGTGTGTGACAGGGTGCATACTGTGTGTGACAAAGTGTGTGCTGCGCGCTGTGTGTGACAGGGTGCATACTGTGTGTGACAGTGTGTGCTGCGTGCTGTGTGTGACAGGGTCTGCTGTGTGTGACAGGGTGCTTACTGTGTGTAACAGGGTGCATACTGTGTGTAACAGAGTTTGTGCTGCGTGCTGTGTGTGACAGGGTCTGCTGTGTGTGACAGGGTGCACTGTGTATGACAGGGTTCATCCTGTGTGTGACAGAGTGTGTGCTGCGTGCTGTGTGTGACAGAGTGTGTGCTGCGTGCTGTGTGTGACAGGGTGTGTGCTGCGTGCTGTGTGTGACAGGGTGTGTGCGACAGAGTGTGTGCTGCGTGCTGTGTGTGACAGGGTGTGTGCTGCGTGTGACAGGGTCTGCTGTGTGTGACAGGGTGTGTGCTGCGTGCTGTGTGTGACAGGGTCTGCTGTGTGTGACAGGGTGTGTGCTGCGTGCGACAGGGTGCATACTGTGTGTGACAGGGTGTGTGCTGCGTGCTGTGTGTGACAGGGTGCATACTGTGTGTGACAGAGTGTGTGCTGCGTGCTGTGTGTGACAGGGTGTGTGCTGTGTGTGACAGGGTGCATACTGTGTGTGACAGGGTGTGTGCTACGTGCTGTGTGTGACAGGGTGCATACTGTGTGCGGCGTGCTGTGTGTGCTGCGTGCTGTGTGTGTGTGCTGCTGCGTGTTATACCTACACACAAATATATATGTAGTTGCTTTTTTTTTTAATCAACCGTTTGGAAACGCCCTATAAAATTCCTGCGTTTGCCCCTGATGGCGTTAAACGGTCAGACGTCCCTGCGTTTTTCTAACAACCGCCCCGATACCACCCCCAAACGCTGATTACCTGTCAATCACTTTGCGAGTGGTTCCTATTCAAAAGATTTGAATTGCAATGCAATTGCTACGCGTGCGCAGTGCAGCTTTCGCACATGCGCATTAGCAAACAATCACTCCATCTGCGAGAATATCGGCTTTGCGTAAATCTCTAAATCAGGCCCTCTATCCCCTCATACCCACTCACTCCCATCCACGGCGCTGTTCACACTGCACACAGGTACAGCAGAACAGCTGCTGGCGCTTGGAGATGACATCATGTCCAAGTGCCAAGTAACCCGGAAGTCCCCATGCTGTAAACAGGATCCGGGTCGGGCGACCCGGGTTACCCGTTTACACTGCAGGGTTTCACAAGTTGTTTCCGTGTTAAACTCTGCAAGCTGCCCTGGTTGGATTTCCGGGTCGCTCGACCCAGGAATCCAACCCTTGCCCCTTTTACACCTAGCAGCAACCCGGGTTAACTATTTTGTACAGTAGTGTCATAAAGGAAGCTGATTCTGTTCCCTTGTTTCTATGAGGTGATGTTTATTCAAGTGTGAGGCACATCTTCATATGCTGAGGAGGACTGTTTAAAGTGGAGTAGAGGGGTCATACACTAAAGCAGGAATATAGACGACACGGTTTAATTATGGAATAATCCAATACAAACATGTACGAATACAGTGGATATAAAGTACTTTAATGAGAGACCCTCTTGATTAATACTGACTACCATCATCATAGACTCACTTCATAGCTGTCAGCCATACTTACCTACCTCTCCCAGAAGGCTGCCAAATTTTCAGGTAGCCGTTCGCACCCCTGATCTCCCGCATCCCAATCACTTCCTAGAGAAGTGGGCTGAACGGGGAGATAATTGACAGGAATCATGGCTCCGTTTGACGCAAAACTGCTACATTTAGCCCTACCCCCTTCTCACGTCCCACGATTCGTAGTAGTCGCAATGGACCTATGACATAGGGAGCCCGCCCCCGCCCCCCGAAGTGGCTAGATGCGTCTCCTCTCCGAGGCTTCTCCCAGAGAGGACATATAAAAATTAGGCAAAAATGCTCCATGGAAGACAGACTGGAAAACAGGAGAGGGAGGATGTCACAGTGAAAACAGGGCTCAGAGAGGTGTACCAAAGCCTCTCTGCACACTCCATCATGTGCCTTGTGACTATGGTTGTTATAATAAGAACGTAACACCTTGGAAGGAATGTGTCACAAATGGTATCTGCAAGTTACCTGTCTCAGGTGGTGATCGGGATTCAACAGAGACCAGCATGACTGGAACCACAGATGACGTAGATAGCTCTATTTGCAAGATTTGTGTAGCAGTGAAAACTGCCTTTGATGATAGATGACAGGAACGTGGAGGAACCGGATGGGGACCGGCAGGAAGACTTGTTGAGTTGAACTGATGAACTAGGAACTTGACTCTGGACTGGAACTATGTTGCTTGAACTGATGAGCTTGGAACTTGACTCTGGACTGGAACAACGTGGATAAAACTGATATGAGAGGAACTTGACTCTGGACTGGAATAATGTGACAATGGCTGAGGGGAAATCTGGTAATGCTGAGACGAGGGTTAAACAGGGTGATCCGGAAATGCTGTGACAAAGGTTGGAACTCAGGTGCAGGCTGGATTGGATAATTGGGAATTACAGATTCAGGAAGGAATGGATAGGTTTGGGATTTAGGTTCAGGGAGGGAGTGGGTAGGTAGAAGGAGCAGGAGTTGATCCACAGCAGGAAGCACGATGCAAGTTTGTAGGTTGCCAGGGACCAACCAGGAGTAGGGCTAGCAGAGCACAGGACTAAGGTCAGGAGCACAGGAACTCACTATTA
Organism: Taudactylus pleione; assembly: GCA_031769625.1. NCBI lineage: Eukaryota > Metazoa > Chordata > Amphibia > Anura > Myobatrachidae > Taudactylus > Taudactylus pleione. The sequence continues at coordinate 3,682,886 of JAUIMM010000068.1, forward strand.
GCTGATGCTAGCAGGTCGTCAGGATTGCTGTAGCAGGTTTTCTGGATTGCACCAGGGGTTGCTATAGCAGGTTTTCTGGATTGCACCAGGGGTTGCTGTAGCAGGTTTTCTGGATTGCACCAGGGGTTGCAGTTAGCAGGAGTCAGGGATACACTAGAACACAGAACAGCACGAACCATACACCACGGAAGTAACGAGATGTTCAGGCCCAGAATGCTATCAGGGGAGGATATATATATACCCTGGGTCTGGCTGCAATTGGTGGATATGGACAGGTGGTCTGGTAGTAGCATTCTGAGTGGTGGAAGGCACAACATGCAGAGGGAGTACTCATCTCTCACTGCACTGAGAATCATAACCACACCTGCGATTCCAGTAAATACTAGCAATGCTCACAGACAGAGGAGAGCCCAGGTGAAATAATCACTGTGGAAGGAATGCAGGGAGAAGTGCTGCAGCCAACATGATCAGAACAGGCAAATTACACTTACAGATCCATGGAGAAAAGCTGGCAGTGGTAAGTCAACAGGCAAAAGGTGAAAACTAGACAGTTTCGTGACAGAATGGGATTGAAATGCCGGTGTCTGTTTAGCCGGCGGTTCAAATCCCGACAGCGTCAGCCCGGCGGGAGGAAATCCTGACAGCGGCAGGTGAGTCACCTAACCTTCCCTTAGGGGTGCCTAACCCTAAACTCCCGGGGTGGTGACTAACCCTAAGTCCCCCCCGGGGGTGCCTAAACCTAACCTTCCCTCCTGCGCACCCTAAACCTAACCCTCCCAGGGGCTGCCTAACCCTAACCTCCCCCCAGCAGCGCCTAACCCGCCCTTCCCCTAGCCTAACCCTCCCTGGGGGGGGGCTAAGCCTAAATCCCACCGGGGTTGCCTAAACCTAACCCCCCCCTACCGCTAGGGAAGGCCGGACCGATCGAGGTGACCGGCGTCCTTCGGCACTCCGGCGTCAGGATTAAGATAGGCGTCGGTATTTAGATGCCTAAACTTCTGTCCCTTGCCGGTCTTCTGGTGTAGGGATATAGACCGGCGGCATTTAGTTCCGCCAGTCTATTAACTACATGCCCCTTGGAAATCTTAATTACCAATCATACATAGCAATCTGAAGAAACAAACCAAGGACAAATAATTACCAAGCTGTTTTTCCTCCTAACTTTCCATTCTCTGCATTCCCCAACTCTGTTTTCCTCTCCTTCCTTTTGTCCACCAATAATGTAAACTCACGCGAGTAGGTAACATGCAGGGTGCAATTATGTATACCTGAACATATTGTAAACATGTCTGTAACTGTCTAAGGTACAGTGGAAATATCAAGATATTCTACTTATAGGGTGCGCAAAATACTTTTATATTAAGACACAAATATATCAATTCTATCATTAAAATAATTTATTATTATAAAAGAAGGAGACTGCTAACCTTCGGGTTAAACATTGGAATATTGCATTCAAATAACTGCAGTACCATCAGTATATGATATTCAGTTGTATAACATTCAAAAAAAAGGAACCAAATTAATACAATCCTGAATAACCCCCCACTTACATCATATATAGGTGAGTCGAGTAGTTCCAAATCGATGTATATTTATGAGTTGACACACTCAGCAAGTACCCTTAAAGGGATATTTGATCCTTCCGGCTTATCCAGAAATACATGTTCACTTTGTGCTGAATACATTTTGGTTAACACTCTTTGTGGGATCGCGATTTAAGTGAGGATTAAACGGATATTACAGTCCCGAAATAGAGGTAAACTCCGATGTCAATACATGGCAGCCGGTAAACTATGAGGAATCTTGAAAGCTCTATAATCCCCTCTCCGCTTTCTCACCTGCCATTTTTAAATGAATGCGGCTACACACACACACAAAGTAAACCCCGGAGAAACACAAATTTTGCAGAGGGTCAGGAAAAGTTCCAAAAGGATCCCGATCAATATCCATTTACTTACCTTCTGAGAAAACCGATCAATATCCATTTACTTACCTTCTGAGAAAACCGCCACTATAATAGGCGGAGAAATGCGTCAAGGATATTGACCAGGATCCTATTGGAACTTTTCCTGATCCCCTGCAAAATTTGTGGATATTTGCAAACCCTTCCAATTATCAACAGTGAGTACGTCCCTGTCACAACTCTCGGATGGCAAATGGACGCAGCCCGTATTTGGGGATTGGCGTGACCTATTTCTGAGGTGCGGAGTCTAATGTGCCGGCGGTGTTCACCAGTGATCCTCGCAAAAGGGTATGGGCTTGGCTGCGTCCGACACACAGGTCGCGGCCCTCAGAATAGGTTCCCCTATACAGGTGCTGGTGAATTCTGGATGGAGTGGAGAAGACTTTCAGCATAGTGAACAGGCCGGGTCAGAACCAAACGGACAACAAGGTACCAGGGAGCAGATGTGTGCAGGTCGCAGAGGATAGCCAAGGTCAAACCAGATTACCAAATGCAGTACTAGGGATTAGACAGAAGCAGGTCAGAAACAAATCCGGGGTCAGGAACAGACTTGCAGAGGCTGATTGCAGGAATCCTCTAATCAGTGCAGCTGGTGATTTCACTGAGCTGGATAACAGACTGCAACTGATATTTGCTGAGTAAGTTCACTAGAACAGCTTGTGATTCCTAAACTGGAAAACAGCAGCACAGAAACTGTAGATATAGAGCAGGCAGTGATGGTATTCTGCACAAAGGAGCCACAGGATAGAACTTAACACTGGGAAGCAACTCTTTGCTCTGACACCAGTGGGCGTTCTCACAGGGGGATATGAATCTGCTGCCAGTCTCTGTTAGGCTGCTTAGATCAGCTGAGGCAGGAGCACTCCCATTGGAAGAATGTTAGCAGCTGACATAGTGCATGATGGTGATGTCAGTGCATGGTTCTTGAACAAGGTCAGACAGAAATCCTGACCTGCAGCAAATGGTAATGTAAGTCACACGATTTGAGTAGAGTGTGACAGTCCCTCATAATACAATAGTGTGGACGCGAACAAACACAAGACTGTTAAAAGTGCATAAAGTGTATCTCCGGGGTTTACCTGTGTGTGTATTGCCGCATTAATTCAACAACGGCAGGTGTGAAAGCGGGGAGTGGAGAGATTTCAAGATCCGCGATCCCACAAAGAGTGTTAACCACAATGTATTCAGCATTAAGTGTATTTCCAGATAAGCCGGATGAATCAAATATCCCATAAAGGGTACCTGCTGAGTGTGTCAACTCATAAATATACAGCGATATGGAACTACTCAACTCACCTATAAATGATGGGAGTGGGGGGTTATTCAGGATTGTATGAATTTGGTTCCTTTTTTTGAATGTTATACAACTGAGGGGTCATTTGGCGGCTCCAGGGGTGGGGCTGCACCGCAGTCCAAAATTTAAATAGGAGAACCACACCAACTGCCATTTCAAACGCTGCCAAACATAGATGAGTGGGACTCCCTGGCAGTTGGTGTGGCTCCCCTATTTGAATTTTGGACAGCACTGCAGCCCCACCCCTGGAGCCGCCACTGGAGGGGTCTATTTATCAAGCATTGAAAAGTTTGTAAAAGTAAACCAGTGGAGAAGTTACCCATAGCAACCAATCAGCTCCTACCTATTATTTTATAGACTGTAGTTTATAAATGCTACTAGAAGCTGATTGGTTGCTATGAGCAACTTCTCCACTGGCACACTTCTCCATTCTTTTCACTGCTTGATAAATAGACCACTGAATATCATATACTGATGGTAATGCTGTTATTTGAAGGTAATATTCCAATGTTTAACCGAAGGTTAGCAGTTTCCTAGTTTTATAATAATAAATTATTTTAGTGATAGAATTGATATCTGTGTCTTAAAATAATTGTATTTTTATATCTTGATATTTCCACTGTTGTCTTATTGTGTAGATGATAGAGTAGTGCAGAGCTATTTATTGGGGAGTAGCATACTGTAGATTTGTGTCTACTACTAGTAATTACAAAGCGCCTGGTGAAGGAGCTGTTTTCAGCTGCACAATAATTAAAGTTTTACATACAAAACACAGGTAGAGCCATATAAATAAAAGATAATAATTATTATAGCCTGCCATAGTCATTTAAGATACAAATACACGCCTCCTTTTCCATGGGATTGCTGCTTTAAATATCCATTAAAACATCCCTAAGGTTACCACCTGGCTGATATTGTACTGGCCTGACCAGTAAAGTTGGTACTCTGTGCCAATGTTAATAGGGCTGAAACAGAAAGGCCAGTATATGTATTTCCAACGAAATGTCAACCATATCCTTCCTGACATCCACTGTACACTGAAACCACAAGTGCTGACATTTTCTACGTTATGTGGGCATCGTAAAGGTGGTGCCACCAGGTGAGATACAATTTGTTTTCAATGGGGAGTGGGCTGTGAAAATGGCACCAGAGTGGATCACTGTGGCAGATGATGCCCAATTATGTATTGCTTTCAGCAAATTCACATGGCTACCCAGCAGGGCCCATACCACCTAAGTAGATGATAAGTTCACTTTCACATTCTCCTTTAATTAACTAAAACGGGATTTAGACACTACCAAAACCATAGTACTCAGGATACAATGGGAAAGCAGAGGTTGTCGTTTTTAATGACATGGGCTGTTCTCATGTGTTTACTATAATGCATAGATATGGGAGGATGAGCTGGTACCCGAGCATTGGGATCACCATGATGGTGTCATCACTGCAGCATTTCCGCGGTGACATACGGGTTGGACAGACTGTGACAAAGAGCCGGCCAACGAGCAGGTGGGAACGTTATGCGCGCTCCGCTCCCTGTTTCCGGGGGAAGGTGATCTCGCTGCACAGAAAGATGGCGGCGCGGCAGGAGGAAGCGGTGCGGGAATTTGTGTTGGTGACCGGCGCGGAGGAGGAGCGGGCTACCTTCTTCTTGGAGTCCGCGGGTTGGGACTTACAGGTACAAGGGCCAGAGTCGCTCAGATCGGGGAGACAGGGGCCCAGATAGCGCAGTGTATCCAGGAATGAGAACGCACAGTCATGCGGGCTGACCCACCCGAGACTCCCTAATAGACCGGCCCTTATATTAATTGCAGCTCTCCCACCCGAGACACATACACGGCCCTTCCCTCATCCTGGCGTCCTGTCGTGACTGTCACCTGCCTCACGCCAGGGCAGCATGTGGCTGCTAGTCTGCAACTACAGGTCCCAGCATGACCCTGTGAGTACCTATCACAGCTGACATGCCATAGGTTTGTGCCGCCCTACATTACAGATCACTGCTCCATGATCTTACCCAGCACAGCACTGATGTGAGACTTAGCATTACTCCATCCTGCTGACCCCCTACCCAGTCCTCTAGCTCCCAGGTAACAGACTGGCGCTGCATATACCTGTTAGGCTTATCCTAGTGCTGCCCATAGGGACACCAAGCTTCGATCTTATATACCCCTCCAGTCCCTATATAGGACACCTTTTACTTCAGTCAGCTGCGATAGGCTCATCACGCTGAGTATTCCACCCAAATCTCTCTGATTTCTTTTAAGGACAAAAACCAAGAACCTTTTACATGATTCAAACCCATCCCCAGAATACAGCTCTCCCGCATTTCAAGACACTTCCCATTATTTTCTTCCACCGACCTGCTGTGTTCCCTGGCTGCTTGCCACCTGTCATACAAGCACCACACCCACAGTCACTTGTAAGTTCTGTGTTCCCTATTGCCACTAGATAATTGTGTATTTGACCCTGTTTGTATCAGGAAACCTCTGTAATATGTGCATGAAATTACTGTATGTACATTGCATGCAAATATACCCAAAGTAATAGAAACAGTTGAGTTTTGTACCTGGGGAGTACTGATCTCCCAAGGGTACAGTTCCAACTAAGTCACTATTTGTGTGGAGTTTATATGTTGTGCAGGGGTACAGTTTCCTACCACAGTCCAAAAACATACTGGTAGGTTAAAAGGCATTTGACAGTTAAAACTGTAAGCTATAATGGGACAGGGATTCATGTGAATGATCCTGATAGAGCAGCAAGATGGCTGTTGGTTTAATTCTTTGCAATAATGTAAACTGCTTTGAGACCTATGGGGAGAAAGATGCTCTATAAATATTAGTTACCCCTGATTAAATTGCACTTTGTATTAATGTTTGTATGTGCGGGGATTTGTACTTATTCACTGCTAATTCCCCAATTATTTTTGCTTTATGTGTCTGATTGCTTTCCTTTAATGTATTGCCAGGTTGTTGTGCACTAGCTTGCATAGTAACTTCCTCAGTGTGACTGGCAATTGAGGGAAAACCCTCAGTCAGAAAAATTCACTTGGCACAGTGACAATCATACTGGTAAGGTTACAGTGTAATCTAGTGATTAATATGACCATTGCTGTAATAAAGGGGATAGCATACAGCACGGGGGATGGCAGGGGAAAGGCTAATTCTTAACCAGCTGCTTCCACATACAGATGTGTCCACATACATCTAGCCTCCTTGCGCATTAAAACAGCCCTTCTAGTCGCGCCGTGGCGTGACTCTGTAGCGCTGAGCGTCTTTTCGTGTGACTTTTTCTCATAAAATACATCTTCTTCGTAAAGCGATGCGAAAAAGATGCACGAGCAGCTTCTGCTGATTAAAATGATATGCGGCGTGCCTATATTCTGTGTGCGACTGCATCACTTTGCGAAAAAGACGCATTTTATGTGTAACGCGACTTGTAGCGCACAGAGGATAGAAGTATGCACACATACAAAAGAACAAACTCCATTTAAGAAAGAGAAGCACTTAAAATGTACTATCTTCTTTGTTCAGTTAGCTCTGGCAAGTTACTACGAAGATGGAGGAGATGACATCGTGACACTACCGGAACCTGCTTCAGGATCCACTTCTCGCGGCTCTGGGCCCAGGTAAGAGTAGTGACATGAATACATTGCATAATGTCAGCGTGGACCTTCTTTTCAATACATTTTGTCATTCAACTGACCTTGTTTGTGATGATCTCTGCATTTCAAACCCTTTGCTTTTTCCTGCCACACGGTGGGCTGGTCTACTGCCAGAAATGGGGCTTAGTATCATTCAGATTGGATAATGCTCCATTGTTACTACTTGCTGAATTGAGGGTTGTTTAATGAGGACCTGTCCGCCTGAGGAAAGTGATTCATTTGTACCCTGTCCATCTTTCTGCCTGAATGAATGTGGTTTGTAATAACAGATAGTGGGAGCTGTTTTCCACAATCCTTTGTCCCAGTAGTAAGCATCACCATATTGGTTACATACCAGCTGTGCAGGTGATGTATAGTCATAACTATTTACCTGTTAAGATCTATCCACTGTCTCTGTGAACAAACTCTTGTATTGTATGCGCAAAAAATATAAAAATAAATAAATATATAAATAAAAAATACTAGGTTCAAAACCACAGAGATCCGAAGTCAATCATTTCCCTGTATATGGCGAGGGGCAGACTGCAGGATCGCATAAGTACCACAGAGCACAACATGTAAACTTTATGCCCAGGTTTTATATACATGACTTAAAGTAGAACTTTATCGGACAAGGGAATACAACCTCTTTACCACTGTTATGGGCTAAAAGTAGTAGTATCATCGAATAAGTCTATTTTAAGGACAGATTGGGAGTGTAGAACACATCTCTTATGAAATCCCAGCTGAAATCCCAATGGTATAGATAGTGCATGTGTCAGGAATACAGCAATGGCTGATTAGTGCAACTCATGCTTCTTACTTTACCTCGTCTGTCTCAGTGATCACAGAGTGACGTCTTTCAGAGACTTGGTGCATGCACAAGAGGAAGAGGAGGAGGAAGAAGAAGGACAAAGGTCAGTTTTAACCTGAAGTTTTTCATTGTAATGAGCTATGGAAGAAAGTGGATGGTCATTAAATACAGTGTACTATTTATTTATTAAGATATTTATATAGTGCATTTTCCGCTGCGCTATTAGAGAATATTTGGCCAGTCACATCAGACCCTGCCCCAGTGGAGCTTACACTCTATAATTCCTACCACATGTACACACACACACTACAGTTATTTTTTTTGTCTGGAGCCAATTACATTTATTTGATTGTGAGAGCAAACTGGAGCACCCAGAGGAAACCCATGCAAGTATGGGGAGAATATACAATCTCCGGACAGTTAGGGCTGTGTTGGGAATTATTTATCTATTACCAGTTATTTATATACTGCATATTCTGCAGTGCACTACAGAGAATATTTGGCCAGTCACATCAGTCCCTGCCCCAGTGGAGCTTATAATCTATATTCCCTATCACATGTACACACATACACACTAGGGCAGAGGTTCCCATATTCTGTCCTCAACGCACCCTTACAGTCCAGGTTTTAAGGATATCCATAAGTAACCATTACACCAACCTTGCTGCCGTATAATTATTCCTAAATGGAGAATACTATCTGCTGCTGATAGCATTTTCAGGCTTGTGGCTAAGCCAGAGGCTCCCAATCACTGTCTTCAAGGCTCCCCAACAGTATAGGTTTTAGAGATATCCATGGTTGAGCACAGGTGATTTAATTAGTACCAAAGTCAAATTGATATACCCACCTGTGCTTAACCATAGATATCTCTAAAACTTGAACTGTTGGGGTGCCTTGAGGACCGTGTTTGGGAACCTCTGGGCTAAGCAATAAAGGCAGAATACTAGCTAGTAAGGTGGACTCGAAATGTATTATCATTTATATGGCACCACAATTAGCATTACCATGCAGTGGGGAGAATCTACAGACAAAATATTAAACCAGCAAAGGCAAATATAGGACATTCAAGTAAAAATATATAGCAAATGAATCATAATAGCCTACTCTACATAATGTAATAGTTAAGGAATCTAGCAGATAACTGTCATGCAAGATGTGTGATACAAGAATGCACAGGTGGATAGAGGACTCTGCTCGTCAGAGCTTACAATCTAATGGGGAGCAGTTGATGGTTAGTCAGAGGTCTAACCTCCAATTAACCACTTAACTGACGAATTCTTTTTCCAAAAACCGCTCCAAAATTGTCGGTTTCTTTTATGATTGAATTAGGTCAAGAACATAATTTTAAATTTATCCATCACTATTTTATTTGAAAAAAATATTTTTTTTAAAACCCAGTATACCATAAAAATAAATTTTTTTATGTTATACTGTAGTGATGGCCATTGACAGCTGTACCATCGATGATTCAACCATCGTTAGAAGCCATCAATTGTTTAGCGATTGGTCAAGATCTGTGTAGACCACAACTGTCGATGTTTCCTAAACATCGATTGATGGCTACCATCGATGGTGCAATATTGATGGCCACCAGCAATGGCAAACCACTTGTTCCCAGTCAGGTCATCGATGTTTGCAAACCATCGATGGTCGGTTGCCATCCCTAATCAGAGGCTCTGCGATATCTATCGATATATATAGATAGAGATAGATATATATATCTATATCGAATATATATATATATATTATATATCTATATCAAATATATATATATCTATCTATATCGAATATGTGTGTGTGTGTGTGTGTGTGTATATATATATATATATTTTTTTTTTTGTTATATATAGCTCCTGCTTACACACATATGCATATATGTATATACACACACACACACACATATATACACATATATACACACATACATATATATACACATACATATATACACATATTTTATAACTATTTTATATTTTGCCCGATCACTGTGGCCAGCAGTGATCGGGACACTTGGGGAGGTGGAGCTGAGGCCGGAAAGGAGTGGGAGGGGCTGCCGGGGTACATAGCAGCTGCTTCTCACACAGTGATCTCACTGATCACTGTGATCCGGAGCCGCAGCGGGAGGGTGTCCCGCTAGCGGCTCCGCTACATAGCAGTAGCGGCGGCTACCAGAGCCGCCGCTACTGCCTATTATTGAAATGGCTGGCCACAGTGATCTGGTCGCAGCAGCAGCGGCTACATGAGCCGTGGCTGCTGCTTCTAGGGGGGTGCCGCCGGGGCCCGATCACTGTGGCCAGCAGTGATCGGACCACAAAGGAGGAGGAGGCACAGGTGAAGTGGGACCGGCAGGTCCCTCTGAGATGGGCGGCTGCTGGAAGTTAACTTCCAGCAGCCGCCCACTGTGTTTCTCTGACTGGTCGTATCAGATACGACCATGTCAGGGAAAGCCCAGTCTGGTATGGTCGTATCTGATACGACTGTGCCAGGCAAGTGGTTAATGCTTAAGTTGTTTCAGTGATTAATATCATTCCAGCATCTGTGTCTGGACAGAGCTTATTTGACATTGAACACCATTTTAAGCCCCTAAGGATAATTTTATAACAAATAATTTTAAACTCCCATTTTCCCCCCCACTTCCTTTTGACATACAGTGCATCCGGAAAGTATTCACAGCGCTTCACTTTTTACACATTTTGTTATGTTACAGCCTTATTCCAAAATGTAATAAATAAATTTTTGCCCTCAAAATTCTACACACAATACCCCATAATGACAACGTGTAAAAAGTTTGAGATTTTTGCAAATGTAATGAAAAAAAAAAAAAATCCCTGGGAACTCCAATTAGCACTACAAGAGCCAGCAGGCCCTCCCAATGCTGGCTCATTCATGCCTCTAAAAACAGCAAACATAAAATGGAAGCTGCTCAAATCAATTTGGCAATACTCTTCAGGTGCATGAAAAGGAGGGGTCATACTAATCAGAAAGGGGAGTATCCCCTAAAAATCCTCCAGCACACTAAATTGTACCTGCAATAATACATGAAAACTATATGGTAATAGAAATTCAGAGGTATTTGTTGCATGTATTTATATTCGTGTGATCGATCTGTGCTGACTGCTACTTACATGTTCAGCTCCACTTAGCCAGGGGTGAATATCAGGCATATTACACTGATTGTGGGCAAGGGACCACCTATGGTTTAGTCAGTTGTGCCAAGGGTTTTCAGCAAATGTTATATGCTTTCTAAAAAGCTTATAATTTATTTTCTTATATTCATAAGCTAATAACGGATTGTTTATGATCTTATTATATTGAGTTGAAGAAAAACGTTCTCTAAAAATGTTAAGTGTTACAATTCCCCCATAATTCAGGCCCTCGCAGCCTTTAAAGGAAATGTTGTGATCCTACAGTAAAGGTAGAATTTTTTTACAGGTAATGAGTGGAAGTTATTACTGATATTTCATGAGGGGACTTATATAAGCCGTTGCATACTGCCTCTCCCTACATACATATTTCAGTATGTTTAGTGCAGTTATTTTGATAATTTGTTATTGTCCATAGAAAGGAATGTGGTATTCTATACTGTTGCTGTGCTATGTCATTTAAAAGTCACTAGTAACAATCTAGAATAATACTTGTCTTATTGTACAGACAGAATGATAACCACATTATATCAGATTATCTGTGTTAAAGTATAGAGGGTTGACTGTAAACTGCCAAGAACCTAGAAATGGTTTACAAATATTTTCTGTATGAAATGCCTAGAATGTTGTATAGTGATTTTCTGGAATAATTGTATTGACTGTGAATGTAGAAACAGGATCTATTATACAGAAATGTGTGGTGTGTTTTTTTTGTATATCTCTTTTCTTTTTGAAATATGACCAATGTTGAGATTCAGAAGGTGCACAGGCACTAATAAACAATGACCTGAAAATACCTAGTACAATGAGCTGCCACAAGAGAATCCACGTAATCAAAAATAGCTAACCAGTTTCTCCAATTACAAGCTAAGGCACATGGGAACAGCCTGTGAAGTTTAAGCACCATCTTCTATGGTATTTTATCATGGATCTCTACAATGTGGGAGCAACTAGAAAGGGATTTCTAAAAGGACCAGGTTCTGTTACAGAGAAACACTGTTCCTTCGTCTGTACAGAGATGTGCAACTCTTTTTCTTATTGGATAGAACTAGGCAATTTGATTGTATCTGAGGGATTGTTGGGAGACTTGTACCATCTTGAGATTGAACCTTTGCAAAGACGGTTGTAAAATAATGCATTTGTGAGGTCTGATTTGGAATAATTTATAGAAATCTGTTAGGGAGCTGGATGCCTGGCCTAATCTCTGAGAAGGGTTTCAGTGTATCAATTACTCATGGTGCCACCCACTCTTTTAGGACCAAATCAGGAATCCGATCTAAGATTTCTGGGAGGAAAGATTGGAGGCGCTGTTGCGCACTACACAGTGCTATATTGCACATGCTTCTGAGTTGCTCACTGCACTGTGCCAGATTGTGTGTTACATTATTCTTGCAGCTATGTCTGGCAGAGGCAAGAATAACAAGCAACCTGCTGCTTCCACTCTGGTGTCTTGTAAGTCCTGCTCAATAGGCTTATCTTCAGAGGACCTCATTCAGGATTGTCTTTGTGCATGTTGTTATACTACCCCAGGCCCATCAGCCCCGGTGTCCTCTCCTCAGGACCCACCCTGGGCTACTTTTTCACAGATGCTGGCGAAAATTGCGGACCACCTCACTGTTCCTGTGATAGCTCCCCCTATGGAATGGCCACAGCAGGTACTCCCTGCAACTCTTTTGCCTCCCCCATGGGTAGACTTTCTACCTCAGTGCAGAGTCTGGCGGATACCTCTGCAGCCTTTCAACAAATGTTGCAAAAGGAGAGACCCTTACCTAGCAAACCTACTAAGCATGCTGTTATCTTCCCAGTTCACCCAGCTATCAGATTCTGAATTATCATCTGAGGAGGCAGAAGATGCAGACCTCCCTCACTCTGACTACCCCTCGGGAGACGAAGAACCCTCCTCTAAATTGAATATATCTGCACTTGTGAGAGCTGTAAAATCTATTCTTCAAATAGAAGAGACAGAACCTGCTCCTAAGGCAAAAGAGCCAACATTTAAGCGACAAAGGGTAGTTTTACCAGATTTTCCTCACTCTGATCAGCTATCTGATCATATAAGTGAGGCATGGAATATGCCCAGTAAAAGATTTTAACTTCCTAAACTTTTAAGTTCCTTTTACCCTCTTCCCGCTACTGATTACACTAAATGGGAAGTTCCCCCAGCAGCGGATTCCCACGTGACACGTCAGGTCAAGTATGCTACCAGCCATATCCATACTGCAACCTCCTTGAAGGAGACTACAGATAGAAGGCTGGATGCTTGTCTAAAATCTATATACTCTCTTACAGGAGCTATTACTCGTCCTGCTACGGCCTGGGTGGCAAAAGCCATTGAGAGTTGGGCAGAGGCCCTAGAAGAGACATCTCTCTATCTGATGTACAAATATGTATTAAAAGAGATAACTATCACTAAAACACTGGGTAAATATATTACTGCCAAATTGTTATGTCACTGTGGGTCGACACTTCAGTCAGTCGCTGTCTTTTTTCCCGAACAACCAGATCAGGAATTCTGACTCGACTGCATAAAAAGGTATCTTTTAACTTGTACACCAACACAAGTATCTGCACCCCATGGAAAGAGAGAATTTAATTCCGATTCTATCCCGCATGCATGTCAAGGTTTCTTTTCCTTCTAGGGAATCAAAGGACATCCACGATATCAAAAATTTATTATAAACAAAAAAAAAATGTAACCAATCCACAAACCCTTAGCAGTGAGCTAATAAATGGTAAAAAAAAAAGGCAGTTCTGTATACTCGGGGCCTGATACAGAGCCGCTCGCTGCTAGCAGGCGCTCGCTTTGAATCAGGGCGTGTTTTTTTTTTTTCTTTTCTCCAGGCCACTCTCAAAGCTGTGGGTGACCACCCACAGCTTGTGCGAGCGGCCTGGAGTCGGTCGCGATAATCGCGACCATCGGGCTTGGGACGAGACCCTGTGGTAGGGTCTCTGCTCCCGCAAGCCCAAGGGGACTTGCTGCTCTAATAAAGCAGGAAGTCCACTACTGACATCACTAGTGATGTCAGTAGGTCCGCCCCCAAACGTCAGGCGTTCCTTTCTTGTAGCGAGCCCCGCAGCGACTGAAGCTGTCGCTCATCAGGGCTTACGCACGCCGGACGTGGCGCATGTGCAGACCATAAACATCGAGCCGCTTGTGAGCGGCTCTGAATGAGGCCCTCGGTTCATAGTCAATCTTTCGAAGTACCTCAGAAGGAATCGATACCGTAGCCCCAGCATGGGAGAAGATGGAAACCGGCACTTATTCTCTGTGCTACAGACTGCGGTGAAAGTGAAGTTGCTTTGAATATGGACCCCCTCCGGTAGGCACCTTCCTTCTGGCTGTCCAATGGTGTGGCTTCAAAGTGTTTCGGAGAATTCTTTCTTCTTTTTCAAGAACTCTTGAAAAAGGAGAGAGAATTCTCAAACGCTTTGAAGTAGAGAAGTAAGAGAAGTGGTCTCCCATGGATATGCCCTCCCCTTTCCGAGGCGAGCCCCCCCCCAGCAGTTCTTTTGCACAGGACCTCCATAGCCAGGAAACATTGGCTATATTTGTTGTGTTGGTCTCACCGACTCCCCTAGTGTTTGAGTAGAATGTGTGGTTTGTTTGTATATAGTTTGCCTGCCTTGTTCCCTTCAGTCTACAATTTTTGATAGTTTGTCGACTGACCCTTACATCTGGGCCAGTGTCGGTTATTGCCATACCTCCCTTATGCTTGGCCGACGGGTCAGCAGAATGGCTGACCTATCTAAAGATTAAGTGCATACACACGAACCAATCGTTCTGCTGATGTGTCTGCGCTGTCAGTGCTGACATCACAGCTGGGTGGGCAATTGCCCACTCAGCTGAGATGTCAGTCACCGGTGGGTCCCTGCAGCAAGTGAATCGGCTCTGCTGTAGAGCAGATGTAATAGGTCTGTGAATTACATATCGTCTGTACATACCCTCTGATCCACTACAGATATATCGTCCATGCAATTGAACAGGCAATATAGGTACCCAGCTTTATTCTGTTCTTCTGCACAGTTACTTGGATCTCCTCCTAGATGGGTCATTATTGTTAATCTTATCTTGTAAATTTCTAGTTGCAATATTTAACTGTGTGTAATTTAAGAAGAAGCTTGACTATGCTTTTTATATATATATATATAATCAAATAGAGGCAGGGGAATGGTCTTGACCATGCAATTTGGGTGTATATTAGGTTTGGTAAGATTTTGAAGTAACCATTTAATTACCAAAAAAGTGTATTTTTGTTTAATGTGTTGTGGACATGAGTGAACATGTTTTAATCTGTGGGGGTTTATTGCACTCCAGGAGTTCTATGGGTTGCAGTGGGAGGTCACTGAAGAAAATTCATAACTGATCTTGTATAGTGCACTGTGATGGGACTGAGGAACGAAATTAACCACTTAACTGATGATTTTTTTTTTTTTTCTAAAAACTGCTCCAAAATTGTCTTTTTTTCCTTTTTTTTATATATAGTGAATTAGGTGAGGTACATCCATTTTAACCTATTTAAAATGGTTTAATCTAAAAATAAAAATTGTTTTTTCAAATATCGGAACCACCATCGGAAACATTGCTACGTTCAATTTGAGACCGGATCCAGGTACGTAAGGGGAGTGAGGGGGGAAGTTTACTTACTTTTCCCCAGCGGCTACTCAGTTCTGCAGGTGCTGGGTAGGGCGTCCTGCTTTGCTGACCGATCAGCAGTGATCGGCAGCACAGCAGACAGAGGGGGAGAGGGTGCTGACAATCAGAGGGACCGGAAGGTCCCTCTGAGAGCAGCAGCTGCAGGAAGATTCTCTTCCTGCAGCCGCCCTCATGTTTATCTGTCTGGACGAAATTTTACGTCCAGTACAGATAAAGAACTGCCTGGTGTGGACAGAAGCTTACGTCCATGCCAGGCAAGTGGTTAATGTCACCATAAATTATCTTCAAGGCTCTTTGAATGGAATTGGTGAGAGTCAAAGGTTGGTGTGTATGGACCACTAATATTAAATATCATCTTCATTACTGGTAACCTTTTTATATAAGGTGAAGGTTTTGGTCAGCAAACAATAGCATCACTATTGTGAAGTGGGTCACTTGGAACCTTACAAATATGGTCTGTTTTCCTAGTGGACTTTTAATGCAAAGTGTCTCTTGATTTGAGACACATGCCCTCGAGCATTAATAGTGTACTGTTTGAGATATATGTATATTCCAAAATCTAGGCTGAGATGTAAACCATATGTTTAATAACAGAGTACTTGTACAATGCCAATAGAAAATATTTAAGAAATTGTGCTCAAAAACATTCCCAGCAGAAAAGTTCCTTTTGGAGTCTTCAATTCTTTTCTGATTTCGCATACTTCAAAAACATCACGATTTCTTTAAACGGGATCTCATATATCAATCTTCACTGTATGCTTCATTCCGCTGTAGCCTGTATTAATCAGACCTACTTTATCTTTGCATTCAGTTATGGGGGCAGTTGTCTGGGGGGCAGTTGTCGGAGTTCAGAAATTCACCAAGTGAAGAAATTACAAAGTGTAGAAACATTTTAAATAACAGTTAAAAAAAACAGTTGAACACACATTGAACAATATCTGAGACCAGGTAATACCAAAATTCATCTTTAACATTGTCATTTTGTAATATACTGTCTTAACCATGTCTCGAAAAAATAATAGCACAAGCAAAGCAAGAGAAGAACTAGATATTGTAGCTATTAGAGTCATGGTGTAATGAAAATCATGAGTGGGACATGGCTATACCAGGCTATACTCTATTTAGAAAGGACAGAATTGGAAGGATTAGAGGAGGAGCAGCTATGGATGTGTAAAACAGCATAAATGCTACTATAATACAAAATATTGAAGCAACAACTGAGGCCCTTTGAGTGACCATAGAAACGGGGGACAAGGACATAATTCGCACTGGGGTGATCTATAGACCACCTGGACAGGAACTGGATAGGTACCTATTGCAGGACATTACTAGAATGGCTTTAAAAAGAGAGGTCATAATCATGGGAGACTTTCATTTACCTGATGTAAACTGGGAGGTGTCTGCTGCAAGTTCCTCTAGAAGTGGCGACTTTCTAAATTCTCTTCAGGGAGCATCTCTCAAACAATTGGTGAGTGAGCCCACTCACAAAAATGCTATTCTGGACTTGGTACTCACAAACTGTGACAGAATATCGGATGTAAATGTGGGTGAGAACCTAGGATCCAGTGATCACAAATGCAGTATGGTTTAGTATAAAGACAGGGTCCAATTCATGCCATACAACAACAAAAGTGTTAGATTTTAGGAAGGCTGACTTTGCAGAGATGGAGAAATGTGTTACTGAGTCACTTGCAGATTTTAGGAACTTGGAAGGAGTGCAGGAGAGGTGGGAAAAAATAAATGCATTACTAAAGGCGACATACCTTTGTATTAAAAGGGTTAGGAAAAGCACCAGGAAAAGGAACCCAGTGTGGTTTACAAAAGAGGTATCAACTAAGTGTGAAATTAAAAAAGATGGCTTTTAGGAAATATAAGCAGACTCAAAAATAATAACGACAGAGATGTATCTTGCAGGAGGAAAGAGGCTAAGAAGGTGATTAGGTGTGCAAAGGCAGAAGCTGAGGAGAAAATGGCCCAGTCAGTGGATAAAGGGAGCAAAACTTTTTAAGTATATAAGTGAAAGGAGGACGTCACATGGAGGAATAAGAAGACTTAAGACAGAGAGTACATAATCGAGGACGACAAAGAAATAGCAGATCATCTAAATTCTTTTTGTTCAGTATTCACTACAGAAAAAGAGGGGAAGGGGCCACAGTTAGGTTGCAGAGGCATTCATAAAAATGAGGTACATGAAATTTCATTTACAGAGGAGAGGGTCCTAACAGAACTCTCTAAACTGAAAGTGGATAAATCAATGGGGCCGGATGGGATACATCCAAGGATTCTAAAAGAGCTTAAGGATTCTAACAGAATTATTCAACCAGTCGGTAGTATCAGGAGTAATTCCAGAGGACTGGTAAAGAGCAAATGTAAGACCACTGTACAAAAGTGGATGCAAAGAAGAAACCACTACAGACCAGTAAGCCTTACATCAGTAGTGGGAAAAATAATGGAAACACTGTTAAAAGAAAGAGTTGTGAAAGATCTCAAATCCAACAATTTACAGTATCCTAAACAGCATGGATTTACTCAGGGGAGATCATGCCAAATAAATCTTATTGACTTTTTTGACTGGGTGACAAAAGTAATAGACTGTAGATATAGCTTATTTAGACTTTAGTAAGGCTTTTCACACGGTCCCACATCGCAGACTGATGAACAAACTGGAAAGGTTGGGATTGGATTCTATGACTGTTGACTGGATAAGGTCATGGCTGCAGGATAGGAAACAGAGAGTTGTAGTAAATGGAGTGTATTCACGGGAGGGAAATGTTACCAGGGAGTACCCCAGGGATCTCTACTTGGGCCAGTGCTTTTTAATACCTATGTTGGTGATATTGCAAATGGTATTGAAGGGAAAGTATGCCTTTTGCAGATAAAAGTATGCAACAGGGTAGACACACCAGGAGGGGTAAAACAAATGACTGAGGATCTGGGTAGACTGGAGGAATGGGCAAGTACATGGCAGCTACAGTTTAATGTCAAAAAATGCAAAATCATGCACTTGGTTCTCAATAACCTAAAGGCTGAATATAGTATCAAGGGCTCTATATTGGAAAATACAGAGGATGAAAGGGATTTAGGAGTAACCATTTTAGATGACTTGAAGGCAGGCAAGCAATGCACCAAAGCATTGAGGAAGGCAAGTCAGATGCTTGGTTGCATAGGGAGAGGAATCAGTAGCAGGAAAAAAGTGATAATGCCACTGTATAGGTCCTTGGTACGGCCTCATCTAGAATACTGTGTTCAGTTCTGGAGGCCAGATCTCCAGAAGGATCTTAATACATTAGAGATTGTACAAAGAAGGGCAACTAAAATGGTGCATGGCCTACAGCACAGAACATACCCGGGAAGACTAAGATCTTAATATGTATAGTCTGAAAGTTTCTATCATGTCCCCCCCCCCGCCTTCCCTTCTCTGTTCCGAATATATGAAAGGTTTTAACAAGGTACAGGAGGGAAGCATTCTCCAAAGGAAGAGATGTACACGAGGACATGTACTGAGACTGGAGGGTGGTAGGCTCAGAGGAAATTTGAGGAAAAATGACTTCACAGAAAGGGTAGTGGATAAGTGGAAAAGCCTCCCATCAGAGGTGGTTGAAGCTAAGATGGTGGAACAATTTAAACACGCTTGGGATAGGCATAAGAATATGCTTGAGAGACGTCAGGAGCAAATAGAGTTGAGGTTGCCTAAAGGATAAATGTAAAGGGGCAGACTAGATGGGCCAAGTGGTTCTCATCTGCCGTCAAATTCTGTTTCTATGTATGTCAGGGCTACCTTCAGCCTCTGTCCCCACCTCCACTGCGGTCTTGCATCGCTGTCGCTCCACTTTCAGCGGGCACATCTAGAGAGAGTAATGTCTAGACAAGTCATATTGAAGATCCCATTTAAAGAAATCTTGATGGGCTTATGGTTTCAAGTATCTGCTGGGACCGTTTACGAGCGCCATTTCTTATATATTTTTTATTGGTATTATACAGTTATACAAAAGGCTGCTATATTTATAGCCTTAGGAAGCCCTTTTCTTGTATTTAACAGAGTGCTTGTGTATATAGGGTAATAATTCTGAGAAAGCAGTGCCATGTGTGGGGAGGAAAGTTAAAGAAAGTGAAATTGCGCAGAACAAATATTAAAGTGCGTATCCACTACACGAGAGTGGAACGACTGTACGATTACAACATTGTAATCGTACAATCATTCATCACCCTGTGCAGTGGATAATGTGTCCACACTGAACAATATGTCGTTCAGTGCAGGCACCCTCCCTCATCCCCGAACATGCACAATCTGTCAATATCGGCAGGTTGGCCTGCATGTTCAGGCAATGATAGCTGTGGATATCGACCACATAGCGGGAGCGCGCATTGCTTGTCGTGTTCGACATTTTACTGCACGATTATTGAATGATTAATGAGCAATTGAACGATTACTATGTCGTAATCGTTCGATCGCTCATTTTAACGCGCCTTTAAAGCTTGAGTCTAAACACTGAACAAGTCAATATTGGATGTTTTCAGTAGCAATAATTCATAAACTATGAAGATTAACAAAAACAAATCCTATGGAATAGAAGTGTGTTGATTTAAGAATTTGAAAACCTTGTAGTATAGAGTAGATGAGGAGTGGGGAAACTTTTTTCTGCCGAGGGCCATTTTGATATATATATAATTGTGAGCCTGGTGCAAACCATGCCCCCCCTCTGTGTGATGTCAAAAGGGATGGGGCCACAATTGTTGGTGATTACAGCAATGCCCGGAGCATCCTGAGGATGTTCTGGGGAGCTGTAAGAACAGCGGTGTGAATGCCTGAAGCGTCCTAAGGACACTCCAGGCGGCACTGCTGCATAGATTCTGGCTGCAAGCTGCCATTCTAGGGACCTTGCTAGCCAGATGAGGCTAGCAGAAAAAAGCTCCGATTGCCCGACCAAATGATTTTGCGGGCCTTATACGGCCCCCAGGCCTGAGGTTCCCCACCACTGGAGTAGATGGTAATGGTAGCCACATCTACGAGGGCCATCATAATCAGGAAAGCTTTCCTGTGTACCTGAAGTGGAATCTGTATAAATCCAGGGCCTGAGAAGCCCTCAGAAAGAAAGTAAAGAAGCCTAGGCCATTACAAAGGAGATCTAGAATAGGATGCCAGAGGGTCAGGATTAAGTTCTAGGGAGCTGAATTATATGATGATGAAAAAAATTACTTATATGGTAGGGTCAGTGTGAAGATTAGACTGGTGCACTTCAAGATAGAGCTGTATGTCGAAAATATTAGAGAGGTTCCCTTCATTAAAATCTGAGTCTTTGGTCTTGTGAGTGGATCAGATGGATCCTAAGCACTACACCTAACTACAAGTTTTTGGGAGGGTAGTCCCTGTAGTAACGTATGTGTAGAAAAAATTTTGTTACAAGGCTAAAATCATGATATTGAGATTGTGTAGCTTTTGAGAGGCCCAAATATAGTTCTAGGCCTTACAGTTGATCCTCATTTGGTGAATTGGAGCTATTTAATGTTTGAGGTGGAGTCTGTCCACTCGATCGATCAGTAAATCCAGTTACAGATGTGTCCCCATACACCTTGCCTGAATATACCATGCAGCGCGAGACGCCAGGTCCTATGCGACTCTGTTTGCACAGTGTCTTTAAATGTTTGTCCTATTTAATAACATTCCACACATGGAAAAAGAAAAGCAAAAACGTGTAGTATTTGTAATAATTTCTGGCACCACTCTGCGTTCCAATTAGAAGTTGAATAGGTGAATATTGCCCTCTAAAGGCTTGCTGGGTATCCATCCCCAGCACAAAACCCTTTATGCGGACTGTTGCTAGACACGGGGCTTTATTTAAAAAGCAGTGGCATTTGTAAGCCGCTGCTTCCCCGGTGGGTTGCCGGTGTATATTTAAAATTGCACTTACAATAAGTGTAAAGCCCGACGTGCTTTACACTGACTGCGAGTGCTGTTTTAAACGTTCACCTGCAACCCGCCCGGAAGTAAGCTGCTTGTTCATAAAGAAGCCCAGGCTGTCAAAATGCTCATCAGATTTTTTTTTTTCCTCCACTCATATTGCTGGTAATTGTCAACCTTTAATTCAGTTAACTATGCCATTCTGATAGTTTCATGGAAAGAGAGATTGGTAAAAATTAATTATGGTAGACTTACCTGGATAACTTTGTTTTTTTTTTTCGAAGTCCATAGGGTCCACAGGGATACCATGGGGGGTGGGGATATTATGGTTGGAAGACCAGGCACCAAACAGTTAAAAACTTTGGCTCCCAGAGTGCCCCAGGACCTCCTCCATATATACCCCGCCCCTAGCCATATGACTTCAGCCATATGACTTCAGTTTAGTTAGCAAGCCCAAACTATTCGGCTTGGAGGAAGTCATATATGACGTAGATGGCAGACCTGCTGACTTTGAAGCCGCCAGAGTAGAGTTTATGCTATCCAGCTCTGCTCCAAAGAGTACCTTTCCATGAAAAGGTAAGACTTCCAGTGCCCTCTTTGATGCTGTATCAGCTTTCCAAAATCTAAACCACAGGGCTCTACGTGCCACTATTGTTGCTGCTGATGCCTTAGAAGCTAAAATTTCAGCATCCACTGCAGCTCCTCCCAGATGGGAAGCTGCTTCCTGTATATGGGAGATATTCATCATCTGTTCTCTGGTAGCATTTGGTAGAGAATTTTCCAATGCCCCAATCCATTCTTCAACTGTTTTAGCCACCCCCAGGCTCCAGCTATAGCCGGACGGGTAACCGCTCCAGATGAAGAAAAATTTCTTTGACAAGATTCAATCTTTGTCTGCGGAATCTTTCAAAGAAGAAACTGATGGAATATTTAATGTAGCCTTCTTCATTAGATGCGTTACCTCCTACTGTGGATGCTCATGTATCTCCCACCAAAGGTGGGAATGGGTACAATGATTTTTTCCTCCTATCTACATAAAACCGCTTATCAGGGTTACCCTATGCCTCCTCAATAAGCTCAGCGAGCTGTTCAGACTCAGGAAACTCCGTTTTGACCACCTTTCAGTGATGATTAAACATAAGAGGCTTCTTACTATTAGTGAGTTCATCATCCAACATCCACAGTAGATGATCCTCTTCTCCAGAAGTAGAGCCTGTAGAAGAATCCTGTGCATCATCAGACTCCACTGATGATGTGTCTGAATCCATATGTTGAACAGACTGAGATAAACACAACTTACGTTTAGGTGCTTTAGTCACTACTGGTCTGTTATCAACATAAGCTGGCGTCATATTCTGACTAGAATGGCTATCCACATCCTTAATAGAGGAATACCCATGAAGTGAAAGCATATGTGGACACCCCATCCAAGGAGGCATCGTTGGAGTAGCCAAATGATCCATCACCTGCATCATAACCTGGGGAAAAAAAAGCAACCCAAGATGGCTTTTGTCCAACAACAGGTAACCCGGACTGGTGAGGTGGCTCTTTCTAAAACAGACAGTACACAAACCCTCCTTTACGTCCTGTGAGGACACATGTGCCGTACATGTTTTACTTGAAACTAACACAGGTGGCTCCTCCTCTTGTTTTCCTTAATATTTAGACATGTTTAAAGGCAACAATCGCAAAGTAATGTGACTGCCCTTCTAAATGAATGTAAAGCACTCAGAAAGAAAAAACAGTGACAGTTGACAGAAAATTATAGTCAGACAGCAGCTAGCAAACAGTCACACACAACGCATATGTAATATAATTACAATGGCCTCAAAAATCAACTACAGCAACGCAAAGTATTAGTAGGATATAGTGCACTGTATACCTTTTTAGCCAAGGGAGAGGTTTACAAGGAGACTGACCCAGACCCTCCTACCAGGTGCACACCGTGGACGTGAGTGTCTTTATACACGTGGAGGGTAGGTTCAGCAACCGAAACGTGCAAAACCTATAAGGATTGCTTCTGGGTCTGGGGAGGAGCTGCAGGGGAACGCCTACCTCCCCATAGCTGCATTAACCAATCGGATATGCTGGCGTCATGGCAGCAAACAGTCACATACAATGCATACTATAATGAGCCCAAAATTGACTACAGCAACGCAAATTATTAGGATATAGAGCACCGTATACCTTAATCAAAGGAGAGGTATATAGGGAGACTGCCAGACCCTCCTGAGACTACAACTACCAGGTGCACTGAGCATGGACCGTGAGTATACACATGGAGAGCAGGCTGAACAACCCAGTGAGTATACACATGGAGAGCAGGCTGAACAACCCAGACGGCGAAACCTATTTATCAGGACTGCGTCTGGATCAGGGGAGGAGCGGCCGGGGGAGCGCCTACCTCCCCTTACGCTGCATTAACCAACTGGATACACTGGCCTCTTGGCAGCAGATTTGCGTATGCTACCGATCCCCGGCGTAAGACGAGAAGGCGTAGTAAGGATGCGGACAATCCCTGGTACTACAGCAGCTTCTTCTGGTGCATCTCTACACCAGAAGCAAGGACTGCAGCGCAAGATTCCCCACAAGAGAGGAATCGCCTTGCCTGACATCTCCGGGCAACCGGTGCAGTCCAGGTCGCAGCATTGCTGCTAGCTAAGCTCAGCCACGACCAGTTGAAATCACCACCACAATTACTGATGTTGCGGGCCATGCATCTTAATGCAGATGCTTAGTACTGCCAACTTAAGAAAACAGAGTAAAATAAATCATAAAATGAAAACTTAGGACTGCCTAAGCAGTCTCCTGTACAAAAGGTGCGTCTGATCCTGCCACACCAAACAAACTAAAGTGCTATGGCTAGGGGCGGGGTATATATGGAGGAGGACCCGGGGCATTCTGGGAGCCAAAGTTTTTAACTGTTTGGTGCCTGGTCTTCCAACCATAATATCCCCCATGGTATCCCTGTGGATCCCTATGGACCCCAAAGAAGAAATATAATGTACCTCCATATGACATCCAAAACAATTTTTTATTACGGATTCCACTTGCACATAAAATTCAAAGACATATTCAATAATACATCGCATACACCGATCAGCCATAACATTAAAACCACCTGCCTAATATTGTGCAGGTCCCCCTCATGCTGCCAAAACAGCTCTGACCTGTCAAGGCATGGACTCCACAAGCAATTTGAAAGTGTCTTGTGGTATCTGGCACTAAGACGTTAGCAGCAGATCCTTTTAAGTTCTGAAAGTTGCAAGGTGGGGCCTCCATGGCTCGAACGTGTTTTTCCAGCACATCCTACAGATGTTCGGTCGGATTGAGATCTGGGAGACCAAGATGACACCTTTTTAACTCTCATGTTCCTCAAACCATTTCTGCTGAAATCCGCTCATTTGCCCAGTACGCTATAAAGAGATTTGCATAACTGGGGACAGACCTGGTACCCATTGCTGTAAGTCAATCCAAGGAATCAATACAGCTTTTTTAGTTGGTTTTGATCAATTTGTAATTAGATGTCAGTAGTTCTGTGAATTTTGTAATTAATCTGCACAGCAATCTTTCTGATGTATAATTTACTCATAGTGGCGCTAAGGTAAGTGCAGAGATTTTCCTTAAACATTGCTAGCAGGCACTGGATTGCAGAAAGTGTTCATACTGTAGATCTTCTGAGACCACTTGGGAGGCATTCCCACTGAGTGTTGATTTAGGTGATGGCAGGATGAGAAAGCTCACTGCTTCTTTGCCATGTCCCAGCCTCGGGGACACATGGGGCAGGGCTTGAAGAATTGCACCACCAGTGCTACAGCTGTCTTCCTCCTAGCTGTCATACTTTATATGGCTAAAATATTTGTGTGGTTGGTGAATACTGTAGAAATGCACTTCCTGTACAGCGCAACAGTTGACTGCGACACTGCTGCTTGGTTATTTTGCCATTGGCACAGATCTTCTCACCAAGTGCAGTCACTGTGAGAATCTCTAGTAAGCAATGTATAGATTTTTGCTGTTCAATATTATAGGAAAGGCAAGAGTACCAAGCATTCTACATAATAGATCACTTTACATGCTACCAAAAATCTTGCAATATCTGTTGGTGATCGATCTTGTGTGATGAGGAAGTTACATGACGTTTTGTGCCTGCTCATGTTATTTTGGTTTCATCAGGTTTTATGCTGGGGGCTCGGAGAGGAGTGGGCAGCAGATTGTTGGCCCTCCGAGAAAAAGGAGCCCTAATGAGCTGGTGGAAGAGCTCTTCAAAGGAGCCAAGGAACATGGAGCTGTTGCTGTGGAAAAAGCTGCCAAGAGCCCTGGAGAAAGCAGCAAATCATCGGTGAGGGGGGAACAGTGTTCAGACATGGGAGCGATCACCGAGGGCAGGGGAAGAGAATGATTTTGGGGTTAATGGTGATTACTATGAATGTAACATTACGGGTTTATTGTGCCCTTTCATGACACCCCACCTCGGAGAATGTTTTTATGAGTTGATTAGCAAAATTTGAATTAACCTCCTTCCACCAAGTATTAGATCAGCATGGGTCTTATGTCCCTTGTACCAAACCTTAAACATTAACTTACCATAAATACTGTGATGTCTGCTGTATTTTCGGGTTATCTTAGCTGGAACTTTAGATTTGCATGGCAGAGGATATATGGGGATCCTGTCCGAATGTGGACATGGATGTAAGGTTGATAAGTAAACTGTTGACATGGTTCATAACTTGAAATTTTAACATTTCAACACCAAAATGTCGGCTGTACATTTTTTTTCTGTTATTTTTAGGGCTAAGTTTAGGGTTAGGCTAAAATATGCAAATAAACTATGTTGACGTTCTGGTGTTGACATGTTTAATGTCGACATTATGACCACATCTACATTTTAACCATGTTAACAATTGTGAATATCGACATATTGCTTGTCGACATTGTGAATTTCAACTTCTCATACCAAGTTTGCTATGTACTGAATATTGATTTGAGTGACCCAGTGCCTGCACCAGACCAGTGTAGCTATTTTATGTGCTGAATCGATATTCATTAGGAATGCAGCCTATTCACTACAAGCTAGCACCTCATCAATATAAATGTTTCCTCTTACGCACTGTAGCTCATCTTCTACCATATGGCAGCAAGGGACCCTATCATAACAAAAATAGACCTGTCCTGCAGGGCACACTTCGGTCAATTAGTTAGTGGTCACAACGTCCATGTAGTCGGTCCTATCGCATGTTTTTTGGGTTGTGCATTTGAGCCAGAGGCTGTCAGAGCTTCACTTGACCACTTCTGCGCAACGCAGGGGGAGGGGTGAGGGTAGATTTTCTGGGCTGCAAAATTAGATCTTTTAGGCTGAATGATGGGTGTATGTGATGAAAATATATGATGGGGGAAGAGGTAACTGTCTGCTGTTAAGCTCAGGCCATCATATCCTAATATGTCTCTGGAGTGTGACACTTGTGTGCTCCCTATCAAATCTGCATGATGTGTGTGTACACACACACACTGGGATGGGGGTGTATCTACAGTGCCTTGCAAAAGTATTAACCCCCCCTTTGCATTTTTCATGTTTTGTTGCCTCACAACCTGGAATTAAAATGGATTGTTTGAAGGTGTGCATCATTTCATTCACAGAACATGCCTACAACTGTTAAGTTGTGTTTTTTTTTTTATATTGTGAATCAAACAACATTTAGGACAACATAACAGAAAACTTCTGCGTGCATAACTGTTCTCCCCCCTACAGTCAGTACTTTGTCGAGCCACCTTTTGCGGCACAGCTGCAAGTCGCTTTGAATAAGTCTCTATGAGCTTGCCACATCTTGCCCCTGGGATTTTTGCCCATTCCTCAAGGCAAAACTGCTCCAGCTCCTTCATGTTGGATGGTTTCCGCTTGTGAACAGCAATCTTCAAGTCTGACCACAGATTCTCAATTGGATTGAGATCTGGGCTTTGACTAGGCCATTCCAACACATTTAAAGGTTTCCCCTCAAACCACTAGAGTGTTGTTTTAGCAGTATGCTTCAGGTCATTGGACTGTTGGAAGGTGAACCTCCGCCCCAGTCTCAAATCACAGGCAGACTGAAACAGGTTTTGCTCAAGAATATCCCTGTATTTAGCACCATCCATCTTTCCCTCGACTCAAATCAGTTTCCCAGTCCCTGCTGCTGAAAAACATCCCCACAGCATGATGCTGCCACCACCATGTTTCACTGTGGGGATGGTGTTCTTGGGGATGTGTTGGGTTTGCGCCAGACATAGCATTTTCCTTGGTAACCGAAAAGTAAAATTTTAGTCTCATCTGACCAGAGCACCTTCATCCATACATTTCGGGAGTCGCCCACATGCCTTTTGGAAAACTTAAATCTTGTCTTTTTATTTTTAGTTCTAAGTAATGGCTTTATTCTGGCCACTCTTCCATAAAGCCCAGCTCTATGGTGTGTACGGCTTATTGTGGTACCATGTTCTTTCCATTTGATGATGATGGATTTGATGGTGCTCCGGGGGATCATCAAAGATTTGGATATTTTTTTATAACCCAACCCAGAATTGTACTTCTCAATAACTTTGTTCCTGACATGTTTGGAGAGCTCCTTGGTCTTCATGGTGTGATGCCTCTTGCTTAGTGGTGTTGCAGCCTCTGGGGCTTTTCAGAAAATGTGTATTTATACTGACAGATCATGTGACACTTAGATTTCACACAGGTGGACTTCATTTCAATAATTATGTGACTTCTGAAGGTGTAATTGGTAGCACCATAACTTTTGAGGGGCTTCACAGCAAAGGGGGTGATTACATATGCACATGCCTATTTTCATAATTTTATTTATAAAGATTCTTTTTTATATATATTTTTCTCATTTCACTTCACCAAATTAGACTATTTTGTGCAGATCATCACATAAAATTCAGATTAAAAAAAATAAATTACAGGTTGTAATAAAATAAAAAAGGTAAAAAGCCAAGGGGGGGTGAATACTTTTGCAAGGTACTGTATATTCTCTTGCTTTTATGTCTTTCTATGCCACCAATAACGCATTAAGTGGGTGGTTTCTCAGTCACTACACATTGTACCCTCAGTAAGGCACAAAAGGGGCACATGGAATGGTCTAATGGCACAAAAGTGGCACATGGAGAGGTAAAGTGTGATGAGACCCAATTTTTTTTTTTTTTTCTTCATTATGATGGGTCCCTTGGAACCCACATAGTAATTAACATGGTTTGATTGCTGGATATAGGAAAGGCCTCATGGCTTTGTCGGACAGCACATCATTAATGCTTGTTCATGGCAAATTGATAGGTTTTGTGATGTATCAGCCCACCAAGTGTCTACGCCTACCTTTGTGTAGGTGACAGTCTACTTTAACTTATGTCTTGTGCAGCCTTTTGCAGGCGGTGGGTACCGGTTGGGGGCTGCCCCAGAGGAAGAATCTGCATATGTGGCTGGGGCTCGCAGACAGCACCAAGGCCAGGATGTGAGTAACCCTTTGCACTATTTATTTATTACCAGTTATTTATATAGCACACACATATTGCGCAGCGCTTTACGGAGAATATTTGTCCATTCACATCAGTCCCTGCCACAGTGAAGCTCACAATCTATATTCCCTACCACATGCTCACACACACACACACACACACACACACGCACTCTAGGGTTAATTTTTGTTGGGACCAAATTAACCTACCAGTATATTTTTGAAGTGTGGGAGCAAATCCACGCTAGCACAGGGAGAATATACAAGCTCCACACAGTTAGGGCCGTGGTGGGAATCAAACCCACAACCTCAGTGCTGTGTGGTAGTAATGCTAACCATTACACTGTCTGTGCTGCCCAACAAGGTGTTCAAATGTTAACGATTATTAAACCTGCATTCACCAATATGCCACCAATCGTATGAAAGAATGCACTCACACTGGAACAAGTCAAGCGTATATTTCTGAGAATGTATGCCTGTGATTCCCGTTGTTTTATCACTCTGGTTGGGATCGGTATGAAATAACGACAGTCGGGATTCTGGTGATCAGAAACCAGACGCTGGGATCCTGACAGGGTTAACATACCAGCACTTGTTGGTCGGTATGCTAATCGTCCCTCTTTGGTGCCTAACCCCCCCTCCCCCCTGTGCCTGATCCTAACCTCCCCCTCCCTGTACCCTAAACCTAACCCATCCCCCTTAGTGCCTAACTTTAACCCTCCCCTTAGTGCCTAAACCTAACCCTCCCCCCAACACCGTTACTTCAATTCGGCATCCTGGCGGGTCGGGATGCCGGCGCCGGGATTCCGACGGGCGTCTGTATTCTGTTGCCGGTAATGGAAGAGTCGGCCTCCAGACTGCCGCGATGCCGCACGCATACCCTCTGGCTGTTGCAATAGATATTCAAAACGATACCATCATGAAACATTTTCAAGTTTCTAAATGTATGAGGGCATTGTTCAAGGTTATGAAACTACATAATGGGACAGATTCAGTTAAGTGGAAAGGTATTAATTATTATCGTAAACTTGTAAGTTGCAACAGTTCCCTGCTGGACAGCAGGGAATAATAGGACATACATAAACTGAGACATACAAGGTACACAAAATAAATGCGGACCTGAAAACAAAGGGCATGGCGCGTGGTGCTCATGAAAATGCTTAAATTCTAATTGGAAGAGGCTACAGCTGTAATGAGCATGTGAGGTTCAAAGTGGACATTCTGCCAATAGTTAGGGGACATTAGTGTGGGTAGAGCTGATTGAATTAGGGTAGGATATAATAAATAAATTATGCTTTCAGAGAGTGCTTAAACATTTGGAGGCTGTGGTAGTGTCAGATCAGGCACGGGAGAAGTATTGTAGGGAGAGTGAGGACACCCATCCAGCCACCTTTCTAGAGCCTGGTAGGCATGTTAAAAGAGAGGGTAGACTCCTTACATCAAAACATAATCTCACAGACAGAAAGAGCTGTTAGTGATTTATGTATAAACTTAAAATATTCCAGTAGTTTGTAACCAGATCTATTTCCAACATGCTCTCATGTATAAAAAATGCACTCTCCTCCAGGGACCCACAATTTGCATTTTATATACTTTCATTCATGTTAGCATCATGTGATGCATGTAGGACATCTATTCATTTATATACTGAAAACATATTTTGTTCTATTTTGTTTTTGTTCTCTCTATAACTTAGGAGAAGGGAAGCTTCCCTCCACTAGATCTCCCTGCTATGAATTTAAACCACAGGGTAGTTATTACCATAAGTAATATACAGAATTTATACTCGTTTCATGTAGTAACCCTTTTACACACACAACTATTTTTTAAAACAATGACAGTATAAGCAGGCATTTCTTTTTTGTTTTGCATATTGCAACCCATCCTATTGGTTTACAATTTTCAATGACTGTTACCTCTTAGCAGTCATGTTATATTTCTGAGCCCCAACTAAGGGCCTGATTCAGAGATGGCCGATAATGCTGCTGAGTAGCCCTATGGTTGCGCAGATTTGCTGTGGGAACTGAGACACTGGAGCTAATTTTACTGCGTATAGTGTTGCAGGCTGACACACGCCCCATTACCTCCCCCCAAACGCTCCCTGACTGTCAATCACACTGCGGGCAAATACTCGCTGCAACGCCAACGGTGTTGAAAGTTGACAAGTGCAGTGCGACTTAGACTCTAGTGCAGACCATCGATAATAGCTCAACTGCGTGAAGATCTGCATCGCTTCAATCTCTGAATCAGGCCCTAAGTGTGCACATTTTTGGCTAAATATGTGAACTTTAGCCCATTTTCTTTCCCTATCTATATCTCATTACTATTTTATTTGAAAATTGAAGATGATATAGAAAAGTGTGAATCTCCTACCAGTCAGTGGTCAGATTAGTAACACGACCACAACCTATGAACGATTCTGCCTATTGCTCTTGCTATTAAATGCTTGGGTTTTAGATAGAGCGTTGGATTGAGTTTTTTGTATGGCATTATGAAAGTCACATACTGAACCTTTTGACCTTGCAGGTCCACGTGGTGCTGAAACTGTGGAAGAATGGATACAGCCTAGATGACAGTGAACTGCGCAGCTATCAGGACCCTGGCAATGCACAGTTCTTAGAGGCGATACGCAGAGGGTATAAGGATGGGGATTGGGTACCTTGTCCTAGTTTTATAGAGAGATTATCAGTTGCCTGGAAATCATGGGTTTACCAGTGGTTCCTTTGTAAACTTGTGTCTATATGCATGTTTGCCACCCTCCTTGCAACTGTTTTCTTTCTTTTACACAGAGAGATTCCGGCTGAGCTGCGCAGATTAGCCCAGGGTGGTCAGGTGAACCTAGATATGGAGGACCACCGTGATGAGGATTTTGTGAAACCTAAAACTAACTTTAAAGCCTTCACAGGAGAGGGGCAGAAACTAGGCAGGTGAGTGTATGAGTGGGTTATTTGTGTGACATGGATCACATTAGAACCTCCTGGCTTGGCCTTATGTCAAATCTCCAGCACATAAACCATCTTTCTTTTCTGTTGTCAGTACGGCTCCCTGTATCCTCAGTGCTGCCTCACCATCCCAGCAGGCAGAAAACGAGGCCAAGGCTAGCTCATCAGTGACTGTCAGTGACTCAGAGCCTGTCACCAACATCCAGATTAGACTGGCAGATGGAGGGAGACTAGTCCAAAAGTTCAATCACAGTCACAGGTATGTATTGTTTGTCGAAAGAACTTGATGTCTTCAGAAAGAAAGCAGTCTATATTCTGGTCACATGTTTGAGTATTACAGAACAGCCTTTTTGGCAACTACATTACGGGTCCTACATTTGCAGTTTTCACAGACGACTATTTGAAGTGTGCTTCATGGGTTAAAAGTGCAATGCCAATTCTTTGTATAAGGCCTAAAGCTGGCCACACACTAGACCAACTTTCATCCAACCAGCCAACTAGTTGATTGGAATGAAAATCTGGTAAGGTATGAAAGCAAATGACAATCAGCAATTTGCTCCCAAATGCCGGAAAATGGACAAAAACTGTTTGACCAAATTGTTTATATCAAACATTTAACAAACTTGTCTGAACGACCTTTTTCATCTGTTTTCTGGCATTGAGGAGCAAGTTGCTGATCATCAGTTACTCCCATTCCTTACCAGGTTTTCATTCCAACCAATCAACTAGTTGGCTGGTTGGATGAAAGTTGGTATAGTGTGTCGTCAGCTTTAGTGTTGCTTTAAACACTATACCAGAGGCTCCCAAACGCGGTCAAATTGACTGAGGTACTAATTAAATCACCTGTGCTCAACCATGGATATCTCCAAAACATGAACTGTTGGGGAGCCTTGAGGACCGTGATTGGGAACCTCTGCACTATACACAAAATCGTATCACGAGGCCCAGACTATTCATCTTTACATATTTTATATACCTGTGTTTGCATGGAAAGAAAACAAACCTGAAGGTTCAATTGTATGTCCCAAAAGTGAAGCTGTGCAGAGTGAGGCTACTGGTTAAAAGTTTTAGTAGGGAGATAAAATGTCCACCCATATAGCACTCTACGTGGACTAATCACATAATGTGACTTGTGCCTTTAAACAAAGTTGAGGTAACTTGTTCTTTAAATAGTCTGTGATTTTGATGGGATATGCTTGGGACAGGCTTGGTGCGCCACAACATCTGAAACACCACAGATTGTCTCCCCTTGTTTTGAAGCTTTCCTGTCTTTATCTTGACACTTCTTAAACACTGATCTGTTCTTTATTTTCTTCAGGATCCGTGATATCCGTCTGTATATTGCGAGTGCCAGACCCGCTATGGCTGCCACCAGCTTTGTGCTAATGACTACTTTTCCGAACAAGGAGTTGACTGATGAGAACCAGACTCTGAAAGAAGCTAACCTTCTAAATGCCGTCATTGTGCAGCGATTAATATGATGTCCCCCAGCTTTCTATACCACTCTCCCCGCTGTCTACCCTCCGCTGTGACTTGGAGCCATTCTGTCTTGTAGTCCTGGGTTCCCAATGCTTCGGGTGGACTTCTAATGCTCTCTAGACGTACATTTTGCAGGATTTGTAATAAGCGTTGGACTTAAAAGTGAAATAAATAGAAAAGAAAAGTTATTTCACTGCTGTGTAGTAATTACATGTGACCTGGCAGAAAGTCCAGAGTTTGCCAAATATAAAACACTCTTCAATGTCTCATGTTGTGGTGGTGATATTGGATACTTGTAGAAATAACAGAAACTTTACTAAGGTAAAGCAAGTCATAAAGTGTAAATGTAGTTAATTTTATTGTTTTACTTGTAAAATAAAAATAGTGGACACTAGGCAATCTTTAGACCAGGTGTGTTTTCACAGCTGAGGGGGCATGTGTGCAGCGGGCCCCCTCACTAGGCAGTGCCCCCAATACCTGGAGAGGTCCTCCTGGCGGTGCCCAATAGAGTTTGAGAGGCACCCTTAAATGTCCTCCCAGTGCTACAGCCATATTTCCCACAATGTATTTGAAAAGATGGCACATGCGCAGAGGAGTGCCAGAGTCTTTCCTGTCTGCTGTGCCAGCACCATCTTTCCGAACACATAGCCGGAAACATGGCACCGCCAGGAAGATCTTTAGGACAAATGATGGATCTCTTGTGGGTACCGAGTCTATGTGCACTGCACAACCTGCTCCCTGACCAGTAGCGAATCTGAGGTGAAAGTGCTAGTATGTGTCCCACACAGCCTGTGTTGCAGGGCCATCTATAGTTGGATAAACATCATCTATCTGTTGGCAACATGATCGCCCAGTCAAGGGTTAAAATACAGTTTTTCTACTTCAGGGTGTCCATAGAAGGTCCTCAGGAAACCTTGGGGTATAGGTGATGACTAAGACATCCGGGCAAAATGCAGTTAATTTTTTTTCTCCTGGGTTGCAATGGGGCCTCCCTCTATACCCTGCCCCCGGTCCGGAGGCTCCTCAGTTTCCTTTGGTGCCCGGCCGGAGTCGAGTCACTGTATTGCAGTGGAGCTGTTACGAACAGCCCTGAAAATTTCAAGTTTTTCTAAGTGCGGCTAACGTGAACAGTCCGGTGGAAGTTCGCACGGCCGCATCATCACCCCGCTGGTACTGATCCATGCCTCTCGGCGGGCCTTAGGGGTCTTGGCTAGTAGGGACCCCGGAGGATCCTAGACTGCGGCTGGACGCTAAGGGGTGTAGGTAAGCGACACGCACCGCAGTTTTGCGTGCCGAGACGCAGTCTTTTTCCTGGGGATGACAGCAGGCACTGAGTCCTGCGTCCACCCTAAGCCACTTGGGATTGGAGATTTTCGGAACACTCCAGCGTCCCAGGGGTGAAACGCTGGCCAGGGGAGGCAGCCTTCCCTGTCTAACAGCCGGCTCCTCCCCGCTGCTGGACACTCCTTTCCACTGAGATCTGTCTTTATCTGTGACAGCTTCCTGTTTCCGGCTCCACCTCCCCATGAGTTCTTTGATGGTCATTCTCCTGGCTGTGTGTCGCTGATGTCCACAGGCAGTGCGGAGTACGGGTCCCCCTACATACCTCTCCTCTGGTTGGTGGTCAGTGTATGTATCACTTTTTGTCCTACTAGATGTTAAGTCTCTGTAGTTGATTTAAGAAAGTGCCATTAAGTGCAGGTACCATTATTTTCTGCATTTGTTTGCGACTGTATGGTAGCTCTGTCTGTTTTCTTTGCTAAACACTTTATTTTGTTGCTATCCCTGTACCTATTCTGCTATTCTGAAACTGCCATAAGCACAGGTGTGGTGTGGGTGTGGCACAAGTCGCAGCTGAGACTCAGGACCTCATTCAGAGGCGGTCGTTAGATGCAAGCGGTCGCACAGAATCAGGGCGGCCGCTTACATCCTGAACGGCCGCCGCCTCGTCGATCGTTAAGCTGTGGGTTACCACCCACAGCTTAACGACCGACCAGGTTGATGGTCGCGATGGTGATCACCATCGGGGCTTACGACCAGACCCTAGGGTAGAGTCTGGACACTTGTAAGCCCCAGGGAGCTTTCTGCTCTGATGGAGCAGGAAGCTCCCCACTGACATCACTGATGTCAGTGCGGCCGCCCACAAAACGGTAGGCGTTCGTAAAGGAACGCCTCCATTTTGGAAACCACCACCCCGGCCTGCCTACCAAACGGGGGCAATGAGCTCCGGAGCGACAGCTCCGGGTCTTCCCCACGTGCAGTGCGGCCACTGCGTGTGCGCAGGCCAAACCATCGAGACGGTTATGAGCGCATCGGCGCTCGCAGCCGACTCTGAATGAAGTCCACAGTCTCTGATTTAAGTGATCCTCTACTGTGTCTGGCAGTGAGAGTGATATGACTAAATTAACCCCTATTATACTGCTCTGTAAAAAATCTACAGCAGTGTTAGGGGCAGGGGACATAACCTCTGAGGAGTTATGTTTTCGGTGTTACACTGCCCCGGGTCCTTCTGGGGTTTCAGCCATTCAGCAGGAGCTGCCATGGGAGTGCTTTGCAAAAGCACTAACAACCACCCTGCGTGTTTAGCGGGCCCTCCTATGTGTTCACAGTTCAGTTTTCAACAACAGCACTTTTTGCCAGCGCAAAACCTGCTGCTACCTCAAGTGTTGCCCCCTCAGTGGGTTAATACAGTTCCTGTTATATTGCAGGGTGCGACTGAGATACGCCAGCAGGACGCACCTATCAGCAGACCAGCTAAAAGGGGCTTGTTATCGTCGCAATCTACTGTATGGGATGATGATGATGTGTCATCTGATGGACTGCTCCTGGATGCGTCTGACTATGAGCTACCTTCTCTGGAGGCGGGGGTCAAGTCTAATATATATATATATATATTTTTATATTCCAGGGCTAATACAGGCTGTAAAAGCACCCCATATCATTGAGGAGGATGAGCCTCCTGCGCCTAAATCTAGGCATGCATATTTTATGGAAGAAAAGGTGACTAAGGCTACATTCCCAATGTCTGACCAATTGATGAATCACTTGGAGGTAGCTTGGAAAACGCCTGGAAAGCGGTATCAACCACAGAAGCGTCTAGTCTCTGCTTACTCTCTTGCTGAGAATTATTTTTCCAAATGAGAGACTCCACTGGTGGTGGATTCCCATGTCACGCGCTTGGTAAGAAGCGCAACGCTCCCTATGCCTTCCATGTCGTCCCTGGAGGATGTTACAGATAGGAAGGTAGAGGTGTGCCTTAAATCTGTTTATTCCCTTTCGGGGGCTGCGTGCAGACCAGCTATGGCCATTTGCTGGGTGGCTCGGGCCATGGAATGTTGGGCTAATAGCTTTGAAACATCCTTAGCCTCTAATGCCACCAGGGAACAACCGAATCTAGTGAAAAATCTCAGAGATTCAGCTACCTATATAAATGAGGCAGCGTTGGATATTGGCCTACTAAATGCCAGGGCTTCCATTGCGGCTCGCCGTTCTCTGTGGCTCCGTTCTTGGAGAGTTGATGCAGAATCCATGAAGGGGATGAAATGTTTGCCTTTTGACGGTAAAGTCTTGTTTGGCCCTGATTTGGACAAGATTGTGAATACCTTGGCAGCAGCGAAGTCAGCTTGTCTGCCTTCTGCCCCAGCTTCTTCGGGGGTTCAGACTCCGTCCTTTCGGACCTATCGGGCCCCAGGTAAGGCTAGAACTCAGTCCTTTCCCAGGCCATCCACCATCTATCAGGCCTAAGAAGCAGCCCTGGAGTGCCAGATGTCCGGCTGCCAAGCCTGATGACACGCCCTCCGCTTGACGAGATGGGTGGGAGGCTGACTTCAATTCGCCCAGTACTGGTGTCAAACTACCATGGATTCTTGGGTGAAGGAAGTGGTCTCTCTGGGGTACGCCCTCTCCTTCCGCAGAAGGCCTCCCCATCAATTCTTTTGCACAGGGCTTCCGAAAAACACGGACAAGGCTTTGGCTATTCAACAGGTGGTACAATCCATGCTACAGGCAGGAGTCATTATACCGGTCCCGATGTCCCAAAGAGGAACAGGATATTCCAGCCTTTTTCTAGTCCAGAAGCCAAACGGTTGTTACTGTCCTATTCTCAATCTCTGGTCCCTGAACAAATTCCTCAGGGTATCCAGGTTTAGAATGGAGACCCTACACTCAGTTATACTGGCTATGGAACCTGGGGATGTTATGGAATACCTGGATATTCAGGATGCATACCTGCATATTCTGATTGTTTCAGCTTACCAATGTTTTCTCAGGTTCGCTGTGTCACAACAACATTTCCAGTTTCAGGCTCTGCCGTTTGGCCTTGTAACTGCATCTCTGGTGTTTACAAAGGTCATGGCGGTAATGGCAACCCATGTGCCTGTTACCATACCTGGATGACCTCTTGCTACTAGCAGGGTCCTCAGAGGTACTTCACCACCACCTGCAGCTAATGATATTTGTGCTCCAAGTACACAGGTGGTTGATCAATTGGAAAAAGTCCTCACTGATTCTGTCTCAAAGGATACTCCATCTGGGAGCCCTGTTGGATTCACAACCGCAAAGGTTTTTCTGACAGCAGAAAAGATCTCCACGTTGCAGACGCGTGTAGGCAGGTGCCTTCACAATCGCAGCGTCAGTCCACTCAGCAAGGCAGTTACTGGGATCCATGGTGTCGACATTTGACATGGTGGAGTATGCCCAGTTTCATTCCCGGCCTCTGCAGCTATTGATCCTCTCCAAGTGGGACGGATTTCCCCATCATATACACACTGAAATTATGGTGCTTTCTACGGAGGTACGCCTGTCACTAACCTGGTGGCTACAGACTGCTCACCTCACCATGGGGCATCCCTTTTGGATCTCTGACTGGGTCCTTCTGACGACGGATGCCAGTCTTCGCTGCTGGGTTGCAGTGACGGGTCCACACTCCTTTCAGGGAAGGTGGACCGCAGAGGAATCTGTGCTTCCAATCAATATATTGGAACTGCGGGCAGTCTTCAGGGCTCTGCAGCAAGCCAGGCTGTTGCTTCATGGAAAACTAGTGCAAGTACAGTCAGACAGTGCCACGACAGTGGCTTATCTAAACCGTCAAGGAGAAACTCGAAGTCACGTGGCAATGACAGAGGTGTCACGCATACTGACATGGGCGGAAGGCCATCTACCAGCCATATCGATGGTGTTCATTCCAGGAGTGCTGAATTGGGAAGCGGACTTCCTCAGCCGTCATGATGTGCATCCAGGGGAATGGTCTCTTCACCAAGAAGTTTTTCAACTCCTAGTGGACAGGTGTGGCCTTCCAGACGTGAACCTCATGGCCTCTCGACTAAATCACAAGCTGCTTCGGTAAGGGTCCAGGACAAGAGAAGCCAGTGCTCTCTTGGTGGACGCTCTTGTCAGTCAAGTGGACTTTCCAGTT
Source organism: Taudactylus pleione (assembly GCA_031769625.1). Lineage (NCBI taxonomy): Eukaryota > Metazoa > Chordata > Amphibia > Anura > Myobatrachidae > Taudactylus > Taudactylus pleione. The sequence goes on from JAUIMM010000068.1 coordinate 3,721,608, forward strand.
TGTGTACCTGTTTCCTCCAATCTCCCTCCTTCCTCGAGTAATTCGGAAGTTCAAACAAGAGGGAGGCATTGTCCTGGTGGTGGCTCCAGCGTGGCCCCAACGTCTAAGGTACTCAGATCTTCGGAGTCTCTCCATCGACACTCTGTGGCTGTTGCCTCAACGTCCGGACCTGTTGTCTCAGGGTCCTTGCCTCTATCCAGATCTGGGTCGTCTGTCTTTGACGGCGTAGCTCTTGAGACATCCCTCTTAAGGTCCAAAGGTTTTCTCGGCTCTGTGGTTAACACCATGCTCAGCACGGAAACCTGTCTCTGTCAAGATTTACCACAGGGTGTGGCATACCTACCTTGAATGGTGTCATCCCAGAGGTTACGACCTCCAAGTGTTTAGGATACCCAGAGTGTTGGCTTTCCTGCAAGCGGGTTTAGACCTTTGTCTCCGCCGTCCATATCTCTGCCCTTTCAGTGTAGTTCCAGCGAAGACTTGCTCCTCTTCCTGACATCTGCACTTTTCTGCAGGGAGTCCTTCGTATCCAGCCTCCCTTTGTCCCTCCTGTAGCGCCTTGGGATTTGGCTGTTGTCCTTAAGGCTCTACAGAGCCCTCCATTTGAACCACTGGGCTCAGTGGATCTCAAATGGCTTACTGCCAAGACTTTTTCTTCTGGCCATTTCTTCCGCCAGAAGAGTTTTATGATTTAGGGGCTCTCTTGTTGTTCCCCATTTCTAGTTTTTCATAGGGGCAGTGCTTCGAACTCGCCCTGGGTTCCTTCCTAAGGTGGTCTCGAGTTTCCACATTAATGAAGAAATTATTGTGCCGGCCTTTAATTCCTCAGACCTCTCGGCAGGGGAGGCCTCATTGGATGTGGTACGTGCCCTCCAGGATTTATGTGGATTGTACCAGTTCTCTTCAGAAATCTGACTCCTTGTTTTTTCTTTATGGTCTCCACAAGAGGATGTCCAACGAATAAACAAACTTTGGCTAGATGACTTCACATGACTATCTCTGGTGCTTACCTTTTATGAGGGCCTTTCAATCCCACCCTCTGTTACTGCTAATTCTACTCTATCTGCAGGCCCTTCATGGGCAGCTAGTGGTGGTGCCTCGGCTGTACAGCTTTGTAAGGCAGCCACGTAGTCTTCTATCCAGACCTTTTTGAGGTATTATGCCTCTGATACCTTTGCCATTCAGGATGCTTCCTTCCGGCGGTGGATTCTCCTTTCTGCACAGGAGCGTCCCCTTCCCTTGAGAGTACTGCTTTGGGAATCCCCAAGGTTTCCTGTGGACCTTCTATGGACCTTGAAGTAGAAAAGTAGAGAGATAGTAAGAACTTACCCTTGTTACGTCTTTTTCTATGAGGTCCAGGGCCGCCATCAGAGGGAGACTGTCGGGACTCCAGTCCGGGGCCCGGGTAGCAGCGGCGAGGAATACACAGGCCATGCGGCAGGCACTGACAGGGAGAAGGTTGAAGGAGCATCGGCGCAACGGGCTCAGCGCGGTAGCGCCATTAGAAATATGGAGCCGCGAGCCAATCAGGAGCAGCTGCCGAGCTGTGACTGGCTCGCGGCCGGTTCGGTGAGCCAATGCTCCTTCAACCTGCCAGTGCCTGCCTCCGGCGTGTTCCTGGCCGCTGCCACCACCCGGGACCCTCTCTGTCAAAAAATACCAGACCCTGTGTTCATGTTAAAGAAAAAACAACAGGTATGCTGACTGACCTTGCCATGTGCTTATATAAGCAATCCCTCGCCGTTGTACCACATCTATAGTCTATTGGCAAGCTTTATCACAAGTGATTACTTATGTATCCGACATCTCCGCAAATCTATGAAACGTTTGAGAAGCAGAAGAGGAACACCCAGCCATGTCTGGCAGCAGTTGTTACTGTACATTCCTACAGGGGGGTTGTAGTGCAGCCAGCCTTCCCTGTGCTCCCCAGCCTAGCCAGCCAGCCTTCTTCTGCCTGCTCCCCCCAAGGGCAGCAGGCCTTCTAGTACAGCAAGTCAGTCTTCCCTGCCCCTCCCCCAGTCAGCCAGCATTCCCTATGCCCCCCAGTCCAGCCAGCCTTCCCTGCACCCTAGCCTAGCCAGACTGTCTACCTGCCCCTCGCCCAGTCCAGTCAGCCTTCCATGCCCTTTGCTGCCCCTAGTTCAACCAGCCTTCCCTAAGAACTGCCCCAAAAGCCCAATCTTTCCGAATTTTTAAACTGTTTTACGCACCAATTTATGCTTCGCCCCCAAAATCGCTCAACCCCCATTATCCACAGCTACGCCTACCTTTGCCGCATACCTCCGGGGGGCCCTACCTATTTTGTCAGTACTGGGCCCCACAATTTCTGGTGGCAGCCCTGACAAGGTCAGGGTTTACAGGGCGCCCGCCCTGACACACCTGTGCTTCAGATGGGATTCACTCTGGTCACCGGTTGTCCATCTCCTTTGGTGTGAGAATATGATTCTAGAGTGTGCCAGACTTTCTTCTCTCTTTTATCCTCCTCTGGCCCGGGGGCGGGGTATAGAGGGAGGCCCTGTTGCATCCTGGGAGAAAAATTTTTAAATGCATGGTGCCCGGATGTCTTCGTCATCACCTATACCCCAAGGTTTCCTGTGGACCCTATGGATCTTGTAGAAAAAGAGATAACAAGGGTAAGTTCTTACCATATCTCTACTTATTCAGTGCTGTTTCTTAGTGGAATACAGAGACCTCTGTGTATCCATTATTCTCTACGCACATAATGTGTAGTCTCTTTTAAGAAAACTATAATTTCAGGCGTATTCAATATTGTCCACCACTATAAGTACTGATGGTTAAGTATACTTGGTTGTCAGAGCAGGACTGTTTACAAATACATTTACAAATGTATATATTGGATATTTTATCCCAACTCAATGAATTGACTTTTTATTTCTAACCTTTTTATTTATTTATTTTTTACAAAGATGCATGTTATTTCTATTTTCTTTTCTTGTTATTTGCTAATCAATTTGGTTATTTAACCCAAATGACTGCATCTGTGCTCAGAAGCCTATTTTTGTTGTTTGTCTCCTGTTGAGTCTTGTTAATTAAATAGACCGAAGGAGACTATGGATATGGTATAAACATGAATCCCTTATTAAGAAGTATTTTCAAATTATCAACATTCAGCAGCATAGTTGGGGGTAAGATGTTCTACGAAACTGTTTGCAAAGTTAGCATATGCGAGACAAGAAGTGTAGCTGTCCCTTCTCATGTTAGAATATTTGATAAACTAGGTTTATAGGGATAGTAGATTCCAAACATATATGCTGGTCTAATGTAGGACACCAGCTGTAAAGCTGGGTCCACACTGAGGGATGTGTACCCAGCCGCTATGACGGGCCGGCATATCTGATCCTTGTTACACATCAAAACAATTTAATGAACTGAACGATCACTCTTTCCATCCTTCATTACACTGCATGATCCGCATGCTATATCATCTGGTTTGTTATGCAGCACATCAAACCTGACGATGTCGCATGCAACAGCGGGAGCGTTCCTATAGTGCATATACACTGCACTGTATGTTGTCCCGATTTGGCCAAATTGGAACATCTCTCCACAGTGAAGAAGCAGTCTTAAAGCAGAGATGAGAACAAGACATGTAAGATAATAGGTTATATTTATAAAATGAATTAAGGTAATAAAAATGAATTGTCTTGATAATCATTCCGTGAATAATACAAGGTTGGATATGTGAATCGTAAATTATTAGGACTTGCAAAATCCGGTGCTATGACCATAAGCACCATGTCTGAAAGGAAATTTATGCAACGGCAGCAGCACCTTCAACTGAAAATTCTGAGATTACAATGGATAATGTAGTCTCTTTACTGGAAACCCCCCCCAGGAAACCATTGTAATTCTGAGGAAAGTGCGTTCTCTGCTGGTTCCACACTTAGAAGCATATGCTCAGGTAAGTTTTTTACATAATATTAGTGGTATTATGCAGCGTTTTAGAGAATTTTTAATACTTCAGTCCCTACCCCATTGTAACTAGTCAAAGTTATCTAACAAATACAACACTACAGTCTTTCAGTCAGCACCTAATAACCCTACTGGTATGTGTTTGGGAGGAAAGTTGAGTACCGAGAGGAAACCCATATGGGGAGAATATACAAACTCAACATATATCGGGCACTGGTAGGGTGTCTGCTTATTTCTGGAAAGTGAGTGCCTATTGTAATGAATGTGAGTTCTGAGATTCATTTAATCCGTTCTGAAGAACTGAATGTATGGAGCTTTAAACATATCCATTCACTAGGAAACAATGACATTGGTGAGGCACTAAGCCCTAACTCTACATGTGTAAAGAAAAAGGAGGTATCTGTTAAGAATGGATTATATTACAGCATTTCTGACTGCTGTGATATTTGCATCCATTTTTTTTAGCGTGGTTTCAATTACCAGGAACATGACTCGACTAGTATAATGGCTCTTGGTATGCTGGGTACAGGATGCCGGCGCTCCGAATCCCGACAGTTATACCAACACAAGCCTGCAAGTATCCCAACCCTAAACCTAACAAGCCCCCCACACTCCTCCCTAACAAATGCTTAATGTTGGGATGCTGGTGCCGGGATTGGCATTCTGAGTGTCGGGATATAAACTACATCCCAGGGAGACATATAAGTGCAACACACTTGGAAGGTGAATAAATTACTGAACTTCCAGTACACATTAGACACTGGACTTTTTTTTTCCTCCAAGACTGAAAATTACATGCCTTTCTATAGTATTTAATTTATGTATTATTGCTCATTCACAGTACAGATTTTACAGTGCTGTAAAACTTGCCCAATAATATGTAAAATAGAAATAGACTGTCTGATATAAAAGGTATCTTGTACCCTTAGATGTCTAAAGGCTTAAAAAGAAAATTTGCAAAATCCATCTTACTTTTGTAACAATTGCTGGCCAAACAACTAATAAGTTCAATATCACTGCAAAAATAAACCCTTCTGGAGCATGATCAAGTCATAGCAGTAGATCTGGCTGCCCCTCATAATTTTTTTTTCAACTTCATATAGTTTTATTGGCAGGTTTGTAAAGAAATACAAACAAATCCAGTGAGGCAAAAGCAGATACACAGGGGTATTCAATATGAAACGTTAACCTAGCCAGCGAGCTTTTCGCCGCACATCGGAGGTTTTGCCAGCGAAAAAGTATTGCGCGAGCTCCCGCTTATCCCCGTATTCAATTTGAAATCGTCGAAAACGGGACCCGGCGATGCTTGGATCGGCGAAAAAAAACTTGAATTTTCAGGAATTAATTGTAGGAGCCCCCTAAAGATGTTCAGACCTCGGGGATCACTATGGGTACCCCCGTGTTTGCCTGCAGAAGAAAGTCGGGGTTTTTAAATAGCCGTGCAGGTGTTTTTTTTCCCCGACATTGAAGAAGTGATGCAGAAGAGCACTTAGGTTTGTTTTTTTGTTTTTTTTAAGCGTTCTCATCAAATTTGGGGTACATGAAAATGGGTACTAGCAAATTTTTAAGTTCCTAAAGGTAATTTTTAAAAATTCTTCAAAAATGCACCTGCTGCTACTTTGCGCAATGAAAAAAACACCCGCCCCATACTTGGGGGCCCCACCAGAAATAATTTTTTTACTTTGTGTTTTTTTTTTACATAATTTTTTTTTTTTTAAAACCCAAATTTTTTTTTTATTTTTTTTAAGGGTGTCCCGATTTTTTTGAGGACTTTTTTTTTAGAACATTTCCTTTTATGGGAACATTCCCAAAACTGCAGGCTATTTTTTTATAAGCATACACCCCAAAACCCCTATTCTGCATTTTTTTTCACTTGCTATAGTGCTTAGAAAAATTATCCCTGTTTTTTAAAAAATTACCCTTGACCCCATTTAAGGAAAAAAAGGGGAATTTTTGGGAAATATGCCTGGGACCCCCCTAAAGATGTTCAGACATTGGGGATCACTATGGGTAACCCCGTTTTTGCCTGCAAAAGAAAGTTGGGTTTTTAAATAGCTTTGCAATGTGTTTTTTCCTGCCGCGGCTATTAGAAACCCTGACTTCCTTCAGTAGTTAAAAATGGGGGTACCCATAGTAATCCCCATGTCTAGACATCTTTAGGGGGGTCCCTAGAATATTTCCCGAAAATTCCCGTTTTAGTTAACCTGTAAAAAAAATTACATAAGGTCCCCCCCCCAAAAGCCAAACCAGCCCCAGGCTTGCAGCCAGTGGTGGTTTCTAAAAATACGGGGAACAAAATGTGTAGGGTTCCACTGTATTTTAGAAACCAACACCAGGCTGCAGGGACTAGTGCTGGTTTTAAATATAGGGGGCAAAAACGACATGGGGTACCCCCTATATTTAAGACCAGCACCAGACCAAACCGACCGGGGTGTAATACAACCAGCCCGGAGACCCAATCACCGGGGCTCCAGGTCCAAAGCATTACACCCCAAGTCGGTCAGCGCAAGCCGGTGATCTCGGGGGAGTTGGGGACCCCCCAAAAAAGGGTCCCCCCTCTCCCGAGCACCACAGGCTTACGCTGAAGCCTGGGGCTCATCCCCATACCCCTGGAGCGGTGGGTATGGGGGTAATAGGGGGGCCAAATAATGTAACACTATTGTACTTTACAGTGGGGTGTAATGCTTTGGACCTGGAGCCCCGGTGATTGGGTCTCCGGGCTGTGGCATTACACCCCGGTCAGTTGGGTCTGGTGCTGGTCTTAAATATAGGGGGTACCCCACATCTTTTTTGACCACTATATTTAAAACCAGCACTAGTCCCTGCAGCCTGGTGTTTGTTTCTAAAATACGGTGGAACCCTACACATATTGTTCCCCGTATTTATATAAACCACAACTGGCTGGCGAGCCTGGGGCTGGTTTGGCTTTTGGGGGGGGACCTTATGTCATTTTTTTTGTACATTTTTGCTATTTTTTTTACAGGTTCAACAAAAACGGGAATTTTCGGGAAATATTCTAGGGACCCCCTAAAGATGTGTAGACATGGGGGATCACTATGGGTACCCCCATTTTTAACTACTGAAGGAAGTCAGGGTTTCTAATAGCCGCGGCAAGTGCATAAATGCGACTTTGAAGAAAATGATGCAGAAGAGCATTTAGAATTTTTTTGGGGGGAAAATAACTATGCCCAGCAAATTTGGGGTACTTGAAAACGGGGGTCAGCATATTTTAAAGTTGCTAAAGGGACTTGAAAAAATTGTGAAAAGCCCACCTGCCGCAAGCAGCTGCAATGAAAAAAACACCTGGGGCATACTTGGGGTCCCCCCCCAGAGTCAAGTTCGCTATTTTTTAACTTTGTCCCCCAACATTTTTTTTTTTGGCCCCAAAATTCAAAGTGCTTTTTTTGGGGTGTCCCGATTATTTTTTTTTACACAGATCGTTTCAAGGGGTCATTCTGAAGGGTGCAGGCTATTTTTTTTTGGTGGTGATGGTGTGTTTTGACCTATATACCTCAGCCCCAATGTATTGTGAGCATTAGTAGCTTCCTCTTTATTTTGTTTCCCTTTTATTTCCCCAAACAGACAGCCATAGGTGTAGTACAAGGGCCGCTGCATTAAGAGAACCACATATTGTATCAATTGTGTATAGTATTCATAGATGTCTATATAGCTAACATAGAATAGAATTCAAATCTAACAAAGGACTTCGTTAACATGGCCCCAAGTCACGGGACCATTTCTTACTACATATCAAGTGGCCATTTTTCAAGTGGGAACCCCACCCGGGAACGCCCTTTCTGCAGAAAGGTTTAAGTAGTGGAGGTAAGAGAGCTGCCAGTATTTGAAATGGCGGACTACTGCGTCACATCCGCCAACTAACTAACAAAGCGTCTTTCAGGAAATTGCAACCGTGATGCCATCCGGGCACTAGCTAACGAAGGGCCAATGAGATGAGGGAATTGTACTGGGCGTCTCCGCCTTTCCAGTTACGTCACTACGTTCTCAGTGTTACCCGACGCGGCGGCGGCGCCTATTTTTTTTTAGTCTGTATCTGCTGCTATTGTCGGTGACCGGGATCCGGGATGGGAGTAACCGTGGAATGCGTTAGTCCCGGCGACGGTAATGTCATTCCCATGTATGATCGTGGTGTAGTTCTCAGCTGTAGCCCAGTTATGTGATGGATATATTGCTGTAATAGGGTAGATGATGGACGGGGGTCGTGAGTCACATAATAGGGCTACATGTGTAGTATACCGTATAGTAATATGGGGGAGAGGTGTAGATTGGGCGCAGTAACGCACCTGCATAGTCTGCATCAGTGATATGGCAGCAGGTGTGGGCTCTGGGTGGGGGGTTGCATGTGGCCCGTCCCTGCTGTATGTTACTGCAATATTTCCTTTGCAAGTAACAGACTGTTAGGCTGACAATCATTGTTCTTCCTTATGGTTGTGATATAATGGTGTGTGGTGCAGACAGGACTAAATGTAAAATATAATCTACCTGAGGGTACTTCACGCCCTGTGTCCATTAGGAGAAAAGAGCTATATAAATACTATTATCATTATTACTCCTATAGGATGGGTCAGTGATGCATGTAAAAGGGTTCTCTCCACTTGTGTAACCTACATTTACCAAATATGCCCCCCTGGTATCTGTAGCCCAAAACTGCACAGTGTTGTGTGTTGTGAGTCGCCTGTAGAGGTCTTTTGTCTGACTAGGGACAGATGGGGTCCACCAGCCAGTTCTGGAGGCTTCTGGTATATTTGGGGGCATATTTAAGGTCATTAAGTAGGGCTTTATTTTTTAATTGAGTTACATGTATTCTCTGCATTTATAGGGATTAGACAGGATTAGGGGCTGTGCTAGGTTTAATAAAAAAAATCTTTGTAAATAATCTGACAGAATGGATTAAGTTTATGAATTTATTAGTATCAATTTTAAGTGGATTCTCTTGACCTTGGTCAGTATAGTAAATTTGAGAGCACATGCTCCTCTATAGTGACTTTGTCCAGAGTGTCCACATGTAGAACTTGCAAGCATTTCAGATCCCGTTTTGCTAATAATGTCCCCATTCTCCCTTAGGACAGACATTCCCAAAGAAGGGCCAGAAGGTAGTTGTACACTATGATGGTAAGTACATGTAATCTCTGTATTTGGATGGATTTAATGCTGTCACTTCTTGTTTACTTGATCAGAGCTACATAATATAAATATACCTAGCATGGAGAATGTGAAACTACAAAATGCAATCAAAAGGGAGTTAAATCAATCAGCAGAGAGAACAGTGCAAGGCATAAATAAGCAAGTGTATTATTTTAGTACAGGGGGTGAATTGCCTCATTGCTTATAATAATAGCCGTTGCTCTGCAGGGGAGTAATTTCCTGTCTGGTGACCTTTCCCTCCCTGTGATTTGCTACTGTAATGCATAAACGCACACAACACAAATTCCTACACTGTGCTACTGCTCATGCATGTCAATTTCCCATATGTTCTCCAATTTACACGCTCCTCACCTGAACTACTGCTTCCTACAGTACTCAAAGTAGCATGTTTGCTAAATGAGTGGATTCTATGCCCCCTTGTGCACTGTTACTGGTGCTGTACTAAACACCATTACTTTTCTTTGGGTTGGCAATAAGATTACTGCAACATGAGGTCTTGTATTTACATTAGGGCCTGGAAGTCCCTAATACCGCTTTTACACCTATATTCCGGGTCTGACCCGGAGGTAGGAACAGGGTTCCAAACCGGATCAGACATAGAATTTATCTGGTGCCGACCCAGGATATTCCCGAGTCGGCGCCGTTCATACCGGAGCCAGGTCTGCAGTGACCCAGCTCTTCCGGCATGGAAGTCGGCGCTTGGAGATGACCTAATCTCAAAGCGCCACTGAAGCCGGACACTCGTCAGGCATGCGGCGCGCTCCAGGTCATCGTGATCCGGATCGCGCCGTTTACACTGCAGAGTTTCACGGGTCATTCCTGTGTTAAACCCTGCAAGTTACCTGGCTTGCGGGTCACTAAACCCGGGAATCCAACCCTGTCCCCTTTTACACCAAGGAGCTACCTGGGTTAACCCTGCAATAACCCTGGTTTTAGCTCCGGTGTAAAAGGGGTATAAGTCAGGGAGATGATTGATAGGATTTGTGCTCTAGCTGGCAATGGTGAGTATTGGTATAATATATGTAAATTGTACACAGTAACAATGTTTGATTTTTGGATTGAAGCATTCTGATCAGAGAGGAGACCTATGCGAAATATCCCGGCTGAGTACATTTTTCAACCAATGATCATCTGGAAGTTAATAATAGCTGGTATTAGATGTTGGAAGGTTATCATTTCACTATCCAGACAAATTATTTACAGTGCAGTGATTTGTGGGTATAATTATTGAATAGGCTGTTTCAATTGTATGTGCATGGTGATACGGTGTGGTTCTATAAATACATTGCTTCAAATGTGCAATGATTTTAATTAATTTGCTAATCACATGATAGGTTTGATATTAGTAATATCTGCTGCAAATTTTTGATTTGTCACAGCAGGTTACTGAGTTCAAATAGGAGATCGTTCTTATATGCATTTCAATTTTAGGTTTGCGTGTTGTATGTCCAACCATTTTTTTTTTTAAAAGGTTATATTTTAATACTTTAATTCCATTTAAGAAGTGCCCCCAAAAAAGTCATCTTTTTCTGTCTTAATTCATTGATCCTTGTCTGACTTTGGGAAGTACCACCAACATATAAGGTTTCCCATTTGTGGCACAAGTGTTCATAGTTGGTTTGTTTCATATCTTTCTTTTTTCCACCTCTACCAATTCCTAGGGATTTGGGAGTGGTTAGTATATAGTCTTGTGCGATTCTCACCCTCCTCTAATGGCGAGTGTGATTGACTACCCAGGAGACTATAGGGGGTATATTTGTTGAAGTGGAGATGTTGCCCATATCAACCAATCAGATTCTAGCTATAGAAAAAGAAATATAAGAGGAGCACTGGACATAGGTATAATATTTAATATCGCTTATAAAAATACATATGTAAATACATCACATATAATACACAAATATTTTTAATGGTGATAAAAATAATAATAAAATCCAGAATCAGCTGTATCTGTGTATACTAAACTTCTAGCTATTATCTTCTATAAGGTGCTAGATCAGGCATGTCAAACATGCGGTATGCGGCCCACACCCCTGCCATGATCGGAGCTCCGCTCTGATCGGGCAGTGTTTACTTTACAAGCTGGCAACTCTGGTTTCTGTAGCAATCAGAAACCTGATTGCTTCAGAGGCCAGCGTTCCCAGTGATGCAGCACGCGGGGGATGTCATGACGTTGCCCGTGATGAGCAGAGCCTGCAGCTGTGGATTTAATTAGATCAATCAGCAGCAGCGTCTACGCTGGACGGCGTGGACTGGAGCGGTGCCCAGCGGCCGTCGTGAACAGGCCCCACTCACCACTCACAGAGAGGTGAGGGGGGCCTGTTCTATACTGGGAGGGGGCACAGCATGCATTACTGAGAGCACAGCATCAGGGGCATTACTGGGCGCTCTGCATAAAGGGGCATTACTGGGGGCTCTGCATAAGGGGCACAAAGGGGGCATTGCAAAATGGGCTCTAATACAGGGTGGCATTGCATAAGGGGCACTACTACAGGGGGCACTGCATTGGTTTTTATTAATAAACCTTTCAAAATTGCATATAAGACTTTTGTTGTTGCGGCCCACACACTCTTAAGGTGCATACTCTCGCAACGATTTTTTTGAACGATTATCGTTAAACGATATCGTTTGGAAAAATCGTTCACTTTCTGAGTCAAACGATGAACGATTATTGTTCATGCGCGTTCACGTTTGTAGCTCAGTCAGACTTGTCAACTCAACGATTTTCATTAAGTTAATATGCAAAAATCATTTGTAGTTCATAAAAATCGTTCATTACATTTGAATGAACATAGTAAATGAACAACTTTAGACCTTGAATATTCGGCTCTGTTGGTATTTTGAGTTTGACATGCCTGTGCTAGATAAATGTTAAGTAGAATCTGATTAGTTGCTATGGGCAAAATCTCCACTTTTAAAAACCCAAAAATGCATCCAAGTCACAATGCGATGCGAATAGGCAAATTTGTGCTGATTAATTTGATATGTGACACTTGTATATCTGTATGTTCCCAAGTCTGTAAATGAAGCACAACTAAAATATGCCCTGTGCTAGCAGAGTCTCATGGGATCTGGCATGCCCAGAGGGGCTTTTTAGCTCTACTGCAGAAAAATGTTTAGGAACACATCGGTATCAAGCAGTGAAAACATTGGGTGAAATTGCGCATAGCAACCAATAAACTTTCAGGAAGCATTTATCAAGTGCACTCTAAAATGATAGGTAGATGCTTTAAGCAACTTCTTCACTGGTCCACTTCACCACTCTTTTCAATGCTTGATACACCATCCCCAGAGTGTGTGTTGTACATAGTATCTTACCTACATTGGCCATTACATAACACTCTGGGAAAGCCTCTAGAGGGCATGCTCCTCCTCCTTCCTGGACTCCAATATGTCTGACACTGGTGCACACTGCCTCTTTGTTTAGGTCTGACCCAGCTTTATGAATTAATTTTAATTTCTGGTCCCTGCATAGAGGAGTATGATCTGTCCTGCTCGCACTATTTAGACGTATATACACTCTACACTGTTATTTTTTACAGTAACCTGTGCTTTTTTTTTTATATGTACCAAAATGGCTGCAAGTCAGTGTATAAATGCACTAAAATGCAGGTGGTTCCAATAAACATTTTAGGATGTATGTGCTGATGGGCTGTAATCCCTGCAACTCGCTCTGTTTTTTATACATCTTGTACATAATTTTCACTTGGGCATATTTCCGTAAGCTGCAAGAATGACTTCCCAAGTTGATTGGCCTATACACCAAGTAAACTACCCCAGGTATATTTACTCCTATTAAGGTCACAGAAATGGTCTTGGGAACATATCTCACACAGGCAAATACCCTGTAGTATCATAATATAGTTCATTAATAAAAAAATGTACTAACTGTCAATAGAGCACTATTGGGTATGGAGTAAATACACACACAGCCATTTTATTGCTTATATGGAAGGTATGTCAGTGATTTTCAACTGGAGGCACACTACACAAGATTTTAAAATTGCCAAGGCACACCATCCGGCGATCTGGTGTGCGTGACCATTGTAAAAACATACATATTGGCTCCCACATAAAAAAAAAATAAATACACACACTTGGCCGCAGGAATGAAAAACTACAGTACAAGTGCGCAGAGCTGACTCTCGGTACACACTTGACAATCGCCGCGGCACAGTGGTTGAAAAACGCTGGTATGGGTCATAGCACAGTGACACTGGTATGTAAGCCATGCATATACAGCATAATGGCACCAATTGGTACCCAATCTAGGCTTGTGTCAATGCTGCAGTGACTTCTTCCCTGGCACTGGCAGCAACTCTACATCACAGTCCTTCTGCCAGTCTTGTGTATCTGTGTCTCCAACAAAAGTGAAGACTTGGTGATCCCTCACATTCCTTCATTAGCCCTGTGATTATCCATTCAGTTCAGTAGGAGCCATAGCTCCTCACCAGTCCTGACATCCAGCTCACAAGCACCAAGAAGTGCTAGATAATACACACAATATACAGCAACATATGCTTTTTATGTAAAACTAAAACCATTCTCAACCTCTATCATCAAGTCAAATAAGCTCTTGCAATACTATACTGGATGTTTGAGCAGGTCACCAATCTAGGAAAGGGTACTGAACCAAACAGTAAGGGCTAGCTATGACTGGGACAATGGACAAGACATTTGGGAGTATGTACAGTTAATTTCTTCCCTGGTTGCTTCCTTAAGATCAACAAATGATAATTTTTTGTATCAAAGAGAATAAGAAAAGAAACCACAACAAAAGTACAAGCTAACACCGTAGGAAGAGAGGCATACTGGAGCCAAAAAAGCATTAAGACATTTCACATCGAGCAGATAACCTGGGTTATTATCAGGGCAAGCTGATGCGTTGTGGGTCCTGGCTCAGTGTGAAAGGTTCAACCAGTGTTTTGTGTTCCAGGAGCACTTCCTGGGTCGCAACCAGGGTCAATACCCTGTACGACATGGGTAGGCTTCAGTGTGAAATGTGTGATGTCCTTTGTTGCATTACGGATTGATACTGTGTTGGACCCATGATTTTGGTGTGAAAGGGGTATCCTCTAGTTCAGTGGTTCTCAAACTCTGTCCTCGGGACCCCACATAGCTCACATTTTCCAAGTCACCCAGCACATTTTAAAAGATCCACAGGTAGAGCTAATTATTTCACTTTGAATTCTGAGAGGAGACCTGGAAAACATGCACTATTTGGGGTCCTGAGGAGCGAGTTTGAGAACCTGTGCTCTAGTTTACAGTAATCTGTAATGCAACAAATGACTGTCATTGGAACATTTTCGCACTGTTTTAACAGACATATAGGGACACTTGTGCATCGGGTGATTTTTTTTTTTTCTTTTGCACACCTGGAGAGCATGAGCAATTTTTCCTAAAATACATATATTTTGGAAAAATGACTGGTAATTGTTCTGGGATCTCTGCGCACTCCCCATAATGACAAATTAAGCAATTGGAAGTTTCCAATTAGCCTAAATAGTCAGTAAATACTCGCCCTCCGAAAGCTGTCTTCTCCCTCCAGCGGCGGGACCCGATCTTCTGCAGCAGCGATATGTGTAAGTATGTGTGATCATGTGTATGTAAATGTCTGTGTGATCTCCGTGTGAGCGAGCCGCACCCCCCCTGGAGGCAACAGCAGGGAAGACTATATCTTCTGGCAGCCTTCTTCCCATTGCCAAAGATGTGAGAGACCACCAGAGAGGTAAGTAGTTTTTTTGTTTTTTTCTCTCACCGCAGGGTTTTCAGTGCTAAAAACCTGCATGCATTTATTTATTTATTTTTTTAAATTATTGAATATCTGGAGAATGCATACCCGCGGTATTCCAAATTAGGCGAGAGGTCTGCGTGTGGTTTTTTTTTTTTTTCTTTTGTGGACAAAACCTCGCTCCTAACTGAAAACTCCCCTTGGTATACATTCAAGATAACTGCATCCCCCTGCCTAGCTGAGACAAGAGGCTAATTTACATCTGGCTTCCTGTGTTCATGATATGCTGTTGGCATGCTGCCTTAGAAAGCAATGCACTTTTTACATTTACAGTAATGTACAACATTGTTATAACATATACATAATAAGGGATTACAACATATCTGGGGGACATAAGGGCTCAAAAGTATCTTGCTCTGTGAGAAACAAAGCGCCTTAAATTGTAGTTTAAATTGAACCCTTTTTACTCATATGCCCATATTTACCATGAGCTTTACAATATAGCAATCTGTGCTAACACGCACATCACTGAGCATGAAAGTAGTTTAAAATGACACACGTACCACTGAATTTCACACATTTTACTATGGCCTTCGCTTTCTATATTTGCAATTATTAAACCTCACACACTATAACACCTAATGCCCACACTGTACTGAGATTCTTCCCCACCAAATCATTTTGCACAATGTCTCTCCACTTACAGGATTCTACTAAACCACATCTAAAACTGGGTGAACACGATTACCTGAAAATCTCTACACAAGCCACTAAACACCCCCCACCCCCACACACATTTATGTCAACATTCTTTGCATTCATTCTATCAGAGGCACAGGTTACATCCTTTCTGTTTATTCATCCCAAATCACTACTTTTCAACCACACGCATAGTGAAAACAATTCAGCAGTCCTAGTTAGATGCAGTTCCCCAATCTACGACCTATGTGAAAACTACTTCAGAGTTCTTCTGCCCTTCTCTGGTCCTCATACATAAATATTTTAAACTATCCCCCCTCCTGCATTCCTAGCATGGCTCATTGTAGTTTCCAGTCCTGACTCAAGTTTTTAGCAGCTCTGTGCATTTTGCCATTTGCTAGAGGGAGCCGTTACTGACTTACACTCGCTTTCCCAGTGCAGGATGTCAGGCTGCCGTGTTTTTTCCCGGTGTCTGGGTTGCATCCTGCCTCACTTCCTGCTCCAAGAGATTTATGCTGCAAAACTTTGTCCTTTAATTCCTGTTCCTCACTCGCAAAACTATTGGTCTTCTGTTTGTGTGATGTCTGGTAATCCTACATGGATCTGCATTTTGTAACTTTGGCTAGGATTCAATTAGCGGCGAAAAGCGGAGATCGGCAAAAAGATGTTTATGCCTCATTTGCGTGTTTTGAGGCAAAGTTTTAGCCAGCTTAGTCAATGCGCACACCCGCTTTTCACCCTATTCAATTGTAAACAGGCGTAAACACATTTGGGCGAATGCAGCTTATAGTGGAACTGGCAAAAAGGGCAGTTTTTAAGGGGGAAATCGGCCTGTACCACCCCCCCCCCCCCCCAATAAAGCCTAACTCACCCAGGGAATCACTATAGAAGTGTATAGTAATTAGGGATCTTATTTTGAGTCTGTTTATGCATATTTGCATAAATGTGGAAAAATTATATTAAGCAATTCTTTTGGGAAAAATTATTGCTGTAGTTAATTGGGGATACATGTAAATGGTTACTAGTATATTTTGGGGTTTGTAAAGTGCAGAATAATTTTTTTTTTTTTTTTTTTAAATACACCTGCTGCCGCCTCCTGTAATCATAAAAACTCCTGTCCCATCCATACAGCACCCCAGAATACCTATCCCAGTACTTGAGCCCCATTATGCAACACTTAACATTATTGTCCCAAAAATGACATGTCTTTTTTGGGGTGATTTTTAGATTTTTATTTTTTTGTATAATTAGTCATTTGGGGGGGGGGGGGGGGGTCCACAGGGTTCTTAACCAAGTCCCCACATTTGTACCCCAAAATATGGATTTTGCACATTTGCTGGAGAAACTTTTTAGCCTGTTTTTGCCTATTGAGTTTTCGCCGTGGAATTGAATACGGCGATACTTTGAAAACAGGCGATCGTGGCTTTTCGCCTTTAGTTGAATTCGGCCCTTTGTCCTAAAGAGTGAACGATCACACACAAAAGGAGCTCTTTATTTAACCAAACAAAAGTTGTCTTTGAGAACTGCTAATATATGTAAAAGTTCCCTACTTAGTCATATCCTCAGTCATCTCGCATCTTTTGTTTGGTCAGACCCCCAAGCTGTGGTATAGTTTGAAGATTACCACCTCTCAATAAACTTGACAGAAGGGCTTTGTGGAGTCGGACCTAGGGAAACATAGCAACTTTACCAAATGGTGAGCAGTGCAAACAGGCAGCAGGTGGCACCTTCCCCATAATGAAGTCTGGCCATTCCATAGAAAGTGAAACCAAACTGACAAAAAAATAATAATTTTGCAAAATCACTGCTTATTCATGGTAAATTTGGTCTAAAAACATCAGTGTTCTCTATACTGGTGAAGAGATAAATGCTAATACTGAAGCTAGTTACTATTAGAACCGTGAATAGAAGTATTTCAAGAGGAAGTTTAAAAGATTTATGACACGATAATATACATTTTTGTACACATACTGTACTTTAGTACATTTACTACTAATATGAATGTCACACTGTTAAATATATATATATATGCTACATTAGACAATGAAAATGCCGTCCCTTTCCGTCCCACTCAGTTACTGAAAAAAAGGTTTATTTTGTTTGTACAAAGAACAAATATTTAGATTAATATATGAAACCATTGGGTCTACTTACCCTGCACAAGAAAAATCAGAGTCCAGCCCGGTCTAAATTCACAGAATGTTATGTTACCTTGGAAGCATTTCGTATTTTGTCTGAGTCCCATTCCGTCACATGTACATTGTAATTTTTTATTTTTTGCAGCAATTGCTAACTTTTTTATTTTTTAGCTTTATTTTGCTAGAATCAATTTTAAGCTTTAACCAATTTATGATAAGAGTTCTACATTCATTATTCAACCATATCCATGGAATGGGATTTAGGGCCGTATTCAATTAGTGTTGCGTAAGTGATTATTTTGCATGCCGGACTTTTCACCTACATCACGAATTTTAGCCGCGGAAACTTAACGTGCTTGTACCTGCAATTCGCCCTATTTAATTCCAAAAGACGCCAAAACGGAGAAACGCGAAGTCAGAACAGGCGAAAAGTGCTGTCAGAATCGGTGAAATCAGCCTGAACTCCCCAAAAAGATGCAGAAACATTGGGGATCAATGTAGTAGTGACCAATAAGCCCTAATACAGTGGTTCTCAAACTCTGTCCTCAGGACCCCAAACAGTTCACGTTTTCCAGGTCTCCTAGTAGGTGCACAGGTGTTTTCATTACTGGCTGACACATTTTATGAGATCTGCAGGTGGAGCTAATTATTTCACTTGTGATTCTGTGAGGAGACCTGCAAAACATGCACCGTTTGGGGTCCTGAGGACCGAGTTTGAGAACCTGTGCCCTAATACAACTGTTTGGGGTACTTAAGTTGATACAATTGCCACAAATTAGCGTATATGCACAAGTGGTGAAGAAGAGCATAAAGCAGTATTTTTGGAGAAAATAATTAGCCCTGTCAAATTTGGGGTACATGAAAATGGGTGCAAGCATATTTCAATGTCTCTAAAGTGCAGTTTTAATAATTGCGAATTTACACCCTCATAAAAGCACCTGCAATCCCAAAAACAGAACCTTGGTTCACTTGTCCCCCTACGTTGCACTTTTTTGCCCCCAAATTCAAAGTACTTTTTTGGGGTGTTAAGTTTTTTTTAGGAATTTATGGACACAGTTGTCCATTGGGCGGCTGTTCCAAGGGTTCTGAGTGGTTTCCCCACCTTTGTACCCTCAAACAAAAATTTTCCACTTTTCTCCTGCTCTTCAGAGGCTAATCTTTTTCGCCTATTACATTGACTTTCCGCGTATGCGAAAAGCGTATGGAATTGAATACGGCGATACTATTCAGACAGGCGAAAAGTTGTAATCGGCGATACTTTTTTGCAGATCTCTGCTTTTCGCTTCTAATTGAATACGGGCCTTCATTTTAAATTTATCCAAATGTCCCGTTCCGTCACATGGAATGGCCCAGTCATTAAAATGGATTTTTTTATTTTGGACAAAAATATAAAAAATACAAGATTACAGGTTAATGAAAGATCAGGAAGTATACTCTAAGCCTGGAAAGCTTTTATCACCCTGCAATTGTTCACATTGTGGATTTTCTAGTTAATCTGCTTTCCCTTGTAGGATTTCTGCAAAATGGAAAAAAGTTTGACTCCTCTCGGGACAGACAGAAACCTTTCTCTTTCTATATTGGAAGGAATGAGGTGATCCGTGGCTGGGATGAAGGCGTTTCACAGGTGACTTTCTACATGGTTTAATCCATGAGGGCTATTTAATTGGGGTGTATTAATGTAGAAAAATACTTTCCCTTTGAAAATGTGGTTGAAGGCTTGGAGTTATTGTATCCATCACCTAAATTACTGTGGAGGCAGCCATTTTGTTTACCGATATTTAGTCTTAAAAATGAATTGGTACTAGTGACAGCAGAGGTGTGATTTCACTAGTCCATTCATGGGTTGCACTTTTCATGAATCTTAGGTTTACCTCCCAAAATGGCTGCCTCTGCATTATGTTAGTTATGAGTATGTTTTAAAGCTGTTAACTGTAGCATTTTCATATTTGTCATTTTACAGATGAGTGTGGGGCAAAAGGCACGTCTGACATGTACCCCGGATTATGCATATGGCAGCACTGGACACCCTGGCATCATCCCACCTAATGCCACACTTATTTTTGATGTGGAGCTACTTCGACTAGATTAG
This sequence comes from Taudactylus pleione, assembly GCA_031769625.1. Classification (NCBI taxonomy): domain Eukaryota; kingdom Metazoa; phylum Chordata; class Amphibia; order Anura; family Myobatrachidae; genus Taudactylus; species Taudactylus pleione. The sequence goes on from JAUIMM010000068.1 coordinate 3,741,361, forward strand.
GTGTCAGTTGACCCTAGAGGGGTAGGCATGTGATGCACCATTGCTTGTTATCTGTTTTGTCAGTCGGTTTCTGCCTGTTGACCTATGTCTGTTCTCTTTTACTGCAGCCTCCCTGCATCAGGATTCCTCCTCCCATCCTTTGTACCTGTTTTTTATTTCTCCATTCTTGTCTGACTGTTCCTCCTTTTTCCATCTCTTCTCTAGGTGCTGAGACCTGTCTCCCTCCGATGACTATGCTACCGTGTGAGCAGAGTACAGAACACAGTGGACATGCAGCCTGACCCTAGCCTCCTTCACACTTTTACATATTGCCTTTTGTCTTTCTACCTGGGTGGCTGGGGTGTTACTGAGCAATCCCACCTAATGTTTTGAAAAGGTTAAGGCGGCTGCAACAAACACCTTTTCCACATGCAGCCAATAACGTCACAGCCCTGTAAGAAGAAGGGTGGACTCTAATTTTGACCACCTACTGAGCATGGCAACCACCAACTTAAATGTACCAGAGGAGTTCAGACAACTCTATTAAAGTTCCCTCTAGCTACACCAGAGCTGTCTGCCTCTGCAGTGCCTGCTTCTCCCTATGTGGCTGGTCCTGTCTGCTCTGCATGCAGCCCCCAGTGCGCACAATTCACATTAAACAGCTTTTTCTCTATCTCTGGAGGTCTCATGTCTCTACTGTGCTGTCCCAATAAAGAATACTTCTCCTAATAATGCTTTAATATGGTTCTGCTAAACAAGTATTCATATTAATGATTGCTTAGTTCTATACAGTGCATATCTTAGGTTGTCTGATCAGGGCTGGCTGGCATGTAGTGAACCACCAGATGTTATGGCACTTAAAATTTATTGCAAGTTTGTGGTTAGAGGCTATGACTGTGTGCACACGTATGTATGTAAAATGATGCACTTAGCATCTGTACAAATTTAGAACATAATTTGCTGAATATGAATCTTAGGGGTGGGACAAAGATCAGGGTGGTTCATCTGGAAGCTGATGAGGATGTCTCCTGCAGAATGCTCTGTGTTGGATAGCTTTGTCACTGCCTGGCTGTAGCCAGGTGGGTTTTTGACACTGCATATAGAAGCAGTGTGGTTTTAATATGAAACCTGTAGTTTCATTGGATGAAATTGCATACTTTCTTCTCCACATCTACAGCCCCTTCTCCTTGCTAAACTGCAAGTTACTGTAACCACCACTAATAGAGGGATGAAGGGTTGGAATAATGAGGTGCAGGAAATGGATGATGCCATAGTGCTGTTTTGTGGACAGGAGACTATGGTTGTACATGTTGAGTCTTAATGAAGAGGCAGGTAATTGGATAGGGCTGTAAGCCAGTGTTTCACAAACTCTGCTGGGCTGGCCTATGACCGGGCAATGTCATTTATAAATCTTGGGTGGTGGTGGGAGATATAGAGTAGCAGCTCCAGTCCTTCCTTCCTGCTGCTCTATGGTGAGACTTTGGCTCAGAGCATTGTGTGCTGAAACCTGATGGGTGGAGCTTAGCAAATGCGTCTCTGACCCTAGCAGAGTGTGGGATTACAGCAGCATGGAGAAAGGAACTACCTGCTCCACATCAAGGTGAGAGGTACCTCAGTCTGTCTGGTTATGTCCTATGTGGGACCCTCCGGGCCTCTATATATGTGTGTCTGTGTTGGTCTGACCCTCCCTGACTGTATATATGAATGTATGTATGAGTCTGTGACCCTGCCTGTATTAATGGGTATGTCTTATGAACCCATTATACATTAGAGTCAGAATTTCCAACGGAATCTATCCCTTGGCCTAGGGGTGCCACGACAGTAAGGGTGTCATGAACCAAGAATGTTTGCAGACCACTGCTGTATGCAGTGGAAATTTAATGTTACCAGTGACATGATACTGTGGTGGGCATCAGGCATTTAATGTTGACACAAGGATGTATGTGGTGGGCATACAGTGCATCCGGAAAGTATTCACAGCGCTTCACTTTTTCCATGTTTTGTTATGTTACAGTCTTATTCCAAAATGCAATAAATGTATTTTTGTCCTCAAAATTGTACACACAATACCCCATAATGACAACATGTAAAAATTTTTTTAGATTTTTGCAAATTTCATTCAAAAAAAAATTAAGAAATCACATGTACATAAGTATTCACAGCCTTTGCCATGAAGTTCAAAATTGATCTCCGGTGCATCCTGTTTCCACTGATCATCCTTGAGATGTTCCTACAGCTTATTTGGAGTTCACCTGTGGTAAATTCAGTTGATTGGACATGATTTTAAAAGCAATACACCTGTCTATATAAGGATACACACTTGACAGTATGTCAGAGCACAAACCAAGCATGAAGTCCAAGGAATTGTCTGTAGACCTCCGAGACAGGATTGTCTCAAGGTACAAATCTGGGGAAGGGTACAGAAAAATATCTGCTGCTTTGAAGGTCCCAATGAGCACAGTGGCCTCCATCATCAGTAAATGGAAGAAGTTCGGAACCACCGGGACTCTTCCTAGAGCTGGCCGGCCGTCTAAACTTAGCGATCGGGGGAGAAGGGCCCTAGTCAGGGAGTTGACCAAGAACCCGATGGTCACTCTGTCAGAGCTACAGCATTCCTCTGTGGAGAGAGGAGAACCTTCCAGAAGGGCAACCATCTCTGCAGCAATCCACCAATCAGGCCTGTATGGTGGAGTGGCCAGACAGAAGCCACTCTTTAGTAAAAAAAGCACATGGAGTTTGCCAAAATGCACCTGGAGGACTCTCAGACCATGAGAAACAAAATTCTCTGATATGATGAGACAAAGATTGAACTCTTTGGCATGAATGCCAGGCGTTATGTTTGGAGGAAACCAGGCACCGTTCATCACCAGGCCAATACCATCCCTACAGTGAAGCATGGTGGTGTCATCATCATGCTGTGGGGATGTTTTTCAGCGTCAGGAACTTGGAGACTAGTCAGGATAGAAGGAAAGATGAATGCAGCAATGTACAGAGACATCCTGGATGAAAACCTGCTACAGAGCGCTTCTGACCTCAGACTGGCGCGACGGTTCATCTTTCAGCAGGACAACTACCCTAAGCACACAGCCAAGATATCAAAGGAGTGGCTTCAGGACAACTCTGTGAATGTCCTTGAGTGGCCCAGCCAGAGCCCAGACTTGAATCCGATTGAACATCTCTGGAGAGATCTGAAAATGGCAGTGCACCGACGCTTCCCATCCAACCTGAGGGCGCTTAAGAGGTGCTGCAAAGAGGAATGAGCTTATGGTATCATATGCAAAAAGACGAGGCTGTAATTGCTGCCAAAGGTGAATCAACAAAGTATTGAGCAAAGGCTGTGAATACTTATGTACATGATTCCTTAGTTTTTTGTTTTTTTTTATTAAATTTGCAAAAATCTCAAAACTTTTTACATTTTGTCATTATGGGGTATTATGTGTAGAATTTTGAGGACAAAAATTAATTTATTCCATTTTGGAATAAGGCTGTAACATAACATGTGGAAAAAGTGAAGTGCTGTGAATACTTTTCAGATGCACTGTAGGGCTTTGATGATGGTGCATGCTTTGCAGGTCCCCTGACAGAATCACAAGTGAAATTAGCTCCACCTGTGGATCTTTTAAAATGTGTCAGTGAGTATTTCACTTGTGATTCTGTGAGAAGTCCTGGAAAACATGCACTGGTAGTGTTCTCTGAAGAATGAGTCTGGGAAATGCTGTTCTAGGCTATAGGATTGCAACAACTCCTGCCCAACCCACCCTATACCTTGCCTGGTCTGTTGGTTCTCTGGGGGCTACAATAGATTCCTGTTCTAATAAACTCAGTCCTTAGAGGATTGGTGGGTCGCCAGTAGTGCTTGACAAAGGTACAGCTGAAAGACCAACGGACAGCTTGCTTTATAGATTGTAGTGGCAACCTTTTCCAGTAGCAGTAGTAACGGCATTGCAACAAAGAGCAGTAACCATCCTCGTATAGTGTTTGGCAGGGCAGAATGGTTTACAGTAGGTGATAAAGAGTTGGGAGATGTCACCCTGCAGGGAAGCTGGTGTCATTCAGGAGAGCAGACAGGCATGCAACTAGGCAAAGATCAGGGTATGACATAAATAACTAAGTCAAATTCAACTAATGGGTTCAAAGAACTGGTCTTCGTGTGTAAACCCATGGGAGTCTGGGTCATCCAAGTATCTAGTATATCTATAAGGCTGAGTTTGGTGCCCCTTGCAACTTAAGCTTAAAAGGGATGCTAACTTTCTTGACAACCAGAAAACCTCAGAATTGGAATTTGAAGTAGCCAAAAAAAACAAAACAAAGAACTGTTCGATGTTGCATGTGCTAAAGAAGCGTGGTCAACACGCTAGATGAGAAACCACCTTTAAGCAGGTGGAGGTACATTTTAGTCTTAGGCCTGGGACTAAAGGTTAAGGCAGAACCATAAGAATGTATGGTAGCCGAGGCTAATCATGTTTCAAACTTGTCAGCCTAGAAATCTGTTACCAGGTTGAGAGTAGAACAGGAGGATGGGTATGTTTGTGTAACTATACAGGTACTATATTCATTAATGATGGCACGGTATCTGAAAAGGCATAAGGAAGTGGAAGATCTGCTAATTTGAAGGAAATGGCTTCCATGCGGAAGGCTCCTCGTGTCCAAACTTTGGGGACAAAGGTTGGAATTTGGGAATTGGAAGGGGTTGCTGAAAGGCCAAATGTTTAAACAGTATACATTCAGGAAGCCAGTGGACACAATGCCGACCACCGGCTTCCCGACTGCTTAATCCCGGTGAGCGTTAAATGACAGGCGTCTAAATCTAGACGCCTGTCATTTCTATTTCAGGGTCCATAGGGGGTCCACAGGGTTGGCCTTGGGGTATAGCTGGATCTGGATCCATGGGCACCACGCAGTTAAAGCTTTTGCTGCTCCCAGGGTGCACTTGGGTCAATCCTCCTCTATACCCCGAGCCACAGGCACCTGTTTTAGTTGGTGCCTGGCCGGAGTCGGGTCACCCTGTCGCAGTGGGGCTGCAGGTGCAGCCCCTAAGCTTATCTTTAAAGAAGAAAAGTTATTTATTTTATCTTGTTTTTACACTCTTCAGAGCGGCAGCATCAAACTGTCCATTAGGACACTCCTACACCCCGCTGGCGACGCCAGTACAGATCTGGGGATCGCGGTGGGACCCCAGAGTCTGTACTAGCCGGGCTCTGGGGACTCCCTTCGACTGCTGCCGGAAGCGCCGGAGATCAGGTAAGCCGCTGGTCGCCGCGTGCGGTGGCCTGCGGGTACTAAATGCAGTCTGATGCCTCCGGTCTCTGGGGACAGACCGGAGGCGCTAGCAGCGGCAGTGGGCTCCCCCTCTGAGGAGGCATACCCCGCGTGACCTCTAGACCACCAGGGTGTCAGGCTGGCAATGGGAACCGGCAACCCTGGGGTTAATTGCTAGCCAGGGGAGGCAGCCTTCCCTGTCTAGCGGCTCCTCAGCTCAGCGCGCCTTCGCTTGTGTGCTGGCATTGCTGTGCTGCTCTTTTCTTGCGGCCACTCATCTGAGGTCTCCGGCGGCCATCTTTTGGCAAAGCATCGCAGATCTCTCAGGCGGTTCAAGTGGTCCGGTCCCCCTGTGTACCTCTCCCCTGCTAAAGGACAGTGTACACAGCGCTATAGCCCTCCCAGACACTGAATCTGGGCGGTTGATTGTAGCGAAAGGTGCAGTGAGTATATCTTCTCTGCATTGTATGTGACTTTTGCTAGTACTGCCTGTCTGTGACTTATTGCTACTTACTGTCAGCTTATACCTATCCCTTTCCTTCTATGGCCCGGCAGGTGTGTGGGGGAGGGGCGTTTTTTTCTGTGTACCTCACTTATATAAATCAAAGTGTTTGTGAGGTCAGTCACATACAGCGGTGTGCTACTCAGTACCATTTTGTGAGCTGTTTGTGTTGCATACTTGGGAGTTCGCAGGTGTTATACACCTCACCTCTTCTCGATGATACATATTTATTACAAATTTATTGTCATGTCTGATGAGGAGAATGAGCTCTCCGTGGCTCCTGTGTTGTTTTTATGCCGCCGCTGTTCGGCAGGGGTTGATAGGGAGGATTCATTACAGGATGGTCTGTGCGGGCGGTGCCAGCTGGTGCCTGGCCCCTCTAATCCCCCTATGTCGCAGGATCCTCCGTGGGCAATGTTTTTGCAGGTGCTGGCGTCAATCGCGGACCGTTTAGCGGTCCCGAATGCAGTCCCTACTAGGGCGTTGCCACAGCCTACCATCCCCCATTCCACGGGTGTTCCGCATTTATTGCAGTCTACCCCTGGGTCTCAGACTGTGGGTCCTTATTCGGGATTGCCAGTGTACGTACAGTCTCCATCAGTGGCGCAGCAGTCCATGGTGCCTTATCAGGCGGTTCCTCCTCCCTGGGTGGATGTACTCTACAGCTCTGTTCAGAGTCTGGCAGCCTCGTTTTTGGCTTTTCAGTCGATGTTACAAAGTGACATGCCCTCAAAGGTGTCCACTGACTCGGATGCCATGGCCCAGGAAGTGGAGACGAAGTCCTCCATTAATGTGCCGGCATTGGTTAGGGTGGTGCGGGCCATCCTTCACATAGAGGAGAATGCACCGGCTCCTAGGTCGAAGTATCCTAATTTTAAAAAGGCTAAGGTAACTTCGAATGTTTTTCCCCTGTCTGACCAATTGACGGATCATATGGCGGGGGCCTGGCAGTCGCCCAGTAAGAGATTCCAACCACAGAAACTGATGGCATCCAATTATCCTTTTTCCTGAGGCTCATTGCAGGAAATGGGAAACCCCACCGGTGATGGATTCCCATGTCACCCGCTTAATTAAAAGCGCTACATTGCCCTTGCAGTCTCTTCTCTGAAGGATCCCACGGACAGGACAGTGGAGACTTGTTTAAAGTCTATCTTCTCTCTGGGGCAGTGGCCCGTCCGTCCATGGCCATCTCTTGGGTGGCTAAAGCCGTTGAGAGCTGGGCCAACGCTTTAGAGGATACTTTTCCAGACGATGCTCCGGATGTTCAGAGAGCGTTAATATGAGAGATGCGGCTTCCTATATTGGGGAAGCATCGTTAGATGCCAGCCTGCTGACATCTAGGGTTTCGGCTGTAGCTGTGTTTGCTCGTCGGTCCTTGTGGCTGCGGTCCTGGAGAACTGACGCAGACTCTAAAAAGGGCCTGGAGGCCTTACCTTTTAATGGGGAGTTGCTATTTGGTCCAGACTTGGACAAAATAGTGGATACTCTGGCTAAATCCAAGTCAGCCTTCGGCTTCAGCACCTGCTAAGGTGAGGAGCTCCGCTTTTGGGTTCAGGGTAAGGCCAAAGGTCAGTCCTTCCCGAGGCAGTTGGCGACCAAGACTGCCTCTAAGCCCAAGAAGCAGACCTGGAGAGCCAGGCGCCCTTCTTCCAAGCAGGAAGAGAAACCTGCCTGATGGGACGGGCCTCCCTCTCGGGGACCCCAGAGTGGGAGGCCGACTTATTAAATTTGCCCAGTGCTGGCACAATACCACCACGGATGCCTGGGTTCGAGAAGTGGTCTCCCAGGGGTACACTCTGTCTTTTCGACACAGACCGCCCCACCACTTTTTCTGCATGAGTCCTCCTCAGGACAAAACCAAAGCTTTGCAGATTCAGGAAGCTATAGAGTCCTTGCTGAAAGCAGGGGTCATTGTTCCCGTTCCTCAATCTCAATGAGGGACGGGGTACTACTCTACTCTGTTTCTGGTGCAGAAACCCAATGGTTCTCATTGTTCTATCCTCAATTTGAAGTCTGTGAACAAATTCCTCAGAGTTCCCAAATTCAGGATGGAAATGCCTACCTCCATGTTCCGATAGCACCTTCGCACCAGCGGTATCTGAGGTTCGCTATCCTACAGCATCACTATCAGTTTTGGGCGCTACCGTTTGGTGAATACCCTTGGTGCCGTGGAAAGGCCAAAGTGATGGCGATCATGGCCGCACATCTTCGGAGCCAGACTGTACGGCTGCTGCCGTATCTGGACGACCTCCTTTTGCTGGCGAGCTCTCCGGAGGTACTGCTTCAACATCTCCACCTGAGGATCGCTTGTCTGCAAGTGCACGGGTGGTTGATAAATTGGAGAAAGTCCTCCCTGATTCCATCACAGCGGATGGTTCACTTGGGAGCCCTGCTAGATTCTCGTCAGCAAAGGATCTTCCTGACTCCGGAAAAGGTCTCCTCCCTACAGCTGCGGATACACAGTTGCCTGAGCAGTTGTCGCCTGTCGATCCATTCGGCGATGAGAGTTCTGGGGTCCATGGTGTCGGCATTCGACATGGTGGAATTTGCCCAGCTCCATTCCCTGCCCCTGCAGGGGCTGATTCTATCAGAATGGAAAGGGGTTACCTCACCACTCTTCAAGGAAGGACGGTTCAAGTTCAGTCCGACAACGCCACCACGGTGGCGTACATCAACCACCAGGGAGGAACTCGCAGTCGGGCTGCGATGTCCGGAGGTTTCTCGCATCCTTGCTTGGGTGGAGTGCCACATTCCAGCAATCTCGGCGGTCTTCATCCCCGGAGTCCTCAATTGGGAGGCGGACTTCCTCAGCCGTCACGACGTGCATCCCGGGGAATGGTCGCCTCACCCAGAGGTGTTTTCAGCTACTCGTGGACAGATGGGGGCTGCCAGAGCTGGACTTGATGGCCTCCCGTCATAATCACAAGTTGCCCGTTTACGGGTCAAGGACAAGAGACGCAGGAGCATGTCTGGTAGATGCGCTGTCGGTGAAATGGACGTTTCAATTGGTGTATCTGTTTCCTCCGATATCCCTGATCCCTCGGGTCCTGTGGAAATTCAAGCAGGACAGCGGCACGCTCGTGCTGGTGGCTCCAGCGTGGCCCAGACGTCCTTGGTACTCCGATCTGAGGAGCCTCTCCATCGATGCTCTGTACCTTTTTCCTCAGCATCAGGACCTATTTTCTCAAGGGCCCTGCCTTTACCCGGGATCTGGGTCGGCTGTCTTTGACAGCGTGGCTCTTGAGACAGCCATCTTAAGGTCTCGGGGCTTCTCAGGTTCGGTTGTTAGTACCATGCTCAGGGCACGCAAGCCTGCTTCCGCACGGATTTACCACAGGGTGTGGCGCACTTTCAGTGGTGAGTCCAGAAACTATGATCCTTAGGTGTTCCGAGTTTCTAGGATCTTGGAATTTCTTCAATCAGGTTTGGACCTAGGCTTACGCCTTGCCTCCCTGAAGGTGCATGTGTCCGCGCTGTCCGCGTGGTTCCAACGAAGGATCGCTACACTGCCAGATGTTCACACTTTCTTCAAAGGTGTTCTCCGAATCCAGCCTCCCTTCGTGCCTCCTGTGGCCTCTTGAGTCGGTGGAACTCAAGTGGTTAACGTTTAAGACTGTTTTTCTCCTGGCAAATGCTTCTGTCAGGAGGGTGTCAGAATTGGGAGCGCTTTCCTGTCGTCCTCCTTTTTTGATTTCTCACAAGGACAGAGCTTCGCACTTGTCCTGAGTTTTTACCTAAAGTGGTTTCGAAGTTCCACATCAATCAGGAACTTGTTGTGCCAGCTTTTCAGTCACCTGATCTTTCAGCTGGTGAGGCTTCCTTGGATGTAGTCTGTGCTCTCAGAATTTATGTGGACCAGACTGCTTCCGTTAGGAAGTCTGATTCATTGTTTGTCCTCTTTGGTTTTCACAGGAGGGGTTGGCCTGCCAACAAACAAACGTTAGCCGGTTGGCTTTGTCTGTTATTTGTGAGGCTTATGCACAGGAGGGTTTACCTGTGCCAGCCTCTGTTAGGGCTCATTCCACTCGTTCTGTGGGTCCCTCTTGGGCTGCTAGACGTGGTGCCTCTGCTGTTCAGCTATGTAAGGCGGCCAACTGGTCTTCCATTCAGACATTTTTGAGGTTCTATGTGTTTGACACCTTTCCCTCTCAGGATGCATCCTTCGGGCGCCGGGTTCTCCCTTCTGCACAGGAGCGTCCCCGCCCTTAGTTGAACTGCTTTGGGACATCCCCAAGGTCAACCCTGTGGACCCTGAAGTAGAAAACAAGAGATATGGTAAGAACTTACCTTGTTATCTCTGTTTCTACGAAGTCCATAGGGTCCACAGGGCGCCCGCCCTAATGCACCTGGCTTCATATGGGCTGTGTGGCTGATCACCGGTTTTCCGTCTCCCATTTCTGTGAGTATGGTTTCTTGTCCAGTCTTCCTTCTCTCCTTGGTCTCCTCCGGCCTTGGCTGCTTACCAACTGAGGTGCCTGTGGCTCGGGGGCGGGGTATAGAGGAGGATGGACCCAAGTGCATCCTGGGAGCAGCAAAAGCTTTAACTGTGTGGTGCCTGTGGATTCAGATCCAGCTATACCCCAAGGTCAACCCTATGCACTTCGTAGAAACAGAGATAACAAAGGTAAGTTCTTACCATATCTCTTGTTTTTGCCGCCGATCGAAGGGATGTCAAGCACGGACAGCAGCGTGTGGGGGTGTGTGTGTGTGTGTGTGTGTGTGTGTGTGTGTGTGTTAGGTTTAGGGCTCTGGGGGGGGACGACTTAGGGTTAGGCTAGGGGAAGGGGGGATTAGGGTTAGGCACCCCCCGGGGGACTTAGGTTTGGGCGGTGGGGGAGGGGTTATGGTTAGGCACCCTACAGTAGGGTTAGGGGGCAGAATTATGTTAGATTATACTTGACCTTTAGGATGATCGGGATTTCCTCCTCCTGTCGGGCTGCCGCGACATCAATGGTCTGAAAAGCCTCTAGTTTGAGGCTCACTTTGTCTAGAGTGACGTAAATCCTGGACAAAGAGTCTGCTAGCTCATTTAATTCTCCTGGTATGTAAATAGAAGAATGGACCTCTGGATTGCACAATTCCAAATCTTTTCTCGGTAGAGAAAAGGAAACCTGATGCCTCCCATTTTGTTTAGATAAGAAATATATCTTTTGTTGTCTAGGCAAGAGGTTCCCAAATGCGGTCCTTAAGGCTCCCACACAGTTCAGGTTTTAGAGATATCCATGGTTGAGCAACCATGGATATCTCTATAACCCTAAATTGTTGGGGAGCCTTGAGCACTGTGTTGGGGAACCTCTGGTCCAGGCAAATCTGTACAGAAACTCCTTGGAGATGGAGGGGGATTAGAGAGCGCAGGGCCAGTTTGGCCACCCCGAAATCCAGAAGGTTTATGTGACAGCTGGATTCCTATATGGACCATGTGCCTCTGATTGCTCTCTTGTGTGAATGCTTCCCAGTCTGTGAGGGTAGCATTTGAGGAGATTATGATGTCTAGGTGAGGTCTGAAAGCAGGTAAAGGAAGAGTCATCCTGGTTTCTATCTGCTAGCAAGCAGGAGAGGTCAGCTGGGTTTTGTCTGACAAAGAAACTCTGAAGGTCCTCAGGAGGAACATAAACAAAACCTGCACCCAGGGCTTTCATTTTCCCCATGAGCTTCGCTAAATCTATCACTGAGCACTGGCAGTGAAGAGAACAAGTGACGAGTGCCTGCACATCTTTCTATTTGAAACTTCAGTCAAGAATGAAATGGAATCTATTTGGAACCCCATAAATACTATTGCCTGGCATGGTACTAGGACAGATTTTTGGTAATTTATAGAGAAGCCTAGGTTAAGGAATATAATGAGATTCCGATGAGAGAGTAACGTTTCTTGGTCTGAGGTGAATTACTAGGAGATTGGTCATATAAGGCAAAGGAACTTATTTTGACTAAATTGGGTCATATGGCAGGAAAATAACCATTGGCTGGTAAAGAATGTCTTTAGAGGGACCTCAGAAACTTTATGTGATTCTGATGCATCTGGATCGAATGAAAGGCCACTTTGAGGTCTATCTTGATGCAGTAATCATTTTGGGAGAGGAGGAAGGGAACATCTGGTAGACATTCAATTCTGAATGTTTGTCTCTTTATGAATAAATTTAGAGCTCTGATATTCAAAACATGTCTGTAGCACAGGTGGTTTGTTCAATTTGTATGGAAATCCAAGACTCCCCGTATCACTTTTCTCACTCTCAGTCGCCCCATTACCAGTGGGGGCAACGGGTTTCCTGATGTTAACCTCTATTATTACGCTACCCATTTAAGCCAAGCAATAGCTTGGTTTGCTCCATCCCTGGTACCTATGTGGGTAGAAGTAGAAGCTAAATCATGCGATATCCCTTTTATAGCCGTTATCGTAGGTTTGGCTGCGCCTGACAGACCTCAATCTGTTCGCTTGCATCCGGTTATCTCTTTTACATGCTCCATTTGGGATCATTGTACATCTCACTATAATATTACCTCCTACCCATCCCCTGTTACTCCTATATGGTTTAATCCGGCATTTTCCCCAGGTTTCAACCTCGCCCGCTTCTATGGATTAAAAGTGGGGTTAGGGTGGTATCTGATATTCTTGACTCGGATGGGTGCGCCTCTCTGGGTTCCTTACAGAATAAATTTAACATATCCTCTATCAACACTTTTACTTATATTCAAGTTCGACATTTTATCAATTCCCTCCCTTCTAATTCAATTGATAGATCATTAACGTCATTTGAATCTTTGTGTCTCCATAATCCTCTTATGAAAGGTATTATATCTGTTATCTATAACTTTTTGCTCTCTGTTAAAATCCCGGATATGCCAAATCATGAACTTTAATGGGAAAAAGATTTAGGGAGTCCACCTGATGAGAATACATGGTCTGTGGTGCGGGAGAGAGTGTCTAAGTCCTCTATTTCTTCCTTAATTAAGGAAAACGCCTACAAGGTGTATTATAGATGGTACCTGCCCGTTTGCACAAAATGTATCATTTGGCCTCTGATCAATGTTGGAGAGGTTGTGGCGAGATAGGCACTTTCATACACATATGGTGGTCATGCCCTAAAATAGTTCAAATCTGGGACGGTTGCCAGTCTCCTCTCGGAAATTTTTAAAACACCACTGATTAAGTCTCCCTGGTCTTTCCTCCTTGGCTGTCCACTTGAGGGCCTTAATAAACATGCCGTTAAGCTCTCTTCACATATTCTGAATGCAGCTCGATGTCTAATTGCTAGACACTGGAAAGATATTGACCCTCCTCGCTAACAACTTATAAATAAAATTTGGCACGTTGCGGCCATGGAGAAAATATGAGCTTATATCCACAATACCTCTCCTAGGTTCCTCATGGTCTGGTGTGACTGGTTCCTCTATAACACCACCACGCCACATGGGACCCTGCCCTCAGGCTTTTAGCACCTCCTACTCCAACGTTTCTAATTAATTTATATTAGTTATTTGTTTATTTTCTCTCCATTCTACTATGGCGACTTCTATTTAAGTTTTCCTAATGTACAATAGAGACCCGGATTCGGCCTCTATCCCACTTACCCTGTCCCCCATCTTATTCTTCCTCTTTTTCTTCCTTTTCTCTCCATTTCTCCCCTCTCTCTCTTACACGTTTTTCTATTTCCTACTTGTTCTTTTGTGTAATTCATACTATTATTTACAATCTATTTTCGAAGTATGTGCTATGATATATGGCAATCTTTTATGTTTTATCTGTTTTCAAATTGGTCTTTTTACTATATGTGTATTTTGGATACTTTGTTATCCTATATTTTTATTTGTGTAATATGCTAAATATCTCTCTTATCCATGCACATATTATTGTACCTTACTTATGTAAAATTCTAAATAAATTTAGTTTAAAAAAAACAACAAAAAAAACATGTCTGTAGGAGCTATCTTGCTTCGGCACTGGAAAGAGGTGGCTGGTCCAATCTGTCTTGGCTACGGATGCTAATTCTATCTGGCCCTGAGAGTGCTAGGGATAATACATTGTCCAGTAAACAAAGAAATAGGAAAAGCTGAGTCGGTTAAGTGCATTAGAGATGTTCTCAATAAACTGTATTTTCAAGGAAGGCAAATTTATTTTTTTCTCAGTAAAAATCGCCCTATTTATTAAAACAACATTTATTGGTATACAATAAAATATGGTTTAAAATATGTACATTTTTAAACGGTGAAATATTAAAAAATATAGAAGAATAATTTCGAACAACCTGAAGGGAAAATAATGAATAAAAAATTGCTGTGTGTAAGCTTAGCATGTTGATGCTAATGTGCCAGTGTATTTACTAATCTATTAATATTTCTTACATAGGATTATTTGCTGTTTATTTTTAAGAAGGGCAAATTTTCCACTATTGAAGATATTTACCTTGATATTACAGAGGATTTATTTGTAATATATTGTAACTTATTCCCTATATTCATACCTAAGTTTATTCAGAGAGTATATTTGTTTTCAGGTCCACAATTGTCTCCCCACAATAAGCTTTAGAACCGCTGGCTATCGCAGATCGATCCTTGAGGACTGGTGACCCCTAAGATCTGAAAAGGAATTCCAGGCCTCATAAATAATATTACCTTTCTTTATTAACTCTGGGCCAAATCGGTCTGCATCTATTACAGTGTTTCCCAACCTTGTCCCTAAAGGCATACTACCAGTCCAAGTTTTAATGATATCCATGCTTGAGCACAGATGGTTAAATCAAAATGACTGAAGTACTAATTAAGACACCTGTGCTCAAGTATGGTTATCCTTAAAGCCTAGACTGTTAGTGTGCTTTCAGGACCATGCTTGGAAACCCCTGATCTATTAGGTTAGGGACATTTACAGGCCTAGGGGCTAGGTTAGTTATAGCTGCTCTAGCAAGTGAACAAAGTGCCGGATCAATCTCCGAGACGAGGGTGGGCTTATCTGGTATATGATTATGGAGAACTATCTCATCCTCTTATGAGTGCGGTTCTGAATGCTAATTGGGCAAATTGGTAAACATCTGAGAATTATCTAGTGCCCAATGAGAGGTATAATTTATTTGGTTGCATTCTACCCGCCAATGCCAGTCTGGCTATCTGTAGGTCACTATACTCGCCTCTTAGGGGATGCAGATGTTCTGTAATCATATAGGCATACCCAATATTGCCGCCATCTTTGATTCGGCACTTAGAGCTGATGATTACATTGTAATCATACAGTCGTTCCTCTTCCCCTGCAGTGCCTACACTGAACGATATGTCATTCAGTGTAGGCACCCTCCCTCATCTTTGAACATGGTCAATCTGTCGTTATTGGCAGATTAACCAGCATGTTCAGACAATGATTGATGTTGAAAATGACCAGCGGGAGCGCACATCGCTGGTCGTTTGACATTTTCATGCCCGATTCATGAGCGATTGCACTATTACAATGTCGTAATCGTGCAATCGCTCATTAATATCTGCTAGTGGATACGCGGCTTAGACAAGGTGGAAAGGAGGTGAGTAAAATGAAAAGTGGCACAAAAATATGAGCTGTATAGTAACAAATGCTAGGAGCATTCAAACAACAGAACTAGCATGCATAATGTTGGAAGAGAATGATCTTGTATTGAATATTAGCACTTCCGATCGTGTTTATGGCTGAAATTTCAAAGGGTAATGATTTTACTAGCCATGTTTTGCTACTAAAATCATTGCCCTTTTAAATTTCGGGCATAAACACAATCGGAAGAGCCGGGTTCTAGAACCCAACGCTTAGTAAATAAATTCTGTAGTTGGATAAAGTCAAAGCTGGGCAGTAAATCTGAGGTGTTTGAGAATATCTCAATACCTGTTTAATGCCTGCTCAGTGGGAGAATACCTATGTCCTTATGTAATCATGGAAAAAAATATACCAGCAAATCATTGGTTCTGGGTTATTATAAAACACCTAATATAAACAAACATACTGAAATACAATTATTATTAAAAACCAGGCTCGGACTGGGCCGCCGGGGAGTTGGGTAAATCGCAAATGGGCCCATGAAGCACGGCCCACTTTAACTCGGGGAAAGGGCCATACAGGGACAGACTACTTTTATAGGCAGGGCTGCCATCAGAAAGTTACGGGCAGCATGTATGGGGCAGCACAAAGTGATAGGGAAGCCCCATCCTCAGCGGCGGCAGCAGCCCCCTCCCCCTTTCTTGTCCTCAGGGCCAACAGCATCCATTGTGTACATATCAGCATGCAGCTTGGCAGTTATTGTCCCACCCTGCAGAATGATCTCTGGGCTGACTAAGCCACCTTTCCCAGCTGTTTCTCTGCAACTTCCACAGTAGTCCCTCTACCATTTTGCCAACCTGTCCCTCTGCCACTTTCTCCACTTGTCCCCCTGACACCTTCCACTGTTGTCCCTCTGTCACTTCCCCACCTGTCCCTCTGACACTTTCCCCATCTATCCCCACTGACACCTTCCACTGTTGGAATTTTTACAATTTAATTTTCTACATCAGGGTCCATAGGGTATCCACAGGATACCTTGGGGTATAGACGATGACGTCAGACATCGGGCACCACAGAGTTAAAGTTTTCAGCCTCGCAGGATGCACTGGGGTCCCTCTCCTATACCCCGCCCCCGAGCCAAGGCAAATCAGTTTCATAGGTGCCCAGCTCGAAGTCAGATCACCAGTAACAGAGGGGGGCTGTAATGCCCCTGAAGTTTCTTCAAGGCAGCTGTGGCTGCACAAAGTTGAGCTGCACAGCATGGACAGTCAGTACTGATGTCCATGCTGTCGCTCCTCCACCCCGCCGAACCAGAATGCTGGTACTGATCCGGGGATGCTGGTAGGTATCTGGGGCCACAGCTAGCAGTGACCCCGGATTACCTGGACTGTGGCCGGATTCAAGGGGACAGGTAAGCGGCGGGGTCCCGCGGAGGGTACCCGCCAATAACATAGTCCTAAGGTTTCCAGACGGGGCTCCCTGGGGACAGGCTGCGAGTGGAGCCAGGTTTTAACCTGCGCTTCCACTAGACCACAAGGGACAGTGGGCCGCAGCATGTGCGGTAAAGCTCCGGCGTCCCAGGGGTTAATAGCATGTCAGGGAAGCGCGCCTTCCCTGTCTAACAGCCAGCACCTCCCCCGCTGCAGAGCCTTTCCACAGCGGTCTGGCGGGCTGTGTCAGCGCTCCTCCCCCGGGCTCGCCTCCTCTCTGCTCCTCGGCGGCCATTTTATTGAAAGTGTGCAAACGCTGCTGGATGCTGATACAGGTGGCATCGCGGTCCGGGTCCCCCCGCATACCTCTCCTCCGATTAAGGTCAGAGTATGCTGCACTGTTTCCTACCAGGCTCTGTGTCTGTGTAGTTGATCATAGTGCTGCTAGTGCACAGATTTATTTCTGCATTGTATGTGACTTAATGCTAGCGCTGTCTGCCTGTACTTTCACTTCTGACTGTCAGCCATTTTACTATCCCTGTCCTTCCTCCGCTAAAGCCCTTGCGGTGCGGTGTTGCAGGGTGTTTATTGCCTCACAGTAAAAATATTTGTGAGGGGAGTCACATACTCTCCGTTACACTCATCATGTCTGAGAGTGAACGTGATTTTCCTCTTCAACTAAAGTGTACCACATGTAATGTACCAATAGCGGAGGGTGATGGAAACACTGAGGGTTTTTGTAGGGCAAGTTATCTAATGTCACACCCGATTTCTGTCACTGCACCTGTACAGGAACCGCCCTGGGCTTGTTTTGCTAAGGCACTTATGCCCCCTGAGTTTCCCCAAATGGTGTTATCACAGCAGTTGGTAGTGTCATCACCCATGCAGGGATTCCCCAGGCAGCTGATGGTACCCCAGTGTCTCCCACTTTCGCCCCCCCAGGTCTCCCAGGAGCCTGCGTGAGTGAATTCATTGTCCAATACGGTACAGCACCTGACAGAGATTTACAGGGGGAGTCATCATTGCGGCCTTTAGTGTCTCAGACGGCTCAGTATGATGATGATGATGACATGACGTCTGATGACTATTTCCTCTATCTGGTCAGTTAGTGGATCATTTAGAGGAAAACTCTGGGTAAGCGGTTTCAGCCTAAAAAATGTTTGGCTTTTGCATACCCCTTTGTGGATAATTTTCCAAGTGGGAAACTCCTCCACAGGTGGATTCTCATGTAACCACGCCTAGTGAGGAGTGCTACGTTGCCCATGCCCTCCATGTCCTCCTTAAAGGATGCTACGGATCGCAAGGTGGAAATATGCCTGAAATCCATTTATTCCCTTGCTGGGGAGGCGTCCAGACCGGCTATGGCCGTGTGCTGGGTGGCCAGAGCCATGGAGCATCGGGCTGATAGCTTGGAGGAGTCTCTGGACACTGCCTCGCTTCCTGAGCAGGTGGAGTTAGTGGGTAATCTCAGAGACTCAGCCACGTACATTAATGAGGCAGCCTTGGATATACAGTCAGATCCATAAATATTGGGACATTGTCAGAATTTTCAGATTTTGGCCTCTATTCACCACCACAATGGTTTTGAAATGAAACAAACAAGATGTGCTTTAACTGCAGACTTTCACATTTAATTTGAGGGTAATTACATCCAAATCGGGTGAACGGTGTAGGAATTACAACAGTTTCAATATGTGCCTCCCACTTTTTAAGGGGCCAAAAGTAATGGGACTATCAACTCAAAAGCTATTTCATGGACAGGTGTGGGCTATTCCCTCGTTATTTCATTATCAATTAAGCAGGTAAAAGGTCTGGAGTTGATTCTAGGTGTGACATTTGCATTTGGAATCAGTTGCTGTTCACTCTCAATATGACATCCAAAGAGCTGTCACTATCAGTGAAGTAAGCCATCATTAGGCTGAAAAATCAAAACAAACCCATCAGAGAGATAGCAAAAACATTAGGTGTGGCCAAATCAACTGTTTGGAACATTCTTAAAAAGAAAGAACGCACCGGAGAGCTCAGCAACACCAAAAGACCCGGAAGACCATGGAAAACAACTGTGGTGGATGACAAAATAATTATTTCTCTGGTGAAGAAAAACCCCTTCACCACAGTTGGCCAAATCAAGAACACTCTCCAGGAGGTAAATGTATATGTGTCAAAGTCAACAATGAAGAGAAGAGTTCACAAGAGTGAATATAGAGGGTTCACCACAAGATGCAAACCATTGGTACGCCACAAAAACAGGAAGACCAGATTAGAGTTTGCCAAACAACATCTAAAAAAGCCATTACAGTTCTGGAACAACATTCTATGGACAGATGAGACAAAGATCAACTTGTACCAGAGTGATGGGAAGAGAAGGAAAGGAACTGCTCATGATCCAAAACATACCACCTCATCAGTGAAGCATGGTGGTGGTAGTGTCATGGCGTGGGCATGTATGGCTGCCAATGGAACTGGTTCCCTTGTATTTATTGATGATATGACTGCTGACAAAAGCAGCTGAATGAATTCTGAAGTGTTTTGGGCAATATTATATGCTCATATTCAGTCAAATGCTTCAGAACTCATTGGACGGCGCTTAACAGTGCAGATGGACAATGACCCGAAGCATACTGCAAAAGCAACCAGAGTTTTTTAAGGCTAAAAAGTGGAATGTTATGCAATGGCCAAGTCAATCCCCTGACCTGATTCCGATTGAGCATGCATTTCACTCGATGAAGACAAAACAAGGGAAAATGCCCCAAGAACAAGCAGGAACTGAAGACATTTGCAGTAGAGGCCTGGCAGAGCATCACCAGGGATGAAACCCAGCGTCTGGTGATGTCTATGCGTTCCAGACTTCAGGCTGTAATTGCCTGCAAAGGATTTGCAACAAAGTATTAAAAAGTGAATGTTAGATTTAGGATTGTTTAGTTTGTCCCATTACTTTTGACCCCTTAAAAAGTGGGAGGCACATATAGAAACCGTTGTAATTCCTACACCGTTCACCTGATTTGAATGTAATTACCCTCAAATTAAATCTGAAAGTCTGCAGTTAAATCACATCTTGTTTGTTTCATTTCAAAGCCATTGTGGTGGTGAATAGAGTCCAAAATCTGAAAATTCTGTCAATGTCCCAATATTTATGGACCTGACTGTAGGTCTCCTCACTTCCAGAATCTCCTTGGCAGCAGTGGCCGCTCGCCGCACCCTATGGTTGCGCAATTGGAAAGCGGGCGTAGATTCCAAAAAGGGATTGAAATGCTTGCCCTTTAATGGACAGGTCCTCTTTGGCCTTGATCTGGACAAAATTGTGGCCACTCTGGCAGCAGCTAAGTCTGCGTGTCTGCCATCGGCTACAGTCCCATCAGGGTCTGGTGCTTCGTCCTTTCGGCCCTATAGGGCTCAGGGTAAGTCCAAAGTGCAATCCTTTCCTAGACAGTCACTGGCCAAGAAATCTGCCAAGCCAAAGAAGCAGACTTGGAGTAAAAGACGTCCTACTCCCAAGTCGGACGATAAGCCTTCAGCCTGATGGGACAGGCCTCTCCTTGGGGGACCCCAAAGTAGGAGGCTGGCTTCTTCAGTTCGCCCAGTGCTGGTGTCTTACCACCGTGGACACTTGGGTAAGAGAAGTGGTCTCAGGGGTACGCCCTCTCCTTCCGGTGGAGGCCTCCCAGCCGGTTTTTCACCACAGGCCTTCAGTCGGATCAAGACAAGGCCCTGGAATTCTGGAAGGTGATCCACTCTATGCTCCAGGCTGGAGTTATAGTGCCGGTTCCATTGTACCAGAGGGGATCGGAGTATTACTCCAATCTTTTTCTGGTACAGAAACCCAATGGGTCTTACAGGCCCATCCTCAACCTCAAATCCCTCAACAAATCCTTGAGGGTTCCTCAGTTCAGGATGGAGACCCTGCGTTCCATCATTTTGGCGATGGAGCCTGGGGATTTTATTGTGTCGCTAGATATTCAGGATGCCTACCTGCATATCCCCATTGTCTCAGCACACCAGCGTTTCCTCAGGTTTGCAGTAGTCGACCAACACTTCCAATTTCAGGCACTTCCCTTTGGTCTGGCCACAGCGCCTCGAGTGTTTACCAAAGTTATGGCAGCCCACCTGCGGTTGCAGGGGGTCCGCTTGTTGCCCTATCTGGTCTCCAGAAATACTTCAGCACCATCTGCAACTGACAGTCTCTGTGTTGCAGGCTCACGGCTGGCTGATAAAATGGAAGAAGCCCTCCTAGGTTCCCTCACAGAGGATGCGCCATCTCGGAGCCCTGTTGGACTCCCAACATTAGAGGATCTTTGTGACGGAGGAAAATATCTCTGCATTGCAGGCAAAAGTTCGCAGTTGTCTGCAGAGTCGCTGGGTGTCTATTCACTCAGCGATGAGGTTACTGGGATCCATGGTGTCGATGTTCGACATGGAGTACGCCCAGTTTCACTCCAGACCTCTGCAGAAGTTAATCCTCTCCAGATGGTATGGATGCCCCATTGGATAAAGACACAGACAATGGTGCTTTCACCAGACTGCCCTCTTGAGGACCAGGGGTTTTTCCAGCTCTGTAGTTAACACCATGCTGAGACTCGGAAGCCGGCTTCTGCGATAATTTACCACAGAGTGTGGCATACCTTCTTTGAATGGTGTCGTCCTAGATGCTATGATCCTCCGGTCTTTAGGATATCCAGGGTTTTGGCTTTCCTACAGGTGGGCTTAGATCACGGTCTTCGCCTTGCTTCCCTGAAGGTGCAGGTCTCTGCCCTCTCAGTGTGGTTTCAGCGTAGGATTGCTACACTTCCTGATGTCCGCACCTTTATGCAAGGTGTACTTCACATACAGCCTCCCTTTGTTCCACCTGTGGCTCCTTGGCATTTGGCTGTGGTCCTGAGGGCTCTCCAAGGACCGCCATTTGAGCCACTGGTTTCAGTGGATTTCAAATGGCTTACAGCTAAGACTGTTTCTTCTGGCCATTGCTTCGGCCAGAAGGGTGTCAGATTTGGGGGCTCTCTCATGTCGCCCTTCCTTTTGATTTTTCATTCTGAGAGGGCGGTGCTTCGCACTCGCCCTGGTTTTCTACCTAAGGTGGTATCTAGTTTCCACATTAATGAGGAAATCATAGTACCGGCCTTTAATTCCCCAGACCTTTCTGCTGGTGAGGCCTCCTTGGATGTGGTACGGGCTTTAAGGATTTATGTTGACTGTACCAGTTAATTTAGGAAATCGGACTCCCTGTTTGTCCTCTATGGTTTCCATAAGAAGGGTTGGCCTGCCACTAAGCAAACTTTGGCAGGATGGATTCGCATGGCGATTTCTGAGGCTTACGTTCATAAGGGCCTTCCTGTACCATCCTCTATTAAAGCTCACTCTACGCGCTCTGTGGGTCCTTCGTGGGCAGCTCGCCATGGTGCCTCTGCTGTTCAGCTTTACAAGGCAGCCACGTGGTCTTCTGTCCATACCTTTGTGAGGTATTATGCATTTGATACCTTCGCCTCTCAGGATGCTTCCTTCAGGCGGCGGATTCTCCTTCCAGCACAGGAGCGTCCCCACCCTTAATGGATACTGCTTTGGGACATCCCCGAGGTATCCTGTGGATACCCTATGGATATATATGTAGAACCTATGGATCCTGATGTAGAAAATAAGAGATATGGTAAGAACTTACCCTTGTTATCTCTATTGCTACAAAGTCCATAGGGTTCCACAGTACTCCCACCCTGTTGCACCTGTACTGCAGATGGGCTTTAATCTGGTCACCGGTTTTTCCGTCTCCTTCTCGTGAAAATGTGATTCTTGTGTGTTCCAGACTTTCTTCTACTCCTCCGGCCTATGGCTTGCTACGTAACTGATTTGCCTTGGCTCGGCGGCGGGGTATAGGAAAGGGACCCCAGTGCATCCTGGGAGGCTGAAAACTAACTCTGTGGTGCCCAATGTCTGACGTCATCGCCTATACCACAAGGTATTCTGTGGAACCCTATGGACTTCGTAGAAATAGAGATAACAAGGGTAAGATCTTACCATATCTTATTTTTTTCTAATTTAAATCGGTGTATGTGATATGTATACATATGTTTGTGTATGTCATTTGGTAAGGTTTGATGGCATGTGGTATGGCTAAGATCTGGTTAAAGCGCAATCCCTAAGAACTAGGGGCCTGATTCAGCAGAGGATGCACTAGCTATCACAGCTGCTAACATGGTAAGCTGCTGCGATAGCAGTAATATGGTAATGCAGCAAAAAACATCCTGCCTCCTGCATGCATTACTGATCTGAGTTGCATTCTAGAGTGCAACTTTGGATCATCTGCGCTACCGTCGACCATCTAAGCGACCCATGGGGTCACGCAAGCCGACTGTCGCAGATGCTGAACAGAGGCCAGGAGATCCTGGCCTCGTCACTCCCCCAAAACAACGGCGACATGCCTGCTTGGGGACAGAAGCCGATGCTGCCCCCTCCCCGCCCCAAAATAGCAGAAGACTGTCAATCAGTGAGAGATATCGAGGACCTAATACTGCAACTGATTATTATTATTATTAGACTAAAGGGAGCACAGATGAAATGTATTTGACAAAAAATTGGGCACTGCACTGTCTGAGAATGCATAATATTATGCGCTTTTCTTTGTGAGATGGTTGTGCCACTCCTGTTAATGACCACACCTACCCAATGGTTGGTCACACCCTTTCAGCAGGCCCCTGCCTCTGCATTTCCCTGGTGGGCCCTTAATACCCCAGTCCGACACTGCTACACTGAAGGGTCAGCAAATGAAATATGGGCATGCTCTTGGGTGTTTTCAGCTTTCCAAATACAAACTGTAACAATGCAACTACCAGTTTAGGCAAAACAACTAGAAGGAGAACTCAGATGGCCTTCATTTTATCTAATAGAACAAATATTACGGGACGTATTCAAATGATAAATGGCCCGATAACCATGTAGAAACGCATATTTAGGTTATCGGGCCATCAGGGCCGGATTAAGGTCTGTGGGGGCCCCTATCAAATATATATATATATATATATATATATATATATATACACATACACATACACATACGTACGGTGGTCGAAATGGTAAGCGGTACATTGACAAACAGTGATAGACTAAGCTTAGCGCTGTTTGTTAAATACTGGAAGAAGGACATACAGGAAACAAACACACACATATACACCAACAGTGAAAAAACCCCCACACATATAGGCACCCACATGAAATATTACTCACCAGTTGCTTCTGTAACCAGTCTGTCGGTGGTAGAGGTGAGAGGGAGAGAGGGATCTGGATGCAATGCAGGGAACCTACAGGGGTGCAGATAAGGAAGGTAGCAGGGAGCAGAATTAGATCCAAGGGCAACCCCGCTTGAGCCAGACGCAGCAGCTGCAGTAGTCAAGGGGGTGTGGAAGTCCAGAGAGACTGAGAGGCTCAAACAGCAGGGCTCAGCTGAAACAGCAACCGCCGCGGCCGGTACAAGTTGCTGTCCAGACTCCAGCCACCCAGAGCACTGGCCCTGGGGTAAGAGTAAACCTTGCAGCAGTGTGGCCGTGAAATGCACATGCAGTTGTCCCGCTGGTAGTCATGCACTCCACCCCCCCACCTCCCCCCGGCGGCTTTGCGCATGCATGACCTCTGGTAGAAGTGCCAACGGGGGAGAGGTAAGTAACGCAGCTACTTCTGCAGCTGTGCTACTAATCGTGGGGACAGCTGCTTTTCGGAGCAGCTGTCCCGGCCCAGGAGCGATGATGAATTGCTCCGGTGTTAAGTATTCCCCGCAGTGAGGTGGATATGGCCCCCGATGAGGAATAGGGCTCATATATTAATGTTCTTCTATGCTCTAAGCAACGTCCTAATCCTAAATTTGAACTCCAGTGACATATCTAGGATAACCTCCGGAAGAAGACTCCACCATCAGAGAACAGGTATGAAAAGCTTTCATTTCCATGCAGGTAAAAGAAAGTGCATATACCGATTACTATAGATGGTACCTAGTTTTGCAGTGTCTCCATTGCTAAGAACCCCTCTAAGTTCTAGACAGGTCTGCTGATAACCTGGAGGTTCAGAGTCTCAATGCAGCCAGATTGTTGATCACGTCCCTCTGGAAACGTTCTAACGTTGCTTCCCTAATAGTCATTAACAAAGTCTGGCACATTGCTGCGATGGAAAAATATACTATCCCACAAATTTCTGCAAACGTGGTACCTATGGTACTAATTTCACCCTTCCAAGCCCTCCTCTTCCATTGTACTTTCCAATCTTCTGTTCCAACCTTCTCATAATCTTATGTGAAGATTATTGTAGTTACCGGCCACACAGGCCTCTACCACTTTATAACTTCTCTTGTGTTATTTTTCAGGCTTTAAACATTTAATATGACAGTTCCTAACGAATGGATAGGCTGCATTTCATGCTTTATGTGGTCGATTCACTAAGGCAGTTTGCAAAACAAGGCCTCCGGGAAAAACATAATCAGCTTTGGTATTTGTTCCGTAAAAAGGTGTTTTGTTAC
Source organism: Taudactylus pleione (assembly GCA_031769625.1). Taxonomy (NCBI): domain Eukaryota; kingdom Metazoa; phylum Chordata; class Amphibia; order Anura; family Myobatrachidae; genus Taudactylus; species Taudactylus pleione. The sequence goes on from JAUIMM010000068.1 coordinate 3,766,506, forward strand.
ATTTTTTTCAACATGTGTTTGTTCTTTTCTTTGGTGCAATTCTGTGTACGACTACAAGGAAGTGTGTTACCCATGTACATTTAACTTTCCCAGTGTAAATATACATGTATTTATTCATTGGTGTATTATCATTGGTAAAGTATAGTGTCTCTATGGTTATTCAGGACAAAATTACTGTCCTATCTATGGGGGAGATGTACTAAACCTTGGAGAGAGATAAAGTGGAGAGAGATAAAGTACCAGCCATTCAGCTCCTGTCATTTTTCAAACACAGCCTGTAAAGTGACAGTTAGGAGCTTAATGGTTGGTATTTTAGCTCTGTCCACTTTCTCTCTCTCCAAGGCTTGGTACATAGGGCCTACATAGGGCCTGATTCAGACCCGCTCGCAAGCAGAAATTCTCTCACTCTGGGGCTCACTACAAACGGGGGCGGCTGTCGACAGCTCGCCCCCGTTTTGTAGGCGGGGAGGGGGGGTGGCTGGCCAAAACGGAGGCGTTCCCAAAGGAACGCCTGCCGTTTGTGGGCGGCCCTACTGACATCACACGTGATGTCAGTAGTGAGCTTCCGGCTCTATTAGAGCCGAGAGCTCACTGGGGCTTGCGGGAACGAGACCCTACCACAAGGTAGTCACCCACAGTTTAGTGAGCGGCCAGGAGGCCGGACAAAAAAGACGCCCCTTTGCCGTTCGCATCACACGTCATCTCTGGTATTTATTTGATTAATCGGATACAGCGAAAGGCATCTGAACTGCTCGCAGTGCTTGTGGTAGGTTTTTCTTACCACAATCACTGCGAGCAGTTCAGGCTAAAAGACAACCAAGTGACGTGGTCGATGATGCTCCTTTACTAATTATGCACTCCCATTAAACGCCCTTTTGACAGTTAGGCACGCCTGCGTTCAGATCTCCACTCGCCCGTTTTCAAGCACCTTCCCCTGTTACCACCCACAAACGGTACATTCTGTCAATCAAATTAGCAGCCCCTCGCTGTTTTGCGAGCACTCGATTTCCGACCGCAATGACTGGTTTGCGCATTAAGACCCATACGCATGCGCAGTTGTGCAAACATCGCTCATAACGAACAAGCGGCTCTGAATCAGGCCCAGAGTTTGATGGCAATCCTGTCAGCCAGCAACCTCACTGTCAGACAAACAACTAAGTTATAAAACGCCTATTTGGAATAAGTGAGACTTCAGTATAAGTGGACCTATAATCAAGGTCTTCAAATTAAAGAAATGTCCTAAATACGGACAGATTTATTAAAACTTGTATTATTAGTATATGAAAGGTCAAGAGCTCACATGTCCTTTGCTGCATGATGTCATTAGTACTTTATCTGTGGGTGTGAGAACACATGATAAAGCTATTTATAGATGGTAGGTGTATTCATCAGTGCGCACAGTTAATTACCTGTGTGCAGTGTCTGCAGACATGGCACTGACAGTGTACACTGCATAAACATTCTGTTTTATGTAATGTGAGGATGTAGCCATTGCTGAGAAGGGTGATGCAGCTAAGGCTCTTTATCTGGTTCCCTCCATTTAACAATTGGTAACCCCTGAGTTTTTCCTGGTGGCACCCTATTTTATGACACTCAACTCTGTCTCTATAGACGACTATGAGAATGTTGGTCTAATGCCACATATCCACTAGCAGATATTAATGAGCGATTACACGATTACGACATCATAATTGTGCAATCGCTCATTAATCGTGCATGAAAATGTTGAAAACCAGCTCCTGCTGGTCGTTTTCAACATCAATCATCGCCTGAACATAGTGGTAAATCTGCTGATAACGACAGATTGACCATGTTCAGGGATGAGGGAGGGTGCCTACACTGGATGGGGAAGAGGAACGACTGTACGATTACAATGTTGTAATCTATCTGTCGTTCCACTATCTGCTAGTGGATACACACCTTTAGACAATTTATCAAGCTGCGGTCTCAGGATTGGAATTAGCTATACTGGCATTGGGAATCGGAGGGCTTGCTGGATTCCCTTCTTGTCAAACAACCCTGTGTATGTGTAGAAGTTAGAAGCACATGCATATATACCTTTAAACCTTCATTTATGCATGCATACATAACTTTAACCCTTGGCTGGCAGCATTAAGCTGCTGTTGACAGAACACCCTTAGATGCGGAGCGGTTCCCAGAGCAGCCCTGACATGATAAATAGCTGTGGTTCAGTATTCTGTATCACTGCCATAAGCGCAGATATAGAATGTTAATTATCGCAGCTCCATAAAAAAGTAGAATGTAAATTATCCGAATACTAGTTATCCGAAACGGCAATAATCCAAACACAGGTTTGAGGAGTGGCCTGGCAACAGAGGAGAGTGTATGCAAGTTAGTGGCACTTCTGATTGCTATGAATTCCTATTTGTCTGGCTGTCCTGATAGACTGCCCCTTTATGTGTACCTATGGAGGACTATTTGGGCCATGCAGCAAGACACTAGGGGGTAAATTTACTAAAGGTCAGTTTTGCATTTTGAGTGATTTGAGGTGCGATTTGTATTCGATTTGTATTAGATTTTGCATTTGGGTATTTACAAGAGGCCAAATTGAATGTAAAATCGAATTTCAAATCGAATTTTTGTCAAATCGGCCTCAAATCGAACATCGGGAAAACATTGGTAGTTTTGTGTAGCCCAACACTAGGGGTGTACCTAGTGGTCCGAGCGCCCCTGGCAAACTAAGGGATTGGCGCCCCCCTCCAATGACTGCTTCTACTAAAAAAAAAAAAACACACACTGGGAGTAGTTTAATTCACACATGTGAAGAAATAGGGATAGTATATAATTTTTATTTCTCTTTGTAATATATATATCTTTTATAGAACTTACTCCATTGCAAACCACTATATATAAATTTATTTATGCAAAAAAAACACAGGAAAAGCTTAAAAACAGTGAATCAAAAACAAACAAAATGCATTATGGGTAACATTATTTACATATATTCAAATTGGGCTATCTATACTGCATTACGCTTTTTAACAACTGATACCTACACTCCACCTTTAATTTAGTGAGATGATAGAGCTTTCATATTTTCTCACATAAGAATGAAGACAGTCCATATGGATCATGTCTTATTCCCAACACAGGATTAGCCACCACCTAAAAAGATCATAGTCAGTCCCCCTAAAATGAGAAAAACATAGACTTATTACACTTACACTGGGGGTAGTTCAACTTACATGCCTGTAGAAATAGGGAGACTATATATATATATATATATATATATATATTTTTTTTTTTTTTTTTTTTTTCAGTTAAAACACTTACTACATGAAAAGCACGGTTTATTAATTTCTATATGTCAACAACACAGGAAAAGAGGGCTTCAATAACAAACAAGATGCATTGTGGGCAAGATAATTTGCATATATGCAAATTATCTTGCAAATAGAGCCTTGTGATTGATGTGGTGCTTGCACTCTTTTCCTGCACAGTTGACATATTGGAATTAGTGAGTGGTGATTGGTATGTGTTGGGTTTTGTGGTGGATGAAATATATTAGGGATAAAAATAAAAAAGATTTACTCTCCCTAATTTTAAATGTTTCTGATATAAAGGGACATATAAGAAGGCTAATACATAGTAACAATGAATGGAGAACACTGGTAAGAGCAGAGGAGACAGGAGACCCTTGCCCCTGGCAAGGGCCATCCAGGCCAATAGGAAGATACGCCCCTGCCCAACACACAAAACCCTTATTTACTATCATCGACCCCAAAATCGGACTTCAAATGAACAGACCTGCTTCATGCTTTCGATTTGAGCATGAAGCAGGTCGGATTGACACAGACATCAGTGAGATGCCTGCATGTATCGGACTGTAAAAAGCAAATAGTTAAATGTAAAAAAAAAAAAAAATATGACGTGAGGCCCGGCCCCTCCTCCCAGAACCAGCCCCGGACTATGCAAACCCAGGTCTGGTTGACTAAGTACAGGGAAAAAATTGTGTAGGGTCTCCCTCTACTTAGTACAACCAGCACTGGGCTATGGGAATCAGTGCTGGTTCTGGAATTACAGGGAAAAGTTTGCGTAGGGTCTCCCTGTAATTCACAGAACCAGTCCTGGACCCTTTCTAACAGGGGACTGATGCCTCAGCCCATGCCATCCAATAAAGGAGTCTCCCTCTCCAGGGCACCCCTAGCCTGTGCATTTGTACATAGTTACAGAATAAGACACTAGTAATAACTTATCAGTTCTTACGATAACCCATTTAATTCAATCAGGAGTTTTTATAACTTTGCATGTGATGCTAATATGATGTTATTCATACTAGTGTACATAATAACTGTATATAGTGTTGATAACATACATAAAACACAATGTTCTGTTGCATATATGAGGTTTGTGTTATTTTTTATCTGCAGTTTTTATCATGCTACTCCTGGAACTCTTTGTATATTGGTGTACAGACTTCCCCCTGCAAATTCCCCATTAATGGGTCTCTTTATACACATTCATAAATAAACTGTTTTAATAAGTATGTAATAAGCTGTATTTTATGCTCATTTGTACCAGGTGTGCAGCGTCGCAGGCAAATGTGGTCAGGAAACAACAGTGTACAGCTCTGTGTACACCTAGATTTAGCTTTAACAATTGTGAAAATTAGGAGTTATACACAGTACTATATGTATAGTGACCTATTTTGTATTTTCCAGCCATGTCATCCAGTTACTGATATAAAACTATGCAATGTTGAGGTTCAAACCTCCCGTAGACTGACATTTGCCTGTCATAATGTGCAACCTGTTCATCCAGTTTACTTCCTAGTAATGACTTCAAAGTCTTGTGACCTGGGTGATGTCACTGCCCCTCCCTGGTGTAAGTACATATAGATAGTCTACAGAAACACAGGAGAGTGCGTGATCAGAGAGAGAGAGAGAGAGAGCACTGAACATGTGAGTACACGCAACTTTCTATTAAACGTGTCACTTCTGTGTCCCATTACCTTCTACGTCTTTCCCCAGCCTGTAATAAATCTTTCTCCCATATAGTAATCTGCTCCACATGTAATAGGTTTCATAAAGCTGATCTGCGAACATAGACCTAACAATATCCAGCTATTGTATAATCACAATTCACAGCATGAGGACATGCTGATACTTTTACTATCAAGCCTTTATAAATTGACAGGCTGTCTGCCTTTGTGTTAAGATCCCTTTAATCATCACCGTCCACCATCATTTATCAACCCCCTGCTGGAGATCAGTTTCTCATCTGTGGTCCACAGTTGTATACGAACAGGTCATGTTTTAAGGATTTGTCTCAGTAGGAAGTGGGGGAATAATTTTCTGGCCCAGTAAGCATGATTAAGGAAATCCTTAATACATGGCATGTCAGGATTATTAGATTATATATATGAGAAGGCTAGCCATGCCATAGCCCAAAAGCATTGACCAGCATATAGAATCTCATGTGTGCAGCCCCACAACCTGGTAACAAAGAGCGATTTTTAATAACTAGGTGGGATACAGGGTTGGTTGAATTGAAACCAGTTTGCAACTTAACCAATCAAAAAAATCCACTGCTAATTAGATGTTAAACAATTTAGAACATTTTTATTTAGACATGAAACCTGGCTGTACTTAGCCTTTGCTCCTTCATTTCCTCATGTTTGTTTTCCAATCAATATCAGTCACATGATCAATCTCCACTCCTAGGGGTATATTTACTAAAGTGCTGGTTTTTAGAAGTGGAGATGTTGCCTACAGCAACTAATCAGATTCTACTTAACATTTATCTATCACCTTCTAATATAATAGGTAGAATCTGAACTATTATTATTATTAACTAGTATTATTCCCCGTCAGTATCATGTACTGTCCTTACTGTTCTCAGTGCTCACCTACCTGTCTAATCCATCCCCTAGTGTCTCTGTCTGTACTGGTACTGCCTCTCATCTTAGTCAGCTGTATCTCACATTGTTCTCAAGTATGGTCACGATCCGCGTCCTGCCAGGCAATGGGAACAGCTTCTGCAAAAAAAGTGATGTAAAGTTATAAAATAACGGTCATTGTCATACTGAAATTCTTATGAATCATTTTGCTGTATTGTTAGTTTGCTATATAGGCAGACACCTAGGTATTCATTCTTCCTGGGACAGAACTGAAATGGCATAATATATATTATTTGGGTTTGTTTGTTTTCCATTCTCTGTTTATTGTTACTTTATTGCTACTTCGTCTTGTACAGATAGGCGGCTGCCTGGGTAAAACCAATAGTGATTTGGGTGTTGCATAGGGCCCCAATGTGCAGGATACATTCACTCAATGTATAGGGCAGTGCCAAGTTTAAACACAGCCATTATAAAGGGATATCCAGGGGGCAACTGTAGGCTGAGTGGCCGTCCTGGTTTTTTATGGCACTGCCTAAAAAGATGGATGACAGAGAGTGAAAAGCCTGCACTTGGATGTACACGATAGGAAGTTCATATTGCGACTTATTGTTTACAATTATATATGTTATATATAAGTATTTATATACAAGTTATGACTGGTCTCCATTTGAACGTAACATACTTTTATTTAGAAAATAGGATAACTACTTACAATAAATGCATTATGCTTTTTCATAGGATCAGCATACTGGTCCTTTTTAAGTAAGATATATAAGAATGCATTTGTGTATAGTGCGTGTATCTTTCATGATAGAGTTGCTCAGAGTGCTGATTACCAGAACATTGCAGACTGTGTGACCTGTCCACACCCAGGTATTGTGTGACAGTGATCTATTGTATGATCAGCACATTAGTCATTGTGTAACAGTTACTGACCTGACTTGGACTCTCTGTGTTTCACAACGGCAGCCCATGTGTATATGTTCACTCAATTAATTATACTGTAACTGAAAAACCTGATAATCTGACAAAACTTGCATGGAATTTTTAAAGTAGATTTTATTCAGCAATTTCCTCAAGCTTAGTATTGTCTAAGAAGGTTTGGAGGCCATAATAGGTTGTTTGTGTATATACGCTAGAGATCTACACATTATTGAGGTAACTTATAAAGCTGCAGAACTATGGCCCCGCACTTTAAATACTGGCCCCCATTTATCAACGATACAAATGAAAAATTGACTGGTATTACTATTTACCATTACTTACCCCTCTGGCGAGATCCCGCAAAGTCCTCCTTCTCGGTGAGATGCGCTGCTGTGCTATGCACATGCGCGATAGTCCGTCTGCGCATGTGCATGACACGGGGACCTGGCAATGCCTGGAAGGCATCGCTGAAGCCAGAAAAGCATTGCTGGGTCTCCATTGCTGGCAATGGGGCCCGCATCGCTCTCGCCTGGGGGCCACTGTTTTCTGATGTTGCATTTGGATATAATGGGATGGTTGCTTACAGTTCCCAAGACCAGAGGTTCCCAAACTCTGTCCTTAAGGGTCAAGGCACCGTAATGGTCCAGGTTTTAAGGATATCAATGGTTGAGCACAGATGGTTAAATCAAATTGACAGATTCTAATGAAGTTACCTGTGCCCAAGCATGGTTGTCTTTAAAACCTAGACCTTTGGGGTGTCTTCAGGACTGAGTTTGGAAACCTCTGCCCTAGACTGTAAGCTCTCACAAGCAGGGTCCTTCACTGTTGGTTCTCACCCTGCACTATCACTGTCTTCAGCACGCTCCCTATCAGTGATAGTGATCCTTTCCATTCGCCCTCCCAGGTTACTGGGTCATTGAGTGCTTCTGTTATTGTGTCACTTAAGTTGTAATATCTCCTTTTTAATTTTTTATATATATTAGTATTGGTAGTGTGTATTTCTGTCATTTTCCCTTTACGGTGCTTCAGACACTTGGGGGGTGATTCAATAGTTTTTTTTTAGCTGCTGTAATTTAATGGGCGTCCAATGTAGCAATTCAATTGTTTTTAGGCTCACATTATCGTGCTTGTCTCGCCCAATTAGACCGGGTTTAGCCATTTTACACAACCACGGACAAAAATGCCAGTGCTGGCGGCTATCACGCACAAACGGAGCAACAATTGAATTGCTCCCTCGGGCGCCCATCACTGACAGGCGCAAACAATTGCATTCGCCCATTTGGTGGTGCCATATAAATAAAAGAATAATATTTGACCCTGGCTCTGTTATTTCTCTTATAATCTGTCATTTGATTATATATTGATTATAAGGGGTGTCCATATTTGGAACATGGTAAACACTATACATATTGGCACTTTCACATAAAGGTATCTTGATTGGATGACATGTATCTTGGGGGGGGGGGGGGTGTTTGCTGTATCAGAAATACTATATTTTTCACCATGGTTCTGGCAGGCCAAAACATTTTAGAGCCACCAGTACAATACCTAAAGGGGTCCCATATTTTATAGGTAATTGGTGGCCGGTTTCTATTCAGGAATGGAGTATTATTAAACGTGGAGATACCCTTTAACCCATTTGAGATACAAGCAAATAAAACATAATGACTGAAACTTAATCTGGAATAGTTGACCTAAGACTCATAATAATCAACCTCAGGACAGTGCCAATGCTATGTCAGGGCTGAAATAAAGCTAGGAAGGACAGTACTATTTCCAGAACCGGTGCCATACTAAGTTAGAACCTCATTGTATCTATTTTGCAGATCATTTCCTTTGCTATCGATATTAATAATTTATTAGATTACAACCTCTCTAGAGATCTGCAGAACATTGTTCTTTTCCCTCTACCACTTCACAGATACATATGACATATTTCAGAGAATCTTATACTACAGTGGCACTAAAGTGGGATCCATGTGTGAAACTCCATTCTAGCAAAAAGTTTAAATGAGTTCCCCCCCTTTCCTCTTACTTGCAAACGTGAACCTCAGTCTTATCCCTCCTGCAGATTCATCTGAAGCCTACCGTCAGAGTTTTTGTATTATCTGATTTGACCCTACTGTCCCTGACTTTTTTAAGATGAACTGCACAATAAAGTCTCATTTCTGACATTATCCATAACATTTAAGCAGCATCTTATTTCACCCTAGATTCCTCTACCATGTCTCTATATCCATCTCTAGAAGATCTGAAAGTGGACAGGTCAATACAGGTAAGGCTGATCTCCTCTGTGGGAATAGCTGAGACAATTACTGGGATTATTTAACATGTATATTATCAAGGAAACTCTGAAAACGTGAGCTATTGCGGGTTCTGTAATTGAGAAATGCTAGTTTAGATAACTGTCTGAGTAGCATATTCGGATATTACCCCTATCCTCTCTAGGATAATTTGCTCTGTCTACATCCATCCATCCTCTCCACCATGTCATCAGATCGTATCTGATGAGGAGTTTGTAACAAAGCACAGTGGCGCGTAAATAAAGGATGTGGCTGATGGGAGTTCAGGAATATATGTAGCAAATTCTTCCAGATAACATAAGAGTTAGTGTCCCTTTAAATAAGGGCTTAATATCTCTACTCCAAATGTACAGTGTCAGGAGCCATTTTTTTTCTCACGTCACCAGGTGCGGTTTTCCTCTTTTATATGTACACAATGACAATGGCATTAAGTAGGAGCTTCTACAAAAGGTTGTGTGTGGTAGATAAAAGTTGAGTAACCAAAAAGCAAGTGGTCCTGTTTTGGATCATTACAGGTCTATAGTAAACCTAGGTAGGCGCTTGTACAATCATACTTTCAATGCAATTTTACTTTTGTATTGCACTTACGTTCGAAAGTCATGTTCAAAGTGGCGATTCATGCATACACACCTTTACACTCTAAACGTGCGATCCAGGAAACACGTCTGTCTAAAATATCTGCTGAAAAGACAAAAGGGGCTGCACTGCTGGAGGAGTATGGGCAGAAGCATCGGACAGAACAGTCCTCGATGCGTACACACTACACTTTTGTCAGATATTGTACCATCGAATACCATGAAAATTAAACTGCACATAAACCTACCTGATCTTTCGCTGCAACCAGTTTTCAACCAAGAAAACATGATGTACGGTGCATATACATTCTTAAGATATGACATGAATGTGTCAGGAAACAAAAGAGCGGCCCGATGATTGTAAGGGTGTGTACCCAGTTTAAGTGTCTGACATGACACAGATTATCAATTGTGCAATTCTTTCCTCAGTTTCTTTCCTTATCATTCCACGTTATTATCTGCCATGTGAAGCGTCATGTGTTATGCGGTGTTATTTTATCTCACGTGAAATAATATATCACTCTGTTGCTGAGAAAACACTTTGATGATTCATTGAATAAATGCTGTTATTCTGTGGTCAGACCAAGAGCCCTTTCACACGTGTATAAACATAGAAGTATCCTACACACAGTATGCCACAGTAGTAATGCATTTGTCAATACTACGGGTCCATTGACATATTCACTAAAGACTTGTATTTATCCCAAATTAACTGAAGGGATACTGTATGTGCATTTTTTAGACCTGACTTGACAAGTGTTGCAATTCTACTTTTATTAGTTTACAGTGTAAAAGATAGCACCTTTGATTGCATTAGAATACACTTTTGTTATAATGTGGGTATATTTAATGTTCTAATCAGTGTCTTTTACAATGTTTTCACAACACACGTTATGCAGGTGCGACAGTAGTCTGAGATGCTACTGTTAAGACACGGATATTAATATCGCCACTAATTTTGATTCACCTCTTTCAGACTCAGTCCACTCAAGTGATTGCCAAGCCAGCTGCTATTATGCCAGCGTTTCTACCAGCTGCCCCAGGTATCAGCAACATTTTTGTATTTATTTTTCTTCCAGGATGGTGTAGGTATTGAAAAATCACCGAGATAAGAGAATATTGACATCTAGAAATTTTAACAGATATTTGGTGACCACACCATACTCAGTATTAAATGAGAGCTATGGTAGGGCGACATGAGATAAGAATAAAACAAAACAATTGGAAATATTATACAGGCTCCTGCAAGACTGTAATAAAATACAAATTACGTGTATGCACTATGTTTTCTATAATATGGGTGTTTAATTTCCACCATTAGTGACAGGGGCCTCATATCAGTACACTTAAGGAACCATGCTCCTTCCACTGAATGTTTGCCATTTGTTCTATTCTAAAAGATCCAAGTACAGAGGAGGTGAATCTGTATGAAAATGATTATTAAATTCACAGAGCAAGACTATCAAAATTAAAATCAAGGGGTATATTTACTAAAGGTCTATTTCCACTCTGCAAAATGACGATCATTTTTCCAGCTTATACCCCCTTTCAGACATACAATCCGGGAAATTTCCTGCTCAGACCCGGGAATTTCTCCTTTGCAAATTCCCGGGTATTTGGTCGAGACCCCCCTTTCACACTACAGTGTCTACCCGGGAAATTCCCAGGTAGACCCCTTTCAGACAAGAGCAGGGTTTTTCCGCTTATCTGCCTCTTCTCTGCCGTCTGCTCCTCCTAGCCTATCCCCTCTCTGGCTGATGATGATGATGATGTCATCATTCAGCAGCCAAAAGCCGGCCAATCATAATGCAGTTTTTTTTTTTAAACATATATTTTAATTCGCTGGGGGTGGTGAGCAGCAGCATTGAGCGTCCTATAGGACGCTCTGCGCTGTCAGCTACATGCAAAAGCTGCTTGGTGCTGCCCGGGAGTAGTAAATTTACTAATTTACTACTCCCGGGTAGCACCATTCAGACAGAAGCAGGGTAATTTCCCGGGACTTAAGTCCCCGGGAAAAACTCTGGTCGATTGCAGGGGCGGCTACCCGGGAACGTGTTCCCGGGTAGGTACCTTTCACACAGACATGAGACCTGGCAATTTTGGCCGAGGCAGGCCAAAATTCCGGGAATCTCAGTATGTCTGAAAGGGATATTAGAGGTAGTAGTTTTGGGCCCAATTAGAAGTATAACAGGAGAACACACCATTTCCACATGTAATAAAAACTGCCCCTTCACTCTCAAGAGAAGTAAAAGTCATTTATGAGGCTCATCCAAGCAGTATTTTAGGAAAAAAAATAGAAAAGTTAAATTGAATGGACACTCCAGACTGCTCTACAGGCAATTGTGTGCCCGGAGTATCCTTCGGATCAGCAGCATTGGTACAGAATGCAGGATGCCCAGTGCCGGAATAACAACAGGGCGGCCGGGGAGGGGGTTCGCTCAGAGCCCCCCCACACATTCTTATAACCCCAGCCTGGGGACACACAGCTACAACCCCAGCGTGGGGACACTGCGTAAAATCTGTACTTGGGTTTGTGTGTGACATAGGGTTCTATTTACTACAACCTACATTTGTAATGCAGATTGTAGTGTGATATTATCGACTGAATTCGCATTGCGAATTCAGGCAATATCACAGGGATTTACTACAAATCCCTTGCAGGGACAGAGCTTGCGATAAAGCTCTGTCCCTGCGAATCCCCTCCGCACACTAGTCACGGTATATTCGCAAAAAATACTGTGACAAAGTGCCCTCGCACGCGCCGACCGGCCAGCGCTGCTAAGCCCCGCCCCCCACGATTGCGGACCCCCCCTCCCTTAATAGCACTTACCTGCAGTAATCGGGGATACGGTGATGTCTTCCATGCCTCCGGTCAGCTGATATCCCATACTACACTGGGACCCGATCACCTGATATCTGGGACCCAATGCACCATGGGAGACCAGCTGACCGGAGGGGAGTCATCACCGGAGACCCGATCACCGGTCCTTGGAGTCAGGTAAAAAAAATAAAATAAATTACTTAACAGAGATCAGCTTGCAGTCTGTTTAGACCACACAGCTGATCACTGGGACTGACTTCGGACTCTGCTCTGCCTTTTAGAGCAGAGTAGGAGCCCGGTAACCGGGGGAGACCCTGGATAACGCCACCTCCAGGTGGTGTTATTAGCACAGGGCTTTCCCCGGTATTTTTTTTACAATTTATTTTTAATAACTTTGGTTGGATCACATTTTCATTACAATTATGGGAAATGCGATCTGATAACTAAAAATAAGTGATACTTAGGGGTTGGAGTAGAATTTTACGAATTCTACTCCAATTGCCCTATAGTAACTGTAGGTGATACTAAAATAATGTGAAACGGGTGTGAAAACACCCTTTTTTACTTTATTTTAGTAAAAATAATGTTAATAAATAGAGCCCATAATGTGAAATGGGGGCACTACAGTGTATATAACACATTTGTGGTGTGGAGAGTATTTACACATTATACTTTTTAATAACATCACCAGTATATCAAATTGAAAAGTTTATTAGTAGGGCCCCCACCAACCTTATTCCGGTCCAGAGGGCGTCATTCCAGGCACCCTGCAAGCCAAATGTAGGTGCTGTGGGGTAGGGACAGTGCTGCCCCCAGTGCCTTTCTCCCTGGCACTGCTTGCACACCCCTAGTTATGGCCCTGAGTTAGCATTACACACGCAACTTAAATCTGTGTTCATGTTCTTTGCAAAACCTCATTTAGCAAAGACAACAATATATCTACAAGGCTCTCCCATGTGTAGGACCGAGATTACTACAACCAGATCTGTACAAAGCAAATTGAAATGCTATTTTGCAACTAGCACAGTTCATAAACATTTAGCTATACTTACCAAATACTATTTTTATGTAACAAACACAACATATACTGTATATTTAATTGGAATTCAAATACCTAACTGTGGCACACACACGAGTAAATATCTGCTTTGTCTAACCAGCAGCTTCAGTATATGAAAATTAGTTTTTAGCACCAGTTCACAAAACTTTGCCAGCTTGCTCAGAATATGTATTCATCATATTTGTCATCTTTTTTGACATAGGTTTGTACCCAAGTCTGTCTGAACTGGGCAATTACATGGGTTTATCTTTGACTGATGAAGAGGTACAACTTAATTTGTCGCTGGTTCCATCTGGAGGGAACGTGAGTACAAATCTCTAGTCACCTAGTTTAAAAACTAATATATTTGGCTTAACCTATCAATTCAGTTAGGAACATTACTGTGGAAAATGTTGTCACTGGTTGCTAGGTGAAGTCACTGGTTCCATGAAACAGATAGGGTTCATGCTCTTGAATATTACTCCAGTCCATGGAACGGCTGCCTGTGCATAGATAACTGGCTTGCCTTAATGGGAAACCTTTACTTCACAATTTCCCTTGAGAACGTGACTACTGGGTGATATGGTTTCTTAGGGAAAAAAAATCTGTTTTACCATAATATAATAAACAAGGCACTTACTGTTCATGTTACACTAAATGTATAACTTAGCCTTACTGCTCAGCATAAAAATAATATTTTTATCACAAATATATAGCAATTTAAATTAAAAATACACAATATATTATTCACTAGAGTAAAAAAAAAAAAGCACTGATTCATACAAACCACATCCATTTTTGCATCAACCAACTATTGGTAGGTACATTAACCTAAAAGGCCCACTCCAAACATATATATAAAAAATAATAATATACATCTATCCAGGACCTCTTTTGAATAAAGTATAAAAACTTCTAAAGCAAGGTCATTATACAGTGTGAATTGGGGAATGTCTGGGCACCAAACTACCTTTCTTAAAGCCCCTACTATAACCCATCACTATCAAATTATCTTTGTAAAATATCTTAATTCGAGATTTTGTTTTCTTCTTCTGTGTTTATAAATCTCTCTTTGCCATGCAGGATGTGGCTGTACCATATACAATCACAGGGGGGCTGGTAGCTCCAGTCACAGGCAACGATGTCGGTCTGAGACGTGCAGAAATTAAACATGGAATTCGAGAAGTGATTTTATGCAAGGACGAGACTGGAAAGATGGGATTGAGATTAAAATCTGTAGACAAGGTGAGGAGAGGAAGGAGTTGGGTTCATAAACAGAAATAGCAAGATAGATGTTGATCTGTTGATCCTGAACTATTGTAATAACAATCCATTTTCATTTTAGGGGGTGTTTGTACAGCTAGTCCAGGCAAATTCGCCAGCCTCTCTGGTTGGCCTGCGGTTTGGTGATCAGATTCTACAAATCAATGACCAGAACTGTGCTGGATGGAGCAGTGATCGGGCGCACAAGGCACTTAAGAAGGCCGGGCAGGATAGGATCAGTATGATCGTGCGAGACCGGTGAGTCACACATCACATCATCAGTAACAATTTTTGGAGATCTTCACTGTTTGGAATAAGAATTCTAGGCAGATAATGGCTTTCTGCCACAAATGTGCTGTAACTCATAGCAACAAGACTTCCCTTCATTAGTCTTAAGGTGCATACACACAACTATTTTTTGAACGATTTAACTATAACGACGTCGTTATCATTCAATCGTTGAAAAAAACGTTCAGGTTCTGAGTTATAACGAAAATCTGACAGATAATTGTTGGTTACAAAGTCGTTACGTGTGTATGCACCTTAAGTCAGTGTTTTGCAAACTCAGTTCTCATTGAACCCTAAAGCTGGCCATCCACTATACAATTTTCTGTCAGATATCTGTCCAATCTGGCTGGTTGGAATGAAAACCTGGTAATGTATGGGAGCAAATGACAATCAGCCATTTGCTCACAAACACTGGAAAATAGCCAAAAATGGTTGTTCAGACAAATTGGTTAAAACAGACAAATTTAACCAATTCGAACAATTTTTTTTGTCTTTTTTTCAGTGTTTAAAACCATATGATAGATTGTCATTTGCTGGTATAGTGGATGGCCAGTTTTACAGTACTTGTTTTCAAGGTATCCTCAGGAATAATAAGTACCACCTGTAAATCTATTTCATTAGTCAATTAACACCTGTGCTCCAGCTAGATGATCTGGAAAACATGTACACAGTTAGGGTTCCATGAGGATAGGATTTAAGAAACACTGGTCTAGGTCTAGGTTTACTGGACTGATTAATGATTAAGGGGGAAATTCAGGTAGGTGCAGGGTTTACCCCGCAGCTAATTGAACACACTGCCCGATTCAATTAGCTGTGGGAACCCCACGTGCTAAAGCCTCAGAGGATAGAATTTTCCTTGCAGCTCCTGAGGCTCTGGGTCTTTAGCATTTGGCGTTCCCAAAGCTAATTGAAATAGTCACAGTAATATGCAGACTCTGCATTAAATGCACAGGAAAACCCATAGATTCCTGCACTTTGTACAGAATTTGTGTTTGCGCAGATTAACCATGGGTTTACTGCATGGGGAAAATGCTAAATAATTCCAGAGCTCCAGGCAAGAAATCCAGAGCTTGCCTGATTGAATTCCCTCCTTATGGTGGGTACACACTGGGCGATATTACTGAGCGACTGCACGATAACGACATCGTAATCGTGCAATCACTCAGTAATCGTGCACTTTTATGTCGGAAACGACCAGCGATGCGCACTCCCACTGGTCGTTTCCGACATTGTCCATCGCCTGAACATGCAGCACAATCTGACGACCTCGTCAGGTTGCTGCATGTTGGCGAATGGGGAAGAGAGCCCGGCGCTGAACGATATCGTTAATGATATCGTTCAGCGGCTGTGCTCAATGTCATGAACGACATTGAGCACACCCTGCCGGGGACACACTACACGATATCGCTCAGGGAGCATATCGTGTAGTGTGTACGCACCTTATGACTGTTTGGTTGCTAAGTGCTACTGCACATTTAAATTACATCAGTTGACCTTTATAAAAGCTGGTTTGCATTGACAAGCTAACAGGAGTTAATAACTCATTGGTTGTTATGAGTCACAAACCTGGTTGTACTATTACCCAGATTTCATAAAGGTCTCCCAGTTACTCCTCATCTTGCATATAATAAAGGTTTTTGTGTTACTATAGGGCCTGATCAGAAAGTGTAAAGTTATATTGTTACATTCACATATATCATGAAAATATTGCCGTACTACAGCACAATTTAAAAAGAAAATTTCTGAATTTATAATTATGGCTTTATTCCACTTTATTTTTCTATATTTTCTATCAGTTAACAGACAAAATATTCCACACACAATTCAAAATGCAATAAATTAGGTTAACATTAGTGACCTTTCCTTACTGTAACAGTAGGTAATGTGTGCCTCTCAATGCATTGTGGAATTATCAATGCCCTGGCTTGCTGAGCATGCAGGGACTTGAAGCTTCACAACAGATGGAGAAAGCCGCTGGTTACCTAGGCTTGCCATACTGTTTCCTAAGCAGAGGTAAAATTGTATAATGCACCTAGTAGACAGTCTTGCACTTGCAAACACTTATGTAAAAACATTACAGGGCTTCTTATTTTTCTTTTGAGCTTTTTGTCTTGTAATGCAGTACAAAAAAAAAAGTGATTGACAAAGAATTTTCTTGATTTATAAAAGCTCAAATATTATTTTTATTTAATGTAGAAGTATCCGTTTCAGCCATGTTAGAGCGCACTTGTCCTTCAAGTGAATCTGATTGAATCAGATTGTGGCAGCAGCTGTGGGTTGAACCAATTGTCAGATGATCAAATGTATTCTCAGGAAGATGTGTTCTGTCACAAAATCACTGCCTGTGTATGTGTGACAGACACTAGAAATATGTACACTTTCCAATCTTTCTTTTCTTTGACTGTGAAAATAGCTCTGTACACACAGATTATTCAAGAGTTGCTTACTACATGCTGCCATATTTCTTAGACCGTTCATACTTAAGCTTTGGAGAGAGAAAGTATCAACCAATCAGCTCCTGTAATTTTTTTTCAAACACAGCCTGTAAACTGACAGTTAGAAGCAGATTTTTTGGTACTTTATCTCCCCCCAAGTCACTTACCTACATCAATAAGTAAACATCTGTTCATAAAAAATAATAAACAAATGAAAAAACACAAATAAAAATCCCATCTATTAAACATACTCCTTCACAGTTAGGTCCATGAGGCCTTTTTATATGAAGTTTTAATATGAACTTTTTATATTCTGAAGTAATACTACCTGAAAATGACAAACGTGAGACACAGCTACGGTTACATACAACTTGTTCCTCTATTTGTCCATATATTGTGGCTTGCAGAGAGTGACCCATTGTTCTCCACAGGCCATTCCAACGCACAGTGACTCTACAGAAAGACAGTGCAGGACACGTTGGATTTATCTTTAAAAAAGGACAGATCACATCATTAGTGAAGGACAGCTCAGCTGCCAGGAATGGCCTACTCACTAACCACTATCTGTGTGAAATCAATGGGCAAAACGTTATTGGACTCAAGGTCAGTAAAGTGATTTCATATGGTATACAAGTCAGTGAGGCTAGGTTTGTGTGTGTGCTCTCATGCAGTGTAGGGGCTATAACTGTCCAGTGAGGGGTGTATAAGTGTGTGCCTTCTTTTACAGTGTACATTCCAGTGGAGGGGAAGAGGTGAGTATATGTTATACAGTGTGTAAGTCTATTGCTAGGCTGGATTTGTGGCACTTTCATGCAGCATACAAGTCCAGCAAGAGAGGCATGTGTATTTATTTCACAGTGTACACTTCCATTGGAAGATTCCTAATGTGCAATTCTATGTGTTTCTATGATAGCTGTGTGTGTGAACTTTGTTGTAGTGAGTGACTGTTGTAAGTTAGTAGAATGTACCCTAAAGAAATCCAAGTAAGAATATTGGATGTATGTCTAGTAAATTCTACAGGTTCATACTGTGTGATGAATGTTGCAATGTGATACAGTGTGGTCTCCTCTTTTTTACAGGATAGTCAGACTGGGGATGTGTTGGCATCTTGTGGCCGTAGTGTCACAGTGACTGTGATCCCCAGCATCATCTTTGAACACATTGTTAAGAGGTGAGAATATACTCAAAACCCAATACTGATGGGGAATGATTGTAAATCAGTGGTTCTCATCTCAAAGCATACCCAACTGGGCAGGTTTTGAGGGTTGACTTTGTGGGGAAAGGTGAGAATTGATAACTGCACAATCCTTATCTATCTGGCCCGTTGGTTCCTGAGAGGGAGATTAGAGAAAGGGGTCATGGCTTATACAAGTACTAAATCAGATGATTATTGCTCCAGGTAAAGATGGTTTGTGCATTAGGGGAATGTGGTGCTTAAGACTTTACATATTATATTCTCACTGAAGTAATGCTGCATACACACGTAAAGATTTTCTGTCCAATCATCCAACTAGTTGATTGGTTGGAATGAAAATCTGGTAATGTATGGGAGTAAATGATGATCAGCAATTTGTTCCTAAATGCCAGAAAACAGATGAAAATGGTCGTTCAGACAAGTTTGTTAAATGTTTGATCTAAATAATTTGTTCAAGCAACAGTTTTTGTCCATTTTCTGGCATTTAGGAGCAAATTGCTGATCATAAATTACTCCCATACGTTACCAGATTTTCATTCCAACCAATCAACTAGTTGGCTGGTTGGACAGAAAATCTTTACGTGTGAATGCAGCTTAAGAAAGATAAGCCCTGCAAGATCGGGTATGGATAATATTGGGGTGTACAAGATCAGAGATGTTAGGGGGCATGGCATTATTATAACATGCATGAAGCTTGGATCCTGGTGTGAGCAGCTTTGTACAAATAATGGTAAAGCTAGATGGCTGCTCCCGGGGGAAGGGGGATGCTGCAATACAATATGTGACCAATGATTTACATTTCTTGCAGTATGTCCTCAGGACTCCTGAAGAACGCCATGGACCACTCTATACCAGAGGTGTAAAGTAAGCTCTCTGGGATGCTCTGATGTCAACGCCACCTGTGCCTACACTCTGCATTTTGTTTCTGTAATACAGCTCTAACATGCTGTCAGGGTGGGGTACAAGCACTTCTATAACCTTTGGCTTCTCCTGTGGGGAGAGAAGGATATCACCCCACCCATGAGTAACCTAGCCCTGCAGTGAGGTGCTCCCTTCTACTCTGCCTCTATAACTGACAGGTGCTGAAGATCATTTCTCTTTATTAATACTTGGCAGAACTGTTCTTACTTTGATAACCAGTCTCAGCGAATTGTTGGTCATGTAACTTTCTCCTCACTGTCATCTGGGAATCACAAGACTCCAACCACACAATCAGAGGGGAAATGTTACCATGATGTAGATGGGAGAGTATGTCATTTGACACTGCCTTGTGCATATAGTCTGGACATGTAAATTTATCTTCAAAATGACTGTTGTATAGTGTTATGTGTACACTTTACTAAATTTAACAAGATACCACTGTGCTGGTACTGCTGTATTAAATTCAATGTTATTTTTCCATTAAAAAAATAAAAAAAAAATAGATATATATCTATCTTACCTTTGGCTGGTTCTGATATACACCCCAAATGTGCAAGTACTTTAAAGCAGACTTTACAGAGACTAGCCCACTAACAAACCCCAGCGCCAGACAGACTACCAGTAGAATGGACATGGCTCATTATGTGGCTCAGGCCAGTTTAATACATTCAGCAGGACAGACAGCAAATGACAAGCAACATCAAAAATATATCTCTTTCTATATATATATATCTATCTATAGCATTAGAAGTGACTTCATTCCAATATCAGCTACATTTACCTGTCCACAAAAGCTAAGTGACTGAGTCAGAAGAGCAGATGCATGGACTTTATTGGCCCCAAATCTCATGAAATTGAGGGAGTCAAATAAGTGCAAAAAAACAGATTTCCCAAGTGCTTTCAATACAGTATTGTCAGCTTAGGCTTAGACCCTGTGGAGTTTGAGGCCATCCCTGACAACACCTCATAGTGAGAATTAAACACAGTGCAGTGTGAGTGACCAGCACAGACAGCAGCACTGTTGCAGGGAATGGACTAAGAGAGGTGGTAGGTCATCAGGGGGCTTATATAACAGAAGACACTGGCCCTTGGGAGCCGACGGCAGTGCTTAGCAGCGTGCACCGCGCCAGCTTCTGCACAACTATACAGCCATGAGGTAACAGCACAGTGACAAAACCCAGCATTTGTTTGTCTAAAACAAAGCTACGACACTGCAGTATTAGGAGGTTTGTGTACACAAAGGGGAGGTAGGAGCTCCGTGCACTCACTCTGGGGTAGGCAGGATCCAGCTCAGTACACACACTTCAAGGTGGGGATCATAGCTCTGGGTCACATGCAGAATGCACCTAGACACCTGGTTTACAAAGTGCATCTATACATCCCCTACAAGGTGCCTTGTATGCACACTGCAAGGTCGCATGACTGTGTGACAGCAACAAGCAGCATAGAAAGGAGAGAATTACAAACAAAATGACAAACAGCATCTTGGTTGGAGGCCAGTGTAAGGAAGGGCAAGAACCATCAAGGTGAGACCAAGTGAGACTAGGACAGGTGTAGACAAAACCAGCACATAGCATGCACCAGTCTACATATACACAGGACTCGCCAACACACAACATATATGTTTACAGACTACATTCAATGGCAATGCACTGCACCCTCACTGTCAGAGACTGATGTGTGCTGGATTACATGGCAAAATGCAATGTATACATGAGAAGTTGAAAGTGCCTGTATGTGTGCATGTTCTTCAATGGGAACATGAACACTGCAAAACATAACACAAACATACTTCTGTGCAAGTTATGAGGATCTGCTGAACTGTGACACATATGAATAATGACAACTGAACATCTTTATCTTTGTAGTCCGATCAGCAGCATCTATGGATCTGCTCTAGATACTACTAACCAAAGCAAGGAATGAGCAATCCTGATCACCGTCAGTTATCTTACACACAAACTAGTCCATGGTCTCCTATGATCAGATGCTGTCACCCAATTCCTGACATTTACCCTGTCCTTGGGTCATTAACCCTATGGTAGAGTATGTGATCATTGTCTAACACTTTTACAACCAGTGATATTAGTGCATACAATTGGCTCACCGACTGCCAACAGAGTAACAAAATCACCTCTTTTCTCTCCCTTTCATTTCACAAACAAGACCCCAGGGGCAGAGTCCTACTAAGTGCTGAGTAGTGTGTCAGAGGGCAAATAGTGTTAGGGCTGACTGTTGGAAGCACTGACTGGACGGCAGCTAATCCTACGGATTGAGTGCAGAGCAACGGAGCAGCAGCCGCGCATCAGGGAACTGATGTTATATACAGGCTGACCTTGACGCCTCTGTGCACGGCATAACCAGGCCACGGTAGGAACTACAGGTATCAGTACAGCCAAAAGGTCCACCACAAAATGCCGACTCCAGTAGCTAAGTGGTGCATCAGGATCATCTACCCCTCCAGTTTCTGCCCCGGAGACTCCATCTGTGACCAGCACCACACAACTTGGATCAAGATTGGCAGCTTCAGGATCTCTGGCCTCCTGAGCCGAAGGACTGCAAGCTGCTTGTGACTGGAGCATCTTCTCTATGATTGCATCTGGCTCAGGGGTACCAGGGGCATAGTCTGTCTGCACGCCGCAATCACTCACACAGCTAGCCTGAACAGCAGCTTCTGCACACAATGGTGGGGGTTGTACAGCAAGACACAAGGGACCTTCCCCAAGGCAAAACTCTGTACCAGAAGATACAGCACTGCTATCATCAGGAGCAGCGTACCCGCTATCCCCAGTGTCCTGAGAGTGGTGATCTCCAGCAGGAGCCTCACTCAGTTTGGTGTAGGTTGAGCTACGTGTAAGGGAGCGCGCTGGCGATTCCCCAGCAGAGCCTCCTTCTGCACCATGTGCTGCTCCATCATGTGCAAGCTCCATGTTTTGCAACAGGGTTTCCAACTTGCGGTTCTGCAGAGTGAAGTCAGTGAAGTATTTCTGGACTCCCGTGTCACCCTCTCCCAGTCGCCCACGCACACTTTCCATAACTTCACGAAGCTGCTGGATCTCTCTTTGTGCAGCTTTCAATGCCAACTGTGCCTCTACACGATGACACTCCTCCTCTATCCAATCTTCCTGCATCCGGCTCAGTTGGGACTTCAGCTCGTCAACCTCCAAGTCTCTAAAGTATAATGGAAGAAAAGTAGGAGGATTAAAAGAAAAACAAAAAAGCATATGAGGTGAAAGAGTGAGTGAGAGCATGATGACAAAAAGTTGAATGGGCGGAGACAGGAGGAAGACAGACAAAGTCTGAAAAACAAGCGAGTTGAAAATAGGAGCTCAAAACTACACACTGGGTAAAAAAAGTCTATGAGCAGCATAAGGCTTAACAAATGCTCAGAAAACTGACATTTAAAGAGTTCATGAGAAGACTACCATTTTGCAGGTGACACCAAGGAGGCTGCCATTTTGTGGGATGAACCAATATACATGACAATGCAGTCTATTCACATTTAACCAGTTACATCACTGAAGCATGAGGCACTGTGTTCAAGTCACAAAATGGCCACTTCAACTGTGTGTAGGAGACCTTAAAGTACACTAAAACATTTTAGCACAGGGCTTTTTTTTCTTCCATAATAAAAATAAAGTAATAAAATACAATATACACACATACATGGCTTCTTAGTGAAGAAAAAATAAATAAGAGTAGTGGCTGTCTGGAACAAACTACCTGCGAACATGGTCAATCTAAACAATATAGGAATTCAAGTTTTATAAGTCTATCATTGAATTGTAATCCCAATTACAATATATCAGTATTTACACATACAGATGTGTCATTGTACATCTTTGCTGCAGTCGCACCAAATATCGCCTCTTGGCGCGCCAGGTCCTGCGAGACTCTGCTAGTGTCGGGCATTTTTTTAAATGTATTTGCCGAAAATGCAGCTAAGTCGCACACAGATATACAAGTGTCACACATCAAATTAATCAGCACAGTCCTGGCACGTCTTAGACACTTCATATTACGACTTGGATACATTTCGGCAATAAAAAAAAAAGAAAAAAAAGAAAAAAAAAAAAAGAACGCCTGATGCTAGCACAGGACCTGGCGGCTCGCTCACGCCAAGCATGTTGAGCTATGTGGCGTATTGAGGATAGATGTAGGAGGACACATCTGTACTCATCATTTGACAAGAGATAGAGTAGGGGACAGGAATAGTAGAGAGACGTATGGTGGAAGAGGGGACAGGATGGACAGAGATGAGAGAGAGGGAGACGTAGGGAACAGATGAGTGACAGAGGGGGGGGGGGGGGGAACTAACTGAGCAAGGTGTGTGATTACAACTTGGTGATGTAACAGCAACTTAAATGACTACAGCCTTAGCTTTATAACCTGTATCAGATCCAGTTAGGAAACCGTTCAAAAGTGTGAAGAGGTGGCAAACTATTTTAAAAACGCACTGCAGTGGAATACTGGTTAACACTGAACAAAGTATTTAATCTTCATGGTTCATATCTAAATGTTTACTTTTTAGGGGTTCAGAATGGATTCTAAATGGGTCCTTTAGAATGAGAAAGATGGAAAGGCTGGATGGGCCAATTGGTTTATAAAGTCTGTAACACTTTATGATTCAGAATCATTAAATCCTGATGCAATTTAAGATTTAATACTGGTAATTGCCCTCAAGGCTGCGGCTGACCTCACCTCTCTTGTAAAGCGTCCTGCATATCCTTAAGCCTGGCGTGCAGGTGTCGAATGCAGACTTCTTTCTGCTGCAGGGGGGTGAGGTACTGTTCTGGGGTGGGTGGCTTAATCCCATGGTTTTCACTGCACAGACTATATTTGTTTGAGCGCCTGTGAAGAGAGAAACATACACATTTCAGCGAATGTATACAATAGAGAATGAATGTACACAGTGTACAAAAAAAAAAAAAAGTGTAAGACGACATGTTAGTGAGTCAGGCCAAATCATGATGAAGATTCTCAAAAATCTAAGTTCACTAGCTACTTTATATTATATGGAACTTCATGGTGGTATTTTGAGTCAAGTGCGAGGGAGCGCTTCACTAACCCCAAGTATTGTTGCCCAACCACCAAAACGCCCGACATTCATTTCCTCAGAATACGAAACTATAAACCAAAATGTAACCTTATATCGCCCAGTCCCCTTTACAGCACATGCGGAACAATCTTCCTTGTTGACCTGCTGTAGAAAACATGTTTATTTAGAAATTATGAGAACAAGACATAGGCTTCCCATCATTTCACCTCCTCTGTTTAAACCTTACCATTAAATGAATCTGCAATCATCTCTAGTTACGTCACCTTGTTTACGTCGACCTAGCAGCACCGAAATCTACCTCTCCAGAGAATCAACTTGACCAGGTAAAATAAAGTCATCCCAGAAGTAAAGCTTTCATTTTTATACTCTAGTATCAATTCTTAGATATTTTGCAAATCTATGAACTTGAAGCAGACATTTACAGCTCACAAGATCAATGACAACCAAAGTGTCTGTCAAACACAATAAGAAAAAATATCTAAAGAGGTACTCTAATCAGACAAATCACTTAGGAATTCAAACTTAGGGACTGATTCAGAGATGTACGCTAATGCAGCTGTGAGTTTGTACACAGTGGTTGTGCAAAACCATGCAAATATCGCAGCTAATGGGATTTGTATCGAAATGCCCACCGTCGGATTTGCAAATACAAGCACGTACAAAGAGGCAGTGCCAGTCGCAGATCAGTAGATAATCAGCCTCCTGAGTATCCCTATAGTTGCGCAAAATGGCCGTGGGAACTGGACGCCAGAGCCATTTTTTTACTACGTACGAGATTGCAGTCGCAGTGCCCCTCAGCCACATATAAACTTGACTCAGGGCCACAGTCCTCATTTCACTTCATTAGGGATTGTTTAAAATTGTTAATTATAAGAAACTTGCACCAACATATACGAGAACGTATTAAACAAGTAACAATGATTTTCAATAAAGATAGTAGGGGGAGGGTGAATGGATGATGGGTTGAAAGGGCAAAGTGGGTAGGCACATAGACAACATCTACAAAATATATACTAGAAATAAAAATGGTACTATTTTAACATATCTAATGTTAACCAGATATATAGGAAGATCACAAAATGTAGAAATATAATATATATCAGGCACCTTGTACAGTCTTATGCACGATGGACCCAGATTAGGCCACAAGTATACTTAATAAAAGGCTAAATAGTAAGGAGGGAAGTTATGGCTTTCTTTGAAGTAACAGAGGTCCAAACGGCGTAAAGTTTGGGGTGCGCTGCATGTACAGAGTATGTAATGCCTTTTATGCTTCCGATATGCCAGGCAATTCCTTTTAAACTCTTAAGATGCCCATCCACTAGACGATTAAGTTGAGCGATTGAACGATAACGATTGTTCGCAAATAGTTTGCAAAAATGTCTAAAACGACCAGCGATGCGTGCGCCCGCTGGTCGTTTAGACATCTATCATCGTGCAAACATGCTGGACTACCTGACGATATCGTCAGGTTGAGCATGTTTGCAGATGGTTGATGAGCCTGCACTGAACGACTGCTCGTTCAGTGCAGGCTCATCACAGACTAACAAACGACTGCACGATTACAATGTCTGCAAGTTGACGGGCACCTTTAGGGGTAAATTTACTAAAGTCAGATTTTAGAAGTGGAGATGTTGCCCATAGCAACCAGATTCTAGCTATTATCTTCTAGAATGTGCTAGTTAGATGTGGAGTAGAATCTGATTGTTTCTATGGGCAGGAGAGAAAGATGATCCATGAGTCCTTTAGAACTGTTAATCATTCAAACAAAAAAGAAAAGTGGGTGTATTGGTTGCACGCTGTCACTTTAAAACATAACTAATTACATTAGCAGTAACATTATTAAAACAAAGATTTGGAGTGAGAAAGGAGGATATAATGTGATTAAAAGAAAGGGTTGTATGTTATGTCACCTGTCAGACAAAGTACATCAAGCACAGGATAAATCATTAATCTTCTACCGAATTATCATTTCATTATCTGTTTATTACACAAACTTTTAGGAAGATATGAATAGAAATGAAAAACTCCTATCAATAGTGATCAAGTTATAGATCTATGCAGTGCTTAAAGTGATCCTAGAGTCGTGGTGGAAGTCAACCCCCTTCCCCCCTGTCCTCGTCGCTTTCCTAATAAAAGGGACAGCACGCTGTAGGAGTGTACCACCAAAGGGGTGTGGTCTCAAAAGAAAGCGGCAGTGTAACACAATAGTATCCCCAATTCAAATTACGCCACACAGTAGCACAATCTTATTCACACTAAACTGCACATAGTGCCCCTGATTCACATTACACCACATGATATTGCCCCTTATTCATGTTATGACACACAGTAGTGCCCCTTTTACACAATGCCCACAGCAGTAGTACCCCTCCATGAGGTTATCTGCCCTTATACTACTGTCCAAAGGTAAGGACCCCCTGTGTGTTGAGAACTGGCACAGATAAAACTAATTTTTAGAAAAATCTTCCTAACAGACTAATTTAATTTTCTGAACAGCTGCTTTCCGCTTTTCAGCACTGCACAGTGAAGGGCCACAGTACCTTTAGTGCAGTCCTTGGTGTTCGGGAGGCCATTGAGCGGTGCCGTGCTGAAAAGTACTTGCTCGCACTGGACCAGTCTAAGGCATTTGACAGAGTCAACCACAAGTACCTATGGGCCGTGCTGGAAAGGTATGACTTTCCAGAAAGGGTGGTGAATTGGCTGAAAGTATACAGTACGGCCGAAAACTTCCCGCTTGGTTGGGAGGGCCCTACCTTCACCTTCAGTCTGGAGTCTGTCAGGGGTGTCCTCTGAGCCCTCTCCTATATGTGTTTGCAATTGACCACTTCATAAAGGTGGATAGGGAGGGGCACTGGGGGGGGGGTTGTGTGCAGCTGACGTCACGGTGGTTCTGTCCACAGTGGGGGGCAGAGAGGAAAAGGAAAAGTATCTGCACACTGTCATTTATGGCACTATGTAGTCACACACTAGGCCCCATATATATTCTACTCTATAATATTTAGTCACGGAGGTGCAACCCTAATTCACAAAGTTAGACTGTAATGTGTAGAAAAAGAGCAAGGGGTTGAATTTTATGGCCACACAGAGAACATAGGTTGTAATAATACTTAGCTTTTATACTTTTTTGAAACTCAACCTTGGGAGCCTGTTTTTAGAGGCTCCCCCATGATGGGTAGAGAATTTCGGAGAATGGGTATTACCCGTCCTCAAAGATTGGATGGAGGGAGGTCAAGCTAAGACGCTTCGAGTTCGGCGAGGATACCTCCCGATCTACGCGATCCTGTGCCTGAAAGTGATGAGATGGTGAGGACTGGAGGTGGGTGAGGTTAGAAATTCAACCAGAAGGGAGTTGGGGTTGAGCATTCTGTGGGCCTACTTCCATGTTCCGCTGTCCCTGAAAGACTGCCCAGGTGAGACTTGTTCAGAGGTGTTGACTCTGATTAAACCTCAGGGGGATCCTCTGAGAGTTAGAGACATTGCCTGGCTCTCCTTTCATGGAAGACTATGTGAGAGGGAATCTCATGTGTAGAAGTGCCGAAGATCGTGGCTGCCCACGGGAGGAATGTCAAGGGGAGGAGGAGACCATGGACCACTTTTCCAGTGAGTGTCCCTTTAACGTAAAGGTTTACAAAAGAGTTTCAAAAGCCTTGCATATCCCCCTTGTCTTTCAGGGCTGAGTTGCCCTGAATGGGCTTATGGGGCATTCAAGGGATATGCAAGGTTTGATTTATGCCCCATTTTTTATAGTTAGTTTGGCAGTCCGGTTCTGCACGTGGAATGCACGGTGTCAAATTGGCATTAAGGGCAAAGTCCTCCTCTGTGAGGCGGTGGTGGGGGGAGTTCTACACTGAAATGGATTATGTATATTGACAAGGAAAGGATGGACGCTGTCAGTTGGTCCCGGGTGTGGTGCCATCGGAGGCCCCCTTGATTGGGTAGCGGAAATTCTATTTCTTGTCAATCCTGTCACTTTGTTTTTTGGTTTTTTTAAGTAAATTGTAGAGGAATGCCTTGCATACATCTGGATAGCTGTACTTAATTTTCTGCTGCTTAAAGGGCTAGGTTAGGAGTGTGAGGGGGTAGGGTGTGTGGAGGTGTAGTGTTGGTCCTTTGGGGATTGACAAGTTATAAGTTATGATGGGGAGAGTAAGTTTAAAGGGACGTGTGGTTATCTGCAAGTAACTTATTTGTGCAACAATTGACAATGTGTATATGTACTTTTTGTATTATAGGATTTTAAATATTTTAATGTCGTTGTTGCAATCTTCCGTTTTAAATAAACAAAGCCCATAGTGCCCACTGCGGGAGCCGGAAGACGGAGCTCAGGAGTGAACTTCAGCCTCCGGCTGCCGCTGTAGGGTAGGAGCCAGATGCCCGCTGATGACAAAATCTCAACGGGTGCCCGGCAACTCCCTACATTGCAGGGATGACTGGCCAGGTAAGGTGGGCTGGAGGAGGCAGAACTGGTTCTGCCTCCAAATAAAACTGACGGAACGCAGTTCCACCCTGTTACGGCCCACTTTAACGCATGGATCTATGACCTATAGAGAACCAGAAATAGGGAACAGATAATGAAAGTAGTCTTATTTCTCATACAAAGAAATATATGTCTTTAAATGATTACATATGCCTGCTATAGTTGCTACCTTAAAAGTTTTGATTGCAACATTAAACTTTATTGCAGCATTTTGTAACAGGTTAATGGATTTCTTCGGTGACTCACACACATATATACTATGTTTCATGTAAAGCACAAAGCATGAATTTTGTTTATAAATATATTGGAGATTCTCGGGTCTATGTATTAATAATTGCAGAACTGCCGTGATTATTAAATATCTGTTTCAAGAGCGGATATTTAAATTTTTAATAAAGATATATCCTCGCTAAGAGAAACTTTTGTGAAAGTCTTCCCCGTGGAAAGCTGTCACTGCGCCTGCGCACAGTGTCAGTTTCCGACGCCTTATGGAGGCTGTGGGAGAGAGATTGGGCTTAAAGCAGTTTACACCATCTGAAGATGTTCGGTACATAGGTGTCAGATCGTAGTTCCCATTGATAATTTCTGTGAAATCTCCTACATTGTGCTACCTGTATTGGTACAAAGCAACACCATAAAATTATGCAGAAACTGCAGTTTCTACATAATTTTATGAAAAAAAGCTTGATAAATGAGCTAGTGTCATTATCAGAGCCTTAGTTTGGGTACAGCCATTTTGGATGTATTCACGTTTATATGTGGGACCTGTGGAGATATGATATATTGTTTGTGAAGTAAAGATATACCCTTATGAGTTTGGTGTACACCACTATTGTGTAAGCAGAGTACATCATTTGACAGTTTCCTTATAGAGTTCTAGATAGCAATCCCATCACTAAAAATTATAATCTAGAGGTGCTACCACCCTTATGTTGAATATATCACACAAGAGTTCTTCTCCTTTACCCCCTTTATAGCTAAACTTCCAACATCGGACATCATCTGTGAATCTGTTTTGCGAGCTACGGAGAAACAACTCCAGTGATATTGTCAGACTGGGGTCTACAGATGAATACCTAAAAAGATACCTTTATAGGTGGAACACATTCAGCAAGTGCAAGTATAGTATGTTACATTTATACCTATCTACCTGTATATAATAAGTAACAAGGCCGGTGATTATTCAGTCCCATACCAGACTACTATTTGTGAGGATATATTACCATCACTGAAAACACGTTTTTTATCTTCCCATTTTTTCATCCGGAAAACTCAGTGTGAGGACTTATTTCGGAAGAAAATAACTTACCACTGCTCTACATCCTACGTCAAAGGGATTACATCCTAAAAGATTCAAGAGAGGACATTGTTTCTCTTATTATCAGAGCCTTGACTGAGTGCTGATATGATATATGACGTGCCGTCTCTCGTTACCAGAACAGTGCAATGTTGTTGTACTACTGTCACTGCACTAACGCTGCCCCCACACACAGCGATATTTTACCCGATATGGCCGATTCCGACACATCAGAACGACAGATCGTGTAAAATATGGCCAAATCCTAAGTAAATCGTGAGTCCCCACTCACTATCACGATGCGTGTTTCCGCTGGTCGCACATCGCGTAGTCAGATCTGCTGTGCAGTAGGGCAGATCTGACAATCTAGGACCCGATGCACTGTGAAAGTCTGGATGCAGGAGAGATCGTATGAAGATTGGACACCAAATTGTGTGGAGATCGTGTGCTGAGCTGCCGGGAAATCGTACACATCGGCTGATCGTGTGCAGATCGCTATGTGTGTGGGCACTGGTATGAAGCACTTGTACCTGGTACTAAGGTAGTGCAATAGAGTAGTAGATCATAATATTGCTCAAATACCCTATCTGCCGGCGCTAGTGTTCAGCGCTATTCTGGGTCTGTATGCAGCAGCTTCTCATCACTAAGACAATGCACCAAATAAATATATCTTATAAGAAGTAAAAATTATTTTGTCTTGTACGACTCATCTGTCTCTAGTAAAGAATTGATTAGAAGCAATGCGGCGATCAAATGTGCAGGAGTGTGACCCTGTAGCCACAGTTCTGCCAGCAGCGTGGATTGGGGGTAATGAACATTTTAGAAAGTTTAGTATAATACAGCTTATACTCATCTATTTCCTTAAATCTGGATACATTGAGCTGGGTCATAACAGGGTCTCACCTGTGTCCCTGGTATCAGGATCACTCTACTACTCCCTTTCTTCTTTAGCAGTTTTGAGGAGTTGGTAAATATTAATAGAGGATGCTCTACACCACCCACTTATGAATATTTACCCATGAAGACAAGTCTAATGTTTAGTGCTATCATGACCCTATTTTTACACAAATGTGTCAATTTACATGAGACGTGTATGGCGTAGCATGTTAATGTAGAAGCATCTGGAGGGTGGTGAAAATGGGTTCCTGATGGGAGGTTCCAGTGGTGGAACTAGCAAGTGTTAGGACAAAGAGCAAAAATCATGCCCCCCCCCCCCCATCTTAGAAGATAAACACACTTTTCAGAAATAGTTCAAATCTAATCCCCTCAGATCTTATTACAATAAAATAAAAAAAATCTGGAGGTCTTGACCATCGCGACCATCATGGATGCTCGCATAAGCTGTGGGTGGTAACCCACAGCTATGCGAGCGTCCAGGAGGACTCACCAAAAAAAAAAAAACCGCCCTGATTCAGAGCGGGCGCTCGTTCAGAGCGTCCGGCTCTGAATCAGGCCCAGAGTGCAGATGCCTGAACACTCAGGGTGGCCAGGAGGAGACCCCAGTCTAAACCAGCCTGGAGAAAAGCAAACACTCGTGAGACCCTAAAAACTTCAGGATCATATTTTCTATGACTACACCTTTGAAAATATGAGTGCCAAATTCTGTAATAGATACGGGCAGAGGAAGGCTTCCGTGCCCTAAGCATCGTCTGAATTATAGAAGTAGTAAAATCCTAGTCTCTGAAGATGGAAGATTCAAAAGCCACGCCGTCAAAGACAGACGGGGAAGGTCCAGATGCAGGCAGGTACCCTATGTTAACATGTCTGGCCTTAGAGGAAGAAACCATAGAGTGTCTATAGAGGGACTTTGAAGGTCGGTGAACCAATGTGCCAAGCAGGGGCTATCAGTATTACTGTGCCACCCTCCTGCTTGAATTTCCTGATGACCCTTGGGAGGAGGGAGATCAGAGGAAGATCGGAGAAAAGAGATACGCTAGCTTGAAGTCCCACTTCACTGCTAGAGCGTCCACAAAATCGGCTGAGCGATCGCTGGTTCTGGACCCATACCCGAGGACCTTGTAGTTGTGGCCGGAGGCCATGAGGTCTACCTCTGGTAGTCCCCATTTGTCCACTAGGATCTGAAAGATATCCGGATGAAGAGCCCATTCCCCGGCGTGTATCCTGACGACTTAGGAAGTCCGCTTCCCAGTTGAGGACTCCTGGTATGAATACGGCAGAGATTGCTGGAAGATGACATTCTGCCCAGACCAGAATGTTTGTCACTTCCGTCATGCCTGCCAGACTTGAGTGCCTCCCTGACGTTTGATAGGCTACTGCGGTCGCGTTGTAGGACTGTATCTGGACAGGCCTGCCCTTCAGTATATCCTGTGCCTGAACGAGTGCCCTGAATACTGCACGAAGTTCCAGGATGTTTATGGATAGGGGACCTTCCTTGGTCGTCCATCTTCCCTGAAAAGTGTGACGACACGTCACTGCGCTCTATCTGCGGAGGTTGGCATCCGTGGTGAGGAGCACTCAATCTGGAATCCAGAAGGGGCGACCCCTTTTCAGACAAAACGTCTGCAGCCACCATGAGAGGGAAAGCCGAACCTCTGGAGAAATACAGATTGTCTTTGACTTTAAGAACGGATACTCCCCGCTTCGCCGGGAGAGGATCAGCTGTTGCAGTGGTCTGGAGTGGAACCGAGCATATTCCACTATGTCGAAGGTGGACACCATGGACCCCAAAACCTGCCTCGCCGAGTGGATAGACCCCGTCTGATTGCAGAGAAATCTGCAAACCTGCAATTGAAGGGCCACAATCTTGTCTCCTGGCAGAAATATCCTTTGTGACAGAGAATCCAGGAGTGCACATAAATTCACCATCTGCTGTACTGGTGAAAGCAATGACTTTTTCCAATTTATGATCCAGCCGTGTCTGTGTAGGCAGGCAATTGTCAGTCTGAGATTATGTTGTAATATATCTGGAGACTCTGCCAATATCAGGAGGTCGTCCAAGTATGGCAGTATTCTGACTTCCTCAAGCCTGAGGAAGGCAGTCATCACTGCCATTATTTTGGTAAAAACCTGTGGAGCTGTTGATAAACCAAAAGGCAGCGCTTGAAATTGGAAATGTTGCTGTAGAACCGCAAACCGCAGAAACCTTTGGTGGGAAGGCATAATTGGCACATGCAGATATGCATCTTGAATGTCCAAGGACACCATAAATTTCCCTGGTTCCATTGCCAGAACAATAGACCAAAAGGTTTCCATATGGAACTTGGGCACCCGGATAATTCTGTTGAGGCCTTTCAGATTCAGAATAGGCATGTGGGACCCATTGGGTTTTTGGATCAAAAATAGATTGGAATAACAACCCTTTCTTTGTTGATCCAACAGAACTGGGATTATCACCCCTGAACCCAGCAGGGAATGAATAGCCTTCTGGAGGGCTAAGACCTTGGCAGACTCCGAGGGAGGAGTTGTGCAAAAAACACTTTGCGGGGGACTCTTCCAGAAAGTAAGGGCGTACCCTCGAGAGACCACTTCTCGGACCCAGGCGTCTGTTGTTGTCTGATGCAAGGTACCCGAAAACTGAAGTACTCGGCCTCCCACCCTGGGATTCCTCAGGGGGAAGCCCGCCCCATCAGGCCGAGGGTTTGTCATCTGACTTGGAAGCCGGATCTCCGATTAGCAGCTGATGCCTTAGAAGCCAGAATACCGGCGTCTAATGCCACCTCTCCAAAATAGGAGGCTACCTCCTTGATATAGGAGATAATAGTCAACTGCTCCCTGGAAGCCTCTGGAACAGTATTTTCCAATGCCCCTGACCATTCCTCAATGGTCAGACACCCAAGCCGTGGCCATGGCCAGACAGGATAAAGCTCCTCACAGGGGAAAAACCGCCGTGAGACAGGCTTCAAGTCTTCTATCTGTAGGATCCTTAAGGGAGGATGCAGATGGTATAGGCGATGTGGCAGTCTTAACCAGATGTGCCACATGAGCATCCACAGTGGGCGGAACTTCACATTTAACACATTCGCCAGGTGGGAGGGGGTATAAAGCTGTAAATTTCTTTCTCTATCAGGAGAACTCCATGCTTACCCCATAAATTCAGGGAGTTGCTCATATTTGGGAAACTCAGCCTTAACGACCTTCTGGCACTTGAACACCGGAGCCTTCCTAGGTTCTGGTTCATGACTATCTATGTTTCAGACAGTTTTGACCGCCCTAATTAAGGAGGGAACATCCATTGCTGCCAGATGGTCCTCCTCTCCTGAGAGACACTCCTGAGAGGAGCCCTGTACCTTTTTAAAATCATCTGAACATGCATCAGAATCTACAGGCTGGATGGACTGATAGGAAGAAGCCAACCGCCTTCTGGTTTTAGGTACTACTGGCCTGCCTGCTTGCAGCATTTGCTGACAAGCAGCAGGGGACGGAGCCATACTCTGGCTTGAGTGGGCATAAACATCCATCCAGGACGGATGCATAGGAAGCATAAACATAGCAGGTTGTAGCTGCTGAGAGTACCCCATAGTAGGGGTAGCAGTGGGTGTTGATAAATGTTTCACAACCTGCGCCATAATCTGAGAAAAGGGAGCCCAAGGGGGTTCCTGCCCAGAAGCTGGTAAGCTGGAATTATGTGGTGGCTCCTTATAACAGCGAGCACACAATCCATACTGTATGAAATGCTGAGGCGACAAGCCCACCTGACAGGCCATACATGAAACCAGCACAGGGGCTTTAACCTCCTGTTACTCCTTATCTTTAGACATAACAATACAATGTTATGAAAAATACAATGGTGACAGTGTTCACCCCAAAACAACCCACACATCTGTAGCAGAGGGTTATGAGTTGAAATAGCAGTGAGTTATAACTGACAGCTATTCAGTAATAAAAAAAAGGCAGTATAACACAAAGCAGGACTTACATAAGTCACATACAATGCAAAGAGAGATATATATATATATATATATATATATATATATATATATATATATATATATATATATATACTAGGGATGTGCAGGCTCGGATAGGTTCGAGTTTGCACGTGGAGTTCGGATTTTTCCCTCCAAAAAAACGGAACTCAGAACGAGGCAAAACGTCATCTTACATGGACGAACATCATCATTCCTGGTCTTTTGTCCAGGAATGATGATGTTCGTCCATGTAAGATGACGTTTTGCCTCGTTCTGAGTTCCGTTTTTTTGGAGGGAAAAATCCGAACTCCACGTGCAAACTCGAACCTATCCGAGCCTGCACATCCCTAATATATACACATATATATATATACACACACACACACACATTTACAATGGACTCTTAGTCAACTACGAAAAGCACAAAAGCTTAGCAGGATATCGAGCTCTGTATAACCTGGCCACCAAAGGAGATGTATACAAAGAGACTAACCAAACCTCCTGAGATTCACAGCTTCAGTAGAGCATCTGAAAGTGGTCTCTGGGCGGATCATATAGGGAGGAAGGAAGAGCAACCCAGATGCGGGAAACCTCATCTCTGGACCAGCATCTGGGCTGGGGTAGGGGTTGCCGGGGACAGCCTACCTCCCCTAGGCTGCATCAATCCACCGGGCGCACTGGCTTCTTAAATGGCCACCGCCACGGTCCTCGGCACCAGAATTAACTGCCTCGGTGGTCTAGTGAGAGAAGCAGTTGTCCCTGGTTCCCCACAAAAGTGGCCTCCAGCAGTCTCCACTGCCGGGGGTAAGGACCGCCACGTGGTTCCCCGCAAGCGGGGAACCACCTTTCCTGCATCCCCGCGACTCCAGCTGCAGTCCAGGGCCCAGCGTCTATTCAAACTCCGCTGGCACCTGCCAAAATCACCAGTTCCCTCACTGATGTTGTGGCGTCGGCGGGGGTAGATGAAGCAGCAGCACGGGCGTCCATCTGGACGCCTAGTGCTGCTTACTCATAATAAATAAATAATAAGCAGTCCCCTGTTACAAGGTGCACTGATCCTGCGCACCAAACAAAAAACTAAGTGCCTGTAGTCATGGGCCGGGTATATATGGAGGAGGACCCAGTGCATCCTGGGAGCTAAAGCTTTTAACTGTTTGGTACCTGGATCACTCCAACCACATACCCCACCCCAACCAGGTAATTCCTGTGGACCCTACGGAACCCGAAGAAGAAACACAGAATAATACTTAGACTCCCTGATCCAGTTCCAGCTCTACAGCAGCAAACCCTGCGCTTTCATATACCCCGCTGCCATTATAAATGCACCATTATCGGGTGGGCCTGGGTGCCGTCTCTGCTGATCTCCACCAAACTAAAAACAGTGTGATAACCTCAAGCCTATGGTGTATCTGCTTAAACAACCACATGCTTATAACCTATGCCTGCTTCCCTCTTCCACTCTGCTGGTGCGACCCCCTCCCATCCCAAAGTACCCTCCAACCAAGTCACCAAGCAGTATTTTATCAAACTCATTGCGGGATTTTCTGATAGAACATATGGTGTGGTCTAATGGCATGTGGAGAGGTCGGAGAGGCATTTAATTGAAATGTGGGGTGGTGTGATGGGCATTGACTGAGCATGTGACGTAGTCTCAAGGTCATTGAATTGTGAGGTGGTCTGATGGCATGTGTGGAGGCGAGGCATTGAAGAGGTAGCTTTGATGGTCATATGGCATATGGAGAGGTCTGAGGGTCATAAAAAAAGCATGTGGGGAGGTCTAAAGGGCACTGAACATGGCATGTGGGGGATTGAATGACCAACAGTTTTAATATTATTGTTAAGACTATGCTACAGTTTAGTGCAACAATTTCATAATACACCATAGTGAGGTAGTGACTTGTTGCGTTCCAACATTTTTTCCCTTGTAAATTAAAATGTGTCCTCATTAATCAGCACCCTGCTCAAAAAAATCCTGGAGTAAACACTATTTTCCACCACCTCGGAGTGACTGACCACTGTAACAGGCAAGCAAGCTACATCCCACAGAACTTCTGTAAATTATATTTAACATGTATTTTAGCCCCCTTCCTATGTAGGGATTTCATTGTGTATCAGGTGTTTGAGGTCAGTAGTCCAGTATAGTGATCAGTCTGTCCCAGGTGTGAAGTCAGCATGAGCTCTGTACATAGATTCAGGTGTGTGACCTGTGTATAGTGATCATTGTGTGTTATTGTAGCATTTATAACTTCAATAAGCTAGGAGCATTTTATTATAATGGTGATAACACTCAGCAGGATTTTTTTCTTTTTGGCTTGTCATGTTGAACATCTGGCACCCGAAGATAAAAATGTTGCCTACCACTGATCTAGATTATTGGGTTTACCTGAATGAAGGACTGCTGTCGCTTCCTTTATAGGAGCCAGAAGTGCTGCTGCTGACTGAAGAAGTGCCATATGGTTCTCTCATTGAGACTGGAGGAGAGGTTCGCCTGGATGAAAGGGAAACAGGGCACGAAAAAAAAAAAAAAAAAAAAGTCAAAATCAAAACAAACAAACAAAAACAAAAAAGCCAGAGATGGATGAACATATAGAGAGAAGGGAATTACCTTCGTGAGCCAATAGAAGACCTTCTGCCTCCAGGCACAGACATAGGTGCACTACAGCAGGGGGGCACAAGAGGGCGGCACAGAGCACCTGTTACAGTGATGAAATTTATTTAGCACATGGGGCAGTGGAAACAATAGGTCTGTCC
The DNA here is from genome assembly GCA_031769625.1 of Taudactylus pleione. Classification (NCBI taxonomy): domain Eukaryota; kingdom Metazoa; phylum Chordata; class Amphibia; order Anura; family Myobatrachidae; genus Taudactylus; species Taudactylus pleione. The sequence goes on from JAUIMM010000068.1 coordinate 3,804,585, forward strand.
TTTATGTTATAATTGACTGTATCAATGATTTTAACACACACTGTAAAGTTTTTGATCAGAAGAGTAGCAGAAACAGTAAGTGTGGATGCCGCATGCATTTCTCTTAGTTACAACGTAAACTCAAAAGGACTCTCATTCATACATTATAGGGACTATTAACCCTAAGCTAAGAATAAGGAAACAAATGAGCTAAACATTATGATGGAAGTGTCATAAGAAGGACTGCAAGGTTAATCAGCTGTTTAGTAAATGCTCGAGAATGGATACTTCCTCCGCAACGCTCCATTCATAAAACGCTCAGTAATCTCAGGCTAAACCTTCTGATCAGACAGTGCAGCAGCATCATTACTACAGACTTATAAAATACTACTATATATACTTATTACTAAATTACAGGATAAGCTACATTAAGTGACAAGAGAAAACACATTTTAGTAACGGATAATTCCTTGCAGCCATTACAATGTGTATCTTACCTTCTTGGTTAGGTAGTGATAGGCTAGATAAAAACGTTCTAGAGCATATATAATGTAGCGCCTCCTATTCACTTGTACCTTTGAGTAACTCCAAAGCGGTTTCTGAAAATTATATAATCTCAAACAAAAACATGGGTGGGAAATCTGGGCTGTTGTGGAATATTTCAAGGAAAAAAGTAATCTGTATATATAAAATGTATATAGGTCTTCCACGGCAGGATATACACAAGTAATATAGCAAGGAGGGCTAAAAGAAAACAAGCCACATGTTGCATAATAAAATAAGAGTTATGGTATGACATACCTTTAACTCTTTTTCTTCAAGGTCCATGGGGTCCACAGCCATTACGTTGGGGTATGAATCCTGGTCACCAAACAGTTAATACAAATAAGCTCTCTGCTCCCAGGATGCACCGGGTCCCTCCTCATATACCCAACCCCCTGCCTAAGGTAGCCAGTTCGTTACCAAGCGCAAGCAGGCAGAGACAAAACAAAAGGATAAGAAAGAAAAAAAAAAAAAACATATTCAGGAGTCCAGACTCTCCAGAGAAGACATTTTCCCGGAAACCCCCCCCCTACAGGTGCGACTGGGTGGGTGTCCTGTGGACCCCATGGACCTCGAAGAAAAAAAGAGTTAACAAAAGGTATGTCATACCATAACTCTTATTTTCTTCTTTGGGGTCCATAGCCATTATGTTGGGGATATCCCAAAGCACTAACCCTACGGGCGGGGACGCTCCTGACTCTCGGAAGAGAGGAGAATCCTACGCCCGAAGGAGGCATCCTGAGAGGCAAAAGTGTCAAAGGAATAAAATTTGACAAAAGGTATGAATGGAAGATCATGTGGCTGCCCTGCATAATTGCTCAGCAGAAGCACCCCGGCGGGCCGCGACGGACCTACCGGCCTAATAGAATGTGCCGTTACTGAATCCGGCACCCGCATGCCAGCCTGTGTATAAGCCAATGAAATTGCCATGCGAATCCACCTGGCCAGTGTCTGTTTATTGGCTGGCCAGCCACGCTTATGAAAACGATAAACCACAAAAAGTGAAATCGGACTTCCTCCATTTGCTCGTGCGTCTCACAAATTCTCAATGCACGGGCCACATCTAGGGAAGCCTCACCTGGCGAGAGACTAGTGCCCTGAAATGCTAGAACTACTATTTCTTCATGAATATGAAATTTAGACACTACTTTCGGAAGGTAACCCTCCCTAGTACGTAGTACTGCTCTATCTTGATGAAATACCAAGAACGGCTCACGGAAGGAAAGTGTAGCTAAATCCGACACTCTACGTACAGATGCCATAGCAAGAAGAAACACTGTCTTTGCTGTTAGCCACTTGATGTCTATTGAATTTAAAGGCTCGAACGGAGGAGCCTGTAAAACCTTCAGAACTAGAGTCAAGTCCCACGGAACAACCGGGTGAACGAAGGGAGGCTGAACCCTCAACACTCCCTGAAATAAGGTCTTTATATCTGGGCTCAAAGCAATTTTATGTTGGAACCAGACTGAAAGAGCAGACACCTGTACCCTCAAATAGGCCAGGCGGATCCCTTTTTCCAGACCGCTTTGAAGAAAATCAAGCACTCTGGATATCAGAAATTTCTGTGGGTCATACCCTTTCAGTTCACACAACTGAAAGAAAGTATGCCAAATTCTATAGTATATACGGGCTGAGGATGGTTTCCGTGCCTTCAGCATCGTCCGTATAACAGACTCGGAAGACCCCTTCTTCCTCAAGACGGAGGCCTCAAGAGCCATGCAGTCAAAGATAGCAGATGAAGATCCGGGTACCAGCAGGGACCCTGTAGCAACAGATCCGGTCTCAATGGCAGAGGCCATGGTGTGTCTATGGAGAGAGACCATAATTCTGTGAACCAGTGCTGTCTCGGCCATGCCGAAGCTATTAATATCACGGTGCTGCCCTCTTGTTTGATCTTTCTGACAACTCTGAGAAGAAGGGCAAACAGGGGGGGGGGGGGGGGGAACAGATATACCAGCTTGTAACACCACTTTACTGTCAGTGCGTCTGCAAACTCGGCTCTCGGATCTCTTGTCCAGGATCCGTACCTGGGAACCTTGTTGTTCCTTCTTGACGCCATCAGATCTATTTCTGGTAGACCCCATCTGTCCACAAGGTACCGAAAAACCTGTGGATGTGGGGCCCACTCTCCTGCATTTATCTCCTGCCGACTGAGAAAGTCGGCCTCCCAATTCAGGATCCCCGGAATGAACCCGGCAGATATCGTGGGAAGAAGAGTCTCTGCCCAGACCAAGATTTTTGATACCTCTGCCAAGGCAGCTCGACTCCTTGTGCCCCCTTGATTATTTAGGTAGGCAACCACGGTGCGATTGTCCGACTGTATCTGCACCGGCCTGCCCTTTAAGATTTCCTGAGCCTGCACTAAAGCTTTGAATATAGCTCTTAGTTCCAGGATGTTTATCGGTAACCGGCTTTCCGTCACTGACCACTTTCCTTGGAAAGTGTGTGACCCCGTCATCGCACCCAACCTTGAAGACTGGCGTCGGTTTAGTTACTCGTCTGCAGGACTGCTCCTGCAGTCCCACTGTCTATGTGGTGTACACACCAAACAGGAAGAACTGGCTACCTGAGGCAGGGGGTGGGGTATATGAGGAGGGACCCGATGCATCCTGGGAGCAGAGAGCTCGTTTATATTAACTGTTTGGTGACCACGATTCATACCTCAACCTAATGGCTGTGGACCTCATGGACCCCGAAGAAGAAAAGAATATTTAAGTGGTTGTGCGGAGACACGTCTCCTAATATAATTATCTGTAAAAAAATAATAGGTCCATAAAATAGTGACTAGAGAAGGTATGGATAGATGCCCAGCCTGCTGCCTTGCAGAGCTCTGTCTCCAAAGCCTGAGCCCTTTTTGTTTAAGATGTTGCCATCACTCGTGTTGAGTGGGCTCTCATCATCACTGGCACCTTATGCCCATTCTCCTTGTATGACTGCTAATCCATCTGTAAACACCTTGCCTGTAAGGGGCATAACCTCTAAATGTATAGTGATTGCTCTATCCAAATCTAGCAAATGTCACTGGTTGTGGGTAAATGAAAGGTAATAGAATTTTGCAAGACATTTCTTTGCACCATAGCGCCTGTAACTTTCTGACACTTATGGCAGAAGTACCGCCACCAGGAGCACTACGTTCAATGTTCTCCATCTCAGAGAAACTTCCTAAATTTGTTCAAGCAGGGCAGCCATCAGAGTACAGGTTGAGTCTCCCATATCCAAATATTCCGAAATAAAGAATATTTTTAGCATGACAGATAGTGAAACCTTTGCTTTCTGATGGTTCAATGTACATAAACCTTGTTTAAAGCACAAATTATTAAAAATTGTATACAATTACCATCAGGCTTTGTGTATAAGGTGTATATGAAACAAATGAATTTCATGTATGTACACAAACTTTGAGCCACAAAATTATTGAAAATATTGTATAAAATTACCTGCAGGCTGTGTGTATAAGGTGTATATAGAACATAAATGCATTATGTGCTTAGATTTGGGTCCCTTTCCCAAGATATTATATTATGCAAATATTCCAAAATACGGAATATTCCGATATCCAAAATACCCCTGGTCCCAAGCATTTTGGATATGGGAGACTCAACCTGTATCAAGCATTAGATGAAGAACCAACAGAGCCACAAAAGGACCTAATAAGAGGGGTGAATTATCTTCACCACTAGGACAAAATGAATGATTATTCAGAGGTCAATTTTTTTCTCCAGTAAAAAGACACTGAGCGCTATTTGTACTTTGGGGGTTGGTAAATTAAGACTTTTAAAAAGTCCATATTGCAGAAATTCAAGGATGTATGGAATATGAATCTAGCGCTAAACCAACCATGTAATAAATCTCTTCCAAACTCTCTAATACACTATTAAAGAGTTTTTTTCATCTTCCCTGCAATAGTGTACTGATCTCCGAGTAGTGCCACTTAATTTCTTTTCCACGATTCCTACTGAGAAACACAAAATAATATTAGCCGAGATACCCCCTGTTCTGGCAACATTTTGGGAGAGCAGAATCTGGAGACTTGGGCACTCTGTTTTTTTGTCCTAATCTCTACTTGAGGATGACCAAATATTTCTATCAGTAGCTGGAAGTGGAAATTATGCTGGAACAATTTGACTCCGATTTAGGTAATCAGCCCCTGCATTCTCCTTGTCTGTTACATGGAATGCTGAAAGGGACTTTAGATTCCTTTTTGCCCAAAACATCCAGTTTTCTATCTCCACCATCATAGCTTTGCTTCTGGTACCTCCATGGTGATTTATGAAAGCCACCTGAGAATACCCTAACATTCTAGTCTAGTCATTGCTTTACATACCGCTTCCATTTCCAGTACATTTACGAGAAGTTTCTTCTTTTCCCCTGGCCTTGCACTCTTTGTCTGAAGGTGAGGGCCCAGCCTACAGCACAGGAGTTTGTTTAAAGTATTAGCCATTGCAGGTGACATACCTTCTCACTCTCGTTTTGGATTTTGCCTTCAGTGTTGATAATCTGATATTGTTATTTAGAGAAACCTGCATGTGATCTCACATGATCGTTAATTTCAACTGGAGGCTGTGCATGTGCCACTTTGCCCATTAAACCACCTTATGGTGGAATGAAACAGTCCCATCAGTTGTACCTTTTTCCTTACTATCTGCTGAAATTAAGAGTTATGGTAGACTTACCATTGATAACTCTTTCTTCGAGGTACATAGGGTCAACGGGAATACCATGGGGTAATGTGGTTGGAGAGATCCAGGTACCAAACAGTTAAAGCTTTCAGTTCCCAGGATGCCTTGAGTCCTCCCCAATATATACCCCGCCCCCAGCCACAGGCCTTCAGTTTTGTAAACAAGCCTCAAGGCAGGAGCAGGAAGAACAATCATACACCAGAAGCACTCTCACACAAGATGAGGGAATCCATGACCGAAAGAAAAATTACCCAATGTAGCCAGGTGCGTCAGGGTGGGTGCCCTGTGAACCGCGAAGAAAGAGTTATCAATGGTAAGTCTACCATAAGTCTAATTTTCTTCTTCAGGAATCATAGGGATCCACAGGGATACCATGGGGATGTCCTCAAGCAGTTCCCTTAAGGGTGTGAGACGCTCTTGAGCAGTAAGGAGAACTCGTCGCCCAAAGAAAGCATCTTGAGAGGCAAAAGTATCAAAGGCGTAGAACCTAAGAAAAGTGTGGACAGAAGACCATGTGGCTGCCTTGCACAATTGTTCAGCAGAAGCACCACAACTAAATGCCCATGATGGCCCTACAGACCAAGTAGAATGTGCTTTCACCGTGCTTGGGACAGGGAGATCAGCTGTGTGTACACCTGAGAGAGATCGTCATACGCAACCATCGAGCTAGGACTGGCTAGTCAGCTGGCCATCCTCCTTTGTGAATACCATATAACACAAAAAGAGCATCTGAATTTCTAACAGTGTTTGTACGCTCCACATATATACAGAGGGTACAAACTACATCCAGGGAGGCTTCACCTATAGAGGTCTGGAGCCTGAAAAGCTGGAACTACAATTTCTTAAATTACATGAAAACGGAACACTACCTCAGGAAGGTAACCCTCCCTTTATGAAGAACAGCTCTATCCTGGTGAAAAATCAAAAAGGGGGCAGCGACAAGAGACAACTGCCAAATCAGAGAGACTGCGTGCAGAAGAGATAGCGAGGAGAAAAAGTGTCTTTGCCATCAACCATTTCAAGTCTACAAAGTCCAGAGGTTCAAATGGGGGAGCTTATAGCCCCTTAAGAACCACAAGACAGCTCCCACGGTGCTACCGGTGGCACAAAAGGAGGCTGAACTCGCAGAACTCCCTGAAAAAAAAATTCTAACAGACTGACAATGCAGAAACTTGCACTCTCAAAGTGGCCAGGCGGACACCAAGGTCTAAACCAGCCTGGAAAAAAAGCCAGTAGCCGGGAAACCCTAAACACCTTAGGATCATACTTCCTGTGGGAACACCATTTACCAAAAAAATGCCAAACCCTGTAATAGATGCGGGCAGAGCCAGGCTTTCGTGCCCTAAGCATCGTTTAACTCACAGATCTGGAAAAACCTTTGGTTCTTAAGATGGAAGATTCAAGAGCCACGCCGTCAAAGCCAGACGAGGTAAGTCCAGATGCCGGCAGGGACCCTGCGTTAACAGATCCTGCCATAGAGGAAGAGGATACGGACTGTCTATTGATCTTCCTGCCAGTGCATCCACGAAGGTTGCTGATGGGTCTCTCGACCTTGTGGTTGTGGCATGATGACATGAGGTCTACGTCTGGTAGACCCCATTTGTTCACCAAGAGCTGAAACACTCCAGGGTGGAGAGACCATTCTCCGGCGTGCATGTCCTGACGATTTAGGAGGTCTGATTCCCAATTGAGAACTCCCGGTATGAATATTGCAGAGACGGCCGGAAGATGACTTTCTGCCCAAATCAGAACCTTTATCACTTCCTTCAGAACTGCATGACTTTGCGTGCCTCCCTGATGATTGAGATAGGCCACTGAAGTTGCGTTGTCGGACTTGATCTGGATCGGCCTGCCATGCAGCAGGTCCTGTGCTATGATAAGTGCTTTGTATACTACTTGCAGCTCCAGAATGTTTATTGGCAGATGACTTTCCTGATTTGTCCATCTTCCCTGAAAGGTGTGATGACCTGTCACTGCCCCCCATCCGCGAAGACTGGCGTACGTGTTGAGAAGGACCCAATTTGGAATCCAGAATGGGAGTCCTTTGTCCACATGATCCTTTTTCAGCCACAACAGGAGGGAGAGATGAAGTTCTGGAGTGAGAAGGATCATCTGGGACCCTATTAGCCGATACTGTCCGTTCCACCTGGAGAGAATCAATCTTTGCAGAGGCCAGGAATGAAAGTGAGCATACCCCACCATGTCGAAAGTGGATACCATTGATCCCAGGACCTCCATTGCTGATAGAATGGATACCCTTTGCTTGCGTAGCAGTTTGCGTACTCGCAATGATAGGGCCGCAATCTTGTCCTCTGGTAGAAACACCCTTTGTACCTGAGAATCCAGAAGTGCTCCCAGATGTACCATCTGCTGTGTTGGAGAAAGAAGGATTTCTTCCAATTGATGATCCAGCCGTGCTTTTGTAGGCAGGCTATGGTCAGTTGAAGATGGTGTTGCAAAACATCTGGAGTTTGTGCCAATATCAGAAGATCATCCAGATATCGTAGTATTCGGATTTCCTGACATCTGAGATAGGCAGTCTAGACTGCCATTATCTTGGTAAATACCAGAGGGGCAGTCGATAGGCCAAAGGGCAGTGCTCAAAATTGGTAATGTTGTTGTATGACAGCAAACCATAGAAATTGTTGGTGGGATGGCGCAATAGGAACATGCAGATACGCATCCTGAATCTCCAGGGGAACCATAAAATTCCCAGGCTCCATTGGCAAAATAATTGACTGGAGAGTTTCCATATGGAACTTGGGTACATGGATGAAACTGTTGAGGGTTTTTAGATTTAGAATAGGGCAATGAGACCCATTCAGTTTCTGAACCAAAAATAGATTGGAATAACCCCTTCCTTGTTGCAACACAGAAACCAGGATTATTACCCCTGCCTGCATCAGGGAGTGAATGGCCTCCTGAAGAGCCAAGGCCTAGACCGCACCTGATGCATGCCTAGGGTCCCAAGCCTCAGTACCTACCATATTAAAGTCCAAAAAATATTATTTTTGATACATCATTTAAATAACCATTCTATTGTGTGGCTGATAAATCTATTCTCAAGGTTTATCAAGAGTCTGTAAGCAGAGGAGAGTGCCCCCGTGCAGGTTTTGTGCGGTCCCCCTCATCTCTGGCTGCACAGTAGACTCTGGCTTTATACCAGAGTCTAATGTGCATACACAGGAGTCTGGGAGATGACACAAGTTCCCTGAGACTTCTCTATTACGCATGCGCAAAACACAGGGATCCTTGACAACTTCCACTAAGAATACTTGTCTCCATGTTTTAGATATTCAACTCAGTGCTCAAATTACCTTTCCTTGCTGTTGATTAAGATCTAAGTATAGAACGTCAGTAAAAAAAATAATATTTTTTTTTCCATGCAGAATATAAATATAAAAAATTTTACATTTTTAAATTTTAATATTGTTACTTACTTTGTACGGCGTTAATGGCCAGAATTTACTAAACCCCCAAAAAATGTGTATGAATGAATGAATTCAACGATTGGAGCCCGTGTGTATAAATAATGGGCTGTCTTGAACTCTACATTATAACTACATCCTGATTCCATCAAAAGGAAAATTGTATGAGACCAGCGGCCGCCAGTCTCAATTCCGACAACTGAATCCCGAAAAGGGACTTAAGATAGGCGTCAAAATCCTGACAACTGCCAGATACCAACCATCGGTATGCCGCTGTCTGTATTCTGACTGGAAGCATCCCGACAGCAGCCATTACATACCCATTCCAATGAAATCAGCAGGAGACACAGAAACACATTAAGCATTATACTGTAACTCCAATTCTACAAACACCAAAGAACTTCTACCACTCATTTAAAAGTTTAACAAAATCTGTTGGGAATGGACATCTTTTTCCAGCACTACACATTTTAGAGACAATGATTTATGCTGGGTACACATTTAGATGACGGATTGGTCAGCATCAGCTGAATTGGTAAGTTATACACACTTACCAATCGGACACTCCATGTGTGTCAGCTGACATCACAACTGGGCGGGCATTTAAATTTGCCCGCTCAGTTGAGAGGTCAGTGTCGGCGGTCCCTGCAGCCAGCAGGTCACCTGTACATAGACAGATGTACCAATAGAGCTGCAAGATATATCTCTATCGCATGTGCTGCAGGGCCGACCTGATATGTCTGAACAATGTCATTCACAGACATATTGGGTGTACGCACCCTCCGATGCACAAACGATATATTGTCGATCAAACTAATGATATATCGCCAAGTGTGTACCCAGCATTAGACTGTGCTTGGTGAGACACTAAAGATAGTATCATTTTGTTTACCTGATCTTCGTTCTGCGTGGGTTCCAAAAGACTGTCAGCCCCTTCCTAAGTTATCCATTGTTATTGAGCCATGTCCTTTTAGAGTCGTCTAATAACTGCTTTTTATTAGATATACAAGTGCAGTTTACAATCAGTTTCAAGGCAGACTTTAATTACCGATATTGAAACTATAGTGCTCTCCATACAAGGCAGACTTTAATTACCGATATTGAAACTATAGTTCTCTCCATACAAGGCAGACTTTAATTACCGATATTGAAACTATAGTTCTCTCCATACATTTCATTTGTTAGAATACATATTATGGATAGATGTTTAATTTTTTTCAGCATGAATTTAACCGGTATTTAAGTCACCTACACTTCTGCTGAAATATTCTGTATCATGGTCTATAGCTTCTTACTCATTTAAATGAGTGTGATGGAGGAGGATGGAAATACAGAGACATTCATTTCTGCAGCAAATGGTTTGTCTCTCTCGCTCCAGAAAACTTTAGTATCAAATCTTCTACAGAGGACAAGTGGAGGTGTTACTCATAACAACCAATCAGCTCCTAGCTAGCATTTATCAAGTATTTTATATAAAATGATAGGTAGAAGCTGATTGGTTGCTATGGGCAACTTCTCTACCTGTCAACTATAGAAAGTTTGATGCATATTTACCTCGGGGTCTAATTTGTCTCCAAATAGTAGGACCCAAATAGTAGGAACTCCTTCAAATGGGAGATTAGCTAGGCCATTCTCTGCTTGCACGTTTGCTGCCCAGGAGTGTAACGAGAGCTGGCTCTCCCAGCCATTGTTGACGTCATGTAAACTTGTCTGTGATATTGCTCTTTGCTTAGTGTAGAGATACTCTTTAGTAACATTAGATTCCATCATCAAAACTATAAACTACTCTGAGGTTTTCTATTTACCTTAGACCAAAATCGAGGTTTTATGGATATCCATGGCTGAGCATAGATGTTATATTAAAATGAATGAGGTATTAATTAAGTCACCCGTGCTCAAGCATGGATATCCTTAAAACCTAGGCTGTTACAGTGCCTTGAGGACAGAGTTTGGAAACCACTGCCTTAGACTGAGAACTACCTGTTGTATAAAAGACACCTTCACATCCAACAATCAATGGCTTATGCCAAGCTGCACAGACTTCATGCTTCTGTACTTTGCTTTTCTTCTACCGTTCCTCACGCTCTACAAGAGTACCCAGTCACAACTATCTAGTATAGTAATTCACAACAGAAAAACACACCTGAATTAGGGGCTTACCACGAGCAAGTGTTTATTGGCTATTTGTGGTTAGACTCCGTCCCAAGTACAGCTTCTGATCCAACTCCCAGTACTGTGTTGCAGGAGAAAGGGAACACTATGAGCTATTTAGTGTCCTTTTATATTTGCAGCTGGTCTCTTGCAATTCCCTAACACTATGAACACAGAACATCTGCATTGATTTGATCCCAAAGTGTGCTTTTGGAATTTTTACAGCCAAATCCACTTCTGGATTCAAAAGATTAGTGTTTCTCAGGTAGCTAGCCTGTCCTCAGCTTGCCTCAAAATGACTGAGCATCACCAGGACAAACAAGTAAGCTCCTACAGTGACAATTTTAGTGAAGCAATGTCACAGAAAAAAAACTTGCACCAAGTTGTTGTATAGGAGCTGGCCAGGGTGCTGAAACAGCAAGGGAACACCTGAAACTGATGGTGCGTACACATGGGACGATCGACAGCGATATCGTTGTTCAATCTCCCGGATCATCCAGCACACCATGTACCCACCATTGTTGATAAACGATCGCGGGTCCCTGTAGTCGGTGGGTACATGGTGTGCTGGATGATCGATATCGACCAGGTTACTATAGGGACCTGTGATCATTGATTGATATCATTGATATCGACCAGGTTGGCCTGCATGCACGGGGCGATGGTCGATATCAACATGTCCGTGCATCGCAGGTCGTTGGTGGCCGAAAAATGCATGATAACGATATGACCGATATAGTTATTGTTCATATCGTCCATTTAAGTTGTACTGTGTGCACGAAGCTTAAGGCTTTGATTGAAGCAAGTCACAGCAAAAAACTGTTGTGCTGTGTGAGTGACTGACTGCTGCAGGGCCTAGGGCTGCACTCAGATTGGCTCTCTGAGGCAGTGAGAGCCAATCAGAGAAAGCAATTTCCCTGTTGCTTAGCAGCAGCCTAGAGAGGGAAAGGACGCAGGGACTGAGCAGGGTCGCATCTGAAGCAGAGGGCCAAATGTAATAAGGTGAGTTTAAAAAATGTGAAAGTTTAGCAGTAAAACTCTCACACTAATACATTGATCGAGAGTTTTCTTGAGTCTGAAGAACATGCAAGTTTGCATGTTCTGTGACTATTACATTGGCCGAGATTAAAAATGTGACAGTTTTCTCTCACATTTTCTAAACTTTCACCCTCTTACATTTGGCCCAGAGAGGGAGAGAGAGCCTCCAGCGAACCCATGAAGAAGTCCTAAGGCAAACACAGTAGCCAAGAAGGAGCCAGGGGAGGCATAGTAATCAAGAACTAAAAAAACCCACCACCATCGAACCACTACTTGATGGTGGCAAACATCAAACCATCACCATCAATGGTAAAACACTACTATAGGAACAAAAATATTTATGTTAGTAATCATCGGATTCCGATGTCCATCCCTACACTGAACCTGCAGACGGACTCCGGCCACTACTCTTCCACCATGAAGTGCTCCCTCTCCAGCGTGATGTTCCCGCTCAGGTACACGCCCTCAGTGAACAGGAGGCACCTCCCATGGAAGTCAGTGCTGCTCTCGGATGGGGCAGCACGGCGGGGAAGCTCAACAGGAAGCCCAGGAAATACAGGGTACATTGTGCAAAGAACATTGTTCATCGTCATGTTCGGCAGCTGGGGATGGGAGCGCAAGGAGGCTGCGGAAATTTGCACAGGTGCCCCAACCCCGGAGACATGCTGCTAATAATGCTTAGAGTAGCTGCAATACAAATCTTTCATCCCTGATCATCCTGCCCTTCCCAGCACATCCCAATGACCAGGCCCCAGCCAGCTGCAGGGCAGCAGCAGGGAGGGTTGTGGTGACACTAGAGAAGCAGGGGCTTGTGGTGAGATGCAGGGGACTGTGGCGACATGGCGTAGGAGAGAGATAGATATATCTATGTCTCCAACATACTATGGTGTACTGTTTTCTGTGTATTTTCTTTAGCTAGCCTGGGTTGGAGAGTAACCTACAGATGTTACCTCATACATCTAGCCTCCTTGTGCATAAAGTGTCATAGCTGCTGGCACTAAAGTAGCATTTTGCATGCAGATACACCCGAAGTCGCACACAGAAGCTGCTTGTGCGTCCTATTCACATCGCTGTGCGAAGAAGATGCATTTAAAAGTTAAAAAATTGCAATGAAAGACACTCAGCACTACAGAGTCACATGGAGCTCCTGCTTTATGTGTAGCACGACTTATAGCGCATAGAGGATAGATGTATGTGGACAAATCTGTACTTTTCAGAAGGCTTAAGGATTGTTTTTTAAGAAACTATAGTCTGAATAATACAATATACTGTAGTGTACAATTATGTAGTATCTCAAAGAACATTTTTAGATTATTTCTGTTTTATACGCTACACCCAAAAGGCTCTGCTGTAGCCACTGGTATGTGTTCTGCAGCTACCACCATCACAGAATTCTGCACCTGGTGCTACCACCAACATATTGGTTCTGCAACAAGGGAGCATTTTTTTTTTTTTTTTTAGCACTGCACTACCATGCATTCATTACCAGATAGCCCAAAACAGACACCAGGTGATATGTATGAACCATTTACAGATTACTATTCATATAGTCGGGTCTGCAACTGGGGGCTAATGGGCCAGACTTGACAGGTGGGGGGGGGTGCCAGGGAGAGGCTGCCTGGGACTAGGCTGCTGCTCTTGTGGGTTTGAAGCTACATCCAGGCCTTGAGAGGCACAGAGACACTGTCAGTCTAATGTGGTGGCAGTCGCAAGCCAATCAGTGCTCACGGACCGGCAGCCAATCAGCAGAGGCTGACGGTCATTGAGCTCCAAATGGTTCGCGAGCGGCGCCACATTACAGTGACGGTAGTACTGACAGTTTCCCAGCGTGTGGCAGCCATGTCCCGCGCCACCCTGAGCTCACCCACTGCATGGCCCTGGCAGGTAAGAGAAGGGAGATGGAGCCTTACTGTGGATTAATATAAAAAAGGCCTTACTGTGGCATAATGTATAAGGGGCATTACTGTGGCATAATTTACAAGGGGCATTACAGTGGCATAATTAATAAAGGGCTTTACTGTGGCTTAATGTATAAGGGACATTATTGTGTTGCTGTGTGGCATAATGTGTATTAAGGGTCATTAATCTGGCATAATGTGTTATAAGGGGCATTACTGTGTCACAAAACCAGACAACCTTTTTGTCCTCCAAGTTGTATTTTTTTGGGGGGAGTGCCAAATTATGACCTTGCTCCGGGTGTTAAAAATTCTAGTTTTGGCCCTAGTGTACATCTTCTAGTAAATATTTAATAAAAATTGAAACTGAATAGAAAACATGCATAGTAAAATAACAGAAAAGAGACCTTTATTTGAAATTGCTACGGTGTTTAAAACAGAACATCCCATGAACATGCAAATAAACTGTTAAGATGTATATTTTGACCCTGCCAGCAATGCACTGAGGGACCCTACACCTCTGCCAGCACTCAGGCACCCCACTGCCAGCAATGCACTCAGGCACACCAATACACTAATAAATCATAAATTTTAGGGAGGTTTACTACAGAGTACAGTAATCAGACATTTCCTGTCTAACTCTACATTGATCAATGTTAATTGCAAATAGTAATTGCATTGCAACCAATTTGTTATATTTTACAAACAATATATCTACAGAAAGTACATGCATGAGAAGTCATACACAGCATACATTCGTTAATACACATAAGCACTGTAGCAATTAAGTACATGATTCAAGTAAATCCACACACTAGCTCTAAACAGAGAGCTCAGAGGAGGATGAGGTCATACAATGACATGGGCATCCTGCCGCCACTCATTGCACAGGGTTGCTATAGTAACAGGGATGATGCTCAATTAGGATTCCAAGCTGTCAAATACAGCCTTTTCCTATTTCTCCACCCACTACTAGCTGGAAGCAAAATAGAGAATCCACAGTAAGCTGCATCAGCACTGGCATGACATGTCTCACACTACCAAAATCATCCCAGAAATGGCATATCTAGAACTATTCAGCACAATATTAGAAATATGTGCCTATTACATGAAAACTTTATAATGGTATACCCCATATACATGCACAGAAATAACATTATACCTCCCTTGGTTCCTGAATCTTATCCAGTCAACTTATCCTAAATTCCAGCATCCAACATGCATAAAACATTCCAGAGTCAAGAATAGTGCCTGCATACATTCTACGTTCTCAAACAGCAATCACACCCTCATACTACACAGTTCACTTCTTCAGCAGATTTGCAGTGTTCTGGACCCAAGAGATCCACCCACACATTAAACCATCCATTTCACACGCTGAGGATTGAAACAGAACAGATGCCCCAACCCTGCGGCCGTCACAGTAGATACTGGCAGTGGTATTGCCGCATTTCTGTGACCTTCACAATAACAGTACATATAGCAACACCAGTTTAGAACCCCAGAGGGAATACAGCAAATGGCAGCGTGTATTCTAGGAGATATACCGAAGAGATAAACAGCTACAGGACAATTTTATGGCTAGATTCAAAGGTTACACTGCTAAACGGTACAGAATACGTGATTGCCAGACAGTGCACACATTTAATTATATTAGTGTAAGCTCTGACAGCACTTACCTCAATACACATGAAATAACTTAGATGTTGTTGGCGAATAAGGCAAAATGCCCCAAACAGGTCTGAGAACAAGATTGATACCAGAGGTTAACAAGAACATGATGCAAACTGCCCTGGTCAGAGAGATCTGAGCACAAGTACACTGAACCAGTCACAGAATCATATGAGCCTAAGCACCCCTAACCAGTGAGCAGTCAGTGAAGTAAGCTGCACCCCCTTACAGACTTACAGGACCTGCCAGCCTACACATAGAATGCCCCTATTCTCACATGGCGCTGCACCAGGAGATTTATTACATATTATCAGATCCAGTCCTCCTGACCACATGAATTCACCCCTGCTCTAAACACAGTAATGATAACCAACATGTAAAACACCTTGAACTTCAACTTAACAGGCCAGACAGAAATACACATTGATCATGAAAGCACAGCTTACTCCCTCACAAAACATATAACGCAAACACAACACCCTGCAAAGCAAAAAACGCTGCACACACTATGCACAGAGCTGCTGCTGCTGCTGTACACCTAAACATATAACGCAAACACAACACCCTGCAAAGCAGAAAACGCTGTGCACAGAGCAGCAGCTGCTGCACACCTACACATCTCTCCTGAGACGTGCACCCACTGCTTCCCTCAGCCCTCCATGTACACCCCCGTCACCGCTAACACAGTCACACTCAGCATCCACAGCGGTTCCAACCCAGTGTGTGTGCGGCCATGGACCGGGCGGTGTCACCTGCGGGACTCTGCATGATGATGCTGCCGCAGCTCCGGCCGGCGGAGGAGTAGTGCAGGGAGGGGATGTGGGGAGAAAGGGGTGGAGACACTGATTAATCTCACTTTCACTTAAAGTCACAGCAGCTCACCCAGCAGAGAAAGTGCAGCAACAGATTCTACACGCACATCCATCCATCTATCTATCTAGTGATCGATAGATAGATACTGTATGTAGAACTACATGTTCCACCCAGCATCCATTCTTGTCAAAGACTGGTTTTGCATGCTGGATCTTGTAGTTTCACAACAACTTCAGGATCACCGGTTGACTATGCGTGTTCTAATTGTATTTCCATGTTTAAACCTGAACTATAGTATATAATGATGGGGTTAGCAATTTAACTCATACTATAGTAATTTATTGTTGCTATTTTGGAAAAGTAAAATTATCCTGAGGAAAGTGATATTTGCAGTGAACTAAGATAAAATGCCCACAGTTCTTCTCTTACTTTGCCTCTGTTCTGGCGTCACTGCATGGCAAAGATTTAGCCCATTAGATGGCATTTATACCAAAAAAAGAAGACGTTTGCAGGAAAATGTGAAATTAATAGAAATGTAATAGACTGTAGTTAGAATTTAATGGTGATTTTATATATAGATATGTGTGTGTGTGTATATACAGGGGCAGAACTATGGGAGACAATGGAGGCGCCTGCCGCAGGGCTCCAGCTCTGAAGGGGCACCTCCTCCATTGTCCACAACATACTCACCCCACTTAGGGCTGTAACTAAGTACCCGGTGAGTACCGTCATGGCCGCCCAATACATGGCACCCCTTCCCGGCACCTGAGAACAGGGCCACCATCAGGGGGGGACTGCCGAGCCTCGAGTCCCGGGCCCAGAGAAAGTGGAGAGAGAAGGGGGCCCGAGCAGCAGCGCAGGGTGAAAAGTTGATATTGATATAACGCCGGCGGCACTGCACACATACGGCCCTGACCGCGAGCCATCTAGAGCTTGCGGAGTGGCTGCTCCTGATTGGCTGCCAGTCTGCGAGCTGTGATTGGCTCGCAGCCTGTGCCGTATTTGAATTGGTTAAGCATACAGTAATTACTGTCGGTGCTGCCTAAAGTGAACTGGGCAAGAGGAAACCACGTGACCTGCGACGGTCACAGATCCTTCCTAACAGTTAGATACTGTCAGTGCTGATTCTACCTGGCCAGCTGAAGAAAGAAGCCACTGAAAGAGGTACTACATAATCCCTGACCTTGCCCTGTGCACCCTTCCAGTCCAATCAGCCTTACCTGCCCTTCCCTCCATGTTCCAGCCAGCCTTCCCTGCACTTTTCACGCCTTGTTCCAGCCAGTCTCCCCCCCCCCCCGTTCCAGCCAGCCTTCCCTGCACTGTTCTCCCCCTGTTCCAGCCAGTCTTCCCTGCCCTGTCTCACCCACAAGTTCAGCCAGCCTTCCCTGCCCTCCTCCCCAATCCAGAAAGCCTTCTCTCCCTGCCCTCCCCCCAGTCCAGCCTTCCCTGTCTCCCTCCTAGTCCCCTTCCTTCTGGCTTTTTAAGTTGATCCTGCTTTTTTGATGTATTCTATGTGCTTCCGCTGGTTTGTGTGTGTAGCTCAGCCCACCTCTGCCCCATCCCATGGTGGGGGGGGGGAGGCCCTGCCTATTTTATTAGTAACGGGCCCCACAATTTCTGACGGCAGCCATGCCTGAGAAGTTACCATACACTAGTGGAGAGCTCCATGTCACACCATCAGCTGCTGCCTTTGTCTATCTATAGCCTGTCTGCATGCGAATTGCTACATTACAGTGACAGGGGGGTACCAAATTATAACTTGCATCCGGAATGAATTTACGCCACTGTGTGTATATATATATATATATATATATATAGATTGTAAGCTTGCGAGCGGGGTCTTCCTACCTATATATCTGTCTGTTATTACCCAGTTTTGTTCTATTAATGTTTACAATTGTAAAGTGCTGCGGAATATGCTGTGCTATATAAGAAACTGTTAATAAATAAATTATATATATATATATATATATATATATATATATTCATTCATTCATTCAAACTCCCCACCCTCACCTACAAAGCCATAAATCACCTGCCCCTTCATACATCTTTGACCTTATACTGACAAATGTCTGCTGTGCTATTTGTGATGTGATTAATAAATAGTATTTTTTTCCAACAAGAAGTTGTTGTGTCATCTGCCAGGTACCAATATCAAAGTGATGTCAAAAGTGGGATCACAAATGACTGAAAAACACTTCAATTCAATTAGCCACGGTACTTTTAGCCCGAAGACGGCATTTATCGAGGTGTGGCCTAATTGTGGGAGGCGTGACCACACCCCCCTTAAGGTGCCCACACATATAGCGACATTTTACACGATTTGGCCGATTTCGACGAATCGCGACGACGAATCGGGTAAAAAAAGTACAAATCGTGAGTTTATACTCATGAGCACGATGCCAATGTGCGTCCCCGCTCGTCGTATATCGCATCTTCTGATCTGCCGTGCTGTAAGGCAGATTAGCCAACCGTGAACACGATGGAAGCCGATCGTGAGGGTTTTTTTTCCTCACGATGAATCGTACGATTCATCACACAATGCGGAATTTGACTGACAGAAGCCTGGACACGCCCCATCGCCATCTTGTGCAGCATCGTGTATGGAGCAAGACAGTCGCACTTTGGGAGCCTGCACACTGAAGAGTTTTTTTGGACAAGTTTTGGTGAGTATTGGTACAGTTTAATACAACCACACTGACCACCAATATGTGCTCCCCACTGCCCACCAATGTGTGCCCCCAGGTAATAAATGCATGACCCAGCCACCGCCTGCCGTATTGAGGCGGGCGGTGGCTGGGTCATGCATTAAGCTCCCACTGCCCACCAATGTGTGCCCCCAGGTAATAAATGCATGACCCAGCCACCGCCCGCCGTATTGAGGCGGGCGGTGGCTGGGTCATGCATTAAGCTCCCATTGCCCACCAATGTGTGTAATACATCAAAAAAATAAATAAACACGTATTTTACAAAAAAAATCACCATACATTACATTTAAAAACACACATTATTTAAAGCTGGGGGTCTTCTACCTTTCGGTCTCCAGCTGTTGTGGAACTACAGATCCCAGGATGACCTGCCACCCACCTTTGAAACTGTTTTTAGGGCATCCTGGGATCTGTAGTTCTACCACAACGACAGGCCCAAAGGTGGAAAACCCATACTGTCAAACAAAGAAAAACATTATATTACCAAGCAATAAACACATAACATTCCTGTAAAAGAAAACATGATTAGAATACCATAACAAACCTTTAAAAACCTGTAAAAAAGAGAATATTAAAACATTAAAAATGTGAACTATAACAACATTACATTTAACAAAACTATATACACAAATATTTAAATGTCCTTTTTTTTCTTATTCATAGATAATGTCCATGGATTCTGAATGTGAATTCGTTACAGGATTCATTGAAATCCTGCACTCAAAAGACAGTCTGTGGAAGATCAGTTCTCGGAAGTACCACAATAAGTCACACAAGTTGGCCGCACTCGAGGAACTGTTGGTGTATACGAAACAATACATATCTGATGCAGACCTGAAAACTTTACGGCAAAAGATTCCAAATCTCAGGACAGTGTACATCAAAGAAAAAAAGAAGGTGGATGACTCCAAAAAATCAGGAGCGGCTACAGATGAAATATATACTCCTGCGCTGTGGTACTACCAAATGATGTCATTCATCAGTGAACAAGAGCCTCAAAGGGAATCAATCATCTTGATGTCTGAGCGTGAGGGAGATGAGGAGGTTGCAGAAGTCTTGGTAAGTAGTGACACAGTTTAAACCAAAATCCTTAATGTTTTTGTTGTTAAATCCCAAATGTCCAATTTAGTCAGTAGTTCACAGACAGTCCTCCTGCCATGGTACAGCACCTGGTCCATTTAAATAGATCATGTACTCTTCCCTCACTTCTTTGGCACGTGCGGTGGATGTTGTTGTAGTTGGTGGTGCAGACACAGATGTCAAATGTTCAATGTCCTCCAGGGGTCCTACATCTTCTGGTCTAGCTGGGACTGGTCCTTGTTGAGTAGATTTTCTTCGCAGAAAGTTGTGCAGCACACAGCACGCCATCACGACCCAGTCTATCTTCTCCACATGTAGATTGATGGTGGTGTGGAAAATGCGGAAGCGGTTGCTCATTATTCCAAACGCATTTTCCACAATGCGCCGTGCCCGGGATAGACGGTAGTTGTAGATCCTTTTCTCTCTGGCCAGGCCCCTGTGTGCAAATGGCTTCATCACATGTTCATGTAATGCAAAAGCCTCGTCTGCAACGAAAACATAATTTATGCCATGCTTTGTCTCGTCCAGTGAGGGCAGGTTGAGGGTTTTGTTGGTGAGACTCTGGTAGAAAGCCGTCTTTTTGAAGGACCCACCATCCGAAGCACGCCCATTCTTGCCGACATCCACAAACAGAAATTCGTAGTTGGCATTCACCACTGCCATGAGAACAATGCTGAAGAATCCTTTGTAGTTGTAGTAATATGATCCGGTGTTGGCAGGTGGGTTGATGCGGATGTGTTTCCCATCGATGGCTCCTCCGCAGTTAGGGAAATTCCAACGTTGTTCAAAATCTTCCGCGATACTGGTCCACTCCTCCACGGTGTTAGGAAACTGTAAAAATAGTAAAAAAGATGTTAAAACATGACTATAATATTTTTTATATCTTTTTTCCCTATATAGACTCCCACCCAAGACCCTGATTTAACATCCACACCGGACCTCAGTCTGCTCGGTGGAGACAGTGATCCGGAGAATAGCACACAAGTGGAAACTCAAGTTCCACATGGACCCTCATCTTCTCAACAACCACAAAAAAAAAAAAAAAAAACAAGACAGAAAGGAGAATTTTACAGAACGTGAGGACCATTTTTTACAAAACGCAGAACGGCTGCTGCAGAAACCCCCAGATGCAATAGATGATTTCACAGCTCATGTGAACAGCACATTGAGAAATCTGGATGCAGATATCCAAAGAAATTTTTTAAGGTTAAACTACGACCTCTTGAGTCGCTGTATGAGCAAAAATATCTCAAATTCTACATACATTGCAGATCCAATGCTATTTTCCCCTGCCCCAAATAGGTATGTCCGCCCCACCCCCCCCGCCCAGTTAGATATTACTCCCCCACCAAGCACCCCAAGCACCAGCACCACCTTGTATAATGCTCTGCTGGATGCAGCAGATGAGTCGCCCCAATATACAGAGATGTACATTTTTTCTTGATTTTAATATCACCAAATTTTATGAATTCTAATAGGTGCTTGCTGCATGGGATAGGATGGTGATGATGCCATTTGGACAAGGTCACTACGCACATGGCACAAGTGCACATTGCTGGAAGCCGGGGCCACAATGTGTACTTGTGCCATATGTGTTTTGGCCTGTTCAAACTGGCGTCTGACCCACCCTATCACATACAGCCGGCTACCTATTGGGATTCATAAAATTTGGTGATATTTAATTTGGTTGTTTTTTTGTCTTGCTTTTAATGTCACCAAATTTTATGAATTCTAATAGGTGCATGCTGCATGGGATAGGGTGGTGATGACGCCATTTGGACAAGGTCACTACGCACATGGCACAAGTACACATTGCTGGAAGCCGGGGCCACAATGTGTACTTGTGCCATATGTGTTTTGGCCTGTTCAAACTGGCGTCTGACCCACCCTATCACATACAGCCAGCTACATATTGGGATTCATAAAATTGTTTGATAATGTTCTTTTGTAAAGTTGTTATAAACAAAGTATTTTGCACACAGTTTAGTGCACACTTTCAGTTGCCTGCAGGTCAGTGCACATTGTACTAAATGAAGGATATTTTTTTCTTTGTTTTCGAAAAAAAAAAAATTTCTTTACACAAGAAAACAAAGTGTGGTGTTTTTTTTTTAACTTACCTTGCAATAATGGTACTGTAGCACTTTTACGATGGCTTTGCAGGTCTCCGGAATGATGACGCCCAAGGACTGTGGTGAGATATGTGTCCCAAACTTTAGGTCTTCCAGTGACCTTCCTGTAGCCAGGTACCTTAGGGTAGCCACCAGTCTGTCTTCAGCAGGGATTGCCCTCCGCCACCTTGTGTCCTGTCTCTTGATGTGGGGGGTCACCAGATGCAGCAATTCTTGGAAGCTGGCGTCATCCATGCGCAGGTAGTTCCGATAGTCGTCCGGGTTGTTCTCCTTGATCTCCATCAGCAGGGACATGTGAGAGCGGGTATCCCTTTGTAGCAGCCACTCCTTGGTCCAGCATGCTCTCGTCCTTCTTCGCTGGGCCCTCTTCCTAATCTCCCGGACCCCAGCTTCAGCGACCAACACTCTATACTGATAGGGACACATCAGTACAGAATTCAGGAACAGGATAGAATGCAGGTAGGTAGCACACACTTGCAGGTAGAATAAACTTTGTATAAGGCAAGCCAAATACAAAGAGCACAGTAGCAATGTACAGGATTCAGCAGGAATACACCTAGCCTCATCTAGTAGCAGAGCAGAATGTACACAGAGTTTAAAGGGTGCCTGCTTTTTATACTCCCTAGCTAGCCCCTCCCATTGTTATGGCTATTTAAATTTCCCGCCAAGAGCCTGTTTTTTTTTTTTTTTCAACTCACGATTTGTTATGTCCAATCTCACGATACGTACGATCCGATAGATCGTGAGATCGTAACACAGATTGGGTGTCTTTTTTCCAAAATCGTGATCACGACGGCAAGGGAGCTCCCGTGAAAGTTACTGAGGAAATTGGCCATAAAATCGTATCGTGAGCACATCGGTATATGTGTGGGCACCAGCAGAAAGAAAAAAAAAACAAGTATTACCAGTGCTGTCATCGTTCCTCCCTCCCCTGCACAGGGGGCGGGATGCAGCAAAATGAGAAATGCGTTTAAACCCTCAATGCATTCTGGGACTTGTATGCGTGGGTAATCTCCTGCTGGCGTTACCCTATAGAAGCCTATGGGCTTTTATTTGGAGAATGCTGTCAGAGGATCCAATTGGATACCTCCCGTAGCGCGTGCATACGCATAATGACACCAGAGGGACTTCATGGTCATAGATCCGGAAGTCCCTAATTCACAAAGAACAGCTCTTCCTGAGAGAGCTATCCTTTGTGATTTTCTTCATGTATACCAGCGTAATTAACTCCGGCATGCATGTGAAGAGTGGCAAGATGCATCACATTCTGAATGCGTTGTGTCATGCATCCCGCCCAGGGAGAGGAGACTGTTGCTGCTCAGCCTACCCTAACACTCCTTCTTTGGTGCCTAACTCTAACCCTCCCCCCCCACCCCATTTCTTTCTGACATTCTGACCGGCATCGGGAATTCTGGCATTGGTAATGTAAGCGTTGGCATCCCGACCACCAGAATGCCGAATGCATACCACTCTGGAGAAGTATGGATGTAGTACTCGGCCCATCTGATATGTTGGCAGCTAGTCTAATGGTGCATACACACGTAGCGATCAGCCAGCGATATGATATCGCTGGCTGACTGTCCTGCACCCTCCCTGGTGTGCTGGATGATCGATATCAATCATCCAGCACACCACCAACTTACCAATGACTATAGCCAATCGCGACCCACGATCAACGATTGCGGGTCCCTATAGTAACCTGCTCGATATCGAGCAAGTTGGCCAGCATGCACGACCGATGGACGATATCGCTATCGTCCATACGTGCTATCGATACCCCTTAATCGCTATACCTTAATGGTGGTATTTAGCGCTTCAAGTCGCTAAATTGAAATAATTGCTTTCCAATCCAATTGTGGTTCCAAAACACAAAAAGTTATATTTTGCAAGAAAAAGTATAACGCGCTGTGATCTAAACAATTAGCGCAAAAAGCAAGTAAAATACAAGGTACAAGCCGATACATACGCATGCGCACTGGTCCCAGAATACAGTCGTCAATCCAGAATCCTGTGGTCATCCAAGGAGAATGGCTGTACAGTAGAATCAGCATGCAGATTATATACCTTACAGAGTTCAGCTCTAACAAAGAAACTAGTTGACAGATTTCCATTGGTTCTTGATCCTGGACATTCTGGTACGATGCAGGTCATAGGTCAGTTCATACAGTGTCACTAGGGGTATGTCCCAGGTCCTCCGAAGTTGCTGTGTGGTTTTCCCGCCAAAGGACTGTTTAAACTAGCCAAAGACACTACATACAGAGGTATACATTCTAATCACTAATTCCCTATGATTCATAACTTGCGGACGCATGATGCGATCTCCTTGCCGATTGAACCAGATATCTGCGAATAAACAGGGATTTAGAATGGTACCAAACAAGACATGTCTACTATGTTTCTGTACCTTAAATATCATATACATTACATTTCACAACATAAGCATTTGCTAATAAAACCTCTAATATTAAGCTTAATGTGAGGGAACCTTTTTATAAGTGCGTGCATGTGTGAGTGTGAAAATATTGTGTACTTTCGCTAGTATGCGTTGTGCGTCTTGTATATTTTATATATATTATCTAATGTGCGCATAGATTTAGATAGATTTTCAACAATATGCAGTAGCAAAACAGACTCACGACGCTAATAACCAAGTATAGCGTCGTACACAATGGATCGTGCTGATGACGCAAAATGGTGTTGCCAGATATTAATTTAAAGATTTGGTCTCACCCAATCATCCGGCTTCAACAGTGCCCTCGCATCGCTGGTTGATGGTAGGTTGGTAAGAACCAAAAAATTAACTATTTCAACAATAACGATATAAACGATATCATTATCGCTCAAATCGTGCATTTAAATCGCTACGTGTGTACGCACCATTACACAGATTTTCTTTGCACATAGATGTACCATAATTATCCTGGAAGCTTGAGACTGTTTCAAATCTATTTGCTCTCACAGAAGGGAATACCCAGGTCCTTTGTGGATTTTGAATATTTTTGAGGAGCTTTGGACAGTTACCGCTAACTCACTAAATGTTGTAAATCTATTTGAACTTAACTCTGATCCTTACTAGGAACCCATTAGGAGTAGATATTTGATTATCAGACTTGGCTCATATTTGGGAACTCTGGATCTAACGGGATCGTCTGGTACAACCAGGATACTGTGGAGTGAAAGGAACTTTCGATCTACGTAGAATTCCTATTCAAGGGTATACATCAAACCAGAAAGGAGACTGAAGGGAGACGAAGACCTAAAACTTAGATGTAAATAGGAGAAGCACAATTTTTATTACACCTGCCTACATCCACTGAATGGTCCTTTCTTTTTTCCTTTGAGGAACAAGTGAAGGACCACCTTTAAAAGAGGACTTACCTGAGTTTTGTAGGAATACATCTATGGACTGACCTACAGGAAACCAAAAAAAATAAAAAATCACGAACATTTATAGAACCACTGGTACCTTAAAAAGAATTTGCACTTGGTATATTTTATTTGTGCTTCATTTATCTATATGTGGTCTGGACCACAATTTACTGAGCAGCATTGTTACTATTGTGTAGCGCAGAATTTATAATTTTCTTTCTACCATAACACTGGAGAGTTCTGCACATTCCTTTGTTTCTCCCTATCTTATGCATGTGGCCGATCTGAGACCTCCCAGTGTTCTAACCTTAGCTTACTTCGTGACTCTCCTTTGTAGCTCCCCTGTTACTTATCCATGTCCATCAGGCCTCAGCATGCTGACCTCTCTTTGGAGCCCATTTATTAATGATTGCATTTGCAATAAGATTTGGGCATTGTATTACCGCCCATGATCGAATTGTAAAATGCGATCATAGAACGTATTATCTGGCACCCGCAAGGATAGGGGCTCTGAAAGCCCGTCCGTGTGATGTGCCTGGAGTACTGCAGGGGCTACTGTGGATGCGTAGTTCCGCTGACTGCACATGCACAGCCTCCATTGCCTGGGAAGGTTCCGGGGGAACCCTCTACCGGCTAATTATGTGAAGTGTAGCCCAAAGGCTACAACAGGCTCAGGCTCCTCAGATGGCGTTAGCTGCGGGGCTTATCTCCGGAATGCTTTGCACTACAGAAGTTGGTAAATCTGGTAGCACCGCATCCCCCATAGAAACCTAAGGGGGCTGCGACTGCTGGTGAGAATGGAGGGATCGCAGCAGGTATCAGAGATACCTGCTGTGGTCCCTCCTTTATACACGGGGAGATACTAAATACTTGTGGTTACCCCCCAACAATGGGTGTTTACAGGGAATAAGCTGCAAATATTCAATAATAAATGGGCACCCTTATGAGAACTGCTGCCAGTCTAACATGCTTTGAATCAACGCGTGGGGCTGCAACCTGTATATCAGTCGCAGCTTGTCAGGGTTCTGGGCAAAAACCACCAGTATGACTCCACACCTCTGTCTCTGGTAATGCTAATACTAGCTGCTAGTTTAAGAATCCAGAATTCCCCACGGTTTTGTGACAGCATAATCTGGCCAAAAAGAATGACTTCTAATGGTGGTTCTTCTCTTAAGAGTTTTTGCAGCATCTGGTAACTCATGTTGAGAAACAATAAAAATGGGCAAGCATAGATAATGCACTACCTACAAGACACTTGTGCAACATATTTATGCAATACCTAACATATTTATGTTCCTGCTGCAGTCTCCGATTCTGATCTGGATCCAGAGAATCATGCCCCAGTTTTGAACGTCTTCTCTCAGTAAAAGATCCCCACTCCACTAAAATTTGATGGTGACTCTAAAGTCTGCAGGGGCTTTCTGAATAAATGTTCTATTCATTTTGAATTGATGCCAACCAATTTTCACTCAGAATAGATTATTTCTTTGTTCACTGGACATGCTTTGGCCGAGGCTTCTCCACTCTGGGCAAGAAATGATCCGCTTCTATATAATTGCAACGCCTTTGTATAATCTTTTAAGAAGATGATGAACTAGTGTCCTCTGCTGCTTCCTGTATTCTGCTTCTCAGACAAGGCATCCAGTGGGTCAATATACTGTTCAACTTAAAACATTACCATCTGTGCTTAGTTGGAATAATGAAGCCCTTATTGCAGGACAGGAATCATTCCTGACCTTCAACACTAGGAACCAGAGCACGGACTGAAACCTACAAACTGGCCCAGCACAGCATCAAATCGTATTGTTGGTGTCACTGGCAAAAACCACCGGTGAGTTAAACTCTGTTCTTCTGGCACAAATACTAGCGTATAGTTTAAGAATATAGAAATCCTGGCACTTTTATGACATTGATTAAGAGAGGGAGTCATCCTATCATTTCACTTATGGGTTGGCAACTTGGCACCCTGTTTCCAAATTCAAATAGTTACCACTGAGGAACCCATGCTACTGGTGTCTCTGTTATAGCGAATCGGGTCATCTGCAGTTTTTTGCAACTTTATAAATCAGATATATCGTGATATTTTGTACCAGTTTGTCATTGTATATCTTTGTGATCTTTTCCTATTACTTTTTTTTGAAACATTGTAGGCACTAACTTGATTTAATTTTCATCATCTTTGTTGCAAGTTCTTTAAGCAAGAGTTACCATTTTTTGGGCATATTGTATCAGGATCTACATGTATCACAAAAAAGTAGAAGCTATTGTGAATTAGCCGCGACCTATTGGTCTTAAAGCCGAATAACATTCCCTGGGTTTCCAGACTTTTATCTGTAATCATCAATTCATCAAGGGATACTCCTTGCTTGAAGCTACAATCACAGCCTTGACATTGAAGGGTTTTACACCAAAGTTGTGGCTGACTGAGGCTATTGAGGCTTTCCTTAAAAAATACATTCATGCCTGCACCCATTCTCAAACAGATAAATATTACTCATACCCTTCTACTTAGAAGTGGATGCTTCAGCCAATGGAGTCAGAGCTGTCTTGACCCAGCAAACTTCTTCTGGGAATATTCACCCCTGGGAGTTCTACTCATGGAGATTACAACCTGCCAAGAGGAACTACTGTATTGGAGATTATAAACTTCTAGCCATCAAGCTGGCACTCAAAGAATAACTGCTAGAAGGGACCTATTTTCTGGACACAGTTTACACAGATCACAATGACCTCTTATGTTTCCAGTCAGCAATATGATCTCTTCTTTTCTAATGTTTTAACCTAAATTTTAAATTTCGCCAGTTTAATTAACTGGTAAAGCAGAAGTTTTTGCTCACACTTACAATTTCTGAGGATCATCTTATTATAGACCCCAGTTGTATTGTTGTTGTAACTGTAGTCTCTCAACAGCAAGCATTGTGCTAGGTAAACATTTCTTCCAAATCAACATCAGCCAGTGCTTCCATGTTGGGCTTATGCCTCATATTTCACAGAGCACACCAGAGTTAAAAGAACTGAAGTCTTGATTTCCAGAAGCTACTGGTGATAGTTTCCACCTTGTGACATAAAGCAGTGTGGTCACGTGTTCCATATGTGCTCAGCGCAAAACTGCTCACTAAAAGCCACTGGATCCTTTGCTTACTTTTCCAACACCAGAAAAGCATTGGACTTACCTCCCTATAAACGTTAAAACTGGTTTGTAGCCAGGGGTTTAGCACCCTATATTTCTAATTTATTATTATTATTATTATTATATGGTGCTATAAATTGCTGTAGCGCCATCTAGGGAAAAATGACAATGATACACAAACAATTAAATGTAATATGCTTCAAACAAATAGTACAACACAAACAATCAAACAGTGAAACGTTTACTCAACTAAGTGAGGGACAGTTAAAAACAGTAACATTTAATGACCCAGTGCCCTGGGAAGGGCAAACAGAAAGGATAGGAGTCACGGGCTGTGAGCAGTACCATAGCATACATAACATCATGAATAGCAAGGTGCCTCTCCAGGGTGCCACCAGTATGTAGGTCGTGCTACCCCTTCGACAGTGCACACTATGTGGCGGCAGTAGTGCACGCTCCTTGTTACGGTACTGACTACGAATGCACTCTGAGACAGGTATAGTGGATGGAGAGAACAAAGGGGTAGCACAGAGAGGGAGGTATAGTTGAAAGTAGAGACAGAGTGGTTAAAAAAATAGGAGGACAGCCATGAGTGGGTAGTGTCATGGAACCCAAAAAAATTGAGAATTTCAAGAAGGAGAGGGTGATCAACTGTGTCAAAGGCATCTGTCAAGTCAAGGAGGATAAGAATGGAAAAGTTATGGTATTTATTTTAAAGGCTGTACGCTGTAATCCTCTTAAGTACTTCACCTTGCTTCCACACTTGTGAACCTTTTTGTGAAAGAGATATTCAGATTACACTGTTGCCCACTGGAGATCGTTTCAGATTGATGGGTACAGTTTATAGAAAAATTTTAGATATATTTGTGTAAATGCTTTGGTGTAAAATTAAGCTTTTATGCAGCATACCACCCGTAATTGAATAAACCAACACAGAGTGAATCAAGACCAAGAAAACTTTCTCAGAGTGTACATTTCAGATGAACAAATAATTGGGTAAATCTGCTACTGTGGTCCAAATCTGCACATAACATCCATGCCCTAACCAACCTCCTTTTTGTATCATGTGTGGCTTACACTATTGTCTTCCTGTGTGTCACTTCTGTCACTAATTCATAAGTTTTCACTGTGAGTTCCCGACTACAAGAATTCCCTAACACAGTGGTTCTCGAACTCGGTCCTCAGGACCCCACACAGGTCATGTTTTGCAGGTCGCCCAGCAGGTGCACAGGTGTATTTATTACTCACTGACACATTTTAAAAGATCCACAGGTGAAGCTTATAACTCAATTCTGATTCTGTGAGGAGACCTGGAAAACATGCACTGTCTGGGGTCCTGAGGACCGAGTTTGAGAACCTGTGCTCTAACCATTTGGACCCAAGCTAAAAAGAACTTAAACCAGGTTTCATCTAGCTACAAGTATTCTGCAGATAAGAGAAATAGAGTAGTTGCAGGATATACATTATGGGTATCCACCCGGAACCCCCATTTTTGTGTACAGAGTATAATGTATACATCACAGTATATTGTTCCTTTTTAGATCCTCCATAAAGTTAATCCATATTAGAATTGCTAGCCTCCTTAATGTACCAAATGTGTTTCACATTTCCCTATTGAAACCAATTGTAATCATCAATTTTCTTCTATAATTGTTCATCCTTGCAATAAGATTATGAAGTACAGGAAAAACAATCTTCAATTCCTGTCTGGTTTTTGGACAAAGAGGAAATTTGAATAGAATCCCAACTTTTCTGGGACTGGAATGACCACCCCTGAGGACAATAAAGACTGAATGGCCTTCATCAGAGACAGTCTTTGCGTTTTGTCTCCAGTAAAACTGATGGTGAATAACCATCTGGATGAAGACTTCAGGAAATCTATAATGTAACCCCACACTATGATTTCTGTCACCCAAGCATTGGAGGTGTAACTGAACCACTGTATCCAGAAGAGAGATAGGTGGGCTTGTGTGTTCCTTACGTATCTCTATCATTTGGTATGCAGAAATATGCACCTTATACTATTTTATTGAATCAAAAACATAGTAGGCACTCCTCTCTACCATTACAGATCTACCAGATCATATAACCTACCAATCAACTGGGAGTGGGTTGCCACCCATGAAATCCAGGGGAGTGTATTCTTCTGCCACTATATAATCCTCTAGAGATATACATATATATATCATCATTCACGTTCCAGCACATGCTCGCGGAGGTGACAGATCCAACCTGTTACTTAAACTAGAAACATACTGGAATTTTAAATTGAAAGCAATTAGTCCATCTCTTGCTTTCTCTAATTGACTTTTGAATGCTATCATTATGCTGATAATGTACTAATATGAACTTTTTGATTGCCTGGTTCCTTTGGATATCCTTCTACTTTGTTAGAATGCTTTTTTGAATTTTCTTCTCAATGACAATATAGGATGTTTATTACTATACACCATAACATCTAATATATTCTAATATTATAATTAGTAATATGATATCTCTACATATATTACAGTATATATATTAATATTCCATAATCTGGATGCATACATTTAATTGTCTATGGCAGTATAATGCATGATTGTCCTGACTAGACCAGCAATCCATTAATTACTAATTAACCCCCTGTATACCATTTTCAACACAAAGTCTACCAACCTCTTGTATTCACTAACTCCGACCACTCATTGGACTACAACCTGGACAACAATTCTGTATAGAAACGGTGCTTGGTTTTAACTACCATTAACGCTATATTCACCTCTGAATTGGCCAGTTGCACTCTGATTTGTCTTTCAATCATCTATATGTTTACATTTTGCTGTTGCTGGCAACAAGTTCACACACAAACTGTGAATTTTTCTTTTTAGAAACGCAGTGTTGATTTACGAAATAGACAGTGCCTTATTGGGTACTTGTGTCACATTTGCTCTAGTCATTCACAAACCCAATCTAGCACTAAGGGCCTGATTCAGAGCCAGACGCTATTTGCGGACGGTCGTTCCAAAAAAGGGGCCGGCTATTTAAATTGAGCGCTCGCTCTTTGCGGTTTGTTGACGCCTCTATGTCTGAGCGAGCGAACGAAAAATGCGCTCGCTATTTTGTAAAGACGCCCCTTTGCCGTTCGCAACACACGTCACCTCCGGTATTTGTTAGATTAATCGGGTACATTGAAAGGCATCTGAACTGCTCGCAGTGCTTGTGGTAGGTTTTTCTTACCGCTATCACTGCGAGCAGTTCAGGCTAAAAGACAACCAAGTGACGTGGTTGATGACGCTCCTTTACTAATTATGCACTCCCATTAAACGCCCTTTTTACCATTTGGCACGCCTGCGTTCGGATCTCCACTCCCCCGTTTTCAAGCACCTTCCCCTGTTACCACCCACAAACGGTACATTCTGTCAATCAAATTAGCAGCCCCTCGCTGTTTTGCGCATGATTTTCGACCGCAATGACTGGTTTACGCAAGTGCATTACGACCCATACGCATGCGCAGTTGTGCGAATATCGCTCAGAGCGAACGAGCGGCCGCTTACGAGCGGCTCTGAATCACTAATTTCGGGAAATATATTCTCTGTTATATGTGACACAATCCGGAAGAGGATGCGACCAGTTGTTGCTTAGCAATTCTACAACACTTGCAGACTGACACTAGCCTGAGCTCAGATACTATATACAATGAACCAGTTCGTATACAGACAAAGGGTGCACACTGAGGAAACAATCTAGGATAGGTTTCTTTAACATGTTGTTATATGTGACAATTCCATGTACCCTCATGATTACTTTCCCTTATGCAAATTTACTTTACTTTCTAATTCAAGATGCATTTTCATCCTATAATGTTTGTAAGTCTCTATCTTTGTGGTGTATACTACTGTGCCTAATGGTAACCCTACCCCCAACCCTGCTACTTACCTTTGGGCTTCCAGCAGTCGGGATGCAGACGCCGCGAATCTGACATTCTGAGCGTCGGAATCCCCATGGTTGGGATATTGACCGCATCCCTCTCCAGACGCCTGCAGCAGACTAGTGATAAATCTCCTTTTTATCATAGCAGTGAGGACAGCCTTGCCTAATGATGGAATGCACCTTTAATGTTCCTCGTAATGGGCCTGAGTCTGAGTCGCATGCAAAAGCGAACGCAGGAGCGTCTATTGGGGGTCGCCTGTCTGCGAGTTTATGCAAATACCCTAAAAACTTGTTCCC
The DNA here is from genome assembly GCA_031769625.1 of Taudactylus pleione. Taxonomy (NCBI): domain Eukaryota; kingdom Metazoa; phylum Chordata; class Amphibia; order Anura; family Myobatrachidae; genus Taudactylus; species Taudactylus pleione. The sequence continues at coordinate 3,837,407 of JAUIMM010000068.1, forward strand.
TTGTGTACATTCGTGCAGTCGAATGTGAAAGGACTGTGGCGCCTACTATTAATGACTGCATCATCCTTATACACCACCAGCGAAACTTGCACCAGCCCTATAGCAGGTGCAGTTTCTCCATCTGACCATAGCCTCCAATGCTTGTGGCCATGCATCTGTGAACCCAGCCACTTCCACTGACATGCCTGCAACACTCCCATAGTACGCCAAATGATCAGCCCATTGTTGCGTGCACTAGTAGCCACATACTAGTCACCGCACAGGAATGCCCATCACTTTCTGCCACCTTTCTGATACCATCTGTCCTGATTGCAACAGTACTTTTGTGCATACACTCTGTGTAATGCATGTGCCATAGAGGTTTTCAGAACATTTTTGCGCATATGCAGTTACAAATAATCGCTCAACCACGTGAACATCGGCATTACGTGCGGCTCAGAATCAGGCCCAATGTTTTGTATGACTGGTCGTGCTGAGTAAAAACAAAGCTGTTCCAAATCAGTGGTTTCATTACATTTATTCATTATACCTCAATCAAGAAATTATTCTTGTAAGATTTTTTTTTCATCATAAGGACAAGGTCCATGCTATTTAGATGGTTTAGATTTAAGTTAATTTAGGCAATCACAATTGTTTTGATTGTTTGTTTGTATTTTATTAGCAAACATATTTTTAACAAAAACTGAAAATTGAAGATTCCCTTTGGGGGACATGGACAAACAGGCTACCAGAGTTATTTTTCATTCCCTCAATAAATTATAATTATTAACATGAAACACTGTATATGTACAAGCAGTGCATAAAAAAAAAGTTATTACTGTATGTGTAAATACCCTATAGGGGTTTCTAGGACTATGTTGTTTACCTTGATATTGTTACACTGAGTATCGGCATGCATTGGAAATGTATTAATTGTGAGCATGAGGTGTGCATGTGGCTTCTATCCATTCGAAGCAAAAGGTATGTATGGGGCACTTACTCCAAGCCCCTGTTTTGTGGTAAGTGTATGTGCAGGTAATCAGAGAGAAACTTGTTTACAAGTGTGATACATGCAAGACCACACAGGAAAAACACATTTATGAAAGATAAAATAAGTGTTGTAATTAGCAGACACCTATGATTAGTAAGTCAGAGGGTGTGAAACCTGGGCCCTGGGATAGCAATGATATCACTGTATGGAGCACTCTGCATCATCTTGATGGCTGATTGCTTCGTCAGCACAAGGAATCTGTAGAACTTGCCAGATACCTGTTTTCGCTTGTTGTTCTTGCAGAGTTCCTGCAAACTGAAGGCGTTCACACCTGATTGGTGCAGTTTCTATTTAAAAACAATTTAAAGTTAGAACATCAGTGTGTAGGCTGGACAGACAACATTTAACAGCATCCCAAAAAAACTGCACAAATACTTAAGTAGTGAAATACAGTGGCAGATCAAGAATAGTGTCACAACCCTCTGCCTCCCTAACACTGCTCACTGCAACTCGCATCAGAGTGAGTTGCTTTAAGTAAACAGTGACTGTATTGTTAGGGCAGGAGGCTTGCGCAGTGGCAACATTGGAAGGGAGGTAGGGATTAAGATATTTGAACCCCCAGTATGCCTGTCAATGCTGGGAAAATAGAATATATGTTATGGCCATTTAAAGGGATTTGGAGTGATGAACAGCCAAGTGGGAGAGGAGCAGCAACGGTTGGAAAAAAACACAGATCAAAATGAGAGAGGGAGAGGTAGAAAGACTGAAAAGAAGATGGCCCAGAAGATGGAACATTAAAAAGATGGAAATTCATTGGTACAACATTTATATTCAAATATAACATTTATTTTTATTACAAGGTTTTATAATCAACCGGATGAAATAATTTTCTTCTTATTAAGACAAATTCATGCAAGCTGTTTAAATCAATTTGCACTTTTTTTTTTAAGGGGCTCTATATCTCTTATTTTCTGCTAAGGATCAAAAAATGATGTCCTCCATCAAAGTAGCAAATTTGTAAAGAACATGCCTATCTAACTGTGGATGCGCTCAGTGTCTGAGAACAAACTTACCTACTGGTAAACAATGTGTAACATATCTCCAAAGTGTCAATCTTAATTTTTATTTATTGTTTGCCTCACTGCGTGCACTGCTGAACACAGATTCAGAATGGGTCCTGCTCAGTCTCACGCAAGCCCTTGAATGCCTCTGCCTTATTGAGAGGCAGAGGCATTTAAGGGGCGGTGCGGGGGTGGGGTCTGTATGCATTCCCAGAAATGGGGCATGTCTTCCCCATTTTCTGGGAGTGGCCAGCCCAGAGACTGTCTTCTGGGCTCCCAAGCCGGCCAGCCTGAGTAAGCTGAGGCTTACTCAGCTGTCCGGCCACCCAGGGCCATCCACCATCGACCAGCGATGGTCATGATGGTGATCCCAGTCTGCGACCTCCGTCGCAGTGCTGGGATTGCAAATGCAGCAGGGGGTGTCATACACCTCTTGCTGCATTTGCATTATTGCATCGTTGCTGAATCAGGTCCTATGTACAGAAAGTTATATTTTCCTTTTCATCAAAGATAAATACTGGTATGAGTGCACTAAGAATTTGTTTTTGGTGATTTCAAGTGGTAAGTAGTCTGTTAGGTGAACATATTAGTAGTGGATTCTCCCAGCAGAGCTTGAGTGCATTTGGTGGGTGGTGGAGGAGGGTGGCAGCATAATAGATTACTATAATATGATTGAAGTCGACAAATTTTTTTTACAAGTAGACTAAATTCCAGTGTGACTACATGCCAACTGTGGATGCTCATATCCACCAGTGATTCAGTTTATACATGCCCTGGTACAATGTGTAAGCATTTCAATTTTTGATTGAGTGATAGATAGGTGCAATGCGCTTGTAAATGTATAAGCAGCTCAATAATTAAGGGTACTTGTGAAATAAGAAAGAGCGCTATGTAAAAAGCATAATAAACATATAACAAACATATATTGTGATGTTTATAGTCTTTTGAGACTAATTTGGAGGAAGGCCAGAGCCTGGTCCGTATTGTGGTCCGCTTTTTGATACTTTGCCAACTGCCATTTGTAGATTATGCTGATATACTGTACTGCAATATTGGAAGATAATTATTTTTGTCCACTTGCTGTTTTGGCACCAGGGGCATAGCTACCGTGGGTGCAAAGGGTGCGGTTGCCATGGGGCCTGCAGTGCCTTCGGAGCCCACCTCCCCCTGCATCCAGCTCACCTCAGGGTCATTATAGTGAAAGAAGTAACCTCTGATCTCTCCTGCGAACTGCTTCTAAGTCATGGGGCATACTTCAGCCTTTGAACAGGAAGCACAAGAAGAGATAAAAGTAGGTGGAACGGCGCTATGCACACATATTCACCATAGGTTGTGCATATGGTTTAAAACATTTATTAACAATGTATATTAATGAAACAGTATATATAAACAAAAATGCAATAGTAAAAATACAAGGAATAAACACTCTGCATAGGCTGTAATCTGTACTAGGGTATTATGTATAACACATCCACATATAATGCAAATGGATGGAAATGATGAAAATGTAGCAATTGCTGTTCAAAATGAAAAAATGCCTCACTCAAAAAGATGTGATGCTGAGTGATGTCCAAAATGTAACATAAACTCGAATCACAAGTCACTGTTAAATGGCAACTGCTGGTAAATACCTAGCGTTGAGGAGACCCATAGGTAAATGCTGCAATGTTGGGCAAATGATGTAATGAGAAAGTATACCACCAACCGTATCTAGAGAGTCAGGGACTGTCAGCTGGTCCATGTCGATAGCATGGCGAAGACTCGGCTCCTGCTGGCTGGCTGCCCGCGTATCTAGGAAAAGGGACTGTCAGCAGGTCCCTGCCGATGGCGTGGCGGAGACTCGGTTCCTGCTGGCTGATTGCCCGCTATAATTGTCTGTCTCACGGCGGCGGTGTTGCCCTGTCCAGGTGAGTGATGCGGCGTCAACCTGAGCATGCAGGGCTGAGTCGCAGCTGGAGGGTGCCATGAATAAATTGCAGTCCCGGAGCGGATACTGGCTGGAAATGGAGCAAGGAAATCTGTGTATCTGGGATCAATCCAATAGATATAACAGCCAATGTGACAATGTAGCACAATGATGAAGCATGTATCTGTAAGTCCTTAACGCGTTTCACCGCATTCAGCAGCTTTTTCAGAAAGGCAGAATGCGAGCTCCCTGTCAGACTGACTAGCAGCAACTCTGGAACCACAGCCATGCCTCTTCCCAGCATCAGTGAGGCATACTTGCTTGAACTGTAAAGCTTGCAGAGAAACTGGTAACAGCACCACAAAACCAATCATTGGCCTTTGTTCAAATGCAAACAACAAAGAATTTGAAATCAGACAGAATTTGAGTTGCAATACAGAAGGCGGCGTGTATTTACTGCATTGTCCTTGCGGAAATACTTAGGCCGCATTATTAGAAAATGAAAAACAAGAATAGGAGAGCATGTTAATAGCATAAAAAAAGGATTAACAATAGCGTCTCCAACCACTTTTTATTATATCATCAGAGAAATCCAAGAGGAATGAGGTCCTGATTCAGAGCCAGACGCTCTGACAGAGCCCTCGCTCTGAATCAGGGCCGGCCTTCTTGTTTTTAGAACGGCCTCCTGGCTGCTTGCATAGCTGTGGGTGACAACCCACAGCTATAGCGAGCGGCCAGGAAGATGGTCGCAATGGTCAAGACCACCGCGACCATCGGGCTTGCGACGAGACCCTTGTGGTAGGGTCTCGTTGCCGCAAGCCCCAGAGAGATTTCGGCTCTCACAGAGCCGAAATCTCTCCCACTGACATAACTCGTGATGTCAGTGGGGCCGCCCCCAAACGGAGGCGTTCACATGGGAACGCCTCCGTTTGGGCAGCCACTCCCCTGGCCCGCCTACCAAAGGGGGTGTGCTGTCATTCAACATCGACAGCACGCCCCCTTTGGTACAAGACCCGGAGCGACGGTTTGCCCATCGCTATCCGGGTCTCGCGCATGCGCACGACGGAGCCGGCTCCGTCATGTGCATGTGCACTGGGCCACCATCGACCCGCTTGCGCGTGCATAGCGCTTGCGAGCGGGTCTGAATCAGGCCCTGAAATTCATGGCAATTAGAAAATCCGAAAAAGATTGGAGAGGGGGGACAGTATCAAGAGAAAATGTCGAAATCAGAAACTGAGTGGATATATAAAATGGGAACCCTGCACCCAAAAGGTTTGAACATGGGCCCTCATTCAGAGCCGTATGCTCTGAGCAGAGCGCACGCTCTGAATGAGGGCCGGCCTCCATAATTATGGAGCGTCCTCCAGGACGCTCGTATAGCTGTGGGTCACCACCCACAGCCTATACGAGCGTGCAGTTTGATGGCCGTGATGGTCTTAACCATCGCGACCATCGCCAATGCAAGCCGGAGCCTGCGGTTGAGTTTTTCAACCACAAGGCCCGGAGTGATTTTGGCTCTATGTGATGTCAGTGGGCCGGCTTCTGACGGTAGGCGTTCCCTTGGGAACGCCCCCGTCAGGGAGGCACGCCCCGGCACACCCACCAAAGGGGGCGTGCTGTCAATCAACATCGACAGCACACCCCCTTTGATCAGACACAACGAGCGAAGGAAAGTCCTTCGCTCGTCGCGTCTGGCGCATGCGCACGACGGAGCTCCCGCCGTCGTGCGCATGCGCAGTGCACAACATTGACCCACTTGCGAGCGGACAGCCGCTTGCGAGTGGGTCTGAATCAGGGCCATAGATTTTGATTTGGTTCCTTTTTAAAGGTTTAAATAAGAATCCCGAATACTTATCCACAAACCCTTTTACATAATATGTGCACAGACCTTTAAATGTGATGAACCTGACAGTCCTAGCAACTGATCCCTTAATTAAATAATTTTATTGTATTTATGTATGTAGTATCTCCTTTTATATTTCCTTTTAAATATAATACCAGGTACTTGTTAAATTCGGAGCTTTTCGTGTATCCCATATTAGAAAAGATTACACAATAATTGGATTTGGCAATAATTTAAATACAATGTTGCATTCTGCTAATAACTCTAAGCAAGATGTTTTTGTAGCAATCTGTGTATATAAAACATAACGTACTAAGCGCGACTTATATTTATTTTGTTTTACTATAAATCCTTTTATTCATATATTTAAAGTACACTCTTTTTATTAGTTTTAAACACATAGCCTTTTATTCAAGCTCTTTAAATAAGCAGAGTGGGACCAAAGCGCAACTAAATCTATACAATAATCTAGCCAATCGAAGCAGTCCCACAAGGATAAAAGAAGACAGAGGCCCTGATTCAGAGCTGGACACTCTGACAGATCGCTCGCTCTGAATCAGGGCCGTCCCTCCTTCATTTTGGAGCGGCCTCCTGGCCGCTCACATAGCTGTGGGTGACCACCCACAGCTATAGCGAGCGGCCAAAATGATGGTCGCGATGGTCAAGACCATCGCGACCATCGGGCATGTGACGAAACCCTGCGGTAGGGTCTCGCTGCCGCAAGCCCAGGAGTGCTTTTGGCTCTATTAGAGCCAAAAGCACTTCCACTGACATCACTAGTGATGTCAGTGGGGCCGGACCCAGACGGTAGGCGTTCCCATGGGAACGTCACCGTCTGGGCAGCCACGCCCCCGGCACACCCACCAAAGGGGGCGTGCCGTCAGTCACCATCGACAGCACGCCCCCTTTGGTGCGAGACCCTTAACGACGGCTTGGCCGTCGTTATTCGGGTCTTGAGCATGCACACGACAGAGCCGCTTCCGTCGTGTGCATGTGCACTTGGGCACCATCTGAATCAGGCCCAGAGTCCACTACACAGGCACCTTGAAAAAAATCATACGTGTCGAAATGGGCTGTTGTAAGCAGACCACCGACTGACGTCACCTTCGAGTAAGCGCGACACATTCAGATGAACGAATCTCCAAGTAAGAGGTAAAGCTGCTCTCTGCAAAGAGCCGAGGAGAGGACGCTATCCCGGTGGGTGAAAGAAGAAGCGCAATTCGACTGAGGTTACACACAGCTGACTGACCCCGTACTAACTGCTGCATGAAACCGAAGCTGCCAACAGAGAGCACCGCTACTAGGGAAAGGTAGGGCAAGTGATTACACGCCACTGCTCCAGAACATATCGCATTGTCAGATACGGGGGATCCTTTTAAACACACACATTTTCATAGAAAGCGCTATAAACATTCTTGTTTGTGTCTATCTATTGAAGGACTTGTTTGTTAAACTTTGCTGGTCCACGTATTAACTGTCTGTTAATTTAGAACACATCCTTATAGACCACCATTATACTATTTCATGCTCTAGTTTTACAATTACAAGCACTTCTATTAGACCACAAACCATATAGACTTGCCGACTTTGCTGCCCCGTCCTCCTGGGATTTGTATAGCGGGGGACGGGGCTATGATGACGCGGACCATCCACTTGTGCTCTGTAAGTGGGTGGCCATGGGGGGGGGGGGGTAGGATGTGAATGGAAGAGTGGGCAACTATGCAGAGAGGCGACATGGTGCTTCAGGCCAGGGGTGTATCTAGGGGTCTGAGCACCCCTGGCAAACTAAGGGACTGGCACCCCCCACCAATGATTCAAAGATTGCTCCCACAGGAAATAAAATACACACGGATTCGTTGCCCCACAGCCAGAAAATAAATAAAAACAAACATTGATTTCCCCCCAGCCCCCTACAGAAGACTGAGTGACCTCATCTCCTGGACTAATTTTGTGTGGCTGTAATACCGCGCTATTTGTTGTATATATGAGCAGCTCTATTAGAAATGGAATTATGTTGCAAGATTTATAGAGCGCTAATTGTATCAGATAGGACTGATACTATGTACGAGGGTTGTTCAAAAAGTAATTCCTAAATGCTCACAACTCAAATTGTATTATAGATACAGATTTTAAAATTTGCAGTAAAATATTTTGAAGTCTTAGTAACAGAATGACACTACTCAAAAAATTCACCATCTGCCCTCAAACATTTTCTCCACCTCTCAACCCAAGCTGTGAATCCACTTCCTGGATGATCATTCAGTGCCTGTACAATGTATTCTCAAGTCCTAGTATTTGGCTCCTGATATCATTTGATCTTGGACTTCCTGTTATCCCCATGTCCTGCTCCATGTCGTAACACGCCACTTTGGATACAAAGCCTGCAGCACCTAAAGACATCACTTTGGATACAAAGCCTGCAGCTCCTAAAGACGCCACATTGGATACAAAGCCCACAGCACCTTTACCACGCCACTTTGGGTACAAAACCTGCAGCAGCCATTGATGCACATCTGTGTACTTTGGGCCTGATTCAGAGCCGGACGCTATTTGCGGTCGTTCGTTCTGAAAAAAGGGGTGGCTATTCAAATGAACCGTTCGCTCTTTGTGGTCTGTTCACGCCTCTATGTGTGAACGAGCGAACAAAACTTGCGGTTGTTTTTTGGAAACTACGCCCCCTGGCCGCTCGCATCCTACGTCATGTCCGCTATTTATTAGATTAATCGAGTACATCGACCAGCGTATGAACTGCTTGCTATTCTTGTGGTTGGTTTTTCCTACCGCAATCATGCGAGCAGTTCTGACTATAAAATAACCCAGTGACATGGTCAATGACGCTGCTGTATTAATTATGCACACCCATAAAACGCCCGTTTTGACCTTTAAGCACGCCTGCGTTCGGATCTCCACTCCCCGTTTTCAAGCACCTTCCCCTGTTACCACCCACATACGCCTCCTCCTGTCAATCAAAATAGCAGGCATTCGCTATTTAGCGAACAAACGGTTTTCGGCCGCACTGACTGGTTCGCGCATGCGTATTACGATCCGTACACATGCGAAGTTGGGCAAACATCGCTCGGAACGAACGAGTGGCCGCTTACGAGCGGCTCTGAATCAGGCCCTTTGTCCATATCACCGTGACACATCTCAGTGTACTATATCTGGAGTTTGATGCAACATTGTGTACACAAGACTCACTCTCATCACAAGCCTATGACGTCACAGTCTAGCTAGATTTACCTCTACACCTTTGACCCAGGATTCCAGTCTCGTCTTATTGGGTGAACCCCGGTGACTCGGACTCAGGATTCCTGCCTCCGTCTATTGAGGATAACTCAGCATCATTTGACTAGTGTCCTGCTTGTGGAGTTCATGCACTAATACCAGTCATCCCACTCCTACTACGCTGCTGCATTCTTGTCACAGGTTCATGTTCTGGACTTTTGTACTGATTCTACCCATCATTCCCAATTCTCCACTGTTTGTTCAATAAAACCTTGTGTTCTTTCAAAAGTTACTAAGATTCAAGTCTTAATTCTCCTATGAGGAAAAGCTATCTAAAACCTACTCAGTTCTTGCTACCACGGTCTCAGCCCGCAGAGTCTGATTCATCTCAGGAGGCCAACTTTCCTAGAGTTGTGACACCGGGTTTAGCCAAGTAAAACAGCTAAACCCATCTAAAGTTCTGGTTAGCGCGCCCTAACCAGGGGGTTTCTCACACATTTCTGCTCGCACCCTCCTTAGCTGGCAAAACAATTGAATTCCCCCCACTGTTATTAGATACCATAACAAAGGAAAGCCAAAATAGCTCAAGTCATGCAAGTTTTATAACACACACAGCGCTCTGCACCTCCAGCAGATTAGCCCCTAAGGAAGCATGAAATTAGTATTGCAACTGGCTAACCTAACCTACATTTTATCTCTTGAAATCACCAATAAAAGTTTTTTTTGTATTTGAAACTTCTCAGCAGTCCCCTATGCTGGTATCATTGTGGTCACTTTCCTTGATCATTTGGGCATATTGTTAAATTATGGTAGAGTCACTACATTGTGCGTTTCACCAGATATCAGTATATACAGTGGATGTGGTTAGCACTCACATTCACCACAGCACTAACCATTTGTTACAGTAGCTGTTTCTTTAACCCCTGCTAAGGTACTTTGCGTATGCATTTTGCTGACAAATTGAAGGTTATCAATTATGGTATTGTTTTGTTCTATCAACAATTTTAAGCTAACACATTTATTTTACTTGTCTCAAGAAATATTCTTACACGCAGGCCACAAAGCATCTCATGTGTTTTTTTGTTCCACTGGTGTTCATCGCTGTCCAGGACATTCTCTGAGGGTGTCTGGGGACATGATAACATGGCAAGCTGTAACTAATATTGCACAGAAATTGAGAACAAATATTGAGTTTGTACTGCAAGTGCCTGAAACTGATCCATGGTGTAATCTGGACAGTTTAAAATTTATAGTCATAATTATCTTAGTGTACACTCAATACTTACAATTATTTCTTCATCTGCTAGACATCTTGGAGAGGTATATAACAAAGGATCAACCATTTCCTATAACAAGATAAATGTGAGCTAGTTAGTAATAAACATTAAGTAATTATTTTTATTTTTGCTAAATTCTCTCAAGCCAGCAGGAAAACATTACTCACTTAAACAGTTAAGGTCCACCCACCATGAGTAAGTAATTTGTATACCCTACCTCCAGGAAGAAAAATAAATCCAATGGACAAGGCATATCTTGAGTGCTAATGGGAGACAGAATGATACCACTGTATGGGGTATATTTACTAAAGTGCGTGTTTTTAGAAGTGGAGATGTTGTCCATAGCAACCAATCAGATTCAATTTAACATTTATCTATCACCTTATAGAAGATAATAGCTACAATCTGATTGGTTGCTATGGGCAACATCTCCACTTCTAAAAACCAGCACTTTAGTAAATATACCCCTATGATTGAAAACCAAATTCCTTGTTCTCTGATCAAAACTGTATTTCTGGTGCCCAGTGCTTGTTAATATCGGACTCCGACCAAATCCCATTTGACATGACTAGGTAAATCCATTACTGGAGAGTCAGGCATAACCAACTAAAATTCAGCACACTTATCGACAATGGGAAATCCTAGAGGGAACCAATGACCAATCCTAATGAAAGATAGACCACTGAAGGTGGCATTCAGTATCTTAGTGGATAATTGAAACATCCTGACATGGCAAGAAAAGGGGCCTCTAATTATAAAAGGGTCTCCCTTTTTATAATTAGAAATAAGAAATTAGAATAAGAAAGGATTAAAACATTTTTTTATCATAAAATGCGCAGGGGGGGGGGTGGAGACACACAGCATGGAGTCTCCATAGCATTAACCAGCCCCAAACTGGTCAGTCCAGGGCTGGGTGTGGAACCCAAAAATAAAATGGAGTCCCTTTTCCTGAGGAACAACCCAGGGCTATTTCCCGCACCCCTGGTGGAGGTGGGTGCAGGGTTAATGTGTACAAAATAGATCATAATATTGTTCTTTACAGGCAGACTACAGGTACCAGCAAGCCTGCTTCAGCATGCTGGCACTTGTGAAACAACAAGTGCCAGCATTCCCGGACATTAAAGGTGCGCTGGCATCTGTTGTCCACCTGTAAAGTATATATTTAAATAAAGACAGTACTCGCACACCAAAGGTTGGAATCCTGTGCTCTCAGCCAATCAGCAGTTCCATCATTCACTCCTTTGGCAGTGACAGCGAGTGATCGGTCATTACACGTAGCACTGTACCGAGTGTACTGTGCTGTATGTGGGGCTCGGGTTTGCGTTTTTGTTTTTTTCCTGAAAACCATTGGACTGAAGAGAATCTAATCCAAGGGTTTGGTGAGTAGGAATTCTTATTTGATTTGTTTTTAGATAAAAGGAATCTAACTTTTGGTGTGCAAATACTGTATAACTGGCCTGATGAAATAATGGGAGATACATACAGTATTAAGAAAACTTCATGCAAGCAGTGTATATCAATTTCCACTTTTCAAGGGGCTCTATATCTGTCTAATTTTCTGCTGGGGGATCACAAAATGATGTCCTCCATCCAAGTTGCAGATTTTTTAATTTGTTTCTAACTGTAGTTGGGTTCAGTGTCTGAAAACAAACTTACCTACTTGTAAACCATGCTAGTGTAACATATCTAAAAGGAGCAATCTTTCTTGTCGTCCAGTTTCTACAAAAGGCATGGACTTCCCGGAGTTTAGCCTCAATAATGGTACTCGTCAAGGCTGCCCTCTTTTTCCCCTGATTTAAGCACTTTGTATAGAATAGCTGGCAGCCAAGACTAAATGGAATACAAATGGCAAGTAGATCTTAATTCATGGATTCCACTAAAAAATCTCACTGTACACAAAATATGTCCTTTTGTCTTTGTCCTCATATGAAACCTTTCAAACTTGTTTGATGAGTCTAAACGTTATGGCCTTTTAGTAGTATAAAAAATGAATAACTCAAAATCTGAAGCACTAGTCTTCCAGCTCCCCAACATACTGAAAACCTCCTAAAGCTTAATTTTGATTTTCAATGGTATCGGTAGTGATTCGCTATTTGGGAATATCTCTAAACAAAGATTACAACCAACTTTTCCTGGCTAACCCCTCTTTGCCATAAAATAAGGCTTGAAGAACTGGGGACCTTTATACATCTCTTTGTTTGGAAGACTATAGTAAAAATTAATGCACTGCCTCCGCTGTTGTATCTGTTTGAAATTCCTTGTAAAGGCTCCAGGTAATTTCTTGTGCTCTGTCCGGCCCAGTTTGAATGCAAATGTATTTATAACCCTGGTGGCTGTATCTCTATATTTATACTATATGGCACCATTGTTTCACCTCCCTCTCCAGAAATCAAATCATTTGAACTAGTCTGGGATAAGGATCTGAGGACTTCATTGGATGAACGCAATATGTCAGTGTACTGTGAAGTCTTCCATCAATACAACTGTCATGTTCAGGCTATGGTGGTCCCCAGCAGAGGGCTTAGAAGACATGGACCAAGGTTGAGAAAGGAATCTGAGGCGGGGGCCTGGGTATATGCCTTCTTCATCCACAAGTACCGGATGTTGGCTAGACCTGACCAAAGGCACGGAGTCTAACTTATTGGGAGGTTTACATCAGTGACTCCTCCAAGTGGGATTTGGGCTTAAGCTGCACCCAGCAAGCAGGTTGCGGCCCTTTGGTTAGGTATCCAGCACTGTGGAAAATGGAAGAACACTATCACAGGGAAAGCACTGGAGTATGATACTGGAAGTCTTGCACTTGGGTGATGTACTGGGTACACAGCCTGTAGATCCAGACGCAGGGCTGACACAGGAGAATGGCACTAGGAGATTGTACATGGATGATGTATTAAGTACACATGCTGTGGCTTCAGATGCAGATCTGGCATAGGAGAATGTCACTAGGAGTTTGTACTTGGATGACGTACTAAGTACACGCACTGTGGTTCCAGATGAAGAATTGGCACAGGAGGATGACACTAGGAGATTGTACTTAGAGACGTACTGAGTACATACACTGTGGTTCCAGATGCAGAACTGGCACAGGATGATGACACTTCGGAGATAGTACTTGGATGACATACTGAGTACACACACACCGTGGGTAACACTAGGAGAGTATCACTGGAAGAAAGGAGCTTGGAACCTGGAATACTGCAACAGCAAGAATACACTGGAAGTAACGATGTTGTACAGGCAACTTCCTGTTGTCTGGAGCCTGGCTAAATACCCTAAGGTAGCAGTCCATTGGAGGATAGTGTCAGCTGAAAGCAACCAATGCTACCGTTAGGTAAAGGGCAATCAGGTGACGTAGACTGTCATGGCTGCGGCCACGACGGTAACCGCAGGAACCAAATCACGGAGCGAGCACAAGGATATCCTAGCAGACCCCAGGTATAATCCTCAGCGCGTCACTCACCCCACACCTGGCGTCTGACCACTCCAGAGGTTCAGGGGAAGCTGGCGCTGAGGTGAGTAATGGCCTATCCTAGGCCGCAACTTGACAACAACAGCGCAAGCTAACTATGAAGTAACTACAAACGACCACAATGTACATACCAAACAAGGACATAAATATCATTGCACTTCACAATATAGCTTCTGCCTTTATTGGAGTGATGCTCCTGGACTGCCAGATATGGGAGAAGGACACAATCTCCCTTTGGCAAAATCCATGGAATATGGAGATAAAAATATAATTAACCTATATGCAATTAAATATATCTCTTGACACATAAATCGTGTCAAATGCACTATTGGATTCAGAATTCTAACAGCTTATATTACAGTCAGAATTATAATGCTCAAAAAGTAAAATAGAGTTCAGTCTTGTACACTATGAGCCTTTTTTAGGGTTGGACGCATTTGTGCACCAAACGCATGTAGAAAAAAAGATGCGTACAAACTTGATGTTGAGTCAAAGACATCTCAAAGTGCGTCCAACAGAACAAAAAATGGGATTAATATCCCCACCGTAACGTAGATTTGTGTCTTGACTATATTAGTAGCAAATGCAAAAATAACACTCCCCTATTTGGACACAATATAAATAATTTACTGACATGTCAACTACTCAGGAGAAAATAATGTTTTGAGTTATTAACAAATGTTAGTCACATTTTTATATTAAATGTAATGAAGTACAAACATCTCCACATATGATATATACCCCTTTAAAATTCAAATGAGAAATTGCCTTCGTGCATTAGTCCTAATTAGAATTGTCAGTTAAGTAATACAAAAAGATAGCTGCTGCTTCATTTAATATGTAGACACCATGCTAATGAATTAAGTATGATCAGTTGAAGGGGGCAAAAAAGCAATAAGCCATTCAGTAGTGTTTAGACTAGAGTAATGCTGGTAGTCATCATCATCATTATGTATCACTGCAACAGCCCTCTAGTACCAGCAAATTATACCAAAAGCATATCTGCAGATCTCTACACATCTAATTGCATGTGAACACTACCATTGCTGTATTCAGCTTACACTTGCATCCCAACAATCCTGCCTTTACAGGCGCAATAAGATGTACAGTAAGTCAAGGATAGATATGCAAGTGTCTAAATAAGGACATAAGCATGCAGTACTGAACTATAATTTAATCCATGTTATCAAATGAACCGGCATAGAATCACAGAAACAATGTATAGTACATATTTTGGCAAGCTTACATCAGTGCTCAGTTTATGAATGTCATAGCGGGATGTAATTAGATTACCGGCCGTCAGAATCCCGACAGTGGAAGCCCGACCCAGGACTAAAGATAGGCGTCGAAATCCCAGCACCCCACGCGGAAATCCCCACAGCCGGCATCCCGAACAGAGGTAAGCGGGGCTTCTTAGGTCTTAGCCGCGGGCGGGCAGTTTAGGTTAAGGCACCGCCCGGGTTAGGGCTATGGAGGGTTAGGCAACACTGGGGGGAGGTTAGGGTTAGGCACCTACCCGGGTTAGGTTTAGGATGCAGGAAGGGGGGTTAGGGTTAGGCACCATCCGGGGGGGGGTTAGGGTTAGGCACCACTGAGGGTTAGGTTTAAGGGGGGGAGGGGTAGGGATAGCATACTTACCACCCCTGTCGGAATCTTCAGATATCTAGATGCTGCTGTCGTAATTTGAACCGGTTATAGAGCTGCCGGTATTTCATACCGATTCCGTCATAGCATAGTTGCTGGAGTTCACGTAAAGCTGCCACTGTTAAGAAATTAATACATTTTCTGTAGCTGGAAGCATTCCCATTCTATCAATATACAGGCTATAAGTGATGCATCTCTCTTCATCCATAGTCAAATTTCTTAATCAGTTGCCTGGCGAGGTCGCATCAGATGCAGCTCTTGGCCATAACTTTAGCTGTGCACTGCTGACGGTCCTGTGTTGGTGGGGGGTCTGCATGTCAGCTGCAATCTCAGGGAGCCTTACTGGCTCCTCCTGAAAAAGAAAGGCCAAGGTCTGAGGGTTCCAGTGGAGTCTGTTCCTCAGGCAGTGAGGTGGTATAGTAACTCCCCCCAGTCTCCTTGGACCATTCCCCCACAATATCTGGCAAGTTCTCTTGACCTTCCTTAACAAAGTCCATCTTACAGGGTTTTGCAAATAGCATGCTCCCACTTCTTAGCACCAATATACAGGATTGCTCCTGGTTCTAACTCCACTCCTTGGCCTGCAGGATCTCCGCTACATGTCCTGACATGGGTGACTTTCATACTCCTTGCAACACTTGCCTTGTTAGCAGATAGGTGGCTTTTACTCCAAATGCTGTTGTCTACAAGCTTTGTGCTCATTGGTTGGTGTCTGAAATATCCCACCGTTGCGGCCAAATGTGAGGATACTGGGTTCTTTTATTCACCCAGACACCAAGCAGATAAAACAAAGTAATGGTTTATTTTTTACAGCACACATAAGTCGATAATAGATATAGGAACAGGATGCAAATGTAGTGAAGGAACAATATGCAGCTAGCAGTACAGACAGAGGACCTCATTCAGAGCCGCTCGCAAAATGCGAGCGCTCGCTCTGAATGAGGGCGGCCGCTTCACATTTAAAATACGGCCTCCCGGCCGCTTGCTAAGCTGTGGGTGACCACCCACAGCTTTAGCAAATGACCAGGTTGATGGTCGAGACCATCGGGGCTTGCGACGAGACCCTTGTGGTAGGGTCTCTTCTGCTGCAAGCCCCAGTGAGCTTTCGGCTCTAATAGAGCCGGAAGCTCACCACTGACATCACGAGTGATGTCAGTGGGGCCGCCCCCAAACGGCAGACGTTCCTTCCGGAACGCCTCCGTTTGGCTAGCCATCCCCCCACCCCGCCTACAAAACGGTGCGAGCTGTCGATCACCATCGACAGCCGCCCCTTTTGTAGTGAGCAACGCACCTGCAGTGCGGCCGCTGCGCGTGCGCAGGGCCTCAACATCGATCCGCTTGCGAGCGGGTCCGAATGAGGCCCAGAGTCAGTCCCATTGAGAGGATATAGTTATATGTTACTCTGTTTATTAAATGTTTTTCAAATATACAATATACATAGTAGGGTATAGAATTCAAGATAAATGGAATAAGGGCAGATATGGCACGGTCAACAATAAAAAAAAAAACAGGGATACAGTCCAAAAGAAAGAGATATTCAAGCTAATAAGAGACATAGGGAAGTAAGTAGTAGTAGTCTGATATCACGTGGACGTAATAGAGGGCCTGATGGTGGCCTAAGAGCAAATTGTGGGTAGAGACATTGAGAATATAGGGCCTGATTCACTACGGATCGCAACTGCAACAGTTTACGCAGTCCGGCGATTTTTGCATACTCCGCATGCATATGCATCGCAGTGTGCGTGCGCAACGGTAGCACTGCAATCATGCAGAGCACAGTAAACCATCGCAGAGTGATTGATAAGCAGTCAGCAATTGGGGGTGGTAGGAGAAACGCAGACGTGCCTGTCCATTTGAATGCCGTTGCATGGATATGCATAAATTAGCCACTGAGATGGCATACGCAGCTTGAGTACTCACTGCATGCGACGAGGTTAGCAATTTCTGAGTAAGATCAGAAGTGTTGTAATTGTGCATGAGGGGCCGTTGTTAGTCGATGTTCTAGATGTATATGCAGGACTGTAAGGTACTACGGATGTGAGATAGCAGTCGTAAATGTAAGTGGGCGCCTCTATGCTGCTTGTGCGACGGCATTGCGATAGCATTCATTAGTATATTTTCACAGCAGCCCTGCATGCATTACCGCAGCTGCGATCCGTAGTAAATCCCATAGTTCTACAACAGCAGAGATTAAGGACAAATAGTTCCACATTGGAGTAATGGTGAATCAGGCCACACTGGATGCAACAGGATCCACAATTGGATGCAATAGGTTCCATACAGGAAATGATCACTGCTTCCACACAGAAGTGATAACGAATTAGTCCATACAGGATAACAAATATTTCCTCACAGGAAAACGATCACTGCTTCCACACAGAAGTAATAATGAGTTAGTCCACACAGGAGAACAAATACTTCCACACAGGAGTTACTAATGTATAAGTCCACACAGGTCACAATTGGAGTTTCACAAGGTACCTTGGCAGAGTATCACCTCTAAGCCAAAGTCAGTGACTATCATCCTGCAGATGGAAGTTCGGTGTCCCTGGGTATGTGATTCCTCATTCCATCTCACACAGTGCTCAATGCCATGAGTCCTTTCCACTGATGGCACCACAATGGGGATGTAGTCAGCTCGCGGTCGCTGGTCTAAATGCCGACACTGATATCCCGATAAAGGAGTTAAGATAGGCATCAGTATTTCGATGCCTATCTTAATCCCAATGCCGGAACACAGACGGATGGATGCCCAAAACAGGTAAGTCCGGGATTCCCGTCCTCTTAGCTGTGGGGTCCAGGGGTGGTTAGGATTAGGTCAGTTAGCGGGGATATCGTTAGGTTTTGGGGGAGGGAGGTTAGGGTTAGGCACCCTTAGCGGGGAGGGTTAGGGTCAGGCACCACTGGTGGGGTTAGGTTTAGGCATAGTAGGGTTCATAGACTTCGGTTCAGGAACTTACGGGGAGGATTAGGGCGCGGGGTGGGGAGGGTAAGTATACTTACTCGAGATACCAACCATCAGGATGCTGCTGTTTGTATTCTGACAGAAGGGATCCCGACAGCCACCATATCATACCGATTCCCCACAATGCCTAGTAAGGGTTTGTGCTGTAGATATCCAGTCCTCAAGCTTCCTCAAAAGTACTGTGCTTTTTTTTTAAATTTTAAAACCTAGTAATTTCCCACAGTGCTAGTGACTACCAAGAGGAGTTGTGCAGGGTCCTGATTGGTGCGGGTCTCTAATGTTCCTCCCTCCTAACATCCTCATATATTAACTTTTCTTGATAACCACCTGCTGGGTTGGTTTCGAAATGTCTCTTAGACTACAGAGAGGAACAATGATGAGCAAATAGAAGGAACAATGACAGGGTATTTGGTATAAGTCCTGAGTGTTCCCTGCGGAGGTGGAATGTAACCCATGAGGTGCTTTTTCAGTGAGAATATACATTTCTGTCATGGTTACTTCCTTCGTGGCTAGATCATTACAGTATAAAATGTACAGGCTAATGCAATAGTTTGAGTCCTGTGAATGAACACACACACAGGAAAAGTTACACCAGCAGAAGGGCAGGGGAAGAAAAGGGCTAAAAAGTACATTCATCTTTGTGGAGAATGAGACATCGCAAAAACAGTTTTACCACACAACATTTTCTTACACTGTTGTATAATAATTTAACATCACAAGTATATATTGTTCCTGGGTTGAGAGTCATATTCTGGATTTTTCCTAAGATATGTGTGTCCCTTACATAAGATGGAAATTCTAGGATGCATTTCCTAATATGTGAATCTATGAAGGTACTAGCCTTCTCCTGGAGACACCCAATACCTGAGTTTTCCTGGTGGTAGTGTTTTATTTTTGTGTGCACACTTTATACTGAGGGATTACAAGGTATCCATAGTCTGTTTTTGTGATAGTACCTCTGGAGTATGCCATTTGTGATTTGTTCGTATTCTTAAAAGAAGGTAGCTGTTGGATTAAAATCAATCTCTTGTAGCATTCTTCATCACCACGTTGACGATATATCTCCTTAGCATATTCATCTTTTCTCCAAAGGAACACATTGCCTCCCTTGTCAGAGGGTTTAATTATTACATTATACCAATTTTCTATTTCCTTCCTAGCTTGACTATATTCAGATTATTTTATCTGATATAGGTGAGTAGGCACTACCTGCCTACATCTAGGTTAGGCATATCAAACTCAAAATACCAACCAGGCTGAATATTCAAGGTCTACGAGTGTGTGGGCGCAAAAAAAAAAAAGTGTTATATGCAATTTTGAAAGGTTCATTATTAACAAAAACCAATGCAGTGCCATCTGTAGTAGTTCCCCCTTATGCAATTCCACCCTGTATTAGAGCCCCTTTTGCAATGCTTCCTGAATTTGTGCCCATTATACAATGCCCCTTACATTTGTGCCCATTATGCAATGCCCTGGTAGTGCCCATTATGCAGTGCCCCAGTAATGCCCCTAGTAGGGCCCCCAGTAATGCCCCTTATGCAGAGCCCCCAGTAATGTCCCTAGTAGTGCCCCTTATGCAGTGCCCAGTAATGCCCCTCATAGTGCCCCTTATACAGTGCCCCCAGTAATGCCCCTTATGCAGAGTCCCCAGTAATGTCCCTAGTAGTGCCCCTTATGCAGTGCCCCCAGTAATGCCCCTTATGTTGTGCCCCCAATAATCCCCCTTATGCTGAGTCCCCAGTAATGCCCCTTTATGCAGAGCCTCCAGTAATGCCCTTAGTAGTGCCCCCAGTAATGCCCATTATACAGAGCTCCCAGTAATGCCCCTTATGTTGTGCCCCCAGTAATGTCCTTAGTAGTGCCTCCAGTAATGCCCCTTATGCAGATTCCCCAGTAATACCCCTTATGCTGTGCCCCCTCCCAGTATAGAACAGGCCCCAGTGACCTGTCTGTGCAGTACTTACCTTTCTTTATGACGGCCGCTGGGCACCGCTCCAGTCTACGCCGTCCCACATATGGCCACTGCTGCTGACTGGATCTAATTTGATCCAAAGTGGCAGGCGCAGGCTCCGCTCGTTGTGGGCGACGTCATGACGTCACCCGTGTGCTGCATCACTGGGAACGCTGGCCTCTGAAGTGATCAGAGGCTTCTGATCGCTACAGAGACCACTGTTGCCAGCCTGTAAAGTAAACACTGCCCGATCGGAGCTGTGCTCCGATCGTGGCAGGGGTGTGGGCCACATATTAT
Source organism: Taudactylus pleione (assembly GCA_031769625.1). NCBI lineage: Eukaryota > Metazoa > Chordata > Amphibia > Anura > Myobatrachidae > Taudactylus > Taudactylus pleione. The sequence continues at coordinate 3,858,015 of JAUIMM010000068.1, forward strand.
ATATATATATGTGAGCCCACACTCTGGGGCCGCAGAAAATGTTTATTCGGGCCGCATGTGGCCCGAGGCCACATGTTTGACATGCCAGATCTAGGTTTATGCATGCATTCAAGAAATAGAAGACCTAATAAATAATTTACACATCCCTATAATTTAGGGTACATTACAGTCAAATGGAACATTGGCCCTCATTCAGAGCCACTCGCTATTTGCGGTCGTTCGTTCTAAAACAAGGGGTGGCTATTCAAATGAACCGTTCGCTAATTGCGGTCTGTTCACGCCTCTAAGTCTGAACGAGCGAGCAAAACTTGCAGTTGTAATTTTGTAAAATACGCCCCCTTGCCGCTCGCACCATACGTCATGTCCGCTATTTATTAGATTAATCGAGTACATCGAACAGCGTATGAACTGCTCGCTATTCTTGTGGCTGGTTTTTTCAACTGCTATTTTGCGAGCAGTTCTGAGTAAAAAAAAAATCAAGTGACGTGGTCAATGACGCTGCTGTATTAATTATGCACTCCCTTAAAACGCCCGTTTTGACCTTTAAGCACGCCTGCGTTCGAATTCCACACCCCCGTTTTCAAGCACCTTCCCCTGTTACCACCCACATACGCCTCCTTCTGTCACTCAAAATAGCAGGCATTCGCTATATAGCGAACAAACGATTTTTGGCCACACTGACTGGTTCGCGCATGCGTATTAAAATCCGTACGCATGCGCAGATGTGCGAACATCGGTCAGAACGAACGAGCAGCCGCTTACGAGCGGCTCTGAATCAGGGCCATTGTTGTATATTTTTTTAATTCACTTTACTGTATGCTTTTTTACCATTTATACTTCCACAATTCTTTTTCTTTTTAAAAAAAATATATTTCACTTAGAGTCCAATTCTCAGTGACGCCTTACACTTTTAATGGAAATTAATATAATATAATATTTTAACAGTTATAACAGTGCTGGGGGTACATTTACTAAGATTTGTGTTTGGTCGAGTTTTGCCATTTGTAAACTCGATTTGACTCGCTGAAACTCTAAAACACTCAAATTTACCAAGAAGCGTGTTTTGCTGAGAGTGTGTTTTCCGATGGTGTATCTGATTGAGTTTTTCCCCCGAGTTGCAAGTTTAGAACGAGATTACGCAACCGAGATTGCAGTGTCTTCTCTCCCAACAAGCAGCATGCACATATCAATGAGATATGTGAAGGCTGCTGCTTGTGTATTATATCTTTTAAAAAATTGTTTAATGTTTAAAAAAATTTAAGTTGGGTCCCCCCAAAAAAAGGATAACCAGCCCCGGGCTGCTCACCTAGTCCTGGTTCCTAAAAATATGGGAAAAAAAAACATGTAGGGTTCCCCCGTAATTTAGGAACCAGTACTGGGCTGCTGAGCCTGTCCTGGTTTTAAAAATAGGGGGGAAAAGGGGTCCCCCTATTATTAAAACCAACACCGGACTCAAATCTGGGTGGGGTGTAATGCCACAGCCAAGGGACCCTATCACCGGGTCAGCCCAGCCAAAGCATTATCACCCCAAGCTGGTCAGCACAAGCCGGGGATCTCAGGGGAGATGGGGACCCCCCCACTAAAGGGGTCCCCCTCCTGAGCACCCAAGGCTTAGTCTAAAGCCTGGGGCTCTTCACCGCACCACAGGGCTTTGGATACAGGTGTAATAGTAGTGTAAATAGTAAGAAACTATTGTCTTTTACCGTGGGACTACAGGTGCCAGCATGCCGGGAACCCGTACCCCCGCTGTAAAAAAAAAATATAGTTAAAAAACCACAACGCACACACTGTAAAAAGTACAACTTTATTACATACACCTACCTCAATCACACATACTTACCTGCTGCCCGATGATCAGTCCACTTCTCCAAGTAGAAATCCTGTGAAAAAAGATCCTATACTGACCTCTACTGGTCCTGCACCTGCCTAAAACTTTTGCACAGTACTGTGTGTATGTGTATATCCTATACTGGCGCCGGTTTCCGTAGCATCCCCGGGTCTTGGCAGAAAACCAAACTGGCACCCGGACCATACATTTACATTAGCGATGTATGCGTGTGACCACATACACCGCTAACCGGCTCCTGACTGCTCAGCCCACGTGTGCACTGTCAAGAGCTGGCTGCTAATCAGCGGTCGCTAACTGTAGAGAGCAAATCTTGTTTAAACTCTGGAAAATTCACTTAAAACAATATCCACACTAAGGACTGATGACAATTAAAAAAAACAAAACTTTTACTGCAACAGGCTCTGATCAGGGAAAGAGATATTCAAGCTAATAAGAGACATAGGAAAGTAAGTAGTAGTAGTCTGATATCACGTGGACGTAATAGAGGGCCTGATGGTGGCCTAAGAGCAAATTGTGGGTAGAGACATTGAGAATATAGGGCCTGATTCACTACGGATCGCAACTGCAACAGTTTACGCAGTCCGGCGATTTTTGCATACTCCGCATGCATATGCATCGCAGTGTGCGTGCGCAACGGTAGCACTGCAATCATGCAGAGCACAGTAAACCATCGCAGAGTGATTGATAAGCAGTCAGCAATTGGGGGTGGTAGGAGAAACGCAGACGTGCCTGTCCATTTGAATGCCGTTGCATGGATATGCATAAATTAGCCACTGAGATGGCATACGCAGCTTGAGTACTCACTGCATGCGACGAGGTTAGCAATTTCTGAGTAAGATCAGAAGTGTTGTAATTGTGCATGAGGGGCCGTTGTTAGTCGATGTTCTAGATGTATATGCAGGACTGTAAGGTACTACGGATGTGAGATAGCAGTCGTAAATGTCAGTGGGCGCCTCTATGCTGCTTGTGCGACGGCATTGCGATAGCATTCATTAGTATATTTTCACAGCAGCCCTGCATGCATTACCGCAGCTGCGATCCGTAGTGAATCCCATAGTTCTACAACAGCAGAGATTAAGGACAAATAGTTCCACATTGGAGGATCGCAATTGCAAAGCTGCTGATCCTTGCTGAATTAGGCCCTGGGACCGTTCAAATACTGAGTACTTGGGAGCTCAGCACAGAGCTGTAACTTCAGCAAGAAGCAACAATGTATTGCCAATGAGGGCCAGTTAGGGAATGGAATTTATAGGGGTGGATTACCAGAGATTGGATGCTGCGATCAGCTAATCTGGGAGAAGTTCTCTGAGTGGAGTCCAACATGGCTGCGTCCATACTGTTGTTCTGGAGGGAACTCTGGTGTCCAGTTTGTATCCCCACATTCTTGGGAGACAAGCTTTAAGCAAGAGAGCCATCTCCATGCTCAGTGACAGGATACTGAGTGGACGGGGCAGGATCAGCGCAGGTAGACCTCAGCACCAGCCGGGAGTGATGTGTAGCGCAAGTGGATCTCAGCATTAGCCTGGACAGTCACCGTAGAGGTAAGAAAGAGGTCTTACTTGTCCGGAGCGTGACAGGGTCTATTCTGGTACACTGCCATTTGTTGACCTGTTATAAATGTATTCTGTGTCTACATTGTTTGATGTTGAAATAAAGGTGACAGTACTTCACTATGGGAGATTCCATGCTGTGATTCTTTTGAGGTGCTGTCTGACACTGAAGGGGTACACGATTGTGTTGAAATATCTATTATTACATGAAGGAGAAATCATTGCCTACTTTCCAGTCCAAAGAAGACTGATGTCTGACTCATTGACAGTCGATTGATTTAAAGTGACATTTTATACCTTTGCAAAGGATCACTCAATATTCTTATATTTGTTAATTTCTTTCTGATGCTTTGTGTAGATCATTTTTGTTGAGCTGCACCTTCCTCTGTGAAGCACAGAAGATACTATTTCTATTGTCTCCTCCACACTGCACCGCTGAGGAAGAAGAGAATGCAGTCCAAGAAGAAGGTAAGTTGAAGAAGCCGGGGAGCGGGGTTAGAGTGACGGGGGACAGGAGGAGGATGGATGCACGAGTCTGGTTGAACCTCTTTTGTATGATAAAGGACACTGGTTACATTCCTACAGAAGCAGGCATTTTCTGGACCATGTGATCTCCTACATGAATAATGAGTACCAAGTAAAGACACTGGACCTGATTCAGAACCGGACGCTCTGACCAGAGCGCTCGCTCTGAATCAGGGCCCTCCTACCTAAAAATGGAGCGGCCTCCTGGCCGCTCGCATAGCTGTGGGTGACCACTCACAGCTTATGTGAGTGGCCAAAAAGATGGTCAAGACCATCTCGACCATCGGGCTTGCGACGAGACCCTGCGGTAGGGTCTCGCTGCCGCAAGCCCAGGAGTGCTTTTGGCTCTATCAGAGTCAAAAGCACTCCCACTGACATCACTAGTGATGTCAGTGGGGCCGGACCCAGATGGGAGGCGTTCCCATGGGAACGCCTCCGTCTGGGCAGCAACGCCCCCGGCACGCCCACCAAAGGGGGCGTGCTGTCACTCACCATCGACAGCATTCCCCCTTTGGTGCGAGACCCATAGCGACAGCTTGGCTGTCGCTATGCGGGACTCGCGCATGCGCACGACGGAGCGGGTCTGAATTAGGCCCACTGCCTGGCCATGGAGGATCACTTATACGGAGGTTTCCCATTGCAGAGAAATCACCATAAAGTTAAGGTGTATTTTTAATTAGTAGGCACAAAACACCTATATTATATACCCAGTGTCACTCCTTGAGGTTCCACAATTATAATCCAAAAGAAAGGATTAGAGTGCACTAATCAGGGACTTTTTATAAACAAACTTTATTTTTCAAAAGTGGTATAACATCATAGTGCGGTCGACGTTTGACCATAACCTGGCCCCAAACTTGCAAGGAACCTCCACCATGCTTTACTGCTGCCTGCAGACACTTATTATTGTACCGCTCTCCAGCTCTTCGGCTCAGAACTGGCAGAAACCAGTGGGACCAGGTACGTCCATCTACTGTTCGGAGAAGTCTGGCCAGAAGTGGTCTTCATGGAAGAATTGCTGCCAAAAGCCATACCTTCAATGTGGAAACAAAGCCAAGCGACTCAACTATGCACGAAAACATAGGAACTGTGGTGCAGAAAAATGGCAGCTCTGGACTGATGAGTCAAAATTTTAAATGTTTGGCTGTAACAGAAGGCAGTTTGTTTGCCGAACAATGAGTGTCTGCAGGCAATAGTGGGATTACATGAAGAGACAGAAGGATTTGAGAAAACCTACATTAACAGAAGATCTGCGGTTAATTCTCTAAGATGTTTGCAACAACCTCCCTGTCGAGTTCCTTCAAAAGTGTGTGCAAGTGCACCTAGAAGAACTGAAGAATTTATGCTGTATTTAAGGCAAAGGGTGGTCTTCTGTTCATACTCTTTGCATTTTATTAATTGATTTTAAACGCATTCTTATTTTGCAGCATTTTTTCTGCACCTGCCTAAAACTTTTGCACAGTACTGTGTGTGTGTGTATATATATATATATATATATATATATATACACACATACATATACATATATATACATACATACATACATATACACCAGCAATCAAGAAAATATAGACCGGCAGTCAAGAAAATATCCAGCAGCTTGCCCAGGTGCCTTTCCAGAGAAGGTGTATAGACAATGTGGGGTAACGAACGGCACTCCGGGGCTCAACATCCAAAGAAAGACAAACTCTAAAGTAGTGGTCAATATTTCAGAGCTTCCACGCTCTTTTATCAAGACTATATAAAAGACAAAATCACAAATAAAACATATAAATACATACCAAAATCTGCATCACCCATGTGCTCGGTCCACGCTGGCCCGACTGAGTCCCGATGACATCATGGGCGTGCTCCACGCCGGTGGTCAGTGACCCACACGAGGGCGTGGTAGTGACATGTACCATCACCATGGGAACTACAAAAGGAGACATAAACATCATGGAACATCACGATAAAAAAATGGGCGCTAGCATACAGGCAAACACTGTCTAGGACAGGAGAATTGGTGGCTGTAGAAAGCATAGGACCTCATTCAGAGGCGGTCGTTAGATGCAAGCGGTCGCTGTGAATGAGGGCAGCCGCTTGCATCTTGTAGTGCCGCGTCTTGGTATATCGCTAAGCTGTGGGTTACCACCCACAGCTCTAGTGACCGACCAGGGTGATGGTCGCCATGGTCAAGACCATCGCAACCATCGGGGCTTGCGACGAGACCCTAAGGTTGGGTCTCGGCACTCGCAAGCCCCAGGGAGCTTCCTGCTCTGATCGAGCAGGAAGCTCCCCACTGACATCACTGCTGATGTCACTGCTGATGTCAGTGGGGCCGCCCCCAAATGGTAAGCGTTCCTTCGGGAACGCCTCCATTTGGCTGGCCATGCCCCCTGCCCGCCTCCCAAACGGGGCAAGCTGTCACTCACCATCGACAGCTCGCCCCCTTTGGTGCGAGATCCCTAATTTCTTTCTGATGCGCCCATCGCTAGCCGGGTCTCATGCATGCGCATGATGGAGCCGGCTCCGACGTGCGCATGCCCAGTGGGGGAACATCGACCTGGTTGCGAGCGCTCAGTGCTTGTGACCGGGTCTGAATGACCCCCTTAATGAGATGCTATCGTTAAATTGCTTTTTGTAATGTTATGATACTGTTAGTGTTTGACCACAATGCTACAGTTGTTTGTTTAGTTGCTATTCTGTTCATGATTCTACCAGTCGAGGTTACATCATGATTGGTGTTATCTCTCCAAGCAGTAGTCAGCTTGGTTCTTCTTCAGTTCTTTTGTTTTTTCCTGTATAAATTATTGTTTACAGGTGATTATTGGATTAGTCTGTCATATTTAGAATTATTTCATGACCTGTCATACCAGGCCAGCAGTCACAATTGTATGCTTTCTACATCCGCCAGTTCTCCTGTCCTGGACAGTGTTTGCCTGTATGCTAGCACCCATTTTTCTATCGTGATGTTCCATGATGTTTAGGTTTTCTTTTGTACTTCCCATTGTGATGGTTCACGTCACTACCATGCCCCCTACTGAGTCACCGACCGCCGGCATGGAGCACGCCCATGACGTCATTGGGACTCAGTCGGGCCAGCGTGGAACGAGCACGTGGCAGATTTTGGTATGTATTTATAGGTGTTATTTGTGATTTTGTCTTTTATATAGTCTTGATAAAAGAGCGTGGAAGCTCTGAAACGTTGACCACTACTTTAGAGTTTGTCTTTCTTTGGATGTTGAGCCCCGGAGTGCCGTCCGTTACCCCACATTGTATGTATGTATGTATGTATATGTATGTGTATAAATATATACACACATATATATATGTATAAATATATATATATATATATGAAAGACAAAAGGTGAAAGACAAGCGCCTCATAGTGTATTATATTTACCACAAAGTGCACGCACCATACATATTCAGTATGCATACCATTAAGTGCTCATCCAGTAGCTTATATAAGATCTTTGTTTCACTCCTGAATCTTTAGAATGATGCTTTTACTCCCCAAATGTGGATATATACCGGGAGGAAAAATATATTCACATAGTGTATTAGCAGAGATAGTTTATTCACAAACAATAACACATATCTAAAAAATGCATAATTACATCAAAGAATAACAAGAAAGGCTTATCTGGGAGAATCACTGCGTCAAACAACAGAGGTCCCCACTTCCTCAACGCGTTTCATCACTTATACCATTAGGGTTGGACTTCGTCAGGAGGATAGCATTTAAAAGGAAAATATATACCACCTTATATACCCCACCTAATAGTCCCATATGCCCATAATAGTCTCCAACCGGATTTCCGATTTTGGGCGCCATTTTAGGCATCATCGCTCATGCGTGGGATTCACCGCGCATCGCGAGTGTATACACTGATGTCAAGTAGTGAGCGCCATTTTAAATGCCATTGCGCATGTGCGGGACTCCCCGCGCATCGCGAGTATACTAACAGATGCTAGGTAATGGATGCCATTTTGACCACCATCGCGCATGCGCGAAAGTTAGCGCGCATCACGAATAGGGATTTGGTCAACCGTAATAGACTATATATTAGAAGGACATATTCCCCTATCTTACCCAGTCATATAAACCCCTTACAACTTACTATAACGCTGAAGTAACTCTCGTTACTAGGGGGAAAGAAATGACTGCGGCCATTTTGATGTGGTCCGTATTAATAAATACATGGGGGCCAGTTTGTTGGAGTATTTCTTTATACTCTCTCTATAAAGTGGGCATATGGGACCCAAATTATGTATGGGTAATTACAGACCACCATAAATAAGTGCACAGAGAATGATATCATACATTAAAAACACTATATAAGACAATAAAAGATGAATTTAGAATTAAAAATAAGCACTAAGAAATGTGCTTTAGAAATTATGAATTATGATCAGCTGCAGATATAAATATTTATAAACCTTATAAATATCATTATATAAATAATGATAAAATTTGAGGATTACCGAGAAAAGAAGGAATAAAAGAAAATTAAGAATAAAAATACAATCATGTTAAAATACTCCCTATAAGAATGGTGCAATCTCGTAAGTCTCATTCAACCCATATGGTGTTAGGGTGTTCAAAGTAAATATCCAGAACATCTCCCTTTGCGATAGTTTTTTCTCTCTATCGCCACCCCTATCAGATAATAATACTAATTCAATAGCTTTAAATTTCAGCCCTAATGGATCAGCATTATGATGTTTAGAAAAGTGCTTGGGTATGGAGTGGTTGTCGACTCTATTTCTAATGCCCCTAACATGCTCTTGTATACGCAATTTAAGGTTCCTTTTAGTTTTCTCTACGTATTTGAGTTTACAAGGGCATTCTAATACATAGATCACCCATGTGGTGGTACAATTCATTAAATGGTTGATGTTATGTGTTATTGTATTATTAAAATTCCATACTTGATGATTCTTATTATCTGCAAATTTACATACGCTACAATTATTGCATTTAAAGAAACCTTTACTTTTCTGGATCCATAATGTGTTGTTGTTAACCCTAGGTTTCAAAGTGCTGGGTGCTAGCTGATTCTTTATATTCCTGGCTTTCCTAAAAGCTATATTAGGTCTCTCCGGCAAGATACCATTGAGTATCGTAACAGTCTTGAGTATATCCCAATATTTATTCATGATTCTTTTAATTTCCTTTTCTTTACTATTAAATTGAGTCACAAAAATAATCTTGTTATCAATTGGAGCCTTTGATTTATACTGTAAAAGGGTATTTCTATCCAAATCATTTGCTCTGATCTTTGCTTTATTGATTACTTCTTCAGGATATTTCTTCTCACAAAATCTCTCGGAATAAATGTCGACCTGATTATTGCAGACGTCTGTGGAACTACAATTCCTATGTATCCGACAAAACTGGGAAAATGGTATATTAGTTTTCCACTTAGCTAGATGCCCACTATTGAAATGTACATAACTGTTCGCATCTACCCCTTTAATGTGATTCCTACTAACAATATCATTAGTATCACTTCCAATGACCAAGTCAAGATATTCAATCTCCACATTGCTGAATTTATAAGTAAATGTGAGATTATATTCATTCACTTTCAATTGGTCCATAAAATTTTAAAATTCATGTTCCATCCCGTTCCAAATAATAAGGATATCATTGCTATATCTGGCATATAATGTTATTTGATTCTTGTGGATGAATTACGCACTATACTAGTGGAGGCTCTACATAACAATATAGTCACCAAAAATGAATATCAATTTTTAATCAATAATAATCCTGTTATCCCCATATTTTATTATCTGCCCAAGGTCCACAAAAATTTACAGAACCCACCTGGCCGCCCCATAGTGGCGGGTATTGATTCTCTAACTTCAGATTGTTCTAAATATGTGGAAAGATTTCTTAAGAAATATGTATATATTTTAAAATCTTATGTTAAAGATACCACTTCTATTTTACAAATTTTAAATGACATCCAGTGGAGCGAATCATACAATTGGGCGACCATAGATGTACAGTCGCTGTACACGTCTATTCCACATGAGAAAGGGATCTCTAGTTGTAGAGAGTTTCTGGATGAGGACAAGGATCTTAGTATGGAACATAAGAATTTTATATGCTCCTTGATGGAATTTATTTTACATCATAATTATTTAAAATTTTTAGACTCTTTTTATATTCAAGTAAAAGGTACAGCAATGGGCACTGTATTTGCACCCAGCTTTGCCAACCTGCACATGGGCAGCTGAGAACGGAAATATATATATGGGGACCATCTGTTTAAGAATCAAATAATATTATATGCCAGATATAGCGATGATATCCTTATTATTTGGAACGGGATGGAACATGAATTTTAAAATTTTATGGACGAATTGAATGTGAATGAATATAATCTCACATTTACTTATAAATTCAGCAATGTGGAGATTTAATATCTTGACTTGGTCATTGGAAGTGATACTAATGATATTGTTAGTCGGAATCACATTAAAGGGGTAGATGCGAACAGTTATGTACATTTCAATAGTGGGCATCTAGCGAAGTGGAAAACTAATATACCATTTTCCCAGTTTTGTCAGATACATAGGAATTGTAGTTCCACAGACGTCTACAATAATCAGGTCGACATTTATTCCGAGAGATTTTGTGAGAAGAAATATCCTGAAGAAGTCATCAATAAAGCAAAGATCAGAGCAAATTAATTGGATAGAAATACCCTTTTACAGTATAAATCAAAGGCTCCAATTGATAACAAGATTATTTTTGTGACTCAATTTAATAGTAAAGAAAAGGAAATTAAAAGAATCATGAATAAATATTGGGATATACTCAAGACCGATACGATACTCAATGGTATCTTGCCGGAGAGACCTAATATAGCTTTTAGGAAAGCCAGGAATATAAAGAATCAGCTGCCACCCAGCACTTTGAAACCTAGGGTTAACAACAACACATTATGGATCCAGAAAAGAAAAGGTTTCTTTAAATGCAATAATTGTAGCGTATGTAAATTTGCAGATAATAAGAATCATCAGGTATGGAATTTTAATAATACAATATCATATAACATCAACCATTTAATGAATTGTACCACCACATGGGTGATCTACAGTCAGATCCATAAATATTGGGACATTGACAGAATTTTCATATTTTGTCCTCTATTCACCACCACAATGGCTTTGAAATGAAACAAACAAGATGTGCTTTAACTGCAGACTTTCAGATTTAATTTGAGGGTAATTACATCCAAATCAGGTGAACAGTGTAGGAATTACAACGGTTTCTATATGTGCCTCCCTCTTTTTAAGGGGCCAAAAGTAATGGGACAAACTAAACAATCCTAAATCTAACTTTCACTTTTTAATACTTTGTTGCAAATCCTTTGCAGGCCATTACAGCCTGAAGTTTGGAACGCATAGACATCACCAGACGCTGGGTTTCATCCCTGGTGATGCTCTGCCAGGCCTCTACTGCAAATGTCTTCAGTTCCTGCTTGTTCTTGGGGCATTTTCCCTTCAGTTTTGTCTTCATCAAGTGAAATGCATGCTCAATCGGATTCAGGTCAGGGGATTGACTTGGCCATTGCATAACATTCCACTTTTTAGCCTTAAAAAACTCTTTGGTTGCTTTTGCAGTATGCTTCGGGTGATTGTCCATCTGCACTGTGAAGCGCTGTCCAATGACTTCTGAAGCATTTGACTGAATATGAGCATATAATATTGCCCAAAACACTTCAGAATTCATTCTGCTGCTTTTGTCAGCAGTCACATCATCAATAAATACAAGGGAACCAGTTCCATTGGCAGCCATACATGCCCACGTTATGACACTACCACCACCATGCTTCACTGATGAGGTGGTATGTTTTGGATCATGAGCAGTTCCTTTCCTTCTCTTCTCATCACTCTGGTACAAGTTGATCTTTGTCTCATCTGTCAATAGGATGTTGTTCCAGAACTGTAATGGCTTTTTTAGATGTTGTTTGGCAAACTCTAATCTGGTCTTCCTGTTTTTGTGGCTCACCAATGGTTTGCATCTTGTGGTGAACCCTCTATATTCACTCTTGTGAAGTCTTCTCTTGATTGTTGACTTTGACACATATACACCTACCTCCTGGAGAGTGTTCTTGATTTGGCCAACTGTTGTGATGGGGTTTTTCTTCACCAGGGAAATGATTATTTTGTCATCCACCACAGTTGTTTTCCGTGGTCTTCCAGGTCTTTTGGTGTTGCTGAGGTCTCCGGTGCGTTCTTTCTTTTTAAGAATGTTCCAAACAGTTGATTTGGCCACACCTAATGTTTTTGCTATCTCTCTGATGGGTTTGTTTTGATTTTTCAGCCTAATGATGGCTTGCTTCACTGATAGTGACAGCTCTTTGGATCTCATATTGAGAGTTGACAGCAACTGATTCCAAATGCAAATGTCACACCTAGAATCAACTCCAGACCTTTTACCTGCTTAATTGATAATGAAATAACGAGGAAATAGCCCACACCTGTCCATGAAATAGCTTTTGAGTTGATAGTCCCATTACTTTTGGCCCCTTAAAAAGTGGGAGGCACATATTGAAACTGTTGTAATTCCTACACCGTTCACCCGATTTGGATGCAATTACCCTCAAATTAAATCTGAAAGTCTGCAATTAAAGCACATCTTGTTTGTTTCATTTCAAAACCAATGTGGTGGTGAATAGAAGCCAAAATCTGAAAATTCTGTCAATGTCCCAATATTTATGGACCTGACTGTATGTATTAGACTGCTCTTGTAAACTCAAATACGTAGGGAAAACTAAAAGGAACCTTAAATTGCGTATACAAGAGCATGTTAGGGGCATTAGAAAATCAGCTAGCACCCAGCACTTTGAAACCTAGGGTTAACAACAACACATTATGGATCCAGAAAAGTAAAGGTTTCTTTAAATGCAATAATTGTAGCGTATGTAAATTTGCAGATAATAAGAATCATCAAGTATGGAATTTTAATAATACAATAACACATAACATCAACCATTTAATGAATTGTACCACCACATGGGTGATCTATGTATTAGAATGCCCTTGTAAACTCAAATACGTAGGGAAAACTAAAAGGAACCTTAAATTGCGTATACAAGAGCATGTTAGGGGCATTAGAAATAGAGTCGACAACCACTCCATACCCAAGCACTTTTCTAAACATCATAATGCTGATCCATTAGGGCTGAAATTTAAAGCTATTGAATTAGTATTATTATCTGATAGGGGTGGCGATAGAGAGAAAAAACTATCGCAAAGGGAGATGTTCTGGATATTTACTTTGAACACCCTAACACCATATGGGTTGAATGAGTCTTACGAGATTGCACCATTCTTATAGGGAGTATTTTAACATGATTGTATTTTTATTCTTAATTTTCTTTTATTCCTTCTTTTCTCTGTAATCCTCAAATTTTATCATTATTTATATAATGATATTTATAAGGTTTATAAATATTTATATCTGCAGCTGATCATAATTCATAAAGCACATTTCTTAGTGCTTATTTTTAATTCTAAATTCATCTTTTATTGTCTTATATAGTGTTTTTAATGTATGATATCATTCTCTGTGCACTTATTTATGGTGGTCTCTAATTTCCCATACATAATTTGTGTCCCATATGCCCACTTTATAGAGTGAGTATAAAGAAATACTCCAACAAAATGGCCCCCATGTATTTATTAATTTGGACAACATCAAATGGCCACAGTCGTTTCTCTCCCCCTAGTAATGAGAGTTACATCAGCGTTATAGTAAGTTGTAAGGGGTTTATATGACTGGGTAAGATAGGGGAATATGTCCTTCTATTATATAGTCTATTGCGGTTGAGCAAATCCCTATTTGCGATGCACGCTAACTTTCGTGCATGCGCGATGGTGGTCAAAATGGCATCCATTACCTAGCATCTATTAGTATACTCGCGATGCGCGGGGAGTCCCGCGCATGCGCAATGGTGTTTAAAATGGCGCTCGCTACTTGACATCAGTGTATACACTCCCGATGCGCGGGGAATCCCGCGCATGCGCGTTGATGCCTAAAATGGCGCTGAAAATTGGAAATCCGGTTGGAGACTATTATGGGCATATGGGACTATTAGGTGGGGTATACAAGGTGGTATATATTTTTCCTTTTTAATGCTATCCTCCTGACGAAGTCCAACCCTAATGGTATAAGTGACGAAACGCGTTGAGGAAGTGGGGACCTCTGTTGTTTGACGCAGTGATTGTCTCAAATAAGCCTTTCTTGTTATTCTTTGATGTAATTATGCATTTTTTAGATATGTGTTATTGTTTGTGAATAAACTATCTCTGGTAATACACTATGTGAATATATTTTTCCTCCCGGTATATATCCACATTTGGGGAGTAAAAGCATCATTCTAAAGATTCAGGAGTGAAACAAAGATCTTATATAAACTACTGAATGAGCACTTAATGGTACGCATACTGAATACGTATGGTGCGTGCACTTTGTGGTAAACATAATACGCTATGAGGCACTTGTCTTTCACCTTTTGTCTTTCATAATTCTTTGGGAACCATACAACGAGGATCCACTTGGGAAGACTTAAGCTGCCACTGGGAGACCAGAATCATAGCAGAACATTTTTTGAACTGACTAAAGTTTAAACAGAAACGTCTAATAGGTTAAGCGCTGTGATTAATACCTTTTCAGGGAATTGGCTAGACCTATTCCTGAGGCGCAGAGTCTAATGTGCCGGTGGTTTTCACCAGGGACCCTCGCAAGAAGGTATGGACTTGGCTGCGTCTGACACACAGGTCGCGGCCCCCCGGCTTAGGTTTCCCTATACAGGTGCTGGCAAACTTGGTTGGTATGCAGGAACCTTGAGCATAGTCAACTAGCTGGGTCAGAAACAAACAGATGAGACAGTACCAGGGAGCAGACGTAAATGGGTCACAGGGAATAGCCGAGGTCAGAACCAGATATCAACGTAGAACCAGGGGTCAGGCAGAATCAGAGTCATGAACATGCCAAGGTCAGTACCAATTATCAGGATATGCACAGGAATGCTGGAGTATGGTAATGGAGCCTATACTCTGGCACTGGAGTGCTCCCAGGAACTTCCTTTTATAGGTCAGAGTTCAAAACTAGCCCCAATCAGCGCTTCGTATTTTGACTGCCTGTCACTTTAAATCTCTAGCAGAGCGGCGCACGCACTGATAAGGAAGCCATGGTCGCCTGCACACAGCTGCCGGGGAAGGAGAGGAACAACTGACAGCTGGTGCCGGGGATCTACCGCCCGCTGTCCCACGCCAGCTAGGACTCCTGCGGTGCTGGACCAGGTAAGAGAGACCTGGATTCGGCAGCGCCGTGACAAATTGTAATGTATTGAAGCGCTGGAAAAGCTGGAGCATATAATACAACTTTCTGTCCCCCAGATGTCGCTTTTCCTAAACTGCACAGTACATGCATCAAATAGCCAACAAAGAATTTCTAGCACCATCTGCTGATTGGCTGATGGAACCTGTCATTCATTACACTATACAGTAGTACTAAACTGCGTTTTGTCATGAATGCAGGATTAAATAAAGAGTTATCAGCGTTGGCCAGAAGATGTGCGCCCAGTGTTAATTAAAGACAGAGCAATTCAAGTTCAATATTCTTAAGGAACTCTGCCAAATTCAATACATCTCCCAACTGCCCATCACCTTTCATTTCTATGCTACTGTATGCCACCCACTATAGACAGTGTATTGTACACTTTACCTGGTGTAAAGTCACACACTTAACATCACTTACACAATAGGTGTGACTGCTGATACAGCTGGCATGTGTGGGCGAGCGGGTATTTATTTTAAATGTTCAATACAGGATTAAATAAAGAATTAAATTGTTTGGTGTGTGAGTTCTGTCATTTATAAATAATACATATCTGCGTTGGCCAGAAGACACACTGCGCAGTATTAAATAAAGACAGAGCATTTCAACTTCAATATTAAGGAACTCTGCCGAACTCAAAACATTGCTCCCAACTATGGGAAAGCTTGCATTAGATGCGACTATGGGAAAGCCCGGCCTGACTTAGTTACATCTGATAGGACCACACGCGCTGGGAAAATACAGTACAACACAATTTCAAATACAGTAAATAAATATATAAATAATTAAATAGTAGTTTATTGTACCTCTATGCCGCTTGGCCCAGCACTTCTGCATCCTCTCCTCACCACTTCTCACAAGGTCATTCCATCTCCTTTGTAGGGTCCCTGGGAGAGGATATCGTGGTGGGCCCTAGCATAGGCCCTCTGCTTCTCATTACTGTCAGCATGTTGAGACTAAATTAACATGAGACGCAATCAAGACATCACCAATGTCGGAATGCCAATGCGGATCTGAAGCATGTCTAGTTTGACTGTCTCTTCACACCACCTGCAGTTTTCTGAGATGCAAACTTATTCACATACTGTAATACAATATACCGTATTGAAGGTACAATAATATTGATAGCAAAATGAGTAATGACAGTTTACTGTACACTGCCTGAACATGACTGGTCGGCCTATTTGTCTTAATTTAATTCTGTTAAAGATTAAAAAAATGTAAAAAATAATATATACAAAGACATTGGCCCTCATTCAGACCCACTCGCGAGTGGCTGTCCGCTCGCCAGTGGGTCGATGGTCTGCACTGTGCATGCGCACGATGGAGGGAGCTCCGTCGTGCGCATGCGCAAGACGCGATGAGTGAAGGACTTTCCTTCGCTCAGAGTGTCTCATCAAAGGGGGCGTGCTGTCGATGTTGACTGACAGTACGCCCCCTTTGGTGGGCGTGCCGGGGGTGTGCCTGCCAGACGGAGGCGTTCCCAAGGGAACGCCTACCGTCTGAAGCCGGCCCCACTGACATCACTAGTGATGTCAGTGGGAGTGATTTTGGCTCTGATAGAGCCAAAATCACTCCTGGCCTTGCGGTTGAAAAACTCAACCGCAGGCGTTTGCTCGCAGTTTCGATGGTGACCCACAGCTATACGAGCGTTCAGGAGGATGCTCCATATTAATGGAGGTGGGCCCTGATTCAGAGTGAGCACTCTGGTCAGAGCGTCCAGCTCTGAATCAGGGCCATTGTCCCTACTGAGCCTCGAATCTGAGCCGCTGGCTATATGGGGCGCTCCTTATCCACTCAGCCAGGAAAGCCAGCTATAGCAGCAATCACACCTTTTGTGTATGTGATGTTAAGTGTGCGACTTTACACCAGACTCTGTGTAGCTCTATGTACAAAACAATGTCAATAGCAGGCTCAGCATGCGGTGACATTGACTAGAAGTGAATGTAGGTGGGGGTAGGTAGTGAGCCATACAGTGAGCTCAGTGGGATTAAATAGTAATGAGTGATGGTGGGGTGATGTGCTGAAGCATGCAGTGAGTTCCACACAATACATGAATAATATGAACATAAAGTGCGCCTTCAATGTACTGAGATGCACACTTCAGTTACTGCATTTAGAAGAGGTTGCCATGGACAATAAGTGTGGCGCAAATTGCAGCATGTAACACTTTCACACTGTAGGCAGCTTTCCTGCACCCACTCTCCTGTGAGATTTGTGATGAATGGCTCATGCTGGCTTTGATTTCGGGGAAGGGACTTGGGTGGCCTAACACAGAGAGGAAGTATTGAAGCTGAAATGATCTCTCTATGGAAAACTTGCTGTGCGTCTGTACAACAGTGCAGTACGGATGGCCCTGTAATGTGTACAATACAATGTCTATAATGGAAATGCCAGGTGGTGGCAAGTTGGGAGCAATGTATTGAGTTTGGCAGAGTTCCTTAAGAATATTGAACTTGAATTGCTCTGTCTTTATTTAATGCTGGGTGTTCGTCTTCTGGCCAATGCAGATATGTATTTTTAGAAGTCACGACTCACACACCAAATGATTTAATTCTTTATTTAATCCTGTAGTGAAGAAGTGCTCGCTTGCTAGGGGCAATAATCACACATCTGCGCATGCGTATGAGTCACAGTGTGCATGCGCAAGCCAGTCACTGCGATCGGGAATCGTGCACTCGTTGTACACAGACTGAGCGCTACTTTGAGTGACAGTGCCGTTTGTGGGTGGTAACGGGAAGGTGCTTGTGAATGGAGGAGTGGTGGTGCGAACTTCAAAACGGAGTTTAATGGGTGTGCATAATTAGCAAAGTTGCATCATTAAACATGTCACTTGGTTGTTTTTTTGCCTGAACTGATCGCAGTGCTTGCGGTCGGGTAGGGTCTACCTCAAGGGCTGTGAGCTGCTCCGATGGCTCTTGATGTTACCGATGAATCATACACTTCCTGGAGTTGACGTGGGTTAAGAATGAAAAGTGGGCATCTTTAAACACCAGCATGCGCTCACTGCCATCGTTCTCTAAGACATAGAGGGCGTCCTTAAGCCAGACAATGCGATCGTGGGATTTGCATACCTGACCCCCTTTGGCAACGAGCGAGCGCAGCTTAGCGACCAGATCTGAATCAGGCCCAAAGTGATCATTTCAAATAGCACTCCGGGAAGCCACTAAAATTGCAAGAACCATGGCACAAATCAATGTGTAACATCAGCTTCCCCACCCCCAATCCCTTGTGAGATTTTTGATGAATGACTCATGCTGGCTTGGGTTTGGGGGGGAAGGGCCCCATCCAGCAATACATTGTCTATAGCAGTTTAGAGTGTAATGCAGCTTGGTGGCATACAGTAACATAGAGCTGAAGGGAGGTGGAAAGTGTGGAGCAATGCATAAAGTTGAGCAGAGTATTTTAAAAGTATTGAACCTGATATGATCCCTTTTTATGAAAAACTGCCACAGCGTCTTTACACCATGTAGGAATAGTATACAGTACAGATGACCCGTAATGAGTACAATACAATGTCTATAGCAGTTTACAGCCAAATGCAGCTGGGTGGCATAACATAGAAATGAAAGATTGCTCTGTCTTTAAAAAGTTATGCGTATTTATACCAACGCAGAAATGTATTCTTGTGAAACACAGGACTCATGCACTTAATGATTTAACCCTTTATTTAAACCTGTATTGTAGATTAAAAAGAACATAAATAACAAATACTGATTTACAAACTGATTTTGTCCCTTCCCGGGCCTCGAACCCGAAGCGTCGGCTCTGTAAGGCACTCACCATAACCACTCAATAAACAACAATAAACTACTATTTAATTATTTATATATTTATTTACTGTATTTGAAATTGTGTTGTACTGTATTTTCCCGGCGCGTGTGGTCCTATCAGATGTGACCAAGTCAGGCCGGGCTTTCCCATAGTCGCATCTAATGCAAGCTTTCCCATAGTTGGGAGCAATGTTTTGAGTTCGGCAGAGTTCCTTAATATTGAAGTTGAAATGCTCTGTCTTTATTTAATACTGCGCAGTGTCTCTTCTGGCCAACGCAGATATGTATTATTTATAAATGACAGAACTCACACACCAAACAATTTAATTCTTTATTTAATCCTGTATTGAACATTTAAAATAAATACCCGCTCGCCCACACACACCAGCCGTATCAACAGCCACAACTGTTGTGTATGTGATGTTAAGTGTGCGACTTTACACCAGGTAAAGTGTACAATACAATGTCAATAGCAGTTTATAGTCTAATGAAGCTGGGAGGAGGAAAGTGCAGAGCAATGAATAAAGTTGAGCAGAGTACTTTAAAAGTATTGAGCCTGAAATGATCTCTCTTTATGAAAAACTGCCCTGCGTCTTTAGGACAGACAGTATTGTATTCGGTACTGTAGTTTTCGTCCATGGAGCACTCGCCACTCTGAGGTTAAACGGTGTACTGCATGGTGCGTAGTCTTTTGCGGCATTCAGTACACCGCACCATAACGTGTATTGACATGCTACGGCAAAGAAGCCAGAATGCCACGCTATGAGCAAAGATGTAGCACGACACACCTGAATAAATTTGTTACCAATGTATATAGATATATTAATTACCTATAGTATAGATATTGTGACATGCGATGCTGGTCACACTTACTGGAGCATCACAAATCCATCGCTGGAGCCGGCTACCAAAGGGGTTCCTGGGCAGCTGACTCCTGACCTGCAGGCTGTCTGGTTCATGCAACGGAGTCCCTGGCACACCACTTAATGGGTTGCCGTCATTTCAGTCAGTCAAGACTGTAGGAGGAAAGAACTAAGAGTTGTCCGCATAGACACTTCTAGTATTATTATATCCTTCCCCAATTAGTTATTTATTCTAATGTATTAGCATTACTAAAGGAAGGTGCACCCAAGAACAAATCAATATATACATACAAGAAAGAAGAAAGTGTTCCAACAAGGGGCACTCACAGATTTTTAGCATATAAGATCATCTGAATAAGAACTATCCATTGTGGTGACCCAAGAAGATATGAAAAACAATAAAAAAAATAACCTTTAATTTGTCTTTTAAAATCCTAAAGCCTGCAAAATATAACGTGCAAAATTGTGTTAAAGTGCTATTATGTGAGACAATACTAACAATTAACTAAAATATTGTGGCCACTCTCAATCCTGTATAATTTCTATTATATTCAATATTCACTGCAGCCTTTCCAGAAAGTAATTGTCAACAGTGAATACAGTCGTGGTACCTTAAGTAAAACTAGGATATAGGTGCAACAAATCTGGATAAATATAAGACAATCACCTGAACATATAGGAGTGGTGATATCACTATTGTATGAATTTAAACACCAGTATCCTGTCATAATTAACAACTAGTTGGAAGGCTGCAGTGAATATAATAGAAATTATACAGGATTGAGAGTGGACACAATATTTTAGTTAATTGTTAGTATTGTCTCACATAAATGCACTTTAACACAATTATGCACTTTATATTTTGCTGGCTTTAGGATTTTAAAAGACAAATTCAAGGTTATTTTTTTATATGCTAAAAATCCATGAGTGCCCCTTGTTGGAACACTTTCTTCTTCTTGTATGTAAAGACTGTAGGAGGCTCCTCCTCCTTCTGGACCAAAGGACATAATGCGCATGCACGCCCTCTGCTGATCATATTTGTAAGCTTGGCTGCTGATCTCAGGCAGCCAATCTCCTTAGATACAGAATCCTTACCAGCTGTGACAGGTATAGTGTACATATAAAAGTATCATGGTGCACTTATCAGTAGTATACTACGAATATCATATGGATTTTTAGCTTTACTCTGCATTTGGTGTTGATTTTATATGTGGCCATGATATGTTGTAAAATGGAGTTTCTCTGTATTAGATTAACATTATTGTGATTTGAATCTAAATGGGGTTTCCCTACATTATATTAATATGAATCCAATTGTATATTTAAATGAGCTTAATGTCAACATCTGCAATGGATTAAATACTGATTTACATTAGGATATTGTTTATATCTTGGAGTAAAGCAATATAGATATTTGTATGGTAATATGCTTTATGCAGTTTCTGTGCCTATATTTACTATGTCTATCAAAGACCAAGGCTGAACAATATATTGAGAATAATACCTATAGAGCATATTCATTTAGAATGTCAAGTATATAGTTAGTATTATTATAGAAATGATTGCAAGATACCTATGAGGTATACAAAAAATGGTGATTAATTACAATATATGATTATACTTGTGGTATACTGTGAAACATACTTTTTGCAGCACAGTGAGTTCCACACACACATACAAAGTAGTATAGGATATACAAATAAATAAAAACCCACATATGCTGGTATCCATCCCCCCAAGTAACACAGAACTATTTGTGCTGGTTTGGTTCTAATTCGACGTCTGGTTTTGCTAAAATGCTGTGGTTGGTTTTGGTTTGGATTTTTCCAAAAATTGACAAAAAAAGCTAAAATCACATAATTTGAGCCTTTTTTGTTCCTAGAGTATTATTAACCTCAATAACATGGGGCACAAACACATGGCAATTCAACTTCCAACTTCCTGATGGCACATCAGGAAATAAATGTTTTCATTTATCAAAAGGCCTGAGGGAGATGGAGTATGTATGTAGTTGAAGGCAGGGAAAGGGTTGATTTGTAGTAAATTTAATTACATTTTTTTTATTCCTAAGCAAATTTATGAGGTAAGAGGGGGAGGCATTTACAAAGAACATTTACTCAATCACATCAGTCCTTGCCCCAGTTGAGCCCTTCGTTGGTTCTGATTTTTTATTTAAATCAAAAGAGAAATGCAGGAGATGCTGTCTGTGACCATAAAAATTCATTTTTGGCATTCATCAACCGCATGTAGAAGATTTCAGCAACTGTGGTAGTTCAACTTTCAAACATGGCACATCTAGGAAACAGAATGGCACTGCAGTGGCAGACAGGATGGCAGTTTAATAAACTATAAAACCCCATAGAAAGAAATAATGTTTTCATTAATCAAGAACTAAGTCAGAGGCCCAAGGGAGATGGCATATGTATGTAGTTGAAGGCAGGGAATGGAAGTGTTGATTCATAGTAAATTTTATTTAAGTTTTGGATTCTGAAGCAAATTTATGGGGGAGGAAGGGAGGCATTTACAAAGAACATTTACTTATTCACATCAGTCCTTGCACCAGTTCAGTTCTTTGGTGGTTCTGATTTTTTTTTTAGAAATCCAAGGGGCATGCAGGAGATGCTGTCTGTGGCCAAAAAAAATTTCTGTACATTTTTGCATTCATTAATCGCATGTAAAAGATTTCAGCGGCTGTGGCAGTTCAACTTCCAACATGGCACATCTAGGAAACAGAGTGGCAGCGACTTTTCGTAATGAATAATTAGATCAGTGGCCCGAGGGAGGTAGAGTATGTATGTAGAGAAAGGCAGGGAAAAGAAGGATTGATTTGTTGGTAAATTTAATTACATTTTTTGATTCCTAAGAAAATTTATGAGGGAGCAGGGATCCGATGGGAACAGAGCCCCTGCTGCGGTTTTCCCGCCAGGCTTGGATTCAAAATCGAGCCAAAACATCATCATCCCAGTGTTGGATTTCACAGGTTTTGGATTTGATATATGTCCCTCTCGCAGTGATTCGGGCACCATTTCACACAGAACCACTGGAAGAAGAGCTCACACTAGACTGCCAAGGCAGAAATTATTAGTTACAACTGGGTGAACATGTCCCATGTTTTGCCCCCACAATAAATTGGTAAATCAGAATTTTTAAAAAAAATTAAAGGGGCATGCAGGAGATGCTGTCTGTGGCCATAAAAATTTCTGGACATTTTTGGCATTCATCAACCACATGTAGAAGATTTCAGAGGCTGTGGCAGTTCAATTACCAAGATGCCACATCCAGGACTATACTATAACAATATGTTTGTCATCTACACAAAAAGACAGTCAGCAATGCCCCAATCAGCGAATAATGCAAAGAAAACAATTTTCCTTAGGCCCTCACACCAATGGGAGTAATGCAGGTATCGTACCTGCCCATTTCAATTATTATTGAACGGGTGGAAGAACTATTAATGTGGCAGCAAACAAACGGAAGCTCTGAAAAGGAAGGGGGCAGAGGTATTATTAAAGTCTGGTACTAAACATCTCTCATCACCGTGCTTCTGGGATTATGTATGAGAAGGCTGGGAGGGTAGGGAAAAGAAAATCTACAGGCACCATCACAAAATATCCTTTCCATTTGGTGCTTGAGTTGCATCTGATCAAACATGGCTGTTATGTTAAAGGAAAGCCAAGCCCAACTGTTGTTATACATTGGAATGAAAGTTTAATAAAAAAAGGCAACCAGATTGGTATCAACAAATCAAGGTTGAAAAAGGCATGAGTATTTTGCAAGTATATCTATTTGTGATTTTAGAATAATGACACAAACGCACGGCAGTTTAAAAAAATATGAAACATTGCTACAGACACAGCAGTGGCAGACAGGATGGCAGTTTAATAAACTATAAAAATGTCAGTCAGCATAAGAGGTGCAAGATCGAATTGTACTTGGGCCCTTACATCCACCCTTATGTTGTATATATTAAACAGGACATGCACAGTTTAACAAGCCAATAAGGTCAGCGACAGGGAATGCCAATTGTGGCTGAAGTGATTGGTTTGTTTGGGCCCCCACAAAACAAGCTACCAATGGGCATAAGGCAGCTAACATTATGGTTTATCCTGACAAAAAATGGGGGATGGGAAATGGGGAGATCGTCGCACAGACAGAATATATAAATCTGGTATCAGTTAGTAAGTAACCACTATTCCTATTACATAGCTTTTTATCTAAAAAGAGAAATTACTGAGGTAGTGGTGGTGCTCACTAGAGTTGGAATCACTGGTGAGAAAAAACAAGGAGAGGAAAATTCATAACCTTTAATATTTTTAACTTAAGATAAATTCTATATGACACCAAATAGGCAGACATACTAAAAACACATATAAAGGCCATTAATAGCATAAAATTCAAAAATAACAAAACGCTTAGATGTATGAGGCATAAGTACCTTCTAAGCTATAATCAGGGCGAAATATTAGAGGACATCAATTTAATTTCTCAAGCTTCGATAGCGTCATTTGTGGTGTACCAAGTTTGTATATTCAATGTTGCATATGAAACAATTAGATTACTTGTACAAGAGAAGTAACAGAATGGTCAGGGAGATAGAACTGCTACTCTCAACTCTATTACACCTCATTTGGCCAGATGGCCATCTATGAAGGGTGAGAGATTTGATTGAGAGCAGTTAACCCCTAGAAACAACAGAGTGGGTGGCACGTTACTCAGGTTTTCCTATCTGCTTTCGGATGTCTTACTTATATGCATAGGACATCCAATGAGAGTATTACTCACCTGAGATAGTTGCCACTCAATTAGAGCAATAGAATAGCACTAGACTCTAAATTGTACCAAATGACCCCTTGGTCCTAAAGTCCCAATGTCCATATGAGGGGCACACATGAATATCACATCAATGTTTCAAGATTTTGCAGCTAGTAGTGACAGTCTAATATGATCACACAGGGTATTATAAACAGCAAGTGCTGTTTGAGGCAACCAATGTTTGTGAACGCACACCTCATCACAACTGTTACATTTTAGCAGCAAGAAATAAAGTGCCTGTGCATACATAAAATTATCACAAGTAATCCAATTCATACATATAACATGACATTATCTTAAGGCTATTAATGCATATATAACAAGCTTAATTGGTGTATCATAAGTACATGCAAATGAGTTAGCTCTAATGCAACAGCCTCCGTGTGAAATGATATAATAAGTTGCAAGTGCTGTTGAAATATAACCCCTGCAGAGTACTGCAACTATATCATAGCAGTAATATAAACAGTTGAGAATGCCTGTGCATAAAGTATTGATATATATCTACTGTAAGTAGTAGGTCAGTTCGCGTGTGTACGGTGCAGCAGCTTGCTGTCAACACGGAGCTGTACTTAAATAGGTAAGCCTATCAGTATGTAGGCATAAAAACAAACTTGGTGTAGGGTTGTCCCATGCTGCACAGCCACGGGCCCTCTTCCTGCCAACACGTGGTTCGCCGGGGCTTATTCACGAAGGAGACAGCTGAGTAGGATAAGTAATACATCCATATAAGTAAGACATCCGAAAGCAGATAGGAAAACCTGAGTAACGTGCCACCCACTCTGTTGTTTTTATGGCAGTGGTTCCCAAACTTTTTTGTATCACTGCGCCCTAGAGTATCAGCATTGTTTTCACAGCACCCCTATGTTTAAGTTTGTTTTTGAGATATTCAGAAAATTTTTTTTGTAAAATAGTGAAGTAAACTGAGCTTATCTGTCATCCTTAGGTTCAGTTATGTAGTTATGGACTGGTTTACACTTCTGTTTGTTCACATATTTACATTACATTGACCATAAATAATTTGATTTTGTACTGGACCACCAACCTGAGGCATCCCTGCAAGTGTCTACAGTGATCTCAGTGAGCCAAAAAAATTGTGGGTCCCTGGAACCCCTCACTTTGCTAAATTGGGGTTCTACCTGACCTTTTCTGGGTCCCATCGGAATGAAAGTCTTATGAAAATCTAACATTTCAAGCAGAAAAATATAAACAGTTATGTAAAGCATTATTTAGCTTTATTATAGTATAGTAAGTAAAACATTTTGTTAATCTTTAGTGCACAATGAGACATTTTTCCATAATAGACTCAGATACTGGTAATCAACATTAGAGCTGCCAGTGTTAGCCAACTAAAGTGTTAGGAGCCCATTTATCATTGAATATTTGAGGTAAAATCCCGTAAAACACCCATTTTCGGAGGTTTACCTCAAATATTAAGTTTCCCCCAGATGTATCACTGCGGGACCACAGCAGATATCTCCGATACCTGCTGTGATCCCTCCATTCCCGCTGGCAGCCTCAAAATCTATGGAGGATGCGATGCTGACAGATTTACCAATATCCGGAATATGATGCATTCCCAACACTGGCCCACTCAGCTAATGCCATTAATAATATTGATTTCACCATCAGCAGGCTTATCATGTAGGCCCATGATATACAAAGAGCCCATCTATAGGCAGCAGAGGCTGCACATCAATGGGGACAACTCCTGGGACTTCCCCGACTACTGCCAGCACCACTAACAACTCCCCCTTCTCCACTACTCCCAGCATCACTAACAACCCCCCCACTACTCCCTGCATCAATAACAACCCCCCCACTACTCCCTGCATCAATAACAACCCCCACTACTCCCTGCATCAATAACAACCCCCACACTACTCTCTGCATCAATAACAACCCCCACACTACTCCCTGCATCACTAACAACCCCCCTCCACTACTCCCTGCATCACTAACAACCCCCCTCCACTACTCCCTGCATCACTAACAACCCCCCTCCACTACTCCCTGCATCAACAACCCCCTCCACTACTCCCTGCATCAACAACCCCCTCCACTACTCCCTGCATCAATAACAACCCCCCACTAATCCCTGCATCACTAACAACCCCCCACTACTCCCTGCATCACTAACAACCCCCGCCACTACTCCCTGCATCAATAACAACCCCCCTCCACTACTCCCTGCATCAATAACAACCCCCCACTAATCCCTGCATCACTAACAACCCCCCACTACTCTTTGCATCACTAACAACCCCCACTACTCCCAGTACCACTAACAACCCCCCTATCCACTACTCCCAGCACTACTAACAACCCTCCCACCCACTACTCCCTGCATCAATAACAACTCCCCTCCACTACTCACTGCATCAATTATTACCCCCCTCCACTACTCCCTGCATCAATTATTACCTTCCCCCCTCCACTACTCCCTGCTTTAATAACAGCTGCCCTCCATCACTCTATGTTTTTTTCAGAGGAGGAGGCAGGAGCGGTGAGCTAGGGAGGGACATGAGAAGTGTGTCCGGCCCCAGCACTCCAGGCTCTCCTGCATACCAGCCATCAGAGCGTGATGTTCATGCTCCTAGCAGGTCCCTGGAACAGTAGGAGTGGAGGTGCTGTTATGCTCTGCATGCCGCTGAGCAA
The DNA here is from genome assembly GCA_031769625.1 of Taudactylus pleione. Taxonomy (NCBI): domain Eukaryota; kingdom Metazoa; phylum Chordata; class Amphibia; order Anura; family Myobatrachidae; genus Taudactylus; species Taudactylus pleione. Next base: position 3,885,395 of record JAUIMM010000068.1, read on the forward strand.
GACCATGGTGCTAAGCGGCATGCGGCGGCGGGACAGCACCTCCGCTCCTACTGTTCCAGGGACCTCCTAGGAGCATGAACATTGACATGCAGTCTGTCTGACAGTAATTCCCAAGGCCGCTACAAAGTGCGGGTGGTACCACCACCCACTGCCACATCAACTCCCACCCGCTGCCGCACCAACTCCCACCTGCTACAGCACCATTCCCCACCCGCCGCGCTACCCCTCTGCACAAGTACCTTCAAGCCGCGGGGGCCGGAGTCTTCACACTGGGTGGGGCGCAGTCTTCGGGCCAGGTGGGCCTCTAGGTCCAGGCACAGTCTTCAGGCCGGGGGGGCCGTCGGGATCCAGTCTTCACGCAGGGGGGGCTGCCAGGACTAGTCTTCATGCAGGGGGGCCTCTGGGACCAGTCTTCAGTTCGGGGGGGGGTCGGGCATACTTCTTCCCATGCTGTGAGCTGGGAAATGGCGCGTAATGGCTCCTTTTAATAGTCCTCCCTGCAGCCGGAGATATCAATCATATACCAGGGGACCCACCCACTGTGAAAAAGTGAGTCCCCGGTCTTCATTTGTGGGGAAAATACGTACTATAGCACGTATTTGCGATCACTGGTCCCAAAGCACCCGAGGGAGCCATGGCACACAGTTTGGGAACCACTGTTCTAAGGGTTAACTGCTCTCAATCAAATCTCTCACCCTTCATAGATAGCCATCTGGCCAAGTGAGGTGTAGTAGAGTTGAGAGTAGCAGTTATATCTCCCTGACCATTAAGGTACTTCTCTTTTACAAGTAATCTAATTGTTTCATATGCAACATCGAATATACAAACTTGGTACACCACAAATGACACAATTGAAGCATGAGAAATTAAATTGATGTCATCTAATATTTCACCCCGATTATGGCTTAGAAGGTACTCATGCCTCATACCTCTAAGTGTTTTCTTATTTTTGAATATTATGCTATTAATGGCCTTTATATGTTTTTTTGGACTCTCTGCCTATTTGGTGTCAAAGAATTTATCTTAAGTTAAAAATATTAAAGGTTATGTTTTAAATTATCTTCATCTTACATCTTTCAATAACAGAGTGCTCTTTCCTCTCCTTGTTTTTTCTCACCATTATTGTTTATCCTCTCTACAGTTGGAACTGGAAAAGGTAATTCTCCTGATCTGATTCCTCACCCTCATCAGTGTGTACATCATCCTCACACAGTATAAATACTTCCCCGCTGGAATCCACCATTACAGGTACCTCTGTATTTTTTTTTTACGTAATTGGCGGTAAAGGTCTTCCTCATGGAATTTCCAGTACATTTTGATGAACATTATCTTTTCCACACACATCGCTGATAAGGTCCCCGGCTGTGCTGAAGGCTCTTTCTGAGTACACACTGGAGGTAGGCAGCTTAGGTAATGCAAAGCCAGTCTGTACAAGGGCCTCCAAATTGCCTTTTTGTCTTTCCAGTAGTCAAAGGAACTCTGTGACATGCCTATGCGTACAGTGTCATGAAAATAATCCTCCACCATTCTTTGGATGGTGACCCTTTCACATTGAGTTGTGGTAGTGGTGTAACTAACTTTTGGCAATGCTTTTAGACCCGACCAGAAGTCACAAATTGACTGCTCTGCATCACCACTGGGTCTTATGGGAAAGCTGAGTTTTTACCTGGCAGCTGCCGGAGAAACTGAAGGAGATGTCATGTCATGAACCACTTGAGCTGCCAACTTGCTCACCAGGAGCTCTTTGCAACTCTTTAGATTTGGGTCAGTTAGAAAGAAAGACACAACGTACGACTTAAACCTGAGATCAAGCACAGTCGCCAAAATTTAGTAATCTGATTTGAAGATATCGGTAACCCTTGGATCCTGGCGAAGCAAACATAGGACTTGATCTACAAGACCGACATACCTAGCGGATTCGCTTTGTTTAATCTCCTCCAATCTCTCGAGCTGATTTTCCAAAAGCCTAATTAGGGGAATCACCTGAATCAAACTAGCAGTGTCTGAACTCAATTCACAGATGGTTACTTCAAAAGTGTTTGAGCATCTTGTACAAGACGGAAAGCATTCTTCCCTTGTTCTGGAATAAGGAACACTCCCACCAATGTCATGGCTTGTTGTATAGCTGTGGATGGCTTTTTGCTGTTCATCCATCCGCTGAAGCATATAAATAGTGGAATTCCACCTGGATACCACCTCTTGCTTCAGTTAGTGGCAGGGCAAATTCAACTGTTCTTGCAGCTGCTACAATCTCTTGCATGCTGCGGCTGACTGGTGAAAATGTCCCGCAGACAGCATCTGCTGCACATCACTGTCATTTTTTCTTAAAAACCTGTACCACCAAGTTGATTGTGTGAGCAAAACATGGGATATGTTGGAATTCACCCAGCTATAATGCTCTCACAATATTGGTGGCATTGTCAGGAGTCACAATTCCTGAGAGAGTGGGGTAAGCCATTTTGCTATGACATACCTTAGTTTTTCTAAGAGGCTGTCAACGGTATGCCTCTTAGTGAAGCCGGTGATACACAGAGTAGCCTGCCTCTGAATGAACTGGCATTGCTTGTTAGACACTGCTACTGCTGCTAAAGATGAATCACCCACCCAGTGGGCTTTCACAGTCATGTAATCTTTAGTTTGCCCACTACCGCATATCTTTGGTTAGGTGGACAGTGGGTACATTCGAATTTTGTAGGCCAATAATTTTTTTTTTTTCAATGTCCTGGTACAGCTGAGGAATGGCTATTCGGGTTAATATGGAACCGAAATGGAATTCGATACCGAAATAACTGTGTGAAATCTACTGCATTAATGGTGGATATTGGACGCAGATCTTATACTAGCATAGCCGTGATGGCATCAGTGATCCGCTGTGTGACTGTGTGAGAGCTGTTATACTTGCTTCCCCTTGCAAAGGATTGTTTCACAGTCAGTTTTTTTTTAAATACTAGTCTTCTTGGTCCCCTTCTGGGATGAAGATCCATCCCTAGCAGCAGGCCAAGTGCTCAAGTATTCTTTTGAGGAATACTAGATGGGGAGGAATCACTTAGCTTTAACAAATTGGATGCAGGACTACCTCATATCATTACTGTGGATATTGAGGATGAAGGTGTTGGTGGAAGAAAGTGCAGGTTCTGGGATCTAGTTGAGAGAAGGGAACTAGCTGATGCTAGACTGCTTGTTATTTTTGTAGCACGAGTTTCAGATGCTGTGAAGAAATTTTCATGAGCTTGCTGCAAATGACATAACAGTGAGGAAGTTCCTAGATGGATAACGTCCCTACCGCTACTTACAGTGGTTTTACAAATGGTACAGATGGCTTGACAATTGTTATGATTTGGGTAAAAATAATTCCACACATAAGAGATGCATTTGTTGGTCCTATGCCCAGGCATGACAATGGCTTTCCTCTTATTATGGCCAACAGCTGCTTCCACTGGTGCCAGACTCACACAAACACATCCTCATTCTCAACATCCTCTTTAGTGCAACCGTCAGCTACACAAATATCCCCCTCATCCTCTCGAACTTCCTCGGTGTCATCCTCAATTCTATGTCATCAGCTATACTTCTGCTGCTCATCCCCACATTTGCAGAGGGAGCAAAATGATGGAAGGCGGCTTCTCTCTCTGCAAGTACAACAGGATCAGAAAAGTCAGGCTCACACATCACACTCATGGACAGGGATTTGTGACATTTCTGAATGCACAGTTTGTTCTACTGCCTTAGTGGTTTTAAATTTTTTTACACCTCTTTTACATTCTGAGTGATAAGGTCTTGCATCGTCATGAGAGGCAAAGGAAGATGCCACACTGACACTTGCAGAACCACCACTCATAAATAAAGGCCAAGGCCTCAGTTTTTCCGTGCCACTGCATGTGGTGAATGGCATGTTGGCTATTTTATGTTTTTCTGCACCACATTTTTCCTTTATTAAATGTGTTTTTTTCTTTAGCACTATATAGTTTTTTATTTTATTTTAGATGCCCTTACTTAGGCCCTCTATGCCCTTGAGCATCGGCCTTAGTAGATGATGTTGGAGGACTAGCATCATCAACATTACTGGTGACAGCAGCTGCAGCGACAGTATTTGGTTACTCTTTTCTAAACGGAACGTTATCAATTTTTCAATTTGCAGATCACTGAGTGGCTTATACAGTCAGGTGCATAAATATTGGGACATTGACAGACTTTTCATATTTTGGCCTCTATTCACCACCACAATGGCTTTGACATGAAACAAACAAGATGTGCTTTAACTGCAGACTTTCAGATTTAATTTGAGGATATTACATCCAAATCAGGTGAACAGTGTAGGAATTACAACGGTTTCTATATGTGCCTCCCACTTTTTAAGGGGCCAAAAGTAATGGGACTATCAACTCAAAAGCTATTTCATGGACAGGTGTGGGCTATTCCCTCGTTAGTTCATTATCAATTAAGCAGGTAAAAGGTCTGGAGTTGATTCTAGGTGTGACATTTGCATTTGGAATCAGTGGCTGTCGACTCTCAATATGAGATCCAAAGAGTTGTCACTATCAGTGAAGCAAGCCATCATTAGGCTGAAAAATCAAAACAAACCCATCAGAGAGATAGCAAAAACATTCGGTGTGGCCAAATCAACTGTTTGGAACATTCTTAAAAAGAAAGAACGCATCGGAGAGCTCATCAACACCAAAAGATCTGGAAGACCACGGAAAACAACTGTGGTGGATGACAGAAGAATTATTTCCCTGGTGAAGAAAAGCCCCTTCACAACAGTTGGCCAAATCAAGAACACTCTCCAGGAGGTAGATGTATATGTGTCAAAGTCAACAATCAAAAGAAGACATCATAAGAGTGAATATAGAGGGTTCACCACAAGATGTAAACCATTGGTGAGCCACAAAAACAGGAAGACCAGATTAGAGTTTGCCAAACAACATCTAAAAAAGCCATTACAGTTCTGGAACAACATCCTATGGACAGATGAGACAAAGATCAACTTGTACCAGAGTGATGGGAAGAGAAGAGTATGGAGAAGGAAAGGAACTGCTCATGATCCAAAACATACCACCTCATCAGTGAAGCATGGTGGTGGTAGTGTCATGGCGTGGGCATGTATGGCTGCCAATGGAACTGGTTCCCTTGTATTTATTGATGATGTGACTGCTGACAAAAGCAGCAGAATGAATTCTGAAGTGTTTCGGGCAATATTATATGCTCATATTCAGTCAAATGCTTCAGAACTCATTGGACAGCTCTTCACAGTGCAGATGGACAATGACCCAAAGCATACTGCAAAAGCAACCAAATAGTTTTTTTAAGGCTAAGAAGTGGAATGTTATGCAATGGCCAAGTCAGTCCCCTGACCTGAATCCGATTGAGCATGCATTTCACTTGATGAAGACAAAACTGAAGGGAAAATGCCCAAGAACAAGCAGAAACTGAAGACATTTACAGTAGAGGCCTGGCAGAGCATCACAGGGATGAAACCCAACGTCTGGTGATGTCTGTGTTCCAGACTTCAGTCTGTAATTGCCTGCAAAGGATTTGCAACAAAGTATTAAAAAGTGAAAGTTGGATTTAGGATTGTTTAGTTTGTCCCATTACTTTTGGCTCCTTAAAAAGTGGGAGGTACATATAGAAACCGTTGTAATTCCTACACTGTTCACCTGATTTGGATGTAATTACCCTCAAATTAAATCTGAAAGTCTGCAGTTAAAGCACATCTTGTTAGTTTCATTTCAAAGCCATTGTGGTGGTGAATAGAGGCCAAAATTTTAAAATTCTGTCAACGTCCCAATATTTATGCACCTGACTGTATATGCATGTGAACAAAGCGCACCAAACTGTACAAATACAATTTTTTTTAATGTCACAGCTCTATTGCTGCGTGGACTGGAGCCACAGGGCTTATATATGCACGTGAGCAATACAAAGCGCACAAAACAGTACAAACAATACAATTTTTTTTTATGGTGCAGCTGTATTCCTGCGTGAACTGGAGCCACAGGGATTATAAATGCATGTGAGCAAAACAAAGCGCACAAAACAGTACAAACAATACAATTTTTATGGCGCAGCTCTATTCCTGCGTGGACTGGAGCCATAGGTCTTAAATATGCATGTGAGCAAAGCTCACCAAACAGTACAAACAATAAATGTATTTATTTTTTTGATGGTGTAGCTGTATTCCTGCATGGACTGGAGCCACAGGTCTTATAAATGCATTTGAGCAAAACAAAGTGCACCAAACAGTGCAAACAATACAAGTATTTGTTTTTTAGATGTCACAGCTCTATTCCTGCATGGACTGGAGCCTCAGGGCTTATATATGCACGTGAGCAAAAACAAAGCGCACCAAACAGTGCAAACTATACAAGTATTTTTTTTCTTTTTGATGGTGCAGCTGTATTCCTGTGTGGATTGGAGAAACACAGGGCTTATATATACACACATAAGCAAAACAAAGCACACAAAAGGGTACAAGCAATACAATTATTTTTTGTTTTTATGGCGCAGATCTATTACTACGTGGACTGGATTCATAGGGTTCAAATATGCATGTGAGCAAAGAGCACTAAAAAGTACAAACAATACAATTTTTTTTTTTTATGGCGTAGCTGTATTTCTGCGTTGACTATAGCCACAGGGCTTATATATGCACGTGAGCAAAAGAAAGCACACAAAAGGGTACAAACAATACATTTATTTATCTTTTTGATTGCGCAGCTGTATTCCTGCATGGACTGGAGTCACAGTGCTTATATATGCACGTGAGCAAAGTGTAAAAAACAGTACAAACAATATAATTATTTATATTTTGGATGGTGCAGCTGAATTCCTGGGTGGACTGGAGCCATAGGGCCTATATATGCACATGAACAATGAGCACAAAACAGTACAAACAATACAATTATTTTTTTTATGGCGCAGCTTTATTTCTGCGTGGACTGGAGCAACAGGGCTTATATATACACGTGAGCAAAACAAAGCTCACAAAACAGTACAAACAATACAATTATTTGATTGAATTTTTTTATGTCGCTGGCGCAGCTCTATTCAAACAGCGTGAAGTAGAGTCACAGGGCTTATATATGCACATGAATGTCTTACTGATGGAGTCTGGATACAGCACAGCCAATACAGCAGAGTACAGCTTAGCATACAGCAGCGTGCATCCCATATACACAATGACTAAGCAGCACAGCCACTTGTGACTTGAAAGTGTGGACACAGTCTATTACAGCAGAGTACAGCTCAGCATACAACAGCGTACACCCTCTATATACATTGACTAAGCAGCACAGCCACTTGTGACTTCTGGGTCTGGACACAGCCTATACAGCAAAGTACAGCACAGCAGCGGGCACCTCCATATATAGACATTAACTAAGCAGAACAGCCTATACAGCAGAGTTAAGTGCAGCATACATCAGCATGCTTGACAAGGAAATAGCTCTGAGTCCGGTCCGCAGCACCTTATATAAAATCCAAAACTCGCAAGAATCCAACGGTGGGAAGATGACGTTTTGGAATCCGAGTCAGAAGGGAACATCCGAGCCACTGCTCGGATTTTCTCGGATTCCTAAAGTTCGGACGGGTTCGGATTCCAAGGAATCTGAACCATTCATCTCTAGTATTGACATATATATTATACCATCTATGATATCATATACAAAATGTGATCCGACCACAGGACTGCCTTTTGTAAATCCATAAGAAATTTTCATTAATTGTCTCTTTTTAATAAGACATCGACAAAGCATTTTCTGTTTAACATATATCTTTATAAAAAGATATACTGTATTCATATCTAATAAAAGTAATAAATATATGCAGTGCTACTCCGGTATGCTAAAACATCAATAAGTAAATACAATTAGACTATCAGATTCTTTGCTGTATGATTACCAACTGCTCACATATTATTTTTCTACCACCTTTAATACAGAAGCTCCATAATAATAATGAATTGTTGTCATCATAACTCAGAGGTTCCCAAACTCAGTCCAGGTTTTAAGGATATCCATGCTTGACCACGGGTGAATTAATTATTACCTCAGTCAATTTGATTTACCCACCTGTGCTCAACCATTGATCTCTCAAACGGTGCATGCATACACACGTAAAGATTTTCTGTCCAACCATCCAACTAGTTGATTGGTTGGAATGAAAATCTGGTAAAGCATGAAAGCAAATGACAATCAACAATTTGCTCCCAAATGCCGAGCAACCAACTTGTCTCAATGACCATTTTAATCTGTTTTCTGGCATTTAGGAGCAAATTGCTGATCATTAGTTACTCCCATACGTTACCAGATTTTCATTCCAACCAATCAACTAGTTGGATGGTTGGACAGATCATCTTTAGATGTGTGGCCAGCTTTAGAGTGCCTTGAGAACTGCATTTGGGGATCTCTGTCATAACTAATGGTACTATAAAAACTCTGTATGGAAAGGGATTGAAATACCGGCGGCTGTTTAGCAGACAGCGGATGCTGACAGATGAAGATCCTGACTGGGGCAGGTAAGTGCCTTAACCCTCCCCTGTGTCCCCCCTATCCCTAATTTAGTGGTGCCTAACCCTAACCTCCCCCCTTAGTGCCTATCCCTAACCTCCCCCGGGGGTGCCTAACCCTAACCCCCTCTTACTGCTCCCTAAACCTAACCATCCCGGGGAAGGGGGGTGCCTAACCCTAACTCTCCCCCCTAGGGGTGCCTAGACCTAATCCCCGCCCCCCCAAACCTAACCCCGCTAGACTCCCTAATCCTAACCCTCTCCCCCCTCAGCTAACGCTAAGGGCGCCCCGGACTTTCCTTCGGGCTGGCATCCTCTCCATTCCAGATTAGCATAGGCGTCAGTGGCTGCCTGATCTGCATTGATGTTAACAATGTTTATGATGTATTACTGTACGTCATCAGGTGGATATGAGAAGGCAGCAGTGGGCATCGCTATGCTCGGCTGTGCTTTTGATAGAATTAAAATATTTTAACAACTGCAATCCGTGAGAGAATGCAGTTGCAGGCTCTTAGATAATGGTTTTGTGCACATGTATATTATAGTCAGAATACATTTCTGGGTGAATAAACAAAACATGTTTTACCTCTTGCACAGTTTTGCTCACATTGCTTGCTGACAAGTCATGCATATTCAATGGCTCTTCTGTGTAGGAGGAGCTGACATCTGTTAATCTGGTCATCTCTAGCTGTGGTAAATCTACAGGATTACAAATCAAATGGACCATAGCAAACAAACTGAATGATTCCTATACATGAAACATTTACATACATTCACAAATGAAATCCAATTCCAACCAAAGAGAACACATCTTCCCTAAATGCTTTATAAATTAGTAGTAGTAGCAGGGCTACCATCAGGGTGGGAGGACTGTCGGGGCTACTGTCCCGGGTCTGGGCACTCCAAAAGAGAAGGGGAGTCCGGCCCGCTCCTACCACCCGCCTGCTGCTACTGCCAGTGCAAGAGAAAGGGGCCTCCTGTCCTCTGCCCGCCCACCACAAAAGAATGGGGCCCCCGGCCTGGTCCATCCCCCAACCCACCGCCCACCATGAAAGAGGTGCCTGTCCGCATCTACAAATACGTTTATTATCCAGCGTGCGTGATGTCATGACATCACTGTGCGCCACTGAAGGAGAGGAGCCTCAGTGCTTAGGACTACCCAATGCTTATAGCAGCAGCCTGGAACAAAAGGTAAAAAGATTCCTATGCTACCTGGTTGAGAGGGGCTGGGTGGAACAACACTGTGTGCAGGGCTGCAGAGAGAGCCTGATTCATTACAGATCTCCATTGCGATCGCAGCTGCAACTACGCATGCAGTTCCACTGAGACAATATGCTAATGAATGCTATCGCAATGCAGTCACAGCCTACCATAAGGACGCCCACTGCACCTTACACACATCTGTAATACTTTGCAAGTCTGTAAAACCATCTGTAACATGAAGTATCATCGGAGTCTCACGCACACTTGCACAAGGTCTGACCCTACACAGAAATTGCTAACCTCATCGCATGCAGTGAAAGCCTATGCTGTGTATGGCACTGCAGTGGCTAATTTATGCACGCCCCTGTAACAGCGTTCAAACACACTGGCACGCCTGCGTTTCGCCGACCACACCCCGTCACCACAGCCAAATGGTCACTTCCTGTCAATCACTCATGGGTCTGCGTAGTCAGAGTTCACAGTCTGATCGCAGTGAAGCCTTTGCGCATTGCGATGCATGCCCAGTAAGCAACAATCGTCTGTCTGCGTTCGTAATCTCAGTTGTGATCGGTAATGAATCAAGTGCAGAATGAGGCAGAGGAGGGCTGGAAATGTCAGAGTGCAGGGCTGGAGAGACAGAGGCTATAGTATAAAGGCTTTGTTAAACTATTATATATATATATATTTATACACATACATACATGTATGTAAGCCCTCCTTCGGCTCACGATTTCTGTACTGTACTGTATGGGAAGGGGGAGAGGAGGGGGGTTTGTGCCTGCCTATTTTGTCAGTCCCAGGCCCCACAATTTCTGATGGAAGCCCTTAGTAGTAATAATAGTGGATTATTACGGCCATGACAATAAATAGAGTACATAGCACCAAGACAGTGGCTATTTTTTACAAAATATATATTCGTACCAAACTCTTCCTGTTCCTTTCTAAGTGTCTCGATTTCGGATTCTGCTGGCTCTACCTGAACATGCTTGGAGAGATCAAGCTCCATGCATTGTGTAAACAGCTGTAATGAGTTATAAATATGTCAGTGGCAAAGTGGCAGTAAAGTGTCATTTTACAGCTTAGAACAGCAACTTAGGTTGGCTTGAAATTAATAAAATAAAAACAAAAAAGGTTCAACTTAGGTTGGCTGGAAATTAATAAAATAAAAACAAAAAGGTTCAATTAGAAAAAAGATCAAAACCATCAGTAATGTCTTGATAACTACATAGGTATGAAAAGCTCTTTTTCTGTGCTCCAAATAATAAGTATCTTCACTGCTGAGACAAGTTTGGCACTTTGTACACTGGTCAAATTCCAAATTCTCACAGCAAAACCAATCCACCCAAAATGGACAAAAATGCTTTTTTAACTGAAATGACAGTGAAACAAAAGCAAATGTGTGTTTTTGTTCTTTTTAACAACCAGCAGGAAATATTTTGTGTTTCTTGCTTCGGTAATTTAATTCACCTTTCCAATACAGCTAAAAGACGGATTCTACACTTATAGGGGTATTCAATATGGGAGCGAAAACATCGTTTTTGCGTTAATATCGGAGGTATGACGTCAATATCGCAGGTTTTACTTTTACACCGTATTCAATTTCAAAGACTTATCGCAGTTTTGAAAAGTCTTTGATAAAAAACGGGGATAACTTTTCACCATTGAATAGGTGTCGAAAAAAAGTGCAGAATTGGGGTTTAGGGGTGCAGGCTTAAAAAAATAGCCTGCACCCCTGGGAATGACATTTAAAAAAGAACTGTGACAAAAAAAGTTTTTAAAAAAAATAGGGACACCCAAAAAAATTAATTAAAAAATTGGGGTGAAAAAAAAAAAATGGGAAAAATTGTATAACAATAGGGAAATAGGTTCAGGGCTATTCTGCAAGTATGCGGCAGGTGTTTTGAAGAATAGAATTATAGCGGCAGGTGCACAAATGCAGAATTTTTAAAAATTTACTTTAGGGACTTAAAAATATGCTAGTACCCATTTTCATGTACCCCAAATTTGATGGGACCACTTAAAAAAGCGAAAAAAATAACCTAAGTGCTCTTCTGCAACACTTCTTCAATGTCGGGAAAAAACCCCTGCTGCGGCTATTTAAATCCCCGACTTTCATTTAAAGGCTAAAACGGGGGTACCCATAGTGATCCCCCATGTTTTTACAACTTTAGGGGGGGTCTTACAATTTTTTTAAGGAAAAATTCGTAACTTTACGCAAATCCAACTTCGGAGGTTCCCGTTTTCGTTAATTTTATATTGAATACGGGGATAAACGGGAGCGCGCCCGATACTTTAACGCAGGTAAAAACTCCGACAGTGAAGTTAACGTTTCATATTGAATACCTCTCTTAGATTTAAAAAGAAAAAATTAATTTTTTCACATTATTGAATGAAATACATAAAATGTGGCGGCATAATAAGGTAGCTCAACAAGTCTTACCATTTTGAAAAATATTAAACCTATTGCATCAAATTAGGGGACCACTGTGTTGATTGCTGCTAGCATGGGGAGATTTGGGCATTAGAACCCCATGTTTGGATTTTCTAACGCTTTTTGTAGTATAGGGTGTTATTGTCTGGTGGTCATCAGACAATAACTGCTATAGGGGTATATTGATTGAAAAAGGGACTCCCCTCTTTCAAACAAGGATGCATCCAAGTGTGTAAGTGCCAGGATGGGCAAAGACATACACATTAAGTGCCCTCTGCCAGCTCTACTAGTAATTCTACAGTGCAAGTTGCAAAGGCATCTTTATAATGGGTGCAAGGTGTGCGGTGCACACACACACAGGCCCCTGGGTCCAGGGGGGCCCACACTGCACCCATAGTTAATAATATACTTACCGCTCTGCAGATTCCGATGTGCTGCTCCGCAGCGCCGGACCGGCACTGCAGAGCAGCAAATAACTCACTGCGAAAATGGCGGAGGCCATTTTCCCAGTGATCTGCGCATGCGTACAGAAGATGTTCCCGGGAAAATAGGCGCAGGCGCCATTTTCCTGGAGGCCCGTGCATGCGCAGTAGATTCTGTCATGAAACCAGAATCTACAGCGCTCAGTGCACTGACAGAGAGGAGGGGACCCAAACGGAGGCTGCACACGGGCCCCCTCCTCTCTTAAAATGCCCTTGGCAGGTTGATATTGTCTGGTGATCATCTGACAATAACCACTGAAAGATCATATCATTTGGCAGAGGTGACTCTCCTTTTTCAAATGAGGGTACCAGAGTTTATTGAAGCCAGGATAGATAAAATATTCCTAGGTCCCCGGGCATCATAATGATTTCTGCATAACAGGTGTTCCTTTGTAATCAAAAGTTATTAATTTTCAGGGATTTTATGACTTGCAAATGTTGACTGTTTCCATAAAATGTATGCAATGTTTTACCTGGAAGGGCGAGCTTTAATTACAAAATCACGTTCCCTTCACAATTGCATCATTAGACCCGCTCCCTCATTGGCGTCAGTGACAACATCTTAAAGGGGCCTTTTTAGGTAAATTTTCCCCCCATTTGAATCCCTGCAGTAAACAGGTTAATTAGCAAAAATATCAGCATATCAAAATGTATACATAAAGCCAGGTAGAGGGCAAATTATGCTTCAACATGGATGGCATACATTATATGATAATAATGGGATGTTTTTGTTACTTACATGAAATCCCTTTTTCTGAATCCATTGGGTGATACTGTAACCTTGGCGTGACTAATGTAATCCATCAAGCAATTAACTACAGTACTTACTACTTATACAGAATAGAAATAAACATATTACCCCCCCTCAAAGTGCCAAAATTGCTCATCTGCCAGAGATCAACATTCAATTTGCAAATTATTACACCCAATTATACAATTTAAAACATGACTAAACTAAGTTCACCCTTGAGTTACCACTATGCAGTCCTTGCTGGATTACACCCTTACCAACCTTAGATTCTAGGGATATGCTGTATATGCACTAAATATCCCCTGGATGACAAATTAACTAGATCCAGTGCAGGCAAGCCGAGCAAAGAAAGATACTCTGCGATTTACATAAGCAACATCACATTGCATAGATTCAGAGTTAAGTGGACAATAAGCCACAACATGGCCCAAATCACCACATCTAAAACTGGACATTTAAGTTTATTCCACTGCCCAATATCATTTTCCCCGTGACACTGTTTTACCAGAAGTCACTGGAGATTGCAGTTGTGGACAAGGGGTCGCCACATACCTCTCCACCATTTCTATAAGCTGAGCTGCTATTTTAGGGTCCCCGTGGATTACCCACTGGCGCAGAATGGCAGACAGGGACCTTATATATTAGTCCATATAGACCCTTGCCACTGTGGCCCTTCTGAGTCTCTGGTTGTAACCACTGCTTGGTGAGATAGATGACATCATAGATTTGAGAGAGGGGAGGTTTATCCACTTGGTATTCCCAGTGATGAACTTGTTGTGTGCACACATATATTGTGACACCCAAATTAATTAAAATTTCATATTTGTGTTTGTCATAGTTTAGGACACCAGAAATGGCACACATCCACTAGACAATTAAATTGAGTGTTTGAACAATAACGATATCATTCATAAATCGTTAAGAAAAATATCTAAAACGACCCACGACACGCGCTTCCGCTGGTCGTTTAGACATCTATCATCGGACAAACATGATGGACAACCTGACGATAATGTCAGGTTCAGCATGTTTGGAGATGATTGATGTGCCTACACTGAACGACTGCTCGTTCAGTGTAGGCACATCACAGACTGACAAACGACTGCACAATTAAAATGTCGTAATCGTGCAGTCGTTTATGTATTTTAGTGGATGTGTGCCTTAAGGCTCAAGTCAAAATAGGTCTTTTGTGATTCTCCTGACAAGAACGTTGCCAAAAGACTGCCCACTGATCTTCAGGCTAACTTTCTCAGCTGTTCTTTCAAAAGTTGTTAAATAGGCTTCAGCATCATCACTGTTTATCTTTTGCAGAAAATGACTAGCTCGTATGGAGCTGAGGCTAGTGGTGATGTCGGTGGAAGCAATTCAAGACAGTCCTGCTAGATGCTATATCATGGTGATGTTGCCTGCAGAGTTCATCGATAACCAATTGCTACTGCCTCTGGTTTTCCTCAACAGCTGCTGCTGTTGCCTCCGGGCCTCCTCAATGGCCAATTGCTGCACCCTGGCGGCTTCCTGGCCTGCCTCCCTCTAATTATCATTAAGTTCCCTACCAAAAGTTAAGACCAAGATCAATTCTAAATGTGGAGTATGGTTTCACATCTTTTGTTTCAATTGAGATGCCATCATATTGACATTTGAATCCTCCAATTTCTTCACCATATGTTGAAACTCTTCCTGATGTAGAGACCATTGTCCATGTGAAGGTATGCTTTCTGTGAAAGCCAGCTTCTCATTTCTCTAACCCTTGTATGAAAATTGCTAAGATTGCTGAAGCATTTTGATGTGACCAGTGCATTACTCTACTGGTTTTCTTCATGGCAGGGGAGCTCTTGGTGCCTCCATGATGATGATGATGCTGGTGACTGGATTTTTATGGCTTTTCCTTGCAATAGTCCTCTAACTATAAGGTGAAACTGTTCTCATTCTCACCTTTAATTGGGAGCTTTGATTCCTTTAGAGTCCAAAAGCCCTGTAAGCAACACTTAAGAATAATGATCCCCAACCCAGAGTGTTGGTGTGCCACATCACTACTGTCCAGTCCCACAAAGTAAAGTGGTGACACTTGTTGAGGATATACACCAGATAACCTATTCACATGTTCTTGGAGACAGTGTGATGAACTGGTTAATCAAATAATGGTGTGAATTATTTCATTATCTATGAAAATAACTTGGAGCAGATGTCAATTTGACAGCCAATCAAGACTTTCCTATTGAAGAAAGAAGCCTATCTTGTCTTCTGGCAAGGATACTTTTTTGCTATTTCTAACAGCCCTAGAAATCCAATACCAAAAAACAGTAAAATACCAACACCAAAGAAAAACCACATCAAAAACCTAACCATAAACAAACAGAAAGCCCTCAAAAGACTACAACAAAACCACAACCTTATAATCAAGCCAACAGACAAGGGCGGAGGCATAGTGCTACTCAACAAAACAGACTACATCAGGGAATCACAGAGACTGCTACAAGATAAACATACATATGAGACATTAAACAAAGACCCAACCCAGGCATTCCACAACGAACTAAACAGCATACTCAGAAAAGGACTCAAAGATGGCATCCTCACAAAACATGAACACGATTTCATACACAACCCACACCCTGTCATCCCCGTCTTCTACTACCTCCCCAAAATACATAAAGACATCACAAACCCCCCAGGTAGACCCATCATATCCTGAATCAATTCCATGACTGCAAACCTGTCACAATACATAGACCATCTATTGCAACCGTACGTCAAACAACAACCATCCTACATACAGGACACGACACACATACTCCAAATACTGGAAGGAGTCACTTGGGGTGATGACCACTGGCTTGTAACAAGTGATGTCACGTCACCTTACACCATCATCGACCACACACAAGGATTAAACAGTATACTCCATTTCCTAGACAAAGACCCAACACTAGACCCCCGACAGACACAGTTCATCTTGGATAGCATCAACTATATACTAACACACAACTATTTCTGGTTTGAAGGTGACTATCACAGACAGAAGACAGGGACCGCCATGGGGACTCGATTTGCACCCAGTTATGCCAACCTTTTTATGAGCAGTTGGGAGGAATCCAACATCTGGTCAGGGCATAACTGGGGAGCAAATCTAGTCCTCTGGACAAGGTACATAGACAATGTATTCTGCATTTGGAAAGGACCCCTAGACACCCTCAAAGATTTTCTTACACACATCAACGACGACAGGAATCTCCACTTCACATCCCAATACAGCCAATCCGACGTCAATTTCCTCGACTTGCACATCTTCATCAAAGAACACAAGATCCACACCAAAACCTATCACAAACAAGTTGACGTTAACAGCTACATTCTGTCGGACAGTGGTCACCACCCCAATTGGCTCCAGAACATCCCAGTGGGCCAATTTAAACGCATAAGATGGAACTGTACAAATATCACCGATTACTATGAACAAGGAGAAAAACTCAAACAACAATTCACAGAGAAAAAATACAACACCGACTCACTACAACATACATTACAGAAGATAGGGAATGAAGAAAGAGGACCACTACTCACTTACAACAAGAACAAAGAAAGACACCATCCCATTCATCACACAATACAACGAAAGTGCAGGACTGATTAAGCACATCATTCAGAAACACTGGAATCTGCTCCTAAAAGACGAATCACTCACAGACACACTCCCACGATGCCCCATGATAATATACAGAAAAGCTCCAGACATCAAAAGCAAATTAGTCTCAAACCACATCCCACCACCTACTCTCAAACAAATGACCCTTACCAAGCAGCCCGTCCACAATGGCTTCTATCATTACGGCACATGCAGCAATTGCCGCACTCTAGATTACAGAAGCACAAAACCTACTACCACTTTCACCTCCGCCAAAACAGGTAACACATACAAGATAAAGGAACACATTTCCTGCAACACCAGCCACGTAGTTTACCTATTAAGATGCACATGCAACCTACAGTACGTAGGCAGAACCGTGAGGCCACTTAAAACAAGATTAGCAGAGCATCAGAAACAAATCAGAAAACCACAACATTCCCCTACATTTCCTGGAGAAACACCAAAGTAACCCCAAAGACATTGAATTCCTAGGTATCAAGACCATCACTCACAACTGGAGAGGGGGTGACATAAGCAAAAGACTCAATAAAGAAGAATTAAAATGGATATTCACTCTGGACACTTTCACACCCGCGGTCTCAACATAGACAATGAAATCCAGTCAATCATCTCCAAATAACACACACCCGAACCAACCACCACCCCAACATAAGACTGAAGTTATTGCTCCACTGCAACTCCATAGGATGACACCATACACCAAAAACCATCATACTTCACAACCATAACCCATCCCAATCACATACACAAGACACACCCAACCCCAACCTGTACATTAGTCACCACAACACAATCAGCCCCTGCACACACCTGCACCTCAACATCATTCAGCAAGTACCTGCACACACCTGCACCGCAAAACAACAAAAAATAAATAAACAAACACTCATCACTCCAGCCAGTCCCTGCACAAACCGGTACCTCATCACCATTCAGCAAGTCCCTGCACCGCAAAAAAATAAAAATAAATAAATAAACACTCATCACTCCAGCCAGTCCCTGCACACACCTGCACCTCATCACCATTCACAATTCAGCAAGTTCCTGCACACACCTGCACCGCATTACCATTCACCAAGTCCCTGCACCGCAAAAATAAATAAATAAACACTCATCACTCCAGCCAGTCCCTGCACACACCTGCACCTCATCACCATTCACCATTCAGCAAGTCCCTGCACACACCTGCACCGCATTACCATTCAAACACACCATTGGTTTAATCTGATTACATTCATTACTCCAAAAAAATAAAAAATAAACGAAAAAAGTAAAAAAGTACAGCACTCAAGTTTAGTAGGTGAATTCCTTTATTCACAAGTACAAACAGGTAATTCTGTCTACAAAGTGCAGTGGCTGCAGAAGCCCGACATCCATTTAAACAGAAAACTCTGTTTTCTTCAGGGGCTTAGTACGCACATCTCCCAAGCCAGCAATGGCACCAATATATTAAACATCTGTCCCACACTGATCACTCCCGGCCAAGCCCACCAGTAGCTTATTGGCTGCGGGGTGTCACGTGTGGGGGCGGTGCTAACCATAAACGTATATGAACAGAAAAACGAATACCTGGCGCCAATTTAACTTCCAGTGCAACCTTCTGTTTGCCTGCTGCTTCCACAAAATGGAGGTACCCTACCCCCACCTAAAAATTTATATGCAGCAAAAAAAATATTGACTGAGAAAGCAAATGAAAGGTTGTGGAGGTGGGGAAACGTGTATTACCACTCTTACCACTTATAAAATACCAGCTGAACTCTGCAGGATAAACGGATGGTAAAGACATATGGCTGCCTGAAAGCAATTTACAACAGCCGGGAGGATACACAGTGATCGTAAATACGCACTATAGCGCATATTTTACCCGATACTGAGTACCGGGGACTCACTTTTTCAAAATGGGTGGGTCCCTGTGGACCCGCTCTGTTGCGGCCAATCCCTGGTTCCCTGATGACCTGGCCCGGCTCCAGATAAAAAGCGAGGGTGGAGTCAGAGCAGACCTCATTATTGGTGCTTTACCAGGACCATGTAGCAGCACCGCACTACAGTGACATGCGGCTTCGTTACGACTTCACCTGCTTCTGTAAGTATAAATGGGTAGCGGGCTGGGGTTTGGTGGTGAGCAGGGTGACTGGAGATTCAGGCCACTCCCCAGCTGTGCAAGGGTGCCATAACATAGTGGGCAGGGACGGTTCTAATAGGGCCATCGACGGAAGCGCCGTCCCCTTTAGGGTGAGTCCCCATTGATTTTTTTTTTTTTATCACAGTATTGGCGGCAGCAGGTCCTAGCCGCAGCCCGCATGGACCGCCAGGCCCCTCTACCTCCGACCAAGCTCTAGCTGCTCCCTTCCCTCCTCCATGACAGGAACAGTGTGCTCACTGCACTGATTATGGCCGGGCTCCCATATGCTTGCGCTGCTACACTGCAGTAAATCAGGCACGGAGGGCCGGGGCCAGGGTCACATAATCCAGCACAAAAAAGGCTTGTTTTTTTACCCTGCACTGGAAGTTAAGTACACTGCAGTGAGGGGAGCCGCGGCAGCCGGAGGATGTGAGATTAGGTAATTTTATGCTGTAGTGTTAGGAGGAGGAAGGGAAGCCATGTGTGGGATGTGGATAGGGGAAGGAGAGCCATGTGTGGGATATGGATAGAGGAAGGGGAGCCATGTGTGGGATATGGATAGGGGAAGGGGAGCCATGTGTGGGATATGGGAAGGGGAGCCATGTGTGGGATGTGGATAGGGGAAGGAGAGCCATGTGTGGGATGTGGGAAGGGGAGCCATGTGTGGGATGTGGATGGGGGAAGGGGAGCCATGTGTGGGATGTGGGTGGGGGAAGGGGAGCCATGTGTGGGATGTGGATATGTGAAGGGGAGCCATGTGTGGGATGTGGATAGCGGAAGAGGAGCCATGTGTGGGATGTGGATATGGGAAAAGGAACCATGTGTGGGATATGGATAGGGGAAGGGGAGCCATGTGTGGGAAATGGGAAGGGGAGCCATGTGTGGGATGTGGATAGGGGAAGGGGAGCCATGTGTGGGATGTGGATATGTGAAGGGGAGCCATGTGTGGGATGTGGATAGGGGAAGAGGAGCCATGTGTGGGATGTGGATATGGGAAGGGGAGCCATGTGTGGGATATGGGAAGGGTAGCCATGTGTGGGATGTGGATATGGGAAGGAGAGCCATGTGTGGGATATGGATAGGGGAAGGAGAGCCATGTGTGGGATACGGGAAGGGGAGTCATGTGTGGGATGTAGAAATGGGAAGGAGAGCCATGTGTGGGATGTGGATAGGGGAAGGGGAGTCATATGTGTATTGATACCTATTTAAAACCTCTATTCAATCCTGTCTATACCTTCTAAAATCCTGCCTATACCCTCTAAAATTGTCGCTATTTAGCGTAATGAGTCGCACAGGAAATAAATGCTTTCAGACTTTGAGTGTGGTTCCAAAGCACAAAAAAGTTATTATTCAATAAAAACAGATGGTTACACGCTGTGATCTAAAGACAATTAGCGCAAATAAATCATACAGACCCAAGGTACAGTTGTTACATAAGCACGCACTCTGGGCCCAGATACCGGCATCAGCAATAGAAACCTCCGTCAACAACACAGCAAGAAGACTCTCGACTGGGATCAGAGAGAGCGCATATATACACTTACAGGGATAGGCAATACAATAGAACAGATTGGCATGATTCCATTGGTTCTTCTTAAAGGTGCTTTTGTTACAGGATAGTTCATAGGTCAATTCAAATGGACACAAGTCAGCCTCCAACAGCCCTTTGTATCCTTTTTCCCGCTGCATGCTAATCTAAGCTGGTAACATTACAAAGTACATTTTAATGTTCTAACACTCTATAGTCCATAGTTTGCAGGCGCATTTTGCGATCTTCTCACCGATGATACCGGAAATATGCTGAGACACAGTGGATCAGTACAACACCAAACACGGTCTGCTTACCATGTACTAAACCTTAGATATCAAATAACCTTTATTTCACAACATTAATAATTACTGAATAAACCTTGAATATTACACTTTAATACTAGGGAACCGTTTATGTAAGTGTGCAGTGTGTAAGTATTGGGGAATTGGGAAAAACGCTAGTTAGCGATGTGCGACTATGTGTTTTGTGGAGTACACCATGGTACGTGTTTTGCAGGTTTAATCAGTTTATATGTTTTAGTGACTGTCTGTATTTATTTGGTGAGGACTTTTAACTTCTTTCTATTGCGTGGGAATCGCACAACGCTATATAACAGCATCGCCGTATGTACTAATAATGGGCGAGATTCACTAAAATGGCGCTGGGCGGCCAGTCGCAAAATGGCGTCTCATTGCCATGCGCAAAATGGTGTCGAGCAGATTTAATATTAAACCGATCCGTTCTCAGCCAATTATCCGGCTTCGACAGTCCACCCTTTAATAGCAAACAACATGCTATCATACTGATTTTAAAATTAATTTAGGCTTAGATTATGACATATTATTTAATGTTATATTATGGGATGGCACAAGGTGGTTCTTAATCCATCAATAATGTGTCTCTAGGAGGGGACATAAAACTACCCTTATACGTACACCGCGGATCTTGGAAGATCATGGGAAAGATGTGGGGATGCACCAATCCTATAAAGAAAGTCTTGGAGGGGGAATAGGGACTTACACTATTTAGGGGTCCGCGATCATGGGGGGAGGGTCTTAGCGCTGGGGGCGGGGCTTAGTGCCGGTGGGGGGGTAGCAGAGGTCAGTCGCTGCATGCGCGGGCACTTAATCACGGTATTTTTTGCGATTCACAGGGACAGAGCTTTATCACAAGCTCTGTCCCTGCAAGGGATTTGTAGTAAATCCCTGTGATATTGCCTGAATTCGCAATGCGGATTGTAGTAAATAGAGCCCTGTGTGTGAAGATATGGTGATGGTGTCTCTTTATGAATACCAAGCATTTCACCATGTGTAAGGGTCATAACCTCTGGGACTACTCTTCCCAGGTAACACAAACCTTCGGAACTTGGAGAGAGCCACTTATACGCTTTCCTTCCACATATAAAATATACATCATCGGGGAGAACATAAGGAATAGTATGCATCATGATCATCAAACACATTTCCCTCACAAATGATCCTATCTCAGGTTCTCCCATCTGGCAAATACATGTTTCTGGTTGTATAACCTTAGCACAGTACCCTTCTGATATTCTACCAATAATTTCTTTGGTGTTACTCAGTGTATATATTTATACCGGAAGTGTCTTCCACCTGACCTAATTTTGCGTAACAGTTCATAATTCATAGGCTCATGGTCAGCTCTATGTGAGAAGGTCATCGTCTGGTTATTCCCAATTACCTCCCAACTTCCTGGTTCATTGGAGTTGGTGATGTTTAAACATAAAAGTGTTTTATCTGCCTGGTACTGGTAGAGTTTAAAATGGGGTGGTTTGGTATTAAGAAATTTTCCATCCAGTGTCTTCCATTTTCGCAATTCTAAAATCTCAGAGATATTTAATGGGAATGGCGCTAATCCTACATTATGTTGTCCTTGGGACACGTGAGAGCACACCTGACAGTCGGTTTGGTTAAAAATTTTGCCCACCATGGTGTGATAATCCTCTAAAGGATACGCACCCCAATACTGGTTATACTTAGATTTTACACTGTTGGATGCATCTCTCATTGACTACGGACCCACAGAACTCACACATACAATAATCCTCAGATGATAGACCTTCACACTGTCTCCGAGTATCCAAAATAGCAGATCTCTTAACAATTACTGTATTAAAATTGGTCAGGCACTCCCCTGATTGGCATAAAACTCCTCCACTCGACTCCACTCCATCAATACTGCCATTAGCTCCCATCTCCTCTGTCGGTCCCCCTTCACCAAAACCAGAGATCCCCGAACAAACCAGGATGATGGAAACTCTGGAAGAGAATATAAAAATTAACACAGCAGACCAGTCCATTGTCGTAGCAAGGATCTGCAAATTTCTTTTAGCTCAGATATCTCACTGCAACCTTTTAACCCTCCCGGAACAAGCTCGCGATCGACAGGTCCACGTTATCTGCCTCGTCTCCTCCTTGTTTCTCCACCGGTTGGTTGACCTTCTTGCAGTGAGTGGAATGGACCCAGGTACCTCTCTCGGCCACCTTCAAAGATGTGGTGCTCGTCAGCAACACCTGATACGGACCTTCCCAATGATCAGTCAAACAACCCGAATGCAAGAAATTTCTGATCATAACATATTCTCCAGATTCAACATCATGACAGTTTGTTTCAGGCATATCATGGGACAACAATTCCAGTTTATGCTATTGCTGTTTTAACTGCTTACTCATTGTTATAAGATACCTTACAGTTACCTCGTTGTTACCTTTCAAGTCTTCCTGTGGACTTATAATCAAATGAGGTTGTCTACCAAACAGTATTTCAAAGGGGGACAGATTTAGAGGGGGTCTAGGAGTGGTCCTTATGCTATGTAGGACCAACGGTAATGCTTCTGGCCATCCTAGTCCAGTCTCTGCCATGATCTTACTTAATTTATTTTTAATAGTACCGTTCATCATCTCCACCTTGGCACTGGCTTGCGGTTGGTAGGGGGTATGAAGTCGACTATTAATACCCATCAGTTTACACATATTTTGAAAAACATCACCTGTGAAATGAGTACCCCTATCACTCTCGATAATTTTAGGCATACCGTATCTGCACACAAACTTCTGAACAATTTTCTTGGCAGTAAACGCAGCAGTATTAGTGGAAGCTGGGTATGCCTCAACCAAATTGGAAAACACATCAGTGCACACTAATATATACTTGAGATTCCTGCAGGGTGGTAATTGGATTAAATAAATTTTTATTACCTGGAAAGGTCAGTCGGAGGAATGTGGGATGGTTCGGTAGGGATCGTTTTCCCAATGTTTTTCCTCAAACAGGTCACACAGGACATTGCTCTCTTTTCCGTTTCAGAAGAAAAACCCGGTGCGTACCAGTATGCTCTCACCAATTTACACATACCTTGCTTTCCCAAATGAGTCAGACAGTGCGCTGCCTCAGCCAGGCTGGGGTAATATGCCTTGGGAGCCACTGGCTTACCTTGTCCGTCTCTCCAGAGTCCAGATGACTCTTGCCCACATCCCTTGGACCTCCAGACTGACTTTTCCTGGATAGAACACAAATTTTGCATCTCAATTAATTTCAGCATATCAATTGTTTAAAAAGTCATGATTTGTTCAGTTGGTACATTCATTTTTAACCCTGCTGCCCATTTTGCAGCTTCGTCTGCCCTATTGTTGCCCAGTGACACCGTGTCATCCTCACATGTATGGGTTTTACACTTAATTACTGCCACTGCCTTTGGCAATTGGATTGCTGTTAGTAGTCCTTATATATGTTTGGAATGTGCAATTGGTGTGCCTGCTGCTGTCATAAACTTTCTCAGACGCCATAGGGCACCGAAATCGTGTACTACCCCGAAGATGTACCTAGAGTCAGTGTAGATATTAGCAGATTTACCTTCCGCTAATTCACACGCTCTCTTTAGTGCCACCAGTTCCGCCACTTGGACCGAGTGTGGTGGGCCTAAAGGTTCGGCTTCTATGATGTCTTCGTCATTTACCACAGTATAACCTGTACATAACTCTCCAGAGTCAATTTGTCTATGACAACTCCCATCCTTGTAAAATGTCACATCTACATTTTCTAAAGGTGTATCCCGTATGTCAGGTCTTGCAGTAAAGGTTTGATTCAGATATTCCATACAATCATGTGCATCAATATACCTGCAGAACTCACCTTTTGCAAGAGACTCACCTCTCTCCACCCTTTGTGCATCATGTTGCCCATATGGTAAATACGTAGCTGGGTTTAACATACTGCACCTATTTATGGTGATGTTTGCAGGTGCTATTAAGGCTAGTTCCCATTTTGTGAACCTAGCTGAGGAGACATGTCTGGGTTGGGCAGAGTTTAGCAAAGCAGATACAGCATGGGGAGTATAGACAATCATATCATGGCCTAGTACCACAGCCTCACTCTTACTGAAATATAAAGCAGTTGCTGCTACACTTCTTAAACACGTTGGGAGTGATCTTGCCACAGTGTCCAATTGTGCACTGTAGTGTGCTACAGGCCTACTGGCATCACCATGTTTTTGTGTGAGGACACCTCCTGCACAACCATCAGCTTCTGTACAATGCAAATCAAAAGGTTTTTCATAATCAATTTCCAATGCAGGTGCTCTTGTCAGACTGTCCTTAAGATTAAGGAAAGCCTGTTCTGATTCCTCTGTGAGTCTCTTCCTCAAAGCCCGATCGTGTGATACAAAGTCCTGCAATGGCAAGGCCAAAATAGAAAAACCTGGGATCCACATTCTGCAGTATCCACACATTCCCAAGAAGGTACAAATTTGCTGTTGGTTCTACGGCAGTGTCATGTTCTGTATGGCCTGGATTCTGTCATTTGTGAGATGTCGTAACCCCTGGGTTAGGCAGTGTCCCAAGTATTTAACCCTGGATTGGCATAGCTGTAGTTTGTCCTTAGCAACCTTGTATCCTGTTTGCGAGAGATGAAGCAATAAAAGTTTAGTATCATTTAAACATGACATAAACGAATCAGAACATAACAATAAATCGTCCACATATTGTATTAGAACAGATCCATTGGCAGGTTGAAAAGATTGTAAACAGTCACGTAAGGCCTGGGAGAACATACTGGGGCTGTCTATGAAACCCTGGGGCAATCGTGTCCATGTGTATTGTACACCCCTGTAAGTAAAAGCGAATAGGTATGGACAGTCAGGATGAAGAGGTACAGAGAAGAAAGCAGAACAGAGGTCAATGCAGTGAAATGGGTTGCATTTGGTGGGATCTGCATGAGAATGACAGCTGGATTTGGCACTACGGGAAATTGGCTCTTGACCACCTTATTAACCCCTCTAAGGTCTTGTACCAGCCTATAACCCCTCCCACCACTCTTCTTCACAGGAAAGATGGGAATGTTGGCTACACTTGCTGTACGATCTAGAATTCCCTGCTGTAACAATAGCTCAATTATGGGATAAACCCCTAATTCTACCTCCTGTTTTAATGGGTACTGGGGAATTTTTGGTGCTTGCCTACCACTTTCTAGATTTACCATTACGGGACTTATGTTTGCCATGAATCCAGTGTCCTGTCCATCCTTGGTCCAAAGTGAATCTGGAATTTGGGATAACATTTGATCTACCTGAGATGGATTTTTACTTAAACCAGTAGAGTGATACATTATCCTTTGGGGAGTGTCCAACATATCCCTCACCTCATGCGCAACTCTCTCTGGGATATCTAGAAATATACCATCTGGGGTACAATATATGACACATCCCATTTTACATAGCAAATCCCTTCCCAGTAGGTTAGTAGGAGCCGCTGCTGCCAGGAGGAAAGAATGCCTGGTATGCAATGGCCCGATAGTGACCTCTGTGGATTTTGTTAAAGGATAATGTTGCACTTAACCCGTTACACCCATTGCTGGTACCATCTCGCTGGTTACCTGTAAGTTAGTGGGAGATTTTATCACTGATCTGGTCGTCCCTGTGTCTACAAGAAAAGGATATTTAGTACCAGCTACATCAACCATCATTACCGGTTCTTCCCTAGTACTTCTCGCTAACCTGACTATAGGTAGACTACAGGTATGACCTGACCCCTAGCGTTGACTCTCACTCTCCAATACAGCATTTACAGCCACAATTGGAGCTGGTGACTGTTGTGGGTTTCCTGTACTCTGGGCCTGATTCAGAGCTGGACGCTATTTGCGGACGGTCGTTCAGGAAAAGGGGGTGGTTATTCAAATGAACCGTTCACTCTTTGCGGTCTGTTCACGCCTCTATGTGTGAACGAGCGAACAAAACTTGCGGTTGTTTTTTGGATAACTACGCCCCCTGGCCGCTCGCATCCTACGTCATGTCCGCTATTTATTAGATTAATCGAGTACATCGACCAGCGTATGAACTGCTCGCTATTCTTGTGGTTGGTTTTTCCTACCACAAATTTGCGAGCAGTTCTGACTATAAAATAACCCAGTGACGTGGTCAGTGACGCTGCTGTATTAATTATGCACACCCATAAAACGCCCGTTTTGACCTTTAAGCACGCCTGCGTTCTGATCTCCACTCCCCGTTTTCAAGCACCTTCCCCTGTTACCACCCACATACGCCTCATCCTGTCACTCAAAGTAGCAGGCATTCGCTATATAGCGAACAAACGATTTTCGGCCGCACTGACTGGTTCGCGCATGCGTATTATAAACCAAACGCATGCGCAGGAGTGCGAACATCGCTCGGAACGAGCGTTCTGCCGCTTACGGGCGGCTCTGAATCAGGGCCTCTGTGTATATCCCTTATGGGGATGTCCAGGTACTCCCTGGTTAGGGGGTCCCGCCCTCTTCACCTTAGAGTTCTTACTTACATGTCCCACTTGGTTGCAGTTAAAGCACATTCGTGAGTGGGGTAGGTGAAAGGATTGCTGTGTGGGTTGAGCGGAAGGGAAAGATGGTGGGTGTGGATAAGGATATTGAGGGAAATATGGTGGTTGTGGATAGTATGGGTTTTGTGGCTGTGTGTGATAAGTGGGGTAGGGCTGTGTTTGTGGTGGTACAGGATTGGTGAGAACGTGTAGTTGTACAGGTGCAGGTGTGTCTGTTGGCTAAGATGTCACAGTCATTCCTTCTAGAGCATGAATACTAATAGCCATTAGCTTCTCGCTCTGGGTCTCTCTCTTTTTAAGAATGTTCTTATCATGTTCAATAGCGGATTCTATGAGGTTGTCTACAGTAACTCCTCTCCAGCCAGGTAATGAGATCTGAACTCGGGTCTTTAGGTTCTCTTTTAGACCATCCATAAGTACATGATGATGATCATTCCCCTGTGATGAGTGCTATCTTTAATATCCTCTAACCCAGTGTACTGGGTGATAGCCTGCAGAGCTCAGTTACAATAATCCTCTGCAGATTCACTCTCTTTTTGTTTTTGGTGAAAATTTTGCTCCAGTTAACTACTACTGGAAAAAATATACACCCAATTGAGTTATAATGCGGGTAATGTTACCTTGGTTAATTTCGTCTGTAAAGGGAACATCTCCATCCAATACGCAATCCATGATAAACTTTTTCATGTCGGTATTATGTGGAAGACAAGCCCTTAACACCACTCGCCAATCTTTATTGGTTGGCTCGTGAGCACTACCCAAATTCTTTAAAAATCTTTGGCATTTGGCTAATTCCTTTTTAGGGTCAGGGATATCATTCATTATGGAATTTAGCTCCGCTCTTGTCCAAGGACAATGAATTGCTACTTCCCTTGTGGGCACTACACCGTTAGCGTCCGCATTCCCATTCGGAACAGTTATTGTCCTAATGGGATGCAGACAGGCCGCACTGCTACTTTTGACCTTGTTACCTGGCTGGGGATTCAGTCTATTACTGCTTCCAACAGCAGCACATCATCTAACATCTCTACAGTTTGCTTGGCCCCCATTCTGGGAGAACCCTAAGCTTTTCAATAAAGATTTAAACTGGTGAAAGACAGTCAAGATACTTTCACTTACCTGCGGACTATATTAACAGGATGCGCCCACACACCTATGGAAGAATATCCAGGCTGCTTCCACGCACCTAATCCCTTTTTGACTACCTTTCAACTGCTAGCATGTAGGCATTCCAATAACACCTACCCTTTTCAGTGATTTCGTCCACCCTTACCCAGTTCACAATCACAATTTAGCCAAAACTGTGCGGTTCAATTACAATGCTCAAATAACCCTAACTGATCACTGAATACTGTACTCACACAGGGAGCCGAACCTACAACAAAGACAACAACTACACCTGCTTTTGTGTATAGAACGGTATCTACTACCGAGCTTCTAGGTCGACCCTTGCGCCTAGTCCTTAAGGGTCCTACGATACCCTTAACTAGGGAACAGTTGTCCCTATCAACAAATACTGATACACACCCTTTTCCTGCGCAGAAAAATACACGTTTTCCCAGATTATGGCAACACTGATCAAGATGCTTACAACAATGCTATCTATCAATGCGCTCTTAACGGCTTTATTCAAAACACGTGGCAGCACTACCGGAAGTACGTATACGCTATTGTGCGACTAGTCGCATACACAATAATGCGACTTCCCCTTTTTAACACACAAAAAAAACTATCGATGAAGGAAAACAAACTTTTTCCTCCCTCGTCCCTGGATTCTTAATCAGTGCTCCTAAAGCCACAGTAACAGGTAGCAGACTCTAAGCAACAAAATGGTAGCAGATTTCGAAGGCACAATGTGTTCTCCTGCTATGGCGCCTCCACCCTTTTGCTGAGACATCGCTACCGAGTGTTACCCACTGACCGGTAGCGTGATTTCACACTGCAAGCCCCCAACTATCGATACCTATTTAAAACCGCTATGCAATCCTGTCTATACCTTCTAAAATCCTGCCTATACCCTCTAAAATTGTCGCTATTTAGCGTAATGAGTCGCACAGGAAATAAATGCTTTCAGACTTTGAGTGTGGTTCCAAAGCACAAAAAAGTTATTAGTCAATATAAAAACAGATGGTTACACGCTGTGATCTACAGACAATTAGAGCAAATAAATCATACAGACCCAAGGTACAGTTGTTACATACACACGCGCTCTGGGCCCAGATACCGGCATCAGCAATAGAAACCTCCATCAACAGCACAGCAAGAAGACTCTCGACTGGGGTCAGAGAGCGCACATATATACACTTACAGGATAGGCAATACAATAGAACAGATTGGCATGATTCCATTTCTTAAAGGTGCTTTTGTTACAGGATAGTTCATAGGTCAATTCAAATGGACACAAGTCAGCCTCCAACAGCCCTTTGTATCCTTTTTCCCGCTGCATGCTAATCTAAGCTGGTAACATTACAAAGTACATTTTAATGTTCTAACACTCTATAGTCCATAGTTTGCAGACACATTTTGCGATCTTCTCTCCGATGATACCG
The DNA here is from genome assembly GCA_031769625.1 of Taudactylus pleione. NCBI lineage: Eukaryota > Metazoa > Chordata > Amphibia > Anura > Myobatrachidae > Taudactylus > Taudactylus pleione. The sequence goes on from JAUIMM010000068.1 coordinate 3,915,434, forward strand.
GTAATCTGTTGAGACACAGTGGATCAGTACAACAACAAACATGGTCTGCTTACCATGTACTAAACCTTAGGTATCAAATAACCTTTATTTCACAACATTAATAATTACTGAATAAACCTTGATATTACACTATACTAGGGAACCTTTTATGTAAGTGTGCAGTGTGTAAGTATTGGGGAATTGGGAAAAGATGCTAGTTAGCGCGGTGCGACTATGTGTTTTGTGGAGTACACCATGGTACGCATTTTGCAGGTTTAATCAGTTTATATGTTTTAATGACTGTCTGTATTTATTTGGTGAGGACTTTTAACTTCTTTCTATTGCGTGGGAATCGCATGACGCTATATAACAGCATCGCCGTATGTACTAATAATGGGCGAGATTCACTAAAATGGCGCTGGGCGGCCAGTCGCAAAATGGCATCTCATTGACATTCGCAAAATGGCGTTGCACAGATTTAATTTTAAACCGATCCTGTCTCAGCCAATTATCCGGCTTTGACATGTGGGATGTGGATATGGGAAGGGGAGCCATGTGTGGGATATGGGAAGGGGAGCCATGTGTGGAATATAGGAAGGGGAGCCATGAGTGGGATGTGGATATGGGAAGGGGAGCCATGTGTGGGATGTGGATATGGGAAGGGGAGCCTGTGTGGGATGTGGATATGTGAAGGGGAGCCATGTGTGGGATGTGGATAGGGGAAGGGGAGCCATGTATGAGATGTGGATAGGGGAGTGCACTGTGTGGGATGTGGATAGGGGAAGGGGAGCTATGTGTGGGATGTGGATGGGGAAGCGGAGCCATGTATGGGATGTTGATAGGGGAAGGGGAGTGCAGTGTGTGGGATGTGGATAGGGGAAGGGGAGCCATGTGTGGGATGTGGATAGGAGAAGTGGAGCCATGTGTGAGATGTGGATATGGGAAGGGGAGCCATGTGTGGATATGGGAAGGGGAGCCATGTGTGGGATGTGATAGGGGAAGGGGAGCCATGTGTGGTGGGGGGGATTTGTGTATTTGTGCTGTCAGTGTGTGTGTGTGAGAGAGAGTTGGGGGGAGGCTGTGTGTACACACGATGTACATATGATCGATCTGCAGTTTAGGAGGGAAGGTCACTGAAAGAACACACACTTCTTCAAAATGTCACTGAAATGACACCGGTCAGACGCACGATGCATCGCACGCACAAATTCCCGGCATGATCTGCATACGATAACGATAGATATGATGAGATGCACATCTGATCATATGATACGTTTTAAGAGCGGTGGGAGCACGCATCGGATCATATCCTACCTAAAAAATACACGATTTCCACACTATTTATCGTATGATGCGTCGAAAATTGGGCAATCGGCCCGAAATCTCACTAGTGTATGGCCAGCATTAGAGTGTGGTAAAAACTTATTTTATGTTCATATTTTACTAATATGATGGACTGCTAACTCATTAAGCTAATATTGGGAACAGAAACCCCAAAAATATATATATTTTTTTGTTTATTATAAAGGAGACAAGAATTGTAACTAATATTATATGCTCAACAATTGCTACACATTAGACATCACTGGGTCTGCAGCATATGTTTTCAAATCGCTGAAGTGCTTGTCTAATGGTGCATACACACGGGACGATTGTCAACGATAACGATAGGGTTGAACGATCTCCCAGGTGTGCTGGATGTTTAATATCGAACATTAAGCACACCACCTACCCACCAACGATGGGCAACGACCCGCCAACAACGATCGCGGGTACCTGTAGTAACCTGGTCGATATCGACCAGGTTGGCCTGCATGCACGGGTGATGGACAATAGCGTTGTCGTCCATACGTGCCCTCGCATCGCAATACGTTTGGGCACGAAAAAATGCACGATATGAATGATAACGATATGATCGATATCGTTATCGTTCATATAGTCCATTTTAATCGTACCGTGTGTATGCACCATTAGAGGATACCAGAACTCCTGCTAATACTATAAGCTTGTTAATTGCTGCATTTTTCAAACTCAATGCTGCATATGTTCATTAGCTGTTGAACGCTTAACTTAAAGGAGATCTGAACCGCTGCTATTAATATATGTCTACTAATTGTTGCACTATTAACATCACTGTTTCTGCTGCGCATATTTTAAAAATCACTGAATGAAGGCGACTACATATTCTGCACGTGTTCATGAGCTGCTGAATGTCTGTCTTAAAGGAGACCTGAAACGCAGCTAATATGTCTGGTAATTGTTGCACTGCTAACGTCATTGTCTCTGCTGTACATATCTAAAAATCATTGAAGGGAGGAGACCTGGATTTCAGTCATCATATGTTTAATAGCAGAATGACAAAAGTTTAAATATATGTATATTTTAACTTTAATAAATATTGGAGTATTTTGTCAGCTGATATTTTAGAAGTGATATATCAATTAATATTAAGAGGAAAAATAAATCGATTTTTACTGTTTGCCAGCGCTTCCTCTTTTTCTCTTTATGTAAACAAACAGCCCAGAGAATACAAACGACAGGCTGGGCTGTCTGTGTGTACTCCTCAGTGTGCAACGACACAGCCACACAAGTGGTAGATTACACTAATTACACCGATCAACCACCGGTGAGGAGCAGACAAAATTTCTTTGAAAAGAAATCTATATATAGAACCAAAATAAATGAAACTCCATGGATAAAAATAATGCAACACCCCTATAAGTTACCCGGCAGTTTCAACAGGGCGTATGCAAATTTTTTTTTTAAAAAAATACACAAATGATTGCCGTAATAGTACACACAGCGGTGTCACCACATCACTGAGGACAATGCCAATCCTGATGTAAAGCAGAAGCCTGCCACTCTATGACACCGCGGTGTCAACAGATATGATGATGGATAAATAAATGCCATTATGGACCCAAGGCAGAGTCTTTAAGACATATCAGTGAAAATAATCAAATAATGACACACAGTGCAGTCATTATATGTTAATCATCCTGTGACATCGGATTATGCCCCATGGCGACCAAACATGTAGAGGGGTGTGGACTCTAATCAAGGAAACAACCCATCTTAAAATCTTCATTGGGCCCATTAGGGAATAGCCGATATATCCATTGTAATTCCCTTTTGGAGTAGTACCTTCTCTCTGTCACCACCTCTTCTCAGAGGTGGAATATGATCAATAATGCAACACTTAAGTTGATTGACCAAGTGCTTTTTTACTCTAAACTGTCTTGCAACATGCAAGTTGATAAGATCAACTTCCTCATTGGTTACGCACAGGCCTTTTTTGATTGATGAACGATGCTGGCTTAGTCTCTCCTTTAGCATTGTGTTAGTCTTGCCGACATACAGAAGATTGCATGGACATTTGAGAACGTTCACAACAAATTTTCTGTTACAATCTAATCTATGTCTGATAGTGTATATATTTTTATCCAATGGATTTAAAAAAATGACTCCCAGTAAGAATGAACTGACAGTTAGAACAACCTGGACATTTTAATGTGTCAGACTTCCTACACAGCCAGTGTTCTTTTTGGTTGATCTTTCTTTTAGAAGAATCTGTTACCACTTGAAGATTCTTTAAATTGGAACCTCATCTATAGGCAAAGTATGGGGAACTTCCAACTGATTTTGATAGGACTGGATGACTGGCCAACAGGTGCCAATGGTGGTGAATGTACTTGTGGTTCCCCAAGTACCAGCATGCGGGGGAGGCTTGCTGGGACCTGCATTCTACTGTAAAGATAATGTTGTTAATTCTATTTTTAACAGTACACCTACACTATCAACCCGCCACCCACCGTCCAGGGGTGGCGGGGATAGCCCCGGGCTATCAGCCTAAGACAGGGGTGCCCTGGAGAGGGGGACCCCTTTATTTGGGGGGTCCCCAACTCCCCAGGGACCCCTGGCCTGTGCTGACCAGTGGTCAGGGCTGAGGCTCCAGCTGGGGGGCCCGGTGAAAGGGCACCACTGGCTGTGGCATCAGTTCCGCGCTAGAAAGGGTCCAGAGCTGGTTTTAAATATAAGGAGAACCTCACACAAATATTTTCACCCTACAGTATATTTAAAACCAGGTCTGGCCCTGTTTCTTAAATCACAGTGATCTTTGTATGTTTCTGCCAAACTCACAGATCACAGGCAGGTGTATTTATTTCACGAGTTTTTACAGGAGAGTTTTCCCATCTCATGAGAGTTTAGAAACTCTCTGCTTGGTAACTTCCAGAATCCTATCTTCACTAGTGAAAAGGTTCTTGAGTTTTGCCTATGGTGAATTGAAGAGAGTTTGCTAACTCTCCAGTATTTTGCCGTAGCAAAGGAGATCTCTCTCCCAAGTTTGACATTAGTAAACTTGAGAGTGGGAAAAAATTACCAAACTCTCCAGAGTGTCACAGTGCACCGGACACCGGCTTGTACTTACCGGGTCCGGCAGCACTGGAACCTCCGTCGGTGGCAGGCAGCAGGCGGAGAGTCCCCGACGCCCGCTGCTGTGACGTCACCTCTGGGTCTCCCTCTCCAGTACAGGCGGCCGCGGCTCTCCTAGGAGCGCGCGCGCCGACCTGAAAGTAATTTAAAGGGACATGCTCGCCAAACGTGAAGTCACATTTGGCGTGAGAATTGGATTTCTCCCTATAAGAGGGAGGCTCATTTACCATACTCCAGCATTCCTGTGATACTCCGTTACCTGATTCTGACCTTGGCTTTGTTTATGACCCTGATTTCGCATGACCCCTGGTACTGCATCTGATATCTGGTTTTGACTTTGGCTATTCCCTGTGACCTGTTTTCGCCTGCTCCCTGCTACCATCTAGTCCGTTTGGTTCTAAGCTTTACGTCTCCTCCACTGCGATCAGAGTTTACCAGCACCTGTATAAGGGAACCTATCCCGAGGGCCGCAATCTGTGTGTCGGACGCAGCCAAGTCCATACCTTCTTGCGAGGGTCCCTGGTGAATACCGCTGGCACATTAGACTCCGCACCTCAGGCATAGGTCTAGCCAACTCCCTAAATATGGGCCGTATCCATAATCCATCCGAGAGTTGTGACACAGAGTTTACTTTAGTTTACCCCATATACTTGATGCAGGAGCATACTTATCCTACATCTGAATGCCCATTTGGAGCGCTGATCCGTTTGCACGTTCATTCTTCTACCAGCAGAATAGGGACTGATGGGGCACATCCACAAGCAGACTTTGAAACAACTGCACGATTACGACATTGTAATCATGCAGTCATTTCACAGTCTGTGCTGTGCCTACAGTGAATGATCAGTCGTTCAGTGTAGGCACATCAATCATCTCCTAACATGCTCAACCTGACATTATCGTCAACTTGACCAGCATGTTCAGACGATGACTGAAACGGAAACGACCAGCTGGAGCGCACATCGCTGGTCGTTTCAGACATTAATGTGCCCGATTCATGGGTCCCTGTCATTCGCGCGGAGGAAGGGTATGTGTAAACATACCCTTCCTCCTGTCCGTTCTGGATCAGGATTTTGCGGTTTTTTTTTAACCCCCTGGATGCCTACATGGACCAAAGAGGAGGTGAACTACGCATAGGAATAGGTTAGTATTGATTTTTTTTTTTTTTTATAGGTATCCATGGATTTCTACATGGACAAGAGGACGTGATTGGCTACAGGGATACTAGGTGAACTTTGAGTGTGAATGTGAGTGTGCATGTATGTTTAAATAAAACTGTACGGTCACAGTATATGTGTCTTGTCTTTATTTTAATATTTCTTTTGCAGGTGAACTACAGGCCCACAATGCCCCGCTTGCTGGTACTTGTGGTTCTCCAAGGACAATGTTTTGGCCAGGAGACCCAGTAAAAGGGTTCCCCTGGCTATGGAATTACCCCACCCCAGAAAGAGTAGTGTGCTGATTATGGAAAATACAGCAGAGGACCCCTACTCATTTTGCCCCCTGTATTTCCACTACCAGGACTGGCTCAGCTGAGCCCTGTGCTGGTTCTTAAAATACAAGGGACTCCTACGCATTTTGTCCCCTGTATTTTAAGAACTAGGACAGTCTCTACTGATTCCGGGGCTGGTTATGCTTGTGGGGAGGGGATGTTTTTTTTTTTTTTTTCTACACACAGAAAGATCAACGGATCTCACGGAGCTGGGCATCTTTCTGTGTAACTCGGACCTGCTCAGGCAAGACTTGCTATCCTTAAGCAGGTCTGTTTTTTTTTATGAGTTTTCACACAGTAATAGTGTGTGAGTGAAACACTCGCACTCTATTACATTGCCCGAGTTCCATGCTCACAATGGCAAAACATCTGGATGCGTGTTTGCCATTGCGAGTTGCGGAGGTGTGATAAACGGGATGTAGTTAATTTGCCAGTGTTTAGGATGACGGCCGTCAAAATCCCGACACCTGAATCCCAAACCATGTCTAAAGACCGGCACCGAAGTCTAGATGTGGCATGAGATGCCGGTACAGCGGGTAAGTAAAGTTTTACGCCATGGGGGGGGGTGGTTAGGTTTAGGCACCACAGGAGGGGTTAGGGTTAGTCTCCGGGGGGGAGGGTTAGGTTTAGGCACTAAGGGGGGGTTAGGGTGCGGAGGGGGAGGGTTAGGGTGCAGGAACAGAGGGTTAGGGGGTGAAGGGGGAGTGTTAGTGTACTTACGGAGACCCCATCAGCTTGCCAGCGGGATGCCGTTGTCAGTCTTTTGGTATCCTGACCGCCGGCATGCCATATCACACCCATGAGAAACATGCGAGTTTGCATGTTATCACACCCTATTACATAGGGAGAGTTCTGAAAATGAGCAAGTATACTACTCGCACTTTTCAAAACTCACACCCTATTACATCTCGCCTGCAGTCTCTAATCATAGTGATGTTATACGCACTTGTGTATGCCAACGTACACCTCTTTAGTGCATGCACAGTAGGGGTTTCTGAGACTTTTTTGCGCATTAGCAAAAATAATCGCTCAACTGCGTAAAAACATCGGCATTGCGAGAGTCTTAGAATCAGGCCCTAAATCTGATGTTGTCATGATTTTGGCAAGTGCACATACAGTAGTGATAAGGCCTTTGAAGACACCATTCAGCAACACAATCCCAGACCAGCCCAATAGAAGCTGTAACTCTTAGTCAGTACTGTGTTAGTAGAACGATTACTCTTTTAACTCCTCTTGATAGCAACTGCTTCAGCAGACAGCCTTTATATAATGCACAGGCTGCCATTATATAATGCACAGGCCTGAATTGGTGCCTCAGCATCAGAGGGGCTGTCACAGTCTCCCTTTAGTTCTCAAGTAACAGTAGGCACCCTTCAGTAAACTGTTCCAGAAAGTCGAACAATTGCCAGCCATTTACCCAGACAAAGGGAGCAAAATCACATTAGTCCCTAGGCATCTGAAACTATTCATCAGTTTAAAGCTATGTTAAAGTTAAAAGAGATGTTATACTTAAACATAGGTGGAACGAGTTTAGGATAATAACATCGACCATTGGGATAACACCTGTGTTGTTTTGGAAAATGGCAAAATTTGGTGATAAGGGGATGGATTATCTCATATTTGCTAAAAAAAACCGTAAAAACTATCTTGCCATGTACAAATCTCTGCTTAACTTAATGGTAACTTCATATCATACTTTTGTTTCTGACTGTTCCAACATAAATTTTAAAGTATACTATTTTAAAATTGTTTCTAACTGAACAGGCCCAAAGAAAATTGGAAACAAAACTATAGGTGGAGGAACAAATCAGTGAAGCTCCTAGCCTACATTGCTAAGCAACAGAATTGTAAAGGTTACATTACTTCTATAATTGACCCTTCAATGGTTGTGAAACGCACAGCTCAAAGATATTTCTGCTTAATTCCATGATCATTTTTCATCTTTATATGATGCAGTTAATTTGGATAATAATTTATTTCAGGATATGCTGTTAGAGGCTAGTCTTCCAAAGCTTAGCTGTTTACAGTATAATGGAAAGCTATAAATGCAGAAATAACTGAGAAGGAAGTCTTACACACTACCACCTCCTTGTTTTCTAATAAATCCCCAGGCCCAGATGGTCTCAATAGGGACTATGATAAACTTCCGCAAAAAGATTTGGTTCCCACTTTGACTCACCTATTCCATATCCTGATAATTTACCACATTCTGAAGCGTTACTGTTCTCATCCCAAAGCCAGACAAAAATCCAAAGTTGCGTGCTTCCTTTTGCCCCATCTAACTCCTTAATCAGGATTCACAGAGTTGATGGCGACCAGACAGCTAAACGTATGCCTTCCCTTGTCATGGCTCACCAGCTGGACGTTACACACAGCCATCACTCAGTCAAAGGGGTTGAGATAGCACTGGCTGCAGTTCTGGCTTTTGTAGGTAACTAGCACTCACAAGATTGATTTTGAGTTTGGACACCAAAAAAACTTTTGACAAAGCTTTGGCAATATATCCATGAAATCCTTTTGGTTAGAGTTTTCGTTCCCACCTTTATTCAAATTTTTTATTTTATATCTACCATAGACTTCTTTAGTTATTAATGATTAAGGGGTAACCCCCTGCCTTTATTTAGAGGTACACATCAGGGTTGTCCATTGTTCCCGTTACTCTTCAACCTTGCCCTGGATCCTCTAATTAGGTCCTACTGGACCTCTAGTGTCTGTTAGGCCAGCGCAAATGCGGGGAGAAGATGCTGAAAGCCCCGTGAAATACCCTGACAACGAGCATAAACCCCATAGCAACGAGTATGAAACCCCCTGACAACGAGTATGAAACCCTCTGGCAACGAGCATGAAACCCCCTGGCAACGCGAGCAGGTAATTTTAAAGTAATTAGAAGCCTTACTGTGGGGCATAAAATGGTGTCATGCAGATATGTAAGTGGCACTTTGGTAATAGGCATTACAGTGTGTGGCATAATGTTTAATGGGCATTATGGTGTGTGGAATAATGTAAGTCACTATACCAGGGACGTTTGACTAGTGCACTGCCTTATGGAGGAGCAAGGACAAAATCCAGGTACGGGAAGGGAGGGGGTTCAAAATTGCTGTCTTGCACCGGGTGACAGATATCCTAGTTTCGGCCCTGGTATGTGTATCCACATGTGTACACATAGACGCTCACAGGCGCATACATAAGAACATTTCCTATTCCAATGCACAGACGCACATATGCAGACACATATGTATAAAATGGTTCCTATTCACAATAAGTTAATAAAGAGAGTTATTAAATGTCTTTTTAACAAGTAATTATGATGAAATGTGTACATAAATAAGATCTAAGGTTTAGAACATAGTAGACATGTAATGTTTGGTATCATACTAAATCCCTGTTTATTTGCAGACATCCGTTTCTATCGGCAAGGAAATAGCATCATGCGTCCGCTAGTTATGGATGATAGGGATTTATTGTATAGAATGTCATTATCTATATGCAGTGTGGTAGCTAGATTTAACCAGTTGTTTGGCAGGAAAGATATACAAAGGAACTGTTGGAGAGCTGAGCTATGCCCCTGATGACACCGTATGAATCAACCAATGACCAGAGTATCCAGAAGCAAGAACCAATGTAAACCTGTCAACTAGTTTCTTTGTTAACGTAGAACTCTGTAAGGGATATAAGCTGTGTCTTGATTCAAATGTACAGCCATTCCTCTTGGATGACCGCAGGCTTCTGGATTAATGACTGTATACTGGGAAGAGTGCGCATGCATATGTATCGGCTTGTACTATTTTATTGCTTTTTACTCTAAGTGTTAAATCTGTAATCGTGTTGCTTTTTCATTACATAAATAACTTTTTGCACACGCCGCAAAGTAGCGTGTTCATGCCGCAAAGTTGTGCGCACACATGGCATAGTAGCATGCCGCAAAGCAGCATACTCATGCCGCAAAGCAAGGCGCCGCCCGGTAGCATACACACGGTGCAAGGTAGCGTCACAGTGCACAAAGCAGATAGCACATGCGCACCGCCTCAGCCTTATGCGGCCGCACGTGCTAGTGCAGCCGATACTAGAAATAATAAAAAAATTGTAACAAGTAACTTATACCCTGTTTTAAGTCACCTACAGGAAAATTTAATTATAGAAGATAATGAACCCACTATAATTTCAGCCCTTGCCAAAGCTGTTAATCTGTTAGATATTCCACAGAGACAAGGAAAGGCAGTGGTCCAACCAGCAGTTGAAATTGGTGAGACAAGTGCAGAGCGTAGTAGGAGAGGGAACGCCCGTAGTACTGAAACAGTAAGTCCGGTAATTGATCCTGAAGATGGTGATGAGGAAGGTGTACATCCTGCCCGTACTATAGCAGTTCCCAATGGGACACCGGACAAGGAAGGTATAGTTCCCATCAGGAATGTAGCGCAATGCACTGTCCATGGACGAGAGAAGAATTACATTCTATTATGTCAGACTTCCCAGACCCTAGGAAAGAGTTAGCCAAATGCCAGGAATTTATTAAAGATTTGGGTAATGCTCACGAACCAACTAATAAGGATTGGCGAGTGGTGTTAAGGGCTTGTCTTCCTTCTAATACTGATGCGCAAAAGTTCATTACAGATTGTGTATTGGAGGAGGATGAATCCTTAACAGATGAGGATAATCAGGCAAATATAAAACGTATAATCACACAATTGGCTATTGTTAAAGCCGGATGATTGGCTGAGACCTAAATTGTAAAATTAAAATCTGCATGACGCCAATTTATGTTGCCCCTGACGACGCCATCTTGCGTCGTCAGCATGAAACCATTACGTGCGATGCTAATTTTCTATTATTAGCATCGTGCGACTACATTGCCGCATATTGTTAAAAGTCCTATCATACCCCATACGCACATTAAATCATACATATAATATACAAGATGCACAGCGCACAGTTGCGCTGTTTAGCAAAGCGCTCTACACATAAAACGCACCACACATATTAGCGACTATACGCAATATCCCCACACTGACATATTGCATACTTACACAAAAAGGTTCCCTAGCATTAAGGATAATATTAAAGGTTTTATACGTTATCAAATCTATTGTGAAATGCAGATATTTGATATCTAGGGTTTAGTACATGATAAGCAGACCGTGTTTGGTGCTATTCTAAACCACTGTTTATTTGCAGATTTCCAGTTCCATCGGCAAGGAGATCGCAACATGCGTCTGCGAATTATGGATCATAGAGAGATAGGCATTGAAATGTACTCTGTAATGTAATGTTTATTAGCCAGTTTTGACTTGTTCTTCGGCAGAAAAACGCACACAAAGAGCTGTTGGTGGCTGAACTATTAAAATACAAACTGACCTATGAACTGTATCGTAACAGAAGAACCAGGAGGAAGAACCAATGGGATTATGCCAACTCATTCTATTGTATTGCCTATCTCTGCAAGGGTACATATGCAAGCACTCTGGATCTGGTAGTTAGTCATCTTTTCTTTCTGTTGGCGGAGGTTTCATAGTTGATGCCGGAAAATCTGGTTCCAGAGCGCATGCGTATGTATCGACTGTACTTTGTATTCTGTATAACCTTTGCACTAATTGTATTATAGATCAAGGCGTGTAACTATATGCTTTTTATATGAATAATAACTTTTGTGCTTTGGAACCACACAAAGTCTGAAAAGCGATTATTTCATATGCGTACACAACGCTAAACAGCGACTTTATGGTATAAAGGTTAAATAGGAATTCATACTATATACTTTATATACTTTCCAGTAGTAGTGAACTGGAGCTAAATTTTTACTATCAAACAAAAAGATAGTGAGTCTGCAGCAGACTATTTTGCCCGAGCGCTGCTAGCAATAACACAGTACACAGGGATAGCAGATATAAAGGATGATGTACACCACCGGGACGTAGCTGTAACGGTACTAATGGACGGTCTCAAAGACAATCTAAAAACCAGAATGCAAACTTCTCTACCTAACTGGAGAGGGATTACTGTAGATGCACTTAGAGAGTCAGCAATAGAACACGACAAAAACATTTGCAGGAAGAAAGAGGTCCAGAATGAGAAGTTAATGGCAGTGAGTATTCAAGCTCTAGAAGAATCATATACACAGCAACAACCTTACAACACGTACCAGCAACGGAATTATACAGTAAGGTGTTTTAATTGTAATAAAGAAGGTCATCTAATAAGGGATTACAGAGAGGGAATTCAGGCACCATATAAAACGGGAACACCTAGGTACATGCAGAGAGGACACTAACAAAATTCAGGAAAGTTCCAACAGTCCCCATCTCACATAGTGACCGCAAACGCTTTACTGGAGAATGATAGTGTTAGGGGTCAGGTCATACCTGTAGTCTACAGCCAGTCAGGTTAACTGAGATTACTAGGGAAGAACCTACAATGACAGTTGATATATATGGTACTAAACACACTTTTCTTGTAGATACAGGGGCGACCAGATGAGTGATAAATTCTCCATTTAACTTATAGGTTACTAACAAAACCATAGCAGCAATGGGAGTAACGGGGAGGGTACAGCATTGCCCTCTAACCAGATCTTCAGAAGTTACTATCGGGCCGCTGCAAACCAAGCATTCCTTTCTCCTGGAAGCGGTGGCTCCTACTAACCTGCTGGAAAGGGATTCGTTGTGTAAAATGGGATGTGTTATATACTGTACCCCTGATGGTATATACCTAGATATACCGGAAAAGGTTGCGCCTGAGGTACAGGATATCTTGGATACACCACAAAGGTTAATGTTACACTCTGTTGTTCTAGAACAAATCCCATCCCAGGTAAAAGAAATGTTGTTACAAATACCAGGTTCCCTCTGGACCAAAGATGGACAAGACACTGGATTGATGGCAAATGTATCTCCTGTAAGGGTAAATTTGAAGAGTGGTAGGCAGGCTCCAAAAATCCCTCAGTACCCATTAAGCCAGAGGTGGAGCTAGGGGTTTATCCCATAATAGCAAGGTTACTGCAACAATGTATTCTAATTCGTACAGCTAGTCCAGCCAATAGTCCCATTTTTCCAGTGAAGAAGGCTGGTGGGAGGGGTTATAGACTAGTACAGGACCTTAGGGGTGTTAACAAAGTTGTAGAAAGCCAATTCCCCATAGTGCCCAATCCAGCTGTCATCCTCATGCAGATTCCACTGTCTGCAACCCACTTCACTGTTATTGATCTATGTTCCACATTCTTCTCTGTTCCTCTTCACCCTGACTGTCAATATCTATTTGCATTCTCCTACAGAGGGGTACAATATACATGGACACGATTGCCCCAGGGTTTCATAGATAGCCCCAGAATTTTCTCTCAGGCCTTACACGACTGTTTGCAATTTTTTCAACCAAGCAATGGGTCTGTCTTAATTCAATATGTAGACAATTTGTTGTTGTGCTGATTTGTTTATGTTTAAATGATACTAAACTGTTGTTACTTCATCTCTCACAAACAGGACACAAGGTTGCTAAGGACAAATTACAGCCATACCAGACTAAGGTTAAATACTTGGGACACTGTCTAACCCAGGGGCTGACACTTGGCGACTGACAGAATACAGGCCATATAGACTGTGACATTGCCGCAAAACCAACAGCAAATCCGTACCTTCTTGGGCATGTGTGGATACTGCAGAACTTGGATCCCAGGTTTTTCTATTTTGGCATTACCATTGCAGGAATTGGTGTCATCCTCAAAACCCGACCGTGTCACACTCACTGAGGAAACAGAGCAGTCTGACAAGAGCACCTGCCTTGGGAATACCAGATTATGAAAAACCTTTTGAGTTATATTGTACGGAAGCTGATGGCTGCACAGCAGGTGTCCTCACACAAAAACATGGTGGCGCTAGCAAACCTGTAGAATACAGTGCACAACTGGACACTGTAGCAATATCACTCCCAATGTGTTTAAGAAGTGTAGCAGCAATTGCTCTTCTGGTAAATAAGAGCGAGGATATAGTATTAGGGCATGATACAATTGTCTATACACCGCATGCAGTATCTGCCTTGTTGAATTCTGCCCAAACCAGACATGTCTCTTCAGCTAGGTTCACGAAATGGGAACTAGCTCTAATGGCACCTGCAAATATCACCATTAAATGGTGCAATACGTTAAATCCAGCAAAGTACTTACCATATGTGCCTCGAGATGCACAAAAGGGTGGAGGAAGGTGAGTCTCTGGTTGAAGGTGAGTTTTGCAGGTATACTGACACACATGATTGCATGGAATATTTGAATCAGACCTTTACTGCAAGACCAGATATACGTGATACACCATTAGAAAATGCAGATGTGATGTTTTACACGGAGGGGAGTTGTCATAGACAAACTGACACAGAGAATTATGCACAGGTTATGCTGTTGTAAATGACGAGGAAGTTGTAGAAGCCAAACCACTTGGTCCACCTCACTCAGCACAGGTGGCTTAACTGGTGGCATTAAGGAGAGCATATGAGCTGGCAGAAGGTAAGTCAGCTAATATCTACACTGACTCTAGGTACGCCTTCAGGGTAGTACATGATTTTGGGGCTCTTTGGCGTCTGAGAAATTTTAAGACAGGAGTAGGTACACCAGTCGCACACTCACACCACATAAAAGGACTCTTGACAGCGATCCAGCTACCGAAGGCAGTAGCTGTCATCAAATGTAAAGCCCACACTTGTGAAGAAGACCCGGTGTCATTGGGCAATAACAGAGCAGATGAAGCTGCCAAGTGGGCAGCAGGGTTGCGCATAAATTTAACAACTGATAAAGTAATGGTCCTCCAGATGATAGACATGCAGAAATCTCTCAAGTATGTATTAGTTTGTACTGATGTATTTTCTAATTGGGTAGAGGCATATCCAGCTGCCACTATTACTGCTGTTTTTACTGCTAAAAAGATTGTTCAGGAATTTGTATGCAGATACGGTATCCCTAGAATCATAGAAAGTGCTAGGGGTACTCATTTCACTGGTGACGTCTTCCAGAACATGTGTAAGCTCATGGGTATCAATAGACTTCACACCCCCTACCGACCACAAGCCAGCGCGAAGGTGGAGAGGGTGAACAATACTATTCAGAACAAACTGAGGGCCTGATTCAGAACTGCTCATAAGTGGCCACTCGTTCGTTCCGAGCGATGTTTGCCCAACTGCGCATGCGTACGGATTTTAATACGCATGCGCGAACCAGTCAGTGCGGCCGAAAATCGTTTGTTCGCTAAATAGTGAATGACTGCTATTTTGAGTGACAGGAGGAGGCGTATGTGGGTGGTAACAGGGGAAGGTGCTTGAAAACAGGGAGTGGAGATCAGAACGCAGGCATGCTTAAAGGTCAAAACGGGCGTTTTATGGGTGTGCATAATTAATACAGCAGCGTCATTGACCACGTCACTGGGTTATTTTATAGTCAGAACTGCTCGCAAGATTGTGGTAGGAAAAACCAACCACAAGAATAGCGAGCAGTTCATGCGCTGGTCGATGTACTCGATTAATCTAATAAATAGCGGACATGACATAAGATGCGAGCGGCCAGGGGGCGTAGTTATCCAAAAAACGACCGCAAGTTTTGTTCGCTCGTTCAGACATGGAGGCGTCAACAGACCGCAAAGAGTGAACGGTTCATTTGAATAGCCACCCCCTTTTCCTGTACGACCGTCCACAAATTGCGTCCGGCTCTGAATCAGGCCCTGAGTGAGATCATGGCTGAAACTGGATTAGGATGGCCAGAAGCCTTACCGTTAGTCCTCCATAGCATCAGAACCACTCCTAAACCTCCTCTTAATCTGTCCCCCTTTGAGATACTGTTTGGGAGGCAACCTCATTTGATTATAAGTCCACAGGATGATTTGAAGAGTAATAATGAGGTTACTGTGAAATATCTTATAAAAATGAGTAAATAGCTGAAACAGCAGCAACAGAAATTGAAAATGTTATCACCTGATATGCCAGAAACAAACTGTCATGATGTTGAACCTGGAGAATATGTTATGATCAGAAATTCTTATGCTCAGGTTGACAGATTGGTGAGAAGGTCCGTATGATGACAAGTACGACATCCTTGAAAGTGGCAGAGAGATACCTGGGTCCATTCCACTCACTGCCCAATGGTCAACTATCTGAAGGAGGTACAAGGTGGAGTCGAGACAGATAACGTGGACCTGTCGATTGCGAGCCTGTTCCGAGAGAGTTAGAAACTGCAGTGAAACACCTGAGCTAGAGAAATTTGCAGACCACTATTCCCAGCAATGGAGTGGTGGGCTGGGTTTGTGTTTTTGCTTCCTTCCAGGATTCTCATCATCCTCATTTGTTTTGGGATTTCCTGTTTCTGTGACGGAGGACAGATGATGGAGAGGGAAGCTGTTGGTGATGTCGATGGAGTGGGGTCGGGAGAGAGAGTGATAAAACAATCAGGGTGGTATATAGTCAAATTCAGTACAGGAATTGCTAAGAGATCTGTTATCCAAGAAACTCTGAGTCAGTGTGAGGGGTTAATGTATAAGGAATACTGTGTTTGTGAGTACTGTGGATCCCTAGTTGATGAAAAGTGCATCCAACGATGCCAGTCCAAGAGTAATCAATATTTGGGCGGGCATCCTTTAGAGGATTACCATTCCTTAGTGGGTAAGGTCTTAAACCAGACTGAATATTGGGTGTGCACTCATGTGCCTCAGGGACAACATAATGTAGGATTAGTACCATTCCCATTAAATTTCTCTGAGGTCCTTGAATTACAGGGAGGAAGACCGATGGACAAGAAATTTTATATATTTAGACCTCCTAATTTTAGGCTCCACCAGTACCAAGTGGATAGATCCCTGTTATGCTTGAATATCTAAAATTTCAGAAAACCAGGAAATTGGGAGACAATCTGGAACAATCAGACAATGATCTTTTCACACCGAGCTGAAAATGAGCCTATCGATTCTGAACTTGTACGCAGAATTATTGCAAGTGGGAGATACTTCCGGTATAGGTACACGCGTAGTTATGACAAAGAAATGGTTGGTAGAGTATCATTAGGGTACTGTGCAGATGTTATACAACCAGAAACGTATACCAGGAAAATGAGGGAAAAAGGGTCAGGATTCTTTGTTAGGATATTGTGTTCAATGATAATGATGCATTCTGTTCCTTACTTACTCCCGGATGATGTGTATTTTATATGTGGAAGGAAAGCGTACAAGTGTCTCTCTCTGAGGTCTGAAGGTTTATGTTTTATTGGTAAATTGATCCCAGAGGTTATGACACTTACACATGAAGAAATGATTGGTATCCATAGAACCGCACCACCTCTATACATACACACACAGTATGAGCATCATGACAAAAGAAATATGATACCTGGTGAAGAACATATGGCCACACAGTTGATTAGTGAAACAACTGGCTTCCAAATTTTGGTAGCATTAGATCCCACCAGGATCACCTGGGGAACTTTAAATTTTAGATATATTCAAGACCTGGCTAAATTAATAGATAACATCACCGAGATGTATGATGACACTTTCAGATATACTGGTAAAGAGCTGCAAGCTTATAAAAAGGAGTTGGTACAACTGGTGGATACTGTGTGACTTTGGCCACCCAATTTGGTGTCAAGTGTTACACGTACATTACCAATAATACTAGTGACCCCAAAGAGGTGATTGACCGGAAAATAGATGAAATCCCACAACTGAAGTGGGAGTTTCGAAAGGACCATAATATTTTGTTGTATGTGACAGAGGTAAAGGTAGAGAAATGGTTCTCTTGGTTAAACCCTGTAAAATCGTTCGCCGGTCTGGGAGAGTGGGTACAGGAGTTGGTTGCTAGTATAGGTAAACTCCTTATTCTTATACTGATTGTCATTTTAGTAATTGGTTTAGGTGTCAGATGTGTGTTCTTGCTGTGTTGAAGTGTGGAAAATGTACCACTAAGGTGAACAGTAAAAATCAAATCATGATGGTGGTGAGTGGTGGTGGTATGGGTACTACGGTTGATAAAGAACTGCATTACAATCCTGAAATTGAATGTGCCTACAGATGTGAATGTGAATATGTGAATAGGCCAAGTCATGTATAATAATAATTATTGTAAATGTTCTGTAAAACATCATATATAATGTAGTCTCAATTCCCCCAAACTTCCTTCATAGGTTCGATGAGATCCCACATTCTACCAATGATCCCCTATAGATCCGCAGATGGCGTATAAGGGTTCCTGAAACACATTATTAACGGTTCAATGACCAATCTGTGTCACACCATTTAGAACATTGAATAATAAAATATTATGCATGAATGGAAAGGTTAAGATTAGAATGTGATAGTTTTATGTTTGCTATCAAAGGGTGGACTGTCGAAGTCAGATAATTGGATATGATCGCTTGCAATTATTATCTGACGATCTAGTCATATATGGTCTGATAAAGAGTAAATCAGACGCTACTTTGCGTCGGCGCAATCCAATGCGCACAAATGCGAACCCATCACACACATACACTGGTTCACATAACGCACACACAGACTTATATGCATACACATAGACGCTCGTATGTGTATCCACATGTGTACACATAAACACTCACAGGCGTATTCACATACATACATATGAACATTTCCTATTCCAATGCACAGACGCACATATATGTATAAAATGGTTCCTATTCACAATAAGTTAATAAAGAGAGTTATTAAAGGTCTTTTTAACAAGTAATTATGATGAAATGTGTACATAAATAAGATCTAAGGTTTAGAACATAGTAGACATGTCATGTTTGGTATCATTCTAAATCCGTGTTTATTTGCAGACATCCGTTTCTATCGGCAAGGAAATCGCATCATGCGTCCGCTAGTTATGGATGTTAGGTATTTATTGTATAGAATGTCATTATCTATATGCAGTGTGGCAGCTAGATTTAACCAGTTGTTTGGCGGGAAAGATACACAAAGAAACTGTTGGAGAGCTGAGCTATGCCCCTGATGACACCGTATGAATCGAACAATGACCACAGTATCCAGAAGCAAGAACCAAGAGAAACCTGTCAACTAGTTTCTTTGTTAACGTAGAACTCTGTTAGGTTTATAAACGGCGTCCTGATTCAAGTGTACAGCCATTCCTCTTGGATGACCGCAGGCTTGTGGATGGACAACTGTATACTGGGACGAGTGCGCACGCATATGTATCGGCTTGTACTATGTTATTGCTTTTTACTGCAAGTGTTAAATCTGTAATCGTGTTGCTTTTTCATTACATAAATAACTTTTTGTGCTTTGGAACCACACGATTGGACTGGAAAGCAATTCTTTCTTAAGTGACTTGCAGCGCTAAATAGCGACTATTAGGAATCAATACATGCTACTTTTTCTTATTATACAACCTCTTATTATGCGCTCTCTTCAGGAGCTTCGATCACGGTGCCACCTTCCGCTTTTTTTTTTTTTTTTAGGTTGTGCGGATCTTATAAAAATGATAACTTTCCCGCAGCCACTGGATTTTGTTATTCAATTAGGGGGAAGGAAAATGGGATGCTGTGATTTTTATAGATATCACAGCGTCTTTTTTCTCTCACCTCCAGACAGAGGTGCAGCGTGTAGCCAGGGCGCCCGGAGCACGTGCGTGCTATGGCACCCCTCCCTCAAGTGTTCCAGGGAGGAGGTGGGTCCATATGGGATTAAAGTAAAGAGAAGTAAAAAATAAAGATTAGGGGCAGCATCAAAGTTAGGTATGGAGGGATAAATATATTCCGCCTTCTTCCCCTATCTCTCCATCCTCCTGCCCCAGCTTTCCAGCCTCCTTGCATATCACTCCAGTCGTCAGCTCCCGTAGTAATACCCCTTATGCAGGGCCCTCTGTAGTGCCCCTGTAGTTGTGCCCATATGCAGTGCCCCCTGTAGTGGTGCCCATATGGAGGGAAGGTCACCTGGAGCCGCGGAGACCACCAGACAGGTATTTTGTTTTTAATTATCTATTTTACGCGCCGCAGGGTTTTCAGAGCTGAGAATCCTGTGCCCACTTTTTTTTTTTGGGATACCGCGAGTATCGGGAGCACGCATACCGGCGGGAATCCAAAATTGGATGTGAGGGGCACTAGGTTTTTTACATAGCACCCAAGTGAATCAGCCCCTAAGTAAGGCCATTGTCACAGCCTGGGTAACTTGGAGTTGTGTACCCGAACTAGGGTGTGAGACAGAGACACCTGAATCAAGAGGTGGTTTAAAAGTAGATGGTTTAATATAGTTACTGCTCATACAGCAATAGAGAAGACTATGAAATAAGATGTTATACTATAGTCCTCTGTGCAGAGATAATGCAATATGGAAATAGAACTTGAAGAACTTGGAATTTGTATCCGGACTGGAGTAACGTGGATTGAACTTGAGGAACTTGGAACGTGACTCCTGAATGGAGTAGCGTGGATTGAACTTGAATAACTTGGAACTTGACTCCTGAATGGAGTAGCGTGGATTGAACTTGAATAACTTGGAACTTGACTCCTGAATGGAGTAGCATAGGTTTCACACATGGAGCTCAGGGACATAAGTCATGCAGCACCAATGGACACTGTTGCACTGGTAACCAGCATGTGTTACAGGGAGGTCTTTTATACCAGCAGGCTGAGGCGGATAGGCTGAGGCAACTTGAGACTGCTGGTGACTGGATGCACGAGTATCACCTGACCCGGACCAAGATGGCCGCGCCCATGATCCGGAAGACTTGTGTACTGGCGCGCCGTGCGCACATGGATCTGCGGCAGAAGAACACAGGCAACAGTGGGGATGTAGCAGACGATTCTCAAGTGGAGGCCCAGCATCAGAAATCACGCGGCCAGCAGGCCGGTGGCACCACAGACCGTGATGGCACAGGCGCATGGGAAGATGCAGGGGTCTGAGGCGGAGGTCTCTAGCACGGTTTGTGACAGCCATTTTGTAAAGCACGAGGGGGAAGGGTGGCATCAATTTTCCGGATAGTAAATTGCAATCTGTTGATACTTGAAAGACTGCATTCATAAACATGATACTTATGCAAACATTACGGATAGAACAATAGTTGCTGCCAAATTTAGATCTTGACAATTTTTGACACCTTCATAAACAAGAGATCCTCCTGACCTTAAACCATCCTTTTTTAATGACCACCTTGGTAACATGGCACACTGTCAGACAGAAATACATTTTTTAAATACCCATCATTCACTATTTCTTCACATTTTAGCTAATGCTACATTTCAAATGGCTGGCTTACATTCCCCTTTACCTCTTGGGTGAAAGAGCGCCTCCACTCTGTTCGATACCTGACTGATGTTAAAAATAATTTTATTTTTTATTTTTTGCCAGCTAACTCTATATTCTTCTTTCTTAGCATCCATGATCTAAGATTAGAAGCACAACAATATACAACCACAGTGCTTGCTCATTTGTATTCTTTAGATATGACTAAGCAATTAAATTTGGTTCTACAAAAAAAATCAAATCAAATACCTAAAGTAATTTCTTAGTTTATGGACTATTATCAGGGGCGTATCTGTAATGGGTGCAGGGTGTGCACACCCTGCTCCGATATTATTTAACACTTACCTCTCCAAGGTCCCGCGCCGGGTGTCAGCGCTGTACAAAAAAACGAAAAAAAGGCAGCCGCGTTTTGCGCATGCACAGTAGACTCCAGGAACACTCTAGTGCCCAGAGTCTACTAATGCTCCGATGGCCGGCCAGCCGCATCAGTCGGCTGCCAGCCACCGGGAGGAGAGGAACCCCTCCTCTTTAAAGACACCCCTTATGTATACCATATTACGACAAAAAGTAAAGAACAGGTATTAAACAGCGGGTCCCACAATTTCCACATTCAGGTGAACAAACACTTTTAATACAGTTCTTATGCTAATAAGACGCTTTCATCATCTACATATATATATATATATATATATATATATATATAAAGACATGCATTTCCAAATATATTATCAGGAATATCTTTCTCCCTCTAGAAGTAGTCTGATTGGATTATAGTCCCAACCATCTAGTCCAAAGTTTTGTGATAGTGCATCATTGTTAGTGGGATTGTCTCGCTATCAAAGATTTTGGATACAAATCAAAAACTGTGCAACTGAGTATCTATTGAATTACCTACATCTTACACCAGGATGGGCAACACTAGGTATACCACCCTCTGAAGCTTGATTCATAAAAGGATGTAGAAAGTTCCTACTTAGAGGCATATTCAATTAGAAGCGAAAAGCAGTGATGACGTCATTTCGCCAGGTGAAAATTTATCCCCGTATTCAATTCCAAAGACTTTTCGCGTACGTGGAAAGTCAATGCAATGGCACAGGTGAAAACAGTGCAGAATTGCGGTTTTGGGATGCAAAGGTGGGGAAACAACCCTGCACCCTTGGGACAGGCCCCCAAAGGTTAACTGCATCCAAAAAATCCTAGAAAAAAAATGGAAGAACACCCCAAAAAATGACTTTGAAAAAGGTTGCGAGAAAGTGCAAAGTTGGGGTACAAACTTAAAAACTAGTGAAATAAGCTTTTGGAGGGGCAGCAAATATGGGAGAGGTGTTTTTTTGATTGCAGGAGCTTGCTGAAGGTGCGTTCTGTACGTTTTATAAATCTCCACTTTTGCGATTTTTAACCATGCTTGCAATCATTTTCATGTATCCCAAATTTGCTGGGACTAGTTATTTTCTCAAAAAAAACCTGCTAAATGCTATTCTTCACTACTTGTCCAAATTTGACAGCACTTTTCGCCTGTTCGCGTTTTGCAAGGTCCCGTTTTCGCATCCTTTGGAATTGAATAGGGCGAAAAGCGGGACCTCGCACGAAAAGATTTCGCCTCCAAAACACGTGAAGTCGGCGAAAAGTACGGCAGGTGAAACCTTTCCGACTTTTCGTATCTAATTTCCCCTTATTATTTATGTATCCACAAAAAAAAATCTAAACCCCTCCAAACCTCTCTCTTTTAAGAAAAACTGTTATTTATTTTAAGATGGATTGGCTTCAGGCCTCTTTTCAAATAGAAGATAGAGTCCATGCATTTTTTTTTAATTGTGGGAGTAAAGCTGGGTACACACTAGCAGATATATCGTTCGATCGAACGATGAATTATATATTGGTAGTTCATTGGCAGGTGTGTACACCTGATATGTCTGTGAACAACGTCGTTCACAGACATACGTATCAGGTCAACCCTGCAGCACAACCGATGACAATATATTATGCAGATATATCGGTGCATCTGCATGTGTGTAGGGGCAACTCTCCGACCGCCCATACACTGGCTGCAGGGACTGCTGACACGGACATCAAAACTGGGCAGCACAGTTGTAATGTCTAGCCAGACATATCGAGTGGCTGATGTGTGTATAGCTTACCAGTCAGACGCTAAGTGAGGTAAGTGTGTACCCAGCTTAAGTTAAAATAAATCTCCAAACTACATTCGGGCATGAAACTAGATTACTGTTGGAGGATTTGCCTGTCTGGTTATAATATGCATTGTATTTAATATACTTTAACATAATTTACTGGATTCAATCTAATTAGCCGCAAATCACCTCATGGCGCAAGTGAGGCTGTATGTTGCACTTATGGTACCACCAGACTCGCAATATTTTGATCGCCCACAATGCAGCTAATTGGATTGAGCAACCTCCCCTCCGCTTGATCCTTTTATCTTAAAAGATTGCAGTTGTTTACTATTTAATGAGCTTTACTGTTATAGATACCTCCCAACTGTCCCGCATTCAGCGGGACTGTCCCGCTGTGTCACCCACGGGCCGCAGTGTCCCGCGGTGTGGGGGGAGTTGGGGGGGGTACGCACCGCTGCTCTGCATAAGCAGAGCACTAATAGATGCCGCACGGCATCTATTCACAGTGCGGGGATGTAGCCAGTGGGCAGCCCAGCATCTCGGAGATGCTGGACACGCCCATTAGCGATGTAAAATGGGGACGTGCCACTAGGCCACGCCCCTTATGGGTTGGCCTCGACCTCTTTTTGGGAGCACGCCTACAGCGCGCGGAAGTCCCAACCTTTGACACTCAAATGTTGGGAGGTATGTAGCTCAAACTGCTCTAGCATTGCCATCGTTGTCATGTCCTGAGTATCTACATACTTCGCTATATCTGGCTTTGTTTTTATATGTATCTGCTCTTGAGATCCTTTGTTATTATATTGATCTCTCTAATAGTGTACTGTACTTTGGACTGCTGTCAATTTGCTGACCATCTGTATGCAGGGGCATTTCTAGAGGAGGGGGCCCATGTGCAGTCTCCGACACGGGCCCGCCCCCTCTCCGTCCGGCGGCCGGCTGCACACTGAGTGGTGCATGGCCAGCGCCACACTTACAGACTCTGGGCACTAGAGTGTGCCCAGAATCTAAAGCGCATGCACAGGTCACCGGGAAAATGGCCGTGGCGGCCATTTTCCCTGTACTGCGCATGCGCAAACGACAAGAAAATTGCCGCGTCAGCCATTTTCCAGCCGTTTTTACAGGCGGAGACACCGGAGCCGACGTGGGACTCTGGAGAGGTAAGTTTTATTGGTGTAGTGTGCACGGTGCGGATCCCCCCCGTGTGCCCTGCACCCATTATAAATACGCCCCTGTCTCTATGCGCTTCAATAGTAGTTGGGCCTTTAGGGGACATGTCAGTGAATGAAGCAGTACCTTAAATGCCCACCTGGCGACATTTATGAACCAGAAAGCAAACAACATAAAACCTATTTGAAACCATCTAATTAATGCTGCAAATCTGATGAGAAGAGATACCAAGAGGGCTTAATTTTTTCCCCCCCAATATTCCCATCTCCATGCTCTCACCACAGCCACCACGTCTGCTTAGGGATATCAACTGAACCGAAATCAACTGAACAAATGGGTTCATTAAAAAAGTATACGTGTGTTCAACATGACTGGTAGATGTATATGAACATAGCGTATCTTATTGTCTTAACATCCATGGAAAGCTTCTGTGTGTATATGCAGTGCTGATTGAACTGCATTCAGTGAACGCAGCTCAGCGCAATTGTGATACATGACTAGGGAAAGCAAACGTGTATGAGCTCATATGGAATACAGATGTTTAATATTCTATTTGTATTTGTGCAATTTAAATACAACACCCTCTTTGTAAATTATAAACTAAAGCAACACACACAACACACAGTATTGAGGAAGAGCAATTCTATTTTTTCACTCTAGTCACCAATCTAGCTCATGGATTTTGTGTCATCAAATAGAAAAAGAATATAGCAAATATTAAAAGCAATGTGGCAACCTGTTTCAGACTGTAAAACATAGACAGGAGAAACACAGGCTGCTTACCAGTAATAAGTCAGTGTGGATTATAGGCTGAGTTGGGCAAGATAGCAGGCACTGCACTCCTCCGGTTAGGTTTCTTTCCATCAGACTGTGTGTCGGGGGAGCAATATCCAAAGTGGTGAGGGTGTCTGAAATATTTATCAGCTGTTCACGCATGCAGCTGCTTGGTATTTCCTTCAAATTATCGACCATTAACTTCCTTTTCTTCTTACTTCGTTTTTTCCTTTGAATTGCTAAACATGAAAAACACTCCTTAGATACATTTTAACGAATATTATAATGGCAGTTGGTTTAAATAATGACCACTGACTGGCTGGGAAAAAGACAAATATTTTCATTTTAGCAATATAACAGTTTTTGTATTTACAGTTAAATCTTACAGTGTTATACACCACTGAGGGAACACAAACAGGTGGGTATGGGCTCTGACCCCTGGAGGTTAAACATTAAGAGACTAATGCAAAGCCAGTTTTGTGGAGGAATCTTACATTTCAACATCGTGTATGCTTAGGGACAGAGCATAGGAAACCATAGGCAATACTGAGTCAAATGCAGCTTAGGGCCTGATTCAGCTTTGGCAATAGAGTACGATATAGCAAGTGACTGTGAACCTGAACAAACCATATTGCAATGCAAGGGGTGCAAATACATACATTATTTTGCATATGGGGTAAATACTGTCTGCTTTTGCATGTAGATCAGAAATACTGCACAGCTTTGTTTTTACACTGCAAATTTACATTTCAGTTTGGACACACCCCTTCCGATAGTTAGCGAACATCTCCGATGGTGGGAGGACTGCGCACGTTCAGCCCTCCATCTGTGAGTTCGCTCTCAGAGCCACAAAGCCACAGTCTGATTGACAGGCTGCACCGTTTGGGAGGTGGAGCGGGGGTCTTCCTGGGCAGTGTCCCCGGAAACGGGGGCATCACCCCTGTTTTTCAGGATGGAAGCAGACTTCCTGTCCTCACAAGCCGCCAGAACCTGGTCAGGCTGCTGTAAGCTTAAGCTACCACAGCTTGTCCAAAGGGACAACAATCACAACCGGTTTTGGCGCAGATGCAAGAAGGAGGTGTCTAATACCTCCTTCTGCATTTGCGTTTTAGATGAATGCAATTCTGTCTGTCTCTGAATCAGGCCTTCTATTCCCAAAGCTGAATCAGGCCCTTAGTCGTCTATCAACATGCGGCCCCATTCGGTGCACCATTAAAAATGAATCTAAGCTTAACCATGATCCCTATTTTACCAAATGTTGAAGTACTCACGAGCTGCTCTGTAGCTGACATAGGATCCAAAACTACCAATTCTGTGATAGCAGTTGCCAATGTGAGAGGCCAACCTTTCCTGCATTTCTATGTATCAAGACCCTAGTATTACAGGGAGGACAAATTGTGCAGCAAATTCTGTGTGCATGCATTGTGTCGGTCCAATATCATCCAATGCTGTTATCATCCAAGTACCATCCAGTCTGTAGAATACTGCAATGGATGAAAACTGACAGCAGCAGAAACCATGAGTATTAATCTCTGTAGCTGTAGGTCAGGTTGGGCCCCTTGGAGCTTCAACTTGTGGCAGTGGAACAGCGCTTTTAACTTAGCAAGACACACCGAAATGGAGAGGGAGAAACAGATGAGTCTACCATTCGGTGAGTGTCATGGAGGAGACCAGAGATCCTGCGGTCGAGTTCTAATTTCAGAGGGGAGAGGAGGCCAAGCTGATAAAACTGAAGACTGGCAGCAGTAGCCGCCATGTTGGCAAAGGACATGCTCAACAGGTAGGTCTACTAGTAGACTACTCTATTTGATGTAATTTATGATGGTATGAGATCCTGATTAACACAGCTGATTTAAAAAAAAACATGTAGCTGGTATATTTCAGACTCAGTTACTTGCTTACATGATAGCTTGAGCTGTCAAGCCACACCTCTGACCCTACAGTGCACGTTGTCTAAAGGTTTCCTTAACGACCAAGAAGCTATTGCATGAAAATATTTTCGCAGAACCCATAAGGACAGTTGAAGAAACCGTAGGGTTCTGTGGAATTCCGGTTTGGAATCACTGCCTTAAAGCCACAGTATTCATGATCAGAACAGTAGTGGTACTGGATAAGCGTGCTATGCAACCAACTCCCTTGTTTGGTAATTTTCATGATAACGTGTGAGAGGATAAACTGTTTGCGGCATGGAACATCCATTCAGGCTTGGTCCATGCTTTGCACTAGAAGTCTTACAACTGAGGAGAAGAAAACAGTACACACTTTAAAAGCAAGAAGAAAGTCTGTCAAACAGCACAAAATTGACTTGGCTAGGCAGTACAGTTAAGTTAGCCCATTTGGCAGATGTGTTATGGAGGGCAAAGACATGGCTGGATGGCCTGATGCTGTTCATCATACAAACCACTAGAGGTAGAAGAGGTGGTAGAAGAAGTGGGCTGATGCAGCAAAGAGGGAACCATGGCCGAATTGCAGGTGGTAGGATCAGCGTCAGCTGCGCAGGAGAGATTAGCTGAAGAAACAACACTGGGGCACTGGCACACCTGTGTTTCGCTGACCACCACCGGTCACCTCCCACAAACTGTACTTCCTGCAATCACTCTGCGATGGGTTTGCGCAGTCACTGCGATCGCAGTGGCTAGTTTGCGTATGCGCACTGCGATGCATACGCATGCATTGTCGAAGCTGGATAATTGGCTGAGACAAGATCAGCTTAAAATTAGATCGTAACGATGCCATCTTGCGACTGGCCACAAGACGCCATCTTGAAAATGAGATCGCAAGACGCCATTTTGCGAATGGCCGCCCAGCGCCAATTTAGCTAAACTCACACTTAAGTACATACGGCGATGTTACTATTAGCATCATGCGATTGCATCTTACACCATTTCTCATACACACATAATACACACAATTGCGCTGTTAACTAGTCGCACATTAGCGAATGCATAAGATCCTGTATGAAAAATGCTGTTTATTAGCCTCATGCGCACGCATCTGCCCCAAGTTAACTAGCGTCTTTCTATCAAACCCCACATACTTACACATTACATATTTACATACAAGGTTCCATAAGCTTTAAAGTATAAGATTCAAGTTTGTTCATTTATTATAATTGCTGTGAAATAAAGGTTATTTAGTAGCTCAGGTTTAATACATGATAAGTATGCCGTGCTTGGTATTATACTGATCTGCACCCTCTCCAGAGCTTCCTGGTATCATCGGTGGGAAGATCGCAACATGCATTCGCAACTTATTTACCGCAGAGACTTAAAGCACCGAAATGTACATTATATGACCAACTGTTTAGATTTGCATGAGGTGGGAAACAGAGGCAACCAGCTGTCGGAGGCTGGACTGTGTCTATTTGAATCAACCTGTTAAATTCTCTGTAACAGATGCATCCCCCATGGGAACCAATGGCATCAGCGACAAGCCTCTCTTTTATGTTGTCTTTTTCTGTTAGGGTATAAATGTGTGTGTAGTGACCCCAGTCGGGAGTCTTCTTGCTGAATGATGATTGACGGAGGTTTCTTGCTGATGCCAGGATCTGGTCCAGAGCGCATGCGTATGTATAACTGTACTTGGGTCTGTATAATTTCTTTGCGCTAAATTGTACTTAGATCATAGCGTGTAACTGACTGTACTTTTACTTGAATAATACTTTGTGCTTTGGAAACACAGGTTCAAGGTCTAGAGTCTTTGTTTACTGTATGACTGCGTACGCAAATTGCGTCAACCTTAGAGGTTTATAGGAAGGATATTAGAAGGTATAGGCAGGAGTGTATAGAGGTTCAAAGTCAGTATCGTTAGCATAGAACGCAACAATCGCACGATAGCGTGCGTAATCGCAGTTGTGATCCAACCTGAATCAGGCCCTTAAAGATTATACTGGAGTTGGAGTAGAACCCGACTTGAAGAATATACTGGAGTTGAAATGAAATCAGACTTGAAGAATATACTGGAGTTGGAGTGCAATCCGACTTGAAGAATATACTGGAGCCGGAGTCGTTAGAGAGACTATCATTGCGTGTCTCTTGTATCATAGGAGAGCCTCCTGGAATCACCCACATCCCAATAATGAAGCAAAAGGTATTTGAAAGTACAGAAGAGAAGTGCACAATAAAACAAGACCAATAAAAATGAATAAACTCCTAGATAAAATGGTCCCAGATAACTAAGATGAAGAACACCTTCTAAGTGTCACGGCACTAGAAGAGTTGAGATTCAGGTCAGGTCCCCTTGAGCTAGCTACAGTAGGTGTACTGTGTGTGAGTGAAGCTGGATGGCCTGATGCTGTTCATGATGCAAACCACTAGAGGTAGAAGAGGTGGACTGATGCAGCAAAGAGGGAACCATGGCAGTATACCATAGTAACATCTGACAAAAAGGTCTAAAAACACTGAAGCAGCAAACTTTGTGAAAACCAATACTTGTGTCATTCTCAAAACTTTTGGCCATGCAGGTTTGCAATGTAGGAACACTGGAGCAGGGAGACAGGGTTCCCAATGCAGGAACACTGGAACAGAATGCTGGACACAATACAGAACCAGTAGCCAAGGTACTAAGGACCTCATTCAGAGTCGGTCGAAGCGGCCGCACGGGAAAAGGGGCCGGATATGCAAATGATTCCCTCGCAAGTTGCGTCCCTAAGTTCGGATCGGTAGCTGGCAGACCAAGGGGAGGAAGCGGTCGGAAATCAAAAAATACGCCCCCTTCTCGTACGCATTGCACGTCATCTCCGGGCATATAAGGAATAATTGAGACCATCGGAACTGGTCGTAGAGCTTAAGGTTGACCATACCCTCTCTTAAGCTCTACGATCATGTCAGTGTAAAAACCTCCCATGTGCCATGACGCTACTTTGTTAATTATGCACTTCCATAAACCGTATGCACTCCCATAAAACGCCGTTCACATAATTAGGCACGCCTGCGTACGGATCTCCACTCCCCCGTTTTCAAGCACCTTCCCCTGTTACCACCCACAAACGCCTCAATCTGTCACTCAAACTACCGACCTGGCTGTGTTCAAGGAGAGAGAAATTTCTGATAGTAGCGGCTAGTTTGCGCACGCGCATTGCGAACTTTACGCATGCGCAGTATAGCGAACATCGGTGGCATACGACCGTGCGGCCGCTTCGACCGACTCTGAATGAGGTCCTAAGTCTTCTGGTTGAGTTGTTTGTCAATGTCTTGCCAGCATTTCCTGCTTCAAATTGGACTCTTTGGAAGCTGATTAATTGAGCAGATCATGAGATTGTGGCCTATTAAATGAGTTGCATAGACATATAGGTAACAGAATGTTAAGATGGCGGTGCACATAGTCTGGAATCATGGGAACCACTGGAAGGAGGACACCAGCCACGTTACAGGTAAGTGACCTGGGTGACTGGAGGCAGCCAGCAGGGGCATAAAAAGGCAATGTGACACCGCCAGACCCTGTAACAGGACCCCGAGATCTGGTTTGTGACAATAAGGAAACTAAGCTAGACTAATGGACATAGCTCACTTCAGGAGTAGTTTTCTTTAATGACCCACCACCAGGAGGGCAAGGTCTACACCCACAATTCCTGTGTCCTCTATTACCAGGGCCGGATTAAGGTCTGTGGGGGCCCCTGGGCAACAAACTTGTGGGGGCCCCTTATGCAGTGTCCCCAGTAGCAGTGCCCCTTATGCAGTACCCCCAGTAATGGTCCTCCCTATGCAGTGCACACTGTAGTAATGCCCCTTATATAATGCCCTCAGTAGTGCCCCCAGACCCAGTAGTGGTCCCCCCCTATGCAGTGCCCCCAGTAATGGTCCCCCATATGCAGTGGCCACTGTAGTAATGCCCTTATGCAGTTCCCCCAGAAGTAGTCCCCCTATGCAGTGCCCCTTATATAATGCCCCCCAGTAGTGGTCCCCCCTATACAGTGCCCCTTATAAAGTGCCCCCCAGACACAGTAGTAGTCCCCCCCTATTGCCCCCAGTAGTAGCCCCCCCTATACAGTGGGGCCAGTAGTTGTCCCCACTATGCATTGACCCTAGAAAATGCCCCCCAGTGCCCCCATGAAGCGGCCCCTTATACAGTGCCTCCTAGAATGGCCCCCTCCCCTATGCAGTCCCCTGTAGCTGCCCCCCCACCATGCAGTGACCTCTATAGCAGCCCCTTCCCCTATGCAGTGACCTCTGTAGCGGCCCCCTCCCCTATGCAGTGTCCCCTGTAGCTGTCCCCCATGCAGTGACCGCTGTAGCGGCCCCCTCCCCTATGCAGTGACCTCTTTAGCGGCCCCCTCCCATATGCAGTCTCCCCTGTAGCTGCCCCCCCATGCGGTGACCTCTGTAGGGGCCCCCTCCCCTATGCAGTGTCCCCTGTAGCTGCCCCCTCCCCTATGCACACACAAACAAACAAAAAAATCACCACTTACCTGAATTCCCGCTCCTGACGCAGCCGGCGCTGCCCGCTCCGAGTCCCGGCTCTTCCACTGCACTATGGGAGAGACGTCAGCATCATGACGTCTCTCCCATTATCAGGAGATGCGGGGGGAGCCGGAAGTCGGAGCTCATGAGTGAGCTCCGGCTGGCTCCCTCCGTTGTGCAGCAACCAATGAGAGTCTGACTCTCATCGGCTGCTGTAACATACACACAGCTGCCTCCGGTGGCTGTGTGTATGTCACTGTGTAGTGTAGACTCACTGTGCGGTCTACACTACAGTAGCGGAGGAGTCACTAGCGGTGGGTGCAGACAGCGCACCGCTGCTAGTGGGGGCCCCTCCGGGTGTGGGGGCCCAGGGATAATCCGGCCCTGTCTATTACAACAAATGAGAAAAGCAAGTTATATATATATATATATATATATATATGCATAGAGTATATATATATATATATATATACATACATACACATACATATATATATATAAAGCAAGTTATATATATATATATATATACATACATATATATTATATATATACACACACACACATATATATTATATATATATATACACACACACACATATATATTATATATATATATACACACACACACATATATATTATATATATATACACACACACATATTATATATATATACACACACACACATATATATATATATATACACACACACACATATATATATATATATATATATATATATATAAGAATACACAATGAAATCAAAATGTACAATTATAACACCCCAGCCTTATGTTGGCTTCACACATTAAAGGTGCATACACACACAACGATTTTTTGAACGATTATCGATAATGATATCGTTTATCGTTCAATCCTTGAAAAAATCGTTCACTTTCTGAGTTAAAGCAATGAACGATTATCGTTCATGCGCGTTCACGTTTGTAGTTCAGTCAGACTGACCAACTCAACGATTTCAGAAGGGAATATGCAAAAATCGTTTGTAGTTCAAAAAAAATTTGTTCATTACATTTAGTAAATTAATTATTTTAGTAAACGATTTTCGTTCATTTTTCCCTTGAAATCGTTCATTTACTAAATCGTTGTGTGTGTATGCAGCTTACGATTTGGCTGTGCGATCCAGTCAAGAGAATGTCCTAAGATGCGTCCAAGTTGGTGACGTATGTGAGAAGCCAATTTGGAATGATCAGTTCTCATTAATGCAGTTGAACAATAATCATAGAAAAAAACAATTACTATGCAACCTAATTTTCTGTCCATTGTTTGCATCTGCTGAAGAGCCACAAGCACTGCAATATTAGGACAATTTGGTTTAATTTTGAAGCTTGGTCAACAAATACTATATATTGCCAGCTTATGATATCTAATACAAATTGTTGCACTAAACAAAACCTCTTTTTATAAGTGACAATTTTGGAACTACCAACACATGATTTGCTACAACAAAGTATTACCTGCTTATTGTGTAATAGTACCTGAAATATCTATAGGCTCCAAAACAAAGCCATCATCTTCATTAGATGGGAGAGTGGTGTTGTTTACAGCTGGATGGTTTTCTAAAAGCACCTAAAGCTACTGCAAATATAATAATACAAGTAGACATAACCAATACTCATACAAAAATATCCAAATGGCTTTTACAGTCCTGTATTGATAATTTACATAAAATTGGATGATCAGCATTTACCACAAACAGGTAATCTCTCTAGTAATAATGTACCTTCAAAAGGATAAAATATATATTATTATAATTCTTGCTAAATCTATTCTACCTAGCTGAAATTGAATTATACTGATTTAAGAAAGTCTGACTCAGGCATTGTGGTTGATATTTAATGTGGGGTGCTTATCATTTATACAGTGGATTGTGGAATAATAACTTACATATTTTAAAATTGTGATAATTATGTACTGTGCTAAAAGGACAGGTTGGACTATTTAGGACTAACAGCATTATGTTGCCCATACCAAATCTAATATAAAAAACATAATTTTTGTATTAGGAGAAAAAGATGTTAAATCCTTTTCTTCAAGTATTTAGGGGTAACACTGGAACAATATAGTGAGGAAAATATAGGAGATCAGTTACCCCGCCTGTATTTTCTTGTTATAGAACCTTCAGTTATTTGACAAACACAGCCTCATGATTGGAGAACCACAGAGACCAGAAAGAAAAAAATCAGATGAAGAAATTAACAATTCAACAAGAACTCCACCAGAACACCATGGATGGACGCCCAGTGCCCCCCAAAGCAATAAGAGAAAAGGATTTAATGTAATTACAAAAATCCAGATTTCTCTGACATATAGAAAATAATCATACCCTGTCAAAATTGTTACCTTTTGTCACATCACACCCAGGAAAAAAAGAATAAATGAAATCAAACATTTTCCAGCTTTATTTACACATTTATTTACACATTTTGCCTTACAACAATCATTAATGAAAAAAAGGCAACAGTTTTAAAAATTAACTAAAAAACAAAACAAAAAAAAACTACAATAACAGTGTTGGGAAAGTGATCAGTCCCCTAATTTAATACTTTGCAGAGAAAACTTTAGCTGCAATTACAGCCATCAGTTTGTTTTGATATGTACACAAACAAAAAATGTTTCAGTGTTAGGTGTTGTCAAAATGGAACAAAAAATCTGCTCACCAAACAACGGGAAGGCTACCCATGAATAGGGCGGAAAATATATACAAAGGACTGGGAGCACTAAATCGTATCACAAAAAATATTAATTTATTATCATATGATTGTAAAAAAATAAAAACACATAAATTAGATCCCGTAGGAGCAGAAAAATAGAATAAGCAATAAAATAACCATATAACAAATATATAGGATGAAAATGACAAGAAAATAAAAACAGGCTAATGGCTGACAGTATCATTTGACAGTGAACATGAAATTGTGGTCATAATGGCTACAGATAATGATAAAACAGAAAAAAAAACTATTGGAGTAAAATATAACAATATGCTTAGTGTTAAATGTGTAGTCCAAAAAACCCTGCATAGCCAGATCATCCATATGTGCTGCAAATAATGTGGTCCGTTTGCACCAACAATTTGTATATTGTATAGTACAGTGGTTCTCAAACTCGGTCCTCAGGACCCCACACAGGTCACGTTTTCCAGGTCACCCAGCAGGTGCATAGGTGTATTCATTACTCACTGACACATTTTATAAGATCCACAGATGGAGCTAATTATTTCACTTGTGATTCTGTGAGACCTGGAAAACATGCACTGTTTGGGGTCCTGAGGACTGAGTTTTGAGAACCTGTGGTGTAGCAGAAACAATGTCTCTCACATATGTATAGACACTGTGGCCACAGATGATAATCCAGAAAAAAAGGCAGTCCAACTTAAATATAGTAGTAAAATGGGTGCATAACTGTATGCCATCAACAAATAGGAGGCGATTCATATTGATCCGTGTGCACAATCCAAAAGCTCCTTAAGAAATGGTATGTTCTTATATCCAAAATGAGAGCCAACAATTGAAATCCGTAAAGTATGTAGTAGCTATACTACAATGGGAATGGTGACAAACTGAATGAAAAGACAGTTATTAAAAGGCAATGTGAGCGCAGCTACTATCTCACGGGTGAGAGAACTAGGTACTCACGGCCAGGTCCGTATCTGGCAGTATGCCGCTGTGCGTGGAGAGGCCTCTCCTGTGGTCTGGATAAGACTGTCTGCTGCGGTAAGTATGTGCACATGTAGGTGTCAGAAAAACTGAAGTGCTGGCACACCGATAGGTGGTAAAGTCGGCTGCTCAAAACTTTGTCAGCTTGATCCTGAGAAATCCGTGGAGCAGGGGTATATATCAAATAACGCTTTTCTCAACCCAAATGACTCTGGTCATTTCCTCAGAGGTATAACCCCTCTCTATGCTCCATGCCTAAAATACACTACTTTAATTACTGAATTCACAACATACGTGTCAATAAGCCAATCAAGGAACAACCACCGAGTGGATGTTAAATACTTTGACAGTCCGACCTTTGTTACAAAGAATCATTAAAGCAAAGAACCCCTGTGTCCAAATGGACAAGTACAAAATCTTTAAAATTATTGATAGTCAGAAGACCCACAGGAAATATTTGTTTATTTTATTTTTGTGCTCCTCTAATTTATGTTTTTATTTTTTTTACACTCAAATGATATTAAATCAAGATTTTTTGTGATACGATTTAGCGCTCCCAGTCCTTTGTATATATTTTCTATTTTGATATGTCTCTACCAGCTTTGAGCACCTAGATTGGGGAATATTTGAACACTCTTCCTTGCAAAATTTTTTAAGTTTATTGTTGATGGACTGCTCTATTCAAGTCCATCTACAGATTTCCTATCAGATTTAGGTCAAGGCTCTGACTGGCCACTGAAGGAAATTCACCTTCCTATTCTTAAGCCAGTGCATTGTTTTCATGGTGGTATGTTTAGGGTTGTTGTCATGCTGGAAGGTGAACTTCGTGCCTATCTTATGCTGTCTAACAAAGGGCTGCAGGCTTTCCTCAAGAATTTGGGCATACTTAGCATCCATCTTCCCTTCAATCCCAACCAATTGCCCACTCTTTGCTGAAGAAAAAACATAATGTTGCTACCACCATGCATCACAGTAAGTATGGTGTGCAGTGTTTAATTTTTGCCATAGTGCTTGGAGTTCAATGCATAAAATTTTGACTTGGTCTCATCTGACCATTAAACCTATTGCCACATGGTTTCAGAATCTTTCAAGTGCAAAGGATAAATGGGAGTATGTCACTTTTTCAGAGGAGGCTTCTTTCTTGCCTCTTTCCCATACAGGCCAGCTTTGTGTAAATTTGTAAGATAGTTGTCATATGCACAGACCAATCAATCTCAGCCATAAAGACTTATGTCCTTCAAAGTTGCTATTTGCTTCTCGATAGCTTTCCTGCTCAATATCCTCCTAACTCTGTCATCCAGTTTGCAGGAATGACCCAATATAGACAAGGTGGTGGTGCCATATGCCTTCAAGTTCTTAATAATGCTTTGAACAATACTCAGATGGAGAGTAAAAGCCTTCGAAATCTTTTTGTATTCTTCTCCTTACATGTGCCTTTCCACAATTTTATCCTGAAGCCCTTTTGAAGTACCTTTCCAACCATGGTGAATTCTTCGCATTACCATGCAGTAGGGTTATTCCACACCAAATCAACACACAGAGTTTCAACCTGACCATTTCAGATTGTAATAAAATTTGGTATATTAATTGATGCCTTGTGTGTGAAGATAAATTCTAAATCTTAGGCTGATATGTACACTGGTTTTGAAGTTATATGCCCTTTGTTAAATGCCTTAACAAAAAAAATGCTATTAATAGTTTTTTTAAATTGCTTTTGCAGCTCACCTAATTGAACTAGAGTTGGGCAAGGTCTCATTTTAAACCTCCTTTTATGGGCTTTTATATATGATATATAACAAAGCAGTATGTTTTAATAAAAAATAAAAATGTAACATTTTCAGAATCAAAATTTTGTTTTTCTAAAAAAATATTTTTGCTATAAGAGCTTTCATTTTTGAGTCATTCATTAAAATTGTATTTATGAAGGCACTACACATCTGAGAAAGTCAACAAAACAATATTTTTCCCAGTACACTTCATTAAACAAACTTTCTAGTTGAACCATACTTTAACAAAGTAATGATAAAGATCGTAATGGTTATGCCCATCTTTCAATAGGTTCAACTTTAAAAGGAGAAAACCATCCCGATCTACAGAAAAAGGGTAACCAGCTAAAAGCCAATGAGAAATCTTAGATTTTTTTCTTCTTGCTTCTAATAAAGGAAATCTCAGAAGACTCTGGATCATCAGCTGTTTGACCTTTAATAGTAATTAATCGTTAATACTGTGGGCCCCATCACTAAAGGGGTTATGAGCTCCTTTCAGTACTTAAACAGCGGTATACTAAGATTACCACTGTTTGTCACTGTATCACTTACGCCATCTATAGATGGCAACAGCGATATAGTCCCCATTACCGGCAAGTGAAGGATGCTGCTGAGGAGGGGGACGTCGCTGGACATTGCTGAAGGGGTAAGTAATGTTGAATACCAACTGCATATTCTTAGTATCACTGCAATACTAAACAAAATATGCCGCTGATATTAAGGTTCATTGCTACATGGGGCCTTATGTCTGTTAGAAGAATCCGCCTCAATATTGTAGGATTCCTCTAAATGCAAATCTTTTGCTTACTGACATGCTACTCAGCTGAAGCCCCCAAGGCAATGCATTAACCAATCTGGCAGAATACACATTTTCAGGAATAGGTTTTTCTGCCCCAATGTAAGCCTGTGTTTCAGTTTAGAAATTTCAAGTCTGTAAAGTAAGTAGCAGGGCTTGTGTTTTGAAAAAAAAATCACCTCTCATGAGATCATCTCAGTTAACACCATCAAAATGTATTACTGGTCAGATTGAATCCCTTAAAAACCATCTTAACACTATTACCTTTCGCAAGGCTGTTAATACACTGAAGTATCTGCAGCAGTATACCCATGATAAACTAATAAATGGAAAGAAACGAGCACTCGGTCTGATCAGTGATCTTAAATACTGTGGCTCTACCCAGTCCAAGCTTAACCCCTTAAAAAATTAGATTTATGGTAGACTTACTTAGATAACTCCTTTACTTCAAGGTCCTTAGGGTCCACAGGGATACCATGGTGATATTATGGTTGGAGAGATCCAGGCACCAAACAGTTAAAGCTTCAGCTCCCAGGATGCCTCAGGTCCTCCTCCATATATATCCTGCCCCTAGCCATAGGCCTTCAGTTTAGTTAACAAGCCTCATGGCAGGAGAAGGAAAGAGGAGAACGAAGAGCAATCACACACTAGAAACACTCTTACACACAATGAGGGAATCTGTGACTGAAAGAAAATAAAACTACCCATGCAGCCAGGTGCGTCAGGGTGGATGCCCTGTGGACCCTATGGACCTCGAAGAAAAGGAGTTATCTATGGTAAGTTTACCATAATTCAAATTGTTTTCTTCAGGGTCCATAGGGATCCACAGAAATACCATGGGGATTTCCTAAAGCAGTTCCCCTAGGGGGGGGGGACGCTCCTGAGTTGAAAGGAGAACTCGTTGCCCAAAGGAAACATCCTGAAAGGCAAAAGTATCAAAGGCATAGAACCTAAGAAAAGTGTGGACAAAAGACTACGTGACTGCCTTGCACCATTGTTCAGCAGAGGCACCATGACTAAATGCCCATGATGGCCCTACAGACCAAGTAGAATGTGCTGTCACCGTTCATGGGACAAGGAGATTAACCTGTGTGTACATCTGAGAGATAGTCATGCATAGTCATCTCGACAGTGTGATAATTAGTTGGCCATCCTTGATTGTGAAAACCATATAATACAAGAGCATCTGAGTTTCTAACAGAGTTTGTGCGCTCCACATAGATACATAAAGCACAAACTACATCCAGGGAGACTTTACCTACAGAAGATCTGGAGTCTGAAAAGATGGAACTACAATTTATTAATTTACATGACAACGGGACACTACCTTAGGAAGGTAACCCTCCTTTGTACGAAGATCTATACAGGTGAAAACTCAAAAAGGAGCAGTGACAAGAGAGAGCTGCCAATTCAGAGACTCTGCAAGCAGACAAGATAGCGAGAAGAAAAAGTGTCTTCACTGTCAACCACTTCAAATCTACAGCGTCTACAGGTGTGAAGCTTGTAGCCCCTTAAGAACCAAAGACAGATCCCACGGTGCTACCGATGGAACAAAAGGAGGCTGAACTCACAGAACTCCTTGGAAAAAAATTCTAACATCTGATACTGAGGCAACCTTCCTCTGGAACCAGACTGACTGCTGTCTAACCCCGCCTGAAGAAAAGCCAGCATCCTGGAAATCTTGAACACCTTAGGATCATATTCCTATGGGAACACCATTGACCATAAGAATGCCAAACTCTGTAATAGATGCGGGCAGAGGCAGGCTTCCATGCTCTAAGCATCATTTGAATTACAGAATTAGAAAAACCTTTTGCTCTTAGGATGGAAGATTCAAGAGCCACGCCATCAAAGCCAGACGATGTAAGTCCGGATGCCGGCAGGGACCCTGCATCAGCAGATCCTGTCATAGAGGAAGAGGATACGGACTGTATATGGACAGATTCTGTATGTTGGTTAACCAATGACATCTGGGCCAAGCTGGAGCTACCAGTATTACTGTTCCGCATTCCTGCTTGAATTTCCAGAGAACTCTTGGAAGGAGAGAAATCGGAGGAGAGAGATCCGCCAGCTTGAAGTCCCAACTTACTGCCAGTGCGTCCACGAAGACTGCTGATGGGTCTCTGGACCCGTACCTGGGGACCTTGTGGTTGTGATGTGACACCATGAGATCCATCTCTGGCAGACCCCATTTGTTTACCAGGAGCTGAAACAATCCCAGATGGGAAGACCACTCTCCGGCGTGTATGTCCTGGCGACTTAGGAAGTCTGCTTCCCAATTGAGTACTTCCAGTATGACTATTGCCGAGATGGCCGGAAGATGACATTCTGGCCAAATCAGAACCTTTGTCACTTCTTTCATGGCTGCGTAACTTCTTGTGCCTCCCTGATTGAGGTAGGCCACTGTACTTGCATTGTTGGACTAAATCTGGACCAGCCTGCACTGGAGCAGGTCCTGTGCCATGATACGTGGCTTGTATACTGCTCGCAGTTCCAGAATGCTTATTGGCAGATAAACTTTCCTGATTTGTCCATTGTTGAAGCTGAGTAATTGTGTCTGTATAATTCCTTTTGCGCCTAAATTGTGTCTGGATCAATTGCGTGTAACTGTCTGAACTTTTACTTGAATAATACTTGTGCTTTGGAACCACAGATTCCAGGTCTAAGTCTTTATTTACTGTATGACTGCGTATGCAAATTAGCGTCATCCTTAGAAGGTATAGGCAGGATATTAGAAGGTTTAGGAAGGTGTGTATAGAGGTTCTGATCCAGTATCGTTAGTTGGGGGCTCGTAGTGAAGTCACTTACCTGTTCACACGGTACATACAGCTATCGATATTTCAGCAAAGGGTGGAGTGGCCACATGTAGGGTTTGCCTGCAACCACTTTGTGCTGAAAGATTGCTATCCGTCTCCGTGTGAATCAAGGAAGCTGACTAGAATCCAGGGACAAGAGAGGAAAAAGTTTGTTTTCCTCTGTTGATAGAACCTTACGTTTAAAAGGGTGCCGCAGTACTGAGTACGCGGCTAAGTTGCAGGTTTGCGCACAGCAAAGACGCACTTTTGTGTACGCAGCTAAAAGTTGTCATACGGTTGTGTGGTAGTCGCATTATTGTGTGACTGGTCGCACAATAGCGTATACGTACTTCCGGTTGTGCTGCCACGTGTTTGAACAAAGCCGTTGAGGTTTACATTTTTTTTTTCAATTATTATCAGTATCTGGGTTAACGTGTATTTTTCTGCGCAGGAAAAAAAAAAATGTGTAACAGTGAGTGTTTTGTTGGTAGGGGTAACTTGTTCCCTACAGTTAAAGGTACCGTATGACCTTTAAGGGCTAAGTGCTAGTCGCTCGGTAAGCAGCTTTACCGTTCTATACACAGTAGCAGGTGTACATGTTGTCTTTGTTGTAGAGAGGTGCGTGGGAGTGGCCGACATATAAACTCCCATAGGTGTGGAAGTTGCCTTACTAAATCTTATCAGAGTGTGGAAGTTGCCTTTTTCAAATCTTATCCAGGTGTGTGGGCGCCGCCGACCTAAATCGTCCACAGGTAAGTGAAAGTATCTTGATTGTCTTTCACCAGTTTAAATCTTTATTGAAAAGCGTAGGAGTTGTCTCAGAATGGGAGCAATGCAAACAGTAGAGATGTTAGACAATGATGTGCTGCTAATGGAGGCGCCGATCGGATCGGCCTGTCGTATTATGCATACTAAGTACGGTACTTATGCAATAAGGTATTGTGATTTATGGTTTAATATGACGAGGAAGAGTGTTAGACCGTTTCCCAGAATTGGTAGTTTTAATAAAAATGTGTTAGATAATGTCCGGGATCACATCAGTTTGATGCGCTCCCGAGAGAAAAAGGTTAAATATTTTGAAAGTTTAAAACTGTGGCAGCATGAAGGGGATGCGTGGCTTAAAAATGTGCAAACGACGCAAACTAGCGTTGCGAGCACATTGCCAGAAAATACATCAGCGGCGCTAAATTGCAATACGGGCGAGCCGCAAAATGGCGTGGAGAGTATTGCCAGCAGTTCACGCTCACCTCCCCCACCTTATGTGGATGGAGGTGCAAGTACAGTTACCAAAAATACCCATAAAAATGTAACAAGCAACTTGCACCCTCTCTTAAGCAACTATAAAGAAAATGTTCATGATGTGGATGATGAGCCTATTGTAATGTCTGCCATTTCCCATGCTGTGCAGATGATAGATGCTGCATCACCACAATCATGAGTGGTGCCGCCATCTCCATCGGTAACAGCAAGGGAAGTGTTTATGCCCTCTGCACCCGTAGAGGAAGTTGTTCATACCATATGTAGCAGCAGCAGACTAAACCCCCAGCTAGGTAACCAGGTCAAAGTTAGCAGTGCTACCGGTCTGCATTCCATTCGGACAATAACCATTCCAAATGGAAATGCAGATGCGAACGGTATAGTACCAACGAGGGAAGTAGTAATGCATTGTCCTTGGACAAGAGCAGAACTAAATTCCATCATAAATGATTTCCCCAATCCCAAAAAGGAACTAGCCAAATGTCAAAGATTTTTTAGAAATTTAGGTAGTTCTCATGAACCAACTAATAAAGATTGGCGTGTGGTGTTAAGGGCCTGTCTGCCACGCAATACCGACGTGACAAAATTTATTACGGATTGTGTATTGGATGGTGACGTTCCCTTAACAGACCAAGTAAACCAAGGTAACATTCCCGCATTGTAACTCAATTGGGTATATATTTTCCAGTAGTAGTTAGCTGGAACAAAATTTTCACAATCAAGCAAAAGGAGAGTGAAACTGCAGAAGATTATTGCGACCGGGCTCTGCAGGCTATCACCCAGTACACTGGGATAGAAGATATTAAAGATAGCACTCACCACAGGGGAATGATAGTCACGGTACTCGTGGACGGTCTGAAAGAGAGTTTAAAAACTCGGGTTGGTTGGCGGGGACTCACAATACATGCCCTCATAGAAACCGCCATCGAACATGATAAAAACATCTCAAAGAAGAGAGAAGCCCAGAGCGAAAAACTAATGGCTGTCAGTATACAAGCTCTGGAGGGAATGACGGTAACATCACAGCCAACAGACACACTTGCACACACACTCACATCTGAACAAGTATGTGCCCTCACTAATCAAACACATCAACAAGCACAACTCTATCCCACTAACCCGACACAACCACAGGTCCCATACTACCCACCAACTTC
This sequence comes from Taudactylus pleione, assembly GCA_031769625.1. NCBI lineage: Eukaryota > Metazoa > Chordata > Amphibia > Anura > Myobatrachidae > Taudactylus > Taudactylus pleione. Next base: position 3,958,468 of record JAUIMM010000068.1, read on the forward strand.
TTATCCCCCACAATACCCTTACCCTCCCTATCCTTACCCATATCCACCACCTTTACCCTCTGCGCAAACCTCACAACAGCACATGTCTTCACTTGATACACAAACATGTTTTAACTGTAAACAACCAGGACACTTAAGTAGAAACTGTACAGTAAAAAGAGTAGGAACCCCAAAAAAGGGGAGACCTGGATATCCCCATAAGGGATATGCACAGAGGCCAGCAAGTGTCCAGCAGGCACCAGCTCCAATTGTGGCTGTAAATGCTTTATTGGAGAATGGTAGCCAACGCTAGGGGTCAGGTCATACCTGTAGTCTACAGATAGTCAGGTTAACGGGAAGTACTAGGGAAGAACCGGTCATGATGGTTGATGTAGCTGGTACTAAATATCCTTTTATTGTAGACACAGGGGCGACCAGGTCAGTGATAAAATCTCCCGTTAATTTATAGGTGACCAACAAGACAGTACCAACAATGGGTGTAACAGGTAAAGTGGAACATTGGGCCTGATTCAGACCCACTTGCGAGCGGCTGTCCGCTCGCAAGTGGGTCGATGTTATGGACTGAGCATGCGCACGACGGAGGGAGCTCCGTCGTGCGCATGCGCCAGACGCGACGAGCGAAGGAAAGTCCTTCGCTCGTTGTGTCCGATCAAAGGGGGCGTGCTGTCAATGTTGATTGACAGCACGCCCCCTTTGGTGGGCGTGCCGGGGGCGTGCCTCCCTGACAGGGGCGTTCCTAAGGGAACGCCTCCCGTCAGAAGCCGGCCCACTGACATCACTAGTGATGTCAGTGGGAGTGATTTTGGCTCTGATAGACCCAAAATCACTCAGGAGCTTGCGGTTGAAAACCTCAACCGCAGGCTCCGGCTCGCAAATTCGATGGTCGCGATGGTCTCGACCATCACAATGCACGCTCGTATAGCCTGTGGGTGGTGACCCACAGCTATACGAGCGTCCAGGAGGACGCTCCATGAAAATGGAGCCCGGCCCTCATTCAGAGCGTGCGCTCTGCTCAGAGCGTACGGCTCTGAATGAGGGCCATTATCCTTTAACAAAGTCCACAGAGGTTACTATTGGGCCGTTGCATACCAGGCATTCTTTTCTCCTGGCTGCTGTGGCTACTACTAACCTACTGGGCAGAGACTTGTTATGTAAGATGGGAAGTGTTATATTGCACCCCTGATGGTGTATTTTTAGATATCCCAGAGAGAATGGTATACGAGGTGCGGGATATGTTAGACACTCCTCAAAGGATAATGTATCACTCTACAGTTTTAAATGAAACTCCATCATAGGTAGATAAAATGTCCCTAATTCCAGATTCCCTTTGGACTAAAGATGGACAGGACACTGGATTAATGGCAAATGTAAGCCCCGTAATGGTAAATTTAAAAAGCTGTAGGCAAGCTCCAAAAATTCCCCAGTACCCACTAAAACAGGAGGTAGAATTAGGGGTTTTCCCAATAATTGAGCGATTATTGCAACAGGGAATTTTAGTTCGTTCAGCTAGTGTAGCCAACAGTCCCATCTTTCCAGTGAAGAAGAGTGGTGGGAGGGGTTATAGGCTGGTACAAGACCTTAGAGGTGTTAATAAGGTAGTAGAGACCAATTCCCAGTAGTGCCAAATCCAGCTGTCATTTTGATGCAGATCCCACCAAATGCAACCCATTTCACTGTCATTGACCTCTGTTCTGCTTTCTTCTCTGTGCCTCTCCATCCTGACTGTCAGTATCTATTCGCATTTACATACAGAGGTTTACAATACACATGGACACGGTTACCCCAAGGTTTCATAGACAGCCCCAGTATCTTCTCCCAGGCATTGCATGACTGTTTACAATCTTTTCAACCTGCCAATGGATCTGTTCTAATTCAATATGTAGACGATTTATTGCTATGTTCTGACTCGTTTATGTCATGTTTGAATGATACTTAACTTTTGTTATTTCATCTCTCGCAAACAGGACACAAGATGGCTAAGGACAAACTACAGCCGTGCCAATCCAGAGTAAAATATTTGGGACACTGCCTAACCCAGGGGTTACGACATCTTACTACAGATAGAATCCAGGCCATACAAAACATGACACTGCCGCAGAATCAACAGCAAATTCGTAACCTTCTTGGGAATGTGTGGATACTGTAGAATGTGGATTCCAGGTTTCTCTATTTTGGCCTTACCTTTACCTTTAGGAATTAGTCTCTTCCTCAAAGCCTGATCGTGTCGTACACACAGAGGAATCAGACCAGGCTTTCCTTAATCTTAAGGATAGTCTGACAAGAGCTCCTGCATTGGGAATACCTGATTATGAAAAACCTTTTGATTTGTATTGTACGGAAGCCGATGGTTGTGCTGCAGGTGTCCTTACACAAAAACATGGTGATGCCAGTAGGCACGTAGCATACTACAGTGCCCAATTGGACACTGTGGCAAGATCACTCCCCACCTGTTTGAGAAGTGTAGCAGCTACCACTCTATTGGTGAGTAAAAGTGAGGACGTAGTATTGGGCCATGGTATGATTGTCTACACTCCCCATGCTGTATCTGCTCTGTTGAACTCAGCTCAAACCAGACACGTCTCCTCAGCTAGGTTCAACAAATGGGAACTAGCTGTAATCGCTCCTGCAAATATTACTGTTAAACGTTGCAGTACGCTGAATACAGCAACATACCTACCATATGTACAACATGATGTACAAAGGGTGGAAGGAGAGGAGTTGCTGGCAGGAGGTGAGTTCGGCAGACATAATGATACGCACGATTGTATGACATTTCTGAATCAGACCTTTACTGCTAGACCTGACATACATGACACACCTTTAGAGAATGTGGATGTAACTTTGTATACGGTTGGGAGTTGTCATAGACAAACAGACACAGGTGAATTATGTACAGGTTATGCTGTTGTAAATGACACAGACATCATAGAAGCTAAACCTCTTGGTCCTTCTCACTCAGCCCAGGTGGCAGAGTTAGTAGCACTGACTAGAGCATGTGAACTGGCATCAGGCAAATCTGCTAACATTTACACTGACTCGAGGTACGCGTTCGGGGTGGTGCACGATTTTGGGGCTCTATGGCATCTGAGAAATTTTATGACAGCAGCAGGCACACAAGTTGCACATTCCCGACACATAAAACACCTTTTAGAAGCAATCCAACTGCCCAAAGCGGTGGCAGTAATTAAATGCAAAGCCCATACATGTGAAGATGACCCGGTGTCACTGGGCAACAACAGAGCTGATGAAGCTGCAAAATGAGCAGCAGGGTTAAAAATGTTTTCTCCAACTGAAACAATTATGTCATTTCAAACAATTAATATGCTGAAATTAATTGAGATGCAAAATTTGTTTTCAATTCAGGAAAAATCCATTTGGAAGTCCAAGGGATGTGGGCAAGAGTCCTCTGGGCTCTGGAGGGATGGACATGGTCAGCCAGTAGCCCCCAAGGCATATTACCCCAGTCTGGCTGAGGCAGCACACGGCCTGACTCATTTGGGTAAACAGGGTATGTGCAAGTTGGTGAGGGCATAAAGGTGCACACCAGGTTTTTCTTCACAAGCAGAAAAGATAGCAATGTCCTGTCTGACCTGCTTGAGAAAGAACATAGGGAAAGCGATCCCTACCGAACCGTCCCACATTCCACCGACTGATGGACCTTTCCAGGTGATACAAATTGATTTCATCCAATTACCACCCTGCAGGAACCTTAAGTATGTATTAGTGTGCACAGACGTATTTTCTAACTGGGTTGAGGCCTACCCAGCGGCCACTAATACTGCTGCGTTTACTGCCAAGAAAATAGTTCAGGAATTTGTATGCAGGTACGGTATCCCTAAAATCATCGAGAGTGATAGGGGTACCCATTTCACAGGTAATGTTTTTCAAAATATGTGTAAGCTGATGGGTATTAATAGCCGACTTCATACCCCCTACCGACCGCAAGCCAGTGCCAAGGTAGAGAGGATGAACGGGACTATTAAAAATAAGCTAAGTAAAATTATGGCAGAGACTGGACTAGGATGGCCAGAAGCGTTACCTTTGGTCCTACATAGTATAAGGACCACCCCTAGACCTCCTCTGAATCTGTCCCCATTTGAAATATTGTTCGGCAGACAACCTCATTTGATTATAAGTCCACAGGAAGACCTGAAGGGTAACAACGAGGTAACTGTAAAGTATCTTATATCAATGAGTAAGCAGTTAAAGCAACAGCAGCAGAAACTGAAATTGTTGTCTAATGATATGCCTGAAACTAACTGTCATGATGTTGAACCAAGAGAATATGTAATGATCTGAAATTTCTTGCGTTCAGGTTGTTTGACTGATAGGTGGGAAGGTCCGTATCAGGTGCTGCTGACGAGTACTACATCTTTGAAGGTGGGCAAGAGAGATACCTGGGTCCATTCCACTCACTGCAAAAAGGTCAATCAACCAGTGGAGAAACAAGTCGGAGACAAGGCTGATAGTGTGGACCCGTCGCTCGTGAGCTTGTTCAAGGAGGATTGAACAGGTTGTAGTGAGATACCTGAACAGAAAGAAATCTGCAGGTCTTGTGACAATGAACGGGCCTGCTGTGTTCATTTTCATATTCTATTTTAGAGTGTTCACCATCTTGGTCGGTTTGGGAGTATCCAGTTTCTGTGATGGGAGACCGATCGAGGAAATGGGAGCTGATGGCAGTGCTGATGGAGTGGAGTCAGGAGGAGTGCAATGCCAATCAGGGGAGTGTCTGACCAACCTTAGTACTGTTATTGTTAAGAGAGCCCATCATTCCGGATACTCATGGAAAGTGTGGAGGTTTATCGTCTGAAGATTCCTGTATTTGTGAGCTTTGTGGGTCCCTAGTTGATGAGAACTGTATCCAACGGTGCCATCCTAAATATAGCCCGTACTGGGGTGGATATCCTTTAGAGGATTATCATAGTATGGTAGGCAAAGTGTTAAAACAAACTGATTGCTGGCTGTGTTCACTTGTGCCACAGGGACAGCATAATGTAGGGTTGGTGCCATTTCCGCTGAATACCAAGGACATTTTAGAATTGCAAAAAGGGAAAACTTTGGATGGAAAATTTCTCTCATCCAAACCACCTAATTTCAAACTCCATCAATTCCAAGTAGATAGATTACTTTTGTGCTTAAACATAACCAACCCCAATAGACCCGGGAGTTGGGAAGTGACTGGGAATAATCAGACGACGACCTTCTCACAAAGAGCTGATAATGAGTCCATAAACCATGATCTGTTACACTCCATTAAGTCTGGTGGGAAACATTTTAGGTATCGGTATACATTGAGTTCCACCAAAGAAAGTATTGGTAAGGTGCCAAATGGTTATTGTGCTAAGATAATACAACCAGAAACTTGCATGTACCAGATGGAAGACCCAGAAATAGGATTGTTTGCAAGGGAAATGTGCTTAATGATAATGATACATACCATTCCTTATGTTCTCCCTGATAATGTATATTTCATATGTGGAAGAAAAGCGTATAAATGGCTCTCCCCGAGTTCCGAAGGTTTGTGTTACCTGGGAAGAGTATGACCCTCACACATGTTGAAATGCTGGGTATACATAAAAACACACCATCACCATATCTTCACACACAATATGAACACAGAGGCAAAAGAAATATGATACTTGGTGACGTACACAAAGCCACTCAGTTAATCAGTGAGACAACTGGCTTTCAAGTTTTAGTTGCATTGGATCCCACCAGGATCGCTCGGGGTACATTAAATTTTAGATATATCCAGGAACTTGCTAAATTGATAGATAATATCACCGAGATGTACGATGACACATTCAGGTATACAGGGAGAGAATTGCAAGCGTACAAGAAAGAACTGATGCAACAGAGGCTAGTGCTGAATTATTTAACTGCTGTTACTGGAGGATATTGCGTAACATTGGCCACCTAGTTCGGAGTAAAATGTTGCACCTATGTCACCAATGATACAAGCGACCCCAAGGAGGTGATAGACCGGAAGATGGATGAAATTCTGCAGCTAAAATGGGAGTTTCGTAAGAACCATAACGCTTCAGTGGCTGAAGTAGGGGAGAAGATAGAAGGATGGGTTTCATGGCTGAACCCAGTGAAATGGTTCTCAGGTCTAGGGGAATGGGTCCAGGAAGTGATCGCCAGCATAGGCAAATTCTTGATCCTTATACTAATTGTCATCGTAATAATTGGCATATGCATCCGGTGTGTTCCTATTGTGTTGAAGTGTGGAAAATGTAAAAACAGAGTAAAACATAAGAACGAAACTATGATGGTGGTCAGTAATGACAATATGCATACCGAGTTAAATATAGAACTGCATTACAACCCTGAACTAGGAAATACTATCGTTTGATGTATTATATTTAGACATGCATAGAATGTATTATTGAAATGTTATTTATAGAACACCTCAGATAATGTAAAGTCTCAATTCCCCTTCAAGACTGCTGTTATAAGACTGGTGCATTCCCACACCTTTCATATGATCTTCCAAGATCTGCGGTGTGCGTATTATAGTAGTTTTATGTCCCCACCCAGAGACACATTATTGATGGATTAAGAACCACCTTGTGCCATCCCACAATAACACTAAATAATATGTAAATGTAAGCCTAAATTAAATTCTAATAGCAGATTGTGATAGCATGTTGTTTGCTATCAAAGGGTGGACTGTCGAAGCTGAGTAATTGGCTGAGACAAGTTCAGTTTAAAATTGAATCGCGGCGGCGCCATCTTGCGACTGGCCGCAAGACGCCATCTTGAAAATTAGATCGCAAGATGCCATTTTGCGAATGGCCACCTAAGCGCCATTTTAGTTAAACTCACATTTTAGTACATGTGGTGATAATACTATTAGCACCATGCGATTGCATCTCCCATCATTTCTCATATACACAATAATACGTATAATAGCGCTGTTAACTAGTCGCATATTAGCGAATGCACAAGACCCCAAATGAAAACACAGTTTAGTAGCTAAATGCGCTTGCATCCGCACCAAGTTAACTAGCGTCTTCATATCAAACCCCGTACACTCACACATTACATATTCACTTACAAGGTTCCATTAGCTTTAAGATATACGATTTAAGTTGGTTCAGTTAATATAAACGCTGTGAAATAAAGATATTTGATAACTAAGGTTTTATACATGCTAAACAAGCCGTGTTTGGTTTCGTACTGATGCGTACTCTTTCCACAGTATTCCAGTGTTATCGGTGGGGAGATCGCATCATCCATTCTCGAGTTATGGATTGCAGAGACTTCAAACAACAAAATGTATTAACTGTTAGGATGTTACAGAGGGCGGGAAGGGAGAGACCCTCAGCTGTTAGAGGCAGGGAGAGTCTATTTGAACCAGCCTGTTAAATGCTCCGTAACAGATGGATCCCCCTTGGGAACCAATAGCATCAGCAACAAACGTCTCTATTGTTTTGTCTATTCCTGGGGGGTATAAATGTGTGTGCTCAAACACTGGGTTTTTAGTCTTCGTGCTGCATGCTGATAGACGAGGGGTTTCTTGCTGATGCCCAACACCTGGTACCGGAAGCACTGCGTATGTATACTGTACTTGGGTCTGTATAATTCCTTTTGCGCCTAAATTGTGTCTGGATCAATTGCGTGTAACTGTCTGAACTTTTACTTGAATAATACTTGTGCTTTGGAACCACAGATTATAGGTCTAAGTCTTTATTTACTGTATGACTGCGTATGCAAATTAGCATCATCCTTAGAAGGTATAGGCAGGATATTAGAAGGTATAGGCAGGATATTAGAAGGTATAGGAAGGTGTGTATAGAGGTTCTGATCCAGTATCGTTACCATCTTCCCTGAAAGGTGTGATGTCCTGTCACTGTCCCCCATCCGCAAAGACTGGTGTCTGTGGTGAGAAGCACCCAATTTGGAATCCAGAATGGGTGCTCTTTGTTCAGATGATCCTTTCTCAGCCCACAGGAGAGAGTGATGAACCTCTGGAGTGAGAATGATCCTCTGAGGCCTTATTAGATGATACTGTCCATTCCACTTGGAGAGAATCAACGTTTGCAGAGGCCTGGAATGGAACTGAGCATACCCCACCATGTTGAAGGTGGATACCATTGATCCCAGGACCTGTATTGCTAACAGAATGGATACCTTTTGCTTGCGTATTCGTAATGACAGCTCCACAATCTTGTCCTCTGACAGAAACACAGTTTGTGCCTGAGAATCCAGCAACACTCCCAGATGTACCATCTGCTGTGTTGGAAAAAGTGACGATTTCTTCCAATTGATTATCCAGCTGTACTTTCGTAGACAGGCTGTGGTCAGTTGAAGATGGCTTTGTAAAACAAACGGAGTCTGTGCCAATATCAGAAGGTTGTCCAGATATGGCAGAATTCTGACTCCCTTACTCCTGAGATAGGCAGTCATGACTGCCATTATTTTGGTAAATACCCAAGCACCTATAGATAGGCCAAAGGGTAGAGCCTGAAATTGGTAATGCTGCTGAAGGACAGCAATCCGTAAAAATTGTTGGTGGGATGGTATAATAGGAACATGCAGATATGCATCCTGAATGTCAAGGGAAACAATATAATCCCCTGGCTCCATTGCCAAAATAATTGACCGGTTATTGACTTTATAACAGACAACACACAAACCATCCTTTACGTCCTGAGAGGATACATAAGCCATACATGATTTACTTGAAACCAGCACAGGGGGCTCCCCTTCCTGTTTCCCTTTATATTTAGACATGATCATAAAGGTAATAAATGCAATGCTATGTGACAGCCTTCACAAAATCTCAAATTAATGCAAAGAAAAACCTCCACCCCAAAGGATGGAGAGAAAAATAGTGATAGTTATAATTGACAGACAGAAATAAAAGACAGTGTCAATAGCAGCTAGCAAACAGTCACATACAATGCATATGTAATATAATTACAATGGACTCTACATCAACTACACAAACACCAGGAAAGGTAGGATATAGAGCCCTGTATACCTTATCCATGGGAGAGGTATACACGGAGACTGACCCAACCTTCCTGAGACCAACAGCTACAGCAGCGCACTTGTGCATCTCATAAATACGTGGAGGGGAGGCGGAGCAACTCAGACATATGAAACCCTTTGTAGGGAATTTGTCTGGGTCGGAGCTGCCGGGGGAGCACCTACCATCCCTAAGCTGTGTTAACCAGCTGGGTACGCTGGCCTCGTGGTATCAGAAGCATCTGCTGCCGATCCCTATCCAGGAACTATCCATTAGCGTCACAGAGGTTTGGACAGCTACTCTTCCATCTACCATCCAAGAACCTAAGATTAACCTTCCGGATCGGTTCTCCGGTAATCGGGACCAGTTCCTCAATCTTAGAGAAAGCTGCGAGCTTTATTTCCAACTACGGCCTCTCTCCTCTGGCCCAGCATGTCGGAATTGTAATCTCGCTTCTCCAAGGAGACCCACAGACCTGGGCTTTTAGTCTTCCTTCCAGCCATGCCGCCTTACAGTCTGTGGAGGCATTTTTTATGGCACTAGGCCTGATATAGGACGATCCGGACAAGAGATCATTAGCTGGGTCTAAGCTCCGATCTTTGTCCCAGTGTCACCGGGCGGCTAAAGACTATTCCTCCGAGTTTCGCAGGTGGGCCATGGATTCTGGGTGGAATGACACTGCGCTGCGTAGCCAGTACCGTCTGGGCCTCTCGGAGGAGATCAAGGACATCTTGGTCCAGCATTCCGCGCAGAACTCGCTAGATGATCTTATTAGTACAGCCATTTGTATTGATCGTCGCTTAAGGGAGAGAAGATGCGAACAGAATCGTCCTGTACGGCCTCCTCAAACTTCGGCTGCATGGTCCTCAAGTCAGGACGTGGAGGAGCCTATGCAGGTAGGTGCCTTCCGTCTACCGCCACAGGAGAGACGCCGTAGACAAGCCCAAAGCCTCTGTTTGTATTGCGGCAGCAAGGGTCATGATGTCAACATTTGTACCCTTCAGTCAAGAAGACCAAGCCTAGGTGGTCGAGAGACGTTGCATCTAGGTCTCACGTCAATCTCCTCTAACAACTCAATCCTGCTGCCGACCACGGTCCATTTTCCTCAGGCTCCCCTTTCTGTGTCGGCCTTCTTGGACAGCGGAGCCACAAGAAATTTCATGGACCTTGCCTTTTTCCATCAGTCCGGGCTACCCACCGTTGCGCTGGAGGAAGAAATACCCCTTTGCGGCCTATATATCTCCAGCGGCACCGTCAAGAGTCGGTCACCACCCATCCGTCTTTCTGTGGGTTCATTACATATGGAGACTATTTATTTTATGCTTCTCCATTGCCCATTGACTCCCATTGTCCTCGGACTAACGTGGTTGAAGACTCATAACACATTGGTTGATTGGAGCACAGGGGATATCACCCAGTGGGGGTCTGGTTGTCAGTCTCGCTGTTTGTCCGTACACATCAAAACTATATGATCCAAGTCCTCCAATACGACCAATTCTTTGCCACCTCTCTATCAAGAGTTTTGGGATGTCTTCTCCAAACAGAAAGCCAGCTCCCTGCCTCCGCACCGACCCTACGGATAAGGACGGATCTCTTAGACCCTGCATTGACTACCAGGACTTAAATAAGATCACAATAACAAATTTGTACCCATTACCCCATATCTCTGTACTCTTCGACCAGCTCTGACAGGCCATCATCTTTTCAAAGATCGATCTCGGGGGAGCTTATAACCTCGTCCGGATCAAGGCCGGAGAGGAGTGGAAGACGGGGTTCAGTACTCACACTGGGCACTATGAGTACTTAGTTATGCCATTCGGCTTGGCCAATGCTCCTGCGATCTTTCAGGATTTCATCAACGATGTCCTCTTGGATTTTCTGGGCAAGTTTGTCGTGGTATACTTAGACGATATCCTCATCTTCTCGTCATCCATGAGTGAACATCAGAACCACGTCAAACAGGTCCTCCAGAAACTTAGATAGAAACATCTGTTTGCCAAGGCCGAGAAGTGTGAATTCCATGTGCGACAGGTCACGTTTCTAGGGTACGTTATTTCTCCCCATGAATTTGCTATGGAACCAAAGAAGGTTAAGGCCATCCTAGACTGGGTCCAGCCAACCACTTTAAAGGCCATTCAGCATTTTCTCAGCTTTGCCAACTATTACAGGAGGTTCATTGGGTCTTTCTCCACCATTGTGGCTCCCATTGTCGTGCTCACTAAGAAGGGTGTGGACACCATTCACTGGTCGGACAAGGCTGCATGCTCTTTTGTTGTCCTTAAGAAGGCTTTCATCAGTGCTCCGGTTCTTCGTCATCCAGATCAGGACCTTCCTTTCTTGGTTGAGGTAGATGCTTCTGAGATCGGAGCAGGAGCAGTGTTGTCCCAGAAGGATCCCAGTGACGGCAAGGTCCATCCATGTGCCTTCTTCTCACGAAAATTTTCCTCGGCTGAGAGAAACTACGATGTGGGGAACCATGAACTATTGGCCATCAAGTGGGCCTTTGAAGACTGGAGACATTGGCTGGAGGGCACCAAGCACCAAATCTCCGTCTTCACTGATCACAAGAATCTGACGTACATTGGGGCAGCCAAGAGACTTAATGCCAGACAAGCTTGTTGGGCACTATTCTTCACTCGCTTTAACTATACCATTTCCTTTAGACCTGGGTCCAGGACTGTTAAAGCGGATGCCCTCTCCAGGAGCTTCTTTCCCATACAGCAGGATGAAGCTCATCTTGAACCTATTGTGCCCAAATCCTGTCTTCACTTGGCACTTACCCGAGGTTTAGCGGAGATCATCCGTGCTCATCAAACGGAAGCCCCTGCTGAGAAACCTCCACATTTGCTCTTTGTGCGCGAAAGCTTCAGGTGACAGGTTCTTTTGGACTTTCATGCCCGACGAGCCTTTGGACACCTGGGTATCATCAAGACCACGGAATTGTTGTCCCGTCCATGTGGTGGCCTTCCCTTCCCACAGATACTCGTGAATGTGTCCTCACTTGTGAGACTTGTGCCCATAATAAGACTTCTCGCACCACTCCTCAGGGCTTCCTGCTACCACTATCTGTTCCCAAAATGCCATGGACCCACATTGCCATGGACTTTATTGTGGATCTTCCCGTTTTGGGAGATTGTTCTGTGACTTGGACAGTGGTGGACAGGTTCAGTAAGATGGTCCATTGTATCATGCTGCCAAAGCTTCCATCTGCTAAAGAATTGGCAAACTTGTTCATTCAGCATGTCTTCTGACTGCACAGGTTACCAGTCGATGTGGTTTCCGACCGGGGGGTCACAATTCATTGCGATATTCTGGAAACATTTCTATCCTGCCCTGGGGATACATCTTAGCCTGTTGTCTGGATATCATGGTGTCACCATTCTTCTGTGTCATGGGCCACACCCTAGGGCTAATTCGTTTGACATCAGCTTCTCTTTATCCACGGATCCCCTTGCAATCTCTAGATTATGGCGCATTTGGGGTAAGGTCCATGCCAATTTGATCGAAGCCTGGGCCAAGAGGATCGTGGACAAACATAGAAGGCCATGTACCTTTCAGAGAGGAGCTCTGGTCTGGCTTTCTACCAGGGACATCAGATTTCATCAACCCACTAGGAAGCACGGTCCCAAGTTCACTGGTCCTTTTCAGATCATCTCACAGGTCAACCCGGTGACTTTCAGACTTCAGTTGCCAGCTTCTCTCAAGATAAACAACTCCTTCAACTTCTCAAGGTTGTTTTCACCTCTGCCAAGTTCGGAGTCCTCGGGTATCCACACACAGACCAGTGGAGGTTTGAGGCCAACATTTATTGTTGAAAAAATCCTGGATTTGAGAGTTTCTAGGGGTCACCTTCAGTTTCTGGTGCACTGGAAGGGTTATGGACTTAAAAAGCGGTCATAGGTGGCAGAACATGCTCCCAGTCAGAAGAAGGCGTTCTTCCGAGACTCTCAATTTAAACCGGGATCTAGGGGTTCTTCAACCCAGTGTCAAGGGGGGGGGTACTGTTACAAGTCCAGTCCAGGACTTGTACATGGCTCAAGATTCTCCTGCTCCTCTCCCCACTGGATCTGCTCCCAGTAGATCGGAATATCTGAGACATGGGCTGGGTTACTCCCATGTGACCTGATGAGTCCTTCCTCTATTTTTACACACTGGATTCTAGCTGCCTTGCCGGCTATAGCATTTATTTCACAGCACTCGGCTCAGCTGAATGGTCAGCTATTTTCTCCCAGCTATTACACTATGGACTGTTTCCCGGCTTCTTAGCCACTCCAGCAGCTGTTCTCCCACAGCCTGCATACCTGGCTTCTTAGCCACTCCAGTAGCCGTTCTCCCACAGCCTGTATACCCGGCTTCTTAGCCACTCCAGCAGCCGTTCTCCCACAGCCTGCATACCTGGCTTCTTAGCCACTCCAGGAGCCGTTCTCCCACAGCCTGCATACCTGGCTTCTTGCCACTCCAACAGCCATTCTCCCACAGCCTGCACTCCCGGCTTCTTACCACTCCAGTAGCCATTCTCCCACAGCCTGCACTCCTGGCTTCTTAGCCGCCGTTCTCCCACAACATTGGACTCAAGCCACATCATCAGCCTCAGGCCACATCATCGGACTCAAGCCACAACATCGGCCTCAAGCCGCAACATCGGCCTCAAGCCGCAACATCAGGCTCGGTTACATCGGCCTCAAGCAGCTCCATCGGCCTCAAGCCGCTACCTCGGCCTCAGCTGCTCCGCCCAGCCACTCAGCCAAATGTTTGGCACTAGCTTCATCTTCACCGCTTGGCCATCTGCTACAGCTATCTGGCGCAAACGCCTCCACTTGTGTCTTCTACCATCGACAAGACAGTTGTCCGTGGCAATTTATAAACTTCTATTTCTGCCTTGTCCGTACCGCTCTTCCACAGGGATTCTTGGGTGTCGGATCACCGACAATCGTAACAGTGAGATGTCAGTGAAGATTAAATTCCTTCTGGGTCTACTGTATGTGTTCCAGATTCTTCTGGTTTGGATCCCCCCTTATGTATTTAAATACAGCACTGTTTCACTCTTTATTTGGCAAAACAAACGATATAGGGTCCCCACCATGCTAGGGTCTTGCCTTTGATTGATGTCACCTCTCTGCTCTGGCTCTCCATGTCTAAGCGGCCTTCTTCCTCTCTTATCCAGCCCAATATCTCCATCTCACTTAGTTTTTGGGATAGAGCAAATGCTAAATTTATAATTGGCTCTATCGTCTGGATCACTTATTCCTCTATTCAATAACAAAGACTTTCCTCCAGGCTGTACTCCTGCTGTTTTTGAGCAACGGCCGTCAAGGGGGCTAGATATCTCAATGATCTCTCTAAGGGTTCTAGCTTTCCATCCCTCTCTGATATTAACAAATAAAATCTCAATTTTTTTCTTTAAAAAATATATAAATTTGCAACTTTTACTCCTCTATGAAGACTATTCTATGTACTATACCTCCCAGTTTATTTGAAATGTTATGCCTCAGAGTGTTCTACTAATGGTCTGGTATCCACCTTATATAAGGAACTCCTTTAGCCCTGCTCTGCAGAATAACCCACGAGTGAACCTGAGAGAGAAACTTCTGTGAATCTCTGGACAATGAGGATTGGGAGGAAATTAGACTGCTTACATTTCTTTATATGTTCTTATACTGTAATAGAAATGTTTATAACCTCTAGTGCAATTGCAACCTTATTTCCTCTAGAGTTTATAAATTCATAACACACATCTTGAATAGCTATTTGAGAGGATGCATAGTGACGGCATATGTCATATAGGTGGGATATTCCTAAAGTGATTCCAACCTGAAGTGTCTGCCTACTAGTGTCCACTCGAATACGTTTGGAGTTCCCCCTCTCTATCCCAGGTTCCTCCTCCTACCATTGAACATTCCTTTGGCCACGAAGCATCAGAACAAACTGATTTGACATGTCGCCCTAACAACCACATGCCAAATTGCCTGTGCCTGATATCAGCCATATCCCCCACCCATGCAAGCTATCATAAATAGAATTTGGCATGCATACCAATGGAATATATGGCAAGTATCTTACATAATTCCTCAAAATCCTTCATTAAAATTTGGGAGCCTTGGAACTCATACTTTTGTGATTGTTCTCCAATTTCCCTATAATATTTTCTTTATGCACGATTCTCTTTTCCCTTTTCTCCTTCTCTTTTGTCTTTTTCCCACTTCAGTCTTTTTCTTCATTCTCTGTCCTGTCTTTCTTCCTTCTTAAGTATCTCAATCAGAATGACAACCTACTTTGGACTCTTGTGAGTTGCATGTCATTTATTTGTACTAATTTTGTATAGTAGAATGTGGGAATCAGTATGATTTACCGTCAGCCGCATAGCCGGCGGTTCAAATCCCGAAAGCGGAAGCCCGGCAGTGAAGATCCCGACAGGTAAGTATTTTTTCTATTTACTAACCTAACCTCCCCCCCAACCCTAACCCTCCCTTAGGGGTACCTAACCCTAACCTCCCCCTCCCCCCCAAGTGCCTCCCCTTCCCCGCAGCCTAACCCTAAATCTCCCAGGGGTGTGCCTAACCCTAACCCCCTTCCTCCTAGCCTAACCCTAACCTCCCATGGGGGTGTCTATCCCTAAATCCCCCTCGAGAGCTGTTTGTGCCCGGCTTACTTTCGATCGGTAAGCCAGGTGTCGGGCTCCCTGCGTAGGTCTAATGACAGGCGTCGGGATTTTGACGCCTGTCATTAGACACTTGCCAGGATTAGACAGTCGGGATGCCAATGGTCGGCATTTAGACCGTCGGCATCCCGACTGCATACCTAAAATGTGACCTTTGTTTGTTGCTATTTCTGTACCTGCCTTTTTTTACATATGTCGTTCTTCCTACACATTAAGTCTTTAAAAAAAAAAGGAAAAACTTTAGCTCCACTGCATTCAAAGGTTCGAAAGGAGGATATAGCAAAGCATAGGTTAAAATCCAAGAGTACTCTTTAGATTGTATGCACATAGAGAACTCCCTATTAAAAACAAAAAAGTGACTGCACTTCTGGTAAAAGAACCACCACTTTTAAGAGCTAAGTGACAAACCATTATCCAGACTCTTTGGAAAAAAAAAAAGTCTCTGAACAAAACCTGAAAAGTGACAGACCCTTGACCTCAAAGGCTGGCATCTACTGCCACCAACCAAGAATCAAGTGATGTACCCTTGGTGACAGTCTGATCAACTGCCTGGTCAAGTGATGTGAGACTTGTTCAGTTTGATGAGCTTCATTTTGATTGCCCTCAAGTGGAATTATGCAAATTGTACCAAATGAAAAATGAAGACCATTTTACATATGACATTCATGCAAAGTAGCACAGACATCCGTCTGAGAACAAATTAAGAATTTACTAGTTCTTCCATCAAAAGTATTTTAACTTATATCTGCTATCTGTGTCAAACAGCAGCCCTAGAAAAAATTACACTAGGCCATCGCTTTCATAGTTTTGAAGCAATGTTGGAGACCCCCACATTAAAAACAAATCATCCACATAAGAGAAGTATAGGAAGTATAGTCACCCCCATGGACCTGAAAAGAGCAGCCATACAACAATGATTTCCATTAAAAACTTTGGTCCCATCTCCAGGTAATGGTGAGTATGCAAGTACACATCCTTGATATCCATAGAGACCTCAAAATCATGCTGCTCCATGGTGTTGATGACCGACCTCAGAAACTATCTAAAACCTGTCCACCCAAAGTTAGTGTGGCAGTATCACCAGAGGTGGCACTGGTGAGCAGCAGATTCTGTGTGGAGCAGGAGAGATCCGCCCACACAGAGAAGAGAAGGAGTCTGGGAAGTTGTGTAAGGGCTGCCTGGTGGAAAGAGCTCAGGTGTGGGCTGATGAGGCAGACCAGTCAGAGAGCCCAGTGAAGCTGAGCGAGCCATTGGGAGGCCAGGAGGCCGGTGTCCGAATCTTGCAGGAGGCAAGGGGGGACCACAAACTCTCAGACTGTGACGAGAAGGCAGTGGAGCTGCAGGCTGAGGAAGCCAAGGCCTAACCTGGAGGATACAGGGAAGGCATAGAGACAGACTATGTGTGTGTAGTTGTGTCAGCCAACTAAAGACCAGGCCGGAGCCTATGTTAACCTGCAGGAAGCAGGGCTAAGCTGACTTGGGACTTTTGTTTGCAGACTAGCTGCTCCCTTATAGAGAGGGTCGAAGAAGTGAGTTAGTCGCCCCAAACAGGGGCTAAGTTTGTTTGTTATTTTCTGTTTTCCTGATTTCATATGCTGGCAGTAAAGCAGCACCTTGTTTGTTTCACCTGAAAGCTGTGTGTGGACCCTCATTAAGCACCTAAACACGGTACCCATTCACCCTCTGCCGAGCTAATAAACCCCAAGACATCACATTAGGTTCAAGTATTTTAGGTTCAAAATTGACCAAAAGATCTGTCAAGATTTTGGACCACATGGAGATTTCAATAGAATCTCAATTACTTTTGTTCATCAGGAACTAGAATGAACCACAAATAAGATGATTAATGGCTCCCCCCAGAGCTAGCTGTGTATTGTTGGTTTAAGGAAGCCTGTTCATAAAGACCATCTGGAGTCTGGAAGGGAATTTTAGGTTATTCATAAAATCTGTGCAGAACCCAAAGAGGAAAAAGGAACCTACTTAGTTGGGACACTTTTTATTATTTCAAATACTAAATTATTTACAAATTCTCATAAAGATTCACAATATTATAGAAAAGCAATAAATATACAATAGATTACAGGCTTACAATGGAAAAATTGTCTGAAAACAAAAAACTCATTTTTGTAGGTTTTAGGGTGCCATTTTCAGAAAGCATACTAAACAGAGTTCCATCACACACCATTTTTCGTCAAACTCATTTTCATTATCAGTATTTCCAGAATTACTGTATTAAGCTTTGCAACAAAAAATTTAAAATTAGGGCTTTGTGAACATTTTCTATACTATCATTTGATCAAGAAGGAGCATTCTAAGAACAAGTATGGGTAATAGGGGGAGGGGTGGGTTGGCTATTTAGTGATTATAATAGATGCCATGAGTAATCATGAAGAGATTTCCAGAAAAATCTGTGCTTAAACTTAATCAGAGACTTGGGTCTTCCTAAAGATTCAGCAGAATTGTTGTTCTTATTGGTCCTATGGTTCCTCTTTTTCATAGTTAAGAAACAGAGAAAATAACTTATTAGCCCTATGGTATCTCTTTCTCATGGTTTATAAACAGATAAAAAATATATTTAATTCCAAATTTTTCCCAAAATGGTGACTTGGTTTGTTGTAGCGATGTCCCTGGACTACTGGGGAAGTTTAATGTACATTATGACATGAAGGAGTAGAGGCTCTTCATTGACTCGTCCAAAAGAAACCTCAAAGCAGTGCTTCGCCACAATGGTATCTAATATACTTCAGTATTAGTAGGGCATTCTGTTATTCTGAAAGAATGCTATGAGATTTTAGCCTTAGTTCTCACCAAACTGAAATACAAGAATCATGGATGGACAACATTCAGCAATCTAAAAGTACTTTCCATGCTTCTTGGACAGCAGGGAGGATACACCAAGCACCCCTGTTCTTATGTGGATAGGTCCGCCGGTATAGGGGCTAACAGTGGATCAAAAAGGAATGGTTGCGAAGGGTAACATTACATCCTGGAAGCACAATGTAATTTGGTTGATCCAGAGAAGTCCTCCTGCCTCAACTTCACATCAAGCTTGGATTGATGAAACAATTTGTAATTGCTCTGTCAAAAGAAGGAGAGTGCTTTTAATACCTGCGCCACAAGTTTCTGGAACTGTCAGAAGCAAAAGTGAAAGAAGGTGTTTTTGTTGGTCCGGATATTCGGAAACCTATGATAGAGAACGTGTTTGAAATAAAAATGGAAACAGTTGAAAAGAGTCCTGGGAAGCTTTCTAAGATATTGTAAACACATTTCTAGGGAAAATTAAGGACCCTAACTTTAAGTGCATCGTGGACGACATGCAGATGACATACAAAGACTTGGGCTGCTCTATGAGTTTAAAGGTACACTTACTGAATTCTCATTTAGGCTATTTCCCAGAAAATATTGGTACTGTAAATGAAGAGCAGGGGGAAAGAGTTCATCAAGATTTCAAGGAAATGGAACGCCTATACCAGGGGATATGGAATGTCAACATGATTGCAGGCTACTGTTGGATGCTGCACAGAGAAGAACCGCAAGCTGTCTATAAGAGAAAAAGTACCAAAAGGAGCTTTGAGGGAAAAAGGAAAGGACTTAATGTTTTTTTTACAACATCAGAATGGATTTCTATCAATTATTTTGTGCATAAAATTATTTTTTTATGTATTTTACAAATAAATATATTTTAACCATAATATGTATTATTATGCTATTTCCCTATATGTGGCATATTTTTATATATTACACTGTGGCCATTGTTTTATATCTGGAATTAAGTTTCACCCTAATGAGACGAGTCTTCAGAGAAGGGAGAATTGCTAAAGAAACCTTTATGAGCCTTTCACCTGTTACCAGGTCACCCAGAGCAGATGTTTAGATCAGAGTGTGCTGGAGCAAATACTGAGGCCCCGGAGGTGGGTGGTGAAGACAGGCACACAGATACCTGCAGAGATAGGAATAAACAGGCACAGGTACTGGATGGTGCCGAGTAGAAGGAATAGCGAATAACAGGAACAGAGCAGGATGCTTACTAAAACCTGGAGCCAGAAACTATCCTCAGGAAGGAAACATGTTTTTTCTGGCAATGTCCTTTAATATGGAGCAGTTTTAAATAGGATGATGTGACCACTGATTGGTGCTGTAGATCAGGTGAGTGTGGCTGCTGCCAGAGAGGATCAATGGAGCAGCTGACTGAGGGCCTGATTCAGAGTTGGGAATAGAGTAATATAGTGCATCAGCATCTTGGTAAAACCATGCTGGACTGCAGGTGGGGCAGATTTAAAATGTGCAGAGTGTTAGATTTGGGAAGGGTGTGTCCTAACTGAAATCAAAATTGCAGTGTATAAATAAAGCTGTCCAGCATTTGTGGGCTACATGCAACAGCAGTCAGTATTTACCACACATGCAAAAAAAAAGTATGTTTTTGCACCCCTTGCATTGCAACATGGTTTGTCCAGATACACAGTTACTTGCTCTATCTTACTCTCTTTTCAAGTCTGAATTAGGGGCTGATCCAATATGGCAGTGCTCATGTTGTCAGTCCGATGTTTACATCTGATGCTGTGGTGATGGCAGAAAGTAGGGAGCACAGTGATAAGGTACTGCCAGACTCAGTAAAACCCTGATGTGTGACAGACAGTATAGAAGTGAAACACTTATGAGAGACACTGGCCCTAATACAGACTAACTGTATCAACACGGGCCAAACAAAATACATCTCTACTTCTTAATTTCCCTTCAGAAGGATACATTGAGAGAAAATGGAGTTGCAAGGTTGTATATCTGTATTTTTTGGCAGGCTTGCCTCAGTGAGGAAAAGCCTGCCAAAGAGGTGGTTCTGGGTGTTTGAAGATAACATAACCAACACTAACATGGCCACAGTCTAGGAGGATGGCCCTCACAGCCGAACACAGTAGTCAGTGTGGGTCTACCATGGCCAAAAGCCCCCACTTACCCCCCCTCCTGAGCACTGAAGGCACTGCACCTACTCTTCTCATGCAGGCCTCTGTGCTGCGTATAGACCATATTACGAATCGCTGCCAAATCAACTCCGCACAGATTTCCATACTCCAATGGATAAAGGAGGGGAATAATTTCAGACTTTGTGTACAGATTTTTAAAATTCCAGGTTGAGCATCTGTAACCCAAAGTTCCAGTGTACCCCATAGGGGATAATACAAAAAAATGCCAAGCAGAAGCCAAAAATCCAAAGAACCACCATATATTTTGCCAGCTTTAGGATATTCAACACATATGATGATACTAAATAAAACATTTTGCTGTTGAGTGACTAACTCACAAAGTTAATATTTAGGAAGTACTATAGTAACACCTGATAAACCACTACCAAGTATAAATTGCTTATTGTGTAATAATACCTGACTCATCTATAGGCTCCAACACAAAGCCTTCATCTTCATTAGAGAGTAGAGTAGTGTTGTTTGCAGCTGGAACATTTTCCAAAGGCATTTCCATGGCATCATCAAGTGAAGTTGCTGCGAATATAAAAATACATAAAAGTACACATAACCAATACACTTACAAATAACATACACATGATTTTAATACTTCTGTATTGAAAATGTACAATTATTGAATTAACAGGTTATAGTACAGATTATTGAATTAACAGGTTATCCACATACATGTAACCTGTTAGCAATACGTTTCCTTCAAACGGATACAAGATTAAAGGTGGAGATGTATTAAAACCTTGCATGGCCTTGTTGCAGAGGATATCACTTAGGGGGAAATGTATCAAGCCCTAAAGAGTGATAAAGTGGAGCAGTTGCCCAAAACAACTAATCAGCTTCCGTCTTTTTAAATACAGTGCTAGATAAAGTAAATGAGAGTTATTCTGGGTACAGATGTTATATCTGTGAACGACGTTGTTCACAGATATCGCGTTGGCTGTGCAGCACAGCCGATGCCCAATATATCTGCAGATATATTGGTGCATCGTGTGGCGTGTACGGGCGGCCAGCCGACTGTCCATATACGTGCTGCAGAGGCCGCCAGTGACTGACAGCTCAACTGGGTGGGTGCATGTAAATGTCCGCCCAGTTACATCGGGCCGATGACTGGTAAGTGTGTATGCACTTACCGATTGCCAGATAGAACGGTGGATCAGCTGAATCGGACGTACAGCCGATACGTCGTCCAAGTGTGTACCCAGCTTTAGAAGCTAATTGTGCGCAACTTCTCCACTTTATCTCTCTTCAGACCTTTATACCCCCCCCCCCCCTCCAATGATAACCTCTTCAACAAGGCTAGTCAAGGTTTTTAAAATTTAATTGTACTGGTCTTATAAGGTTAGCCCCAGGCATACACAATGCATAACTGACTGATATTTCAAGAGGAGTGCATAGAATTGATAAGAGTGGATTAATCACTTACCTTTAAACACCCCATTTGAAGAAAGAAAAAGAGTAAGAAAAGTTAAAGCAGTGGGAGGATATAACTGATTACAACCCCCAGTATGGAGTATTTTCAAGTTGCAATAACTACTGTATATTCTTTGCGAGAACAAGTTTGCTACTGAAGGGCTAATAAAATTATGCTGGCCATACCAAAGTATCCCAGTAAAAAAACTGGATTTATGTACTTACGTGAAATCCTCTTCTACTAATTGAGATAAACTGTGTCCAGAGACCTTGAAGGCAGTGCCAATGGATTACTGCTTCTCAGTTCTAGCACTGGCATCTGTTACTGCAATTTTTAAGTTCCAACTATAGCACAACCCAGTTTAGATTGTCCATCCTTAACACCATAAAACAGATTTTAGTGAGCTTGGTGACAACCTAATGGACAGATTAAATAGACCATGATATGATTTGTTCCAACTGAAACATCACCTTTGGCTGGAAAGATG
Organism: Taudactylus pleione; assembly: GCA_031769625.1. Classification (NCBI taxonomy): domain Eukaryota; kingdom Metazoa; phylum Chordata; class Amphibia; order Anura; family Myobatrachidae; genus Taudactylus; species Taudactylus pleione. The sequence continues at coordinate 3,980,974 of JAUIMM010000068.1, forward strand.
GTGTTATAAATAGGACAGTACTGTCATTATAAAATACTAGAAAATGTAACAGACAAGAAATAAGCACCCAACTCAATGACCAAAGAGACAAATGACACGGTCTTTCACATAAACTATGGGCCTGATTCAGACCCACTCGCAAGCGGCTGTCCGCTCGCAAGTGGGTCGATGTTCTGCACTGAGCATGCGCACGACGGAGGGAGCTCCGTCGTGCGCATGCGCCAGACGCGACGAGCGAAGGACTTTCCTTCGCTCGTTGTGTCTGATCAAAGGGGGCGTGCTGTCAATGTTGATTGACAGCACGCCCCCTTTGGTGGGCGTGCCGGGGGCGTGCCTCCCTGACGGGGGCGTTCCTAAGGGAACGCCTACCGTCAGAAGCCGGCCCACTGACATCACTAGTGATGTCAGTGGGAGTGATTTTGGCTCTGATAAGAACCAAAATCACTCCGGGCCTTGCGGTTGAAAACCTCAACCGCAGGCTCCGGCTCGCAGTTTCGATGGTCGCGATGGTCAAGACCATCGCGGCCATCAAACTGCACGCTCGTGTAGGCTGTGGGTGGTGACCCACAGCTATACGAGCGTCCAGGAGGACGCTCCATAGTTATGGAGGACGGCCCTCATTCAAAGCGTGCGCTCTGCTCAGAGCGTACGGCTCTGAATGAGGGCCTATATCTTGACATTGTCCAAACGTGGTAACTTCAGAGCTGAAAGCATCAACTTCAAACCCCAAGGTGCAGTAGGAGGAACATATGGTGTTTACATAGTTTTGGGAAGCAAGACCATTTTTTTCTAAGCAAAAATGGACAATGCTGACATTTGAACATTAAGAGAATGGAGTATCAGGTCACTATTAGGCCATCCTGTAAGAAACACAAATGGCATTATAACCTGAAAATTGAAGTGTGGAAACTTTTCCTTTCATACTTGGAAATACTGTATATAACTTTCAAACTCTATGATCGATAGCTTTTCACAAACACCAGTTTCTGGCTCTAAGCATGGCCTGGAGGACCAATATCAAAAAATCCTTGGTTGTGAACAGGGCCCTGACATTGCAGATCAGATGTTCTGCCATCATTAGCACCTCATTGTACCATGATTGGACAGTCTGGAATGATCAAGATTACTGGTGTTTTTTTCCTTTGGCCTTTTTTTTAGTACATTAGGTAACAAAGCTATTAATGGGAAAATGTTTATAAGCTGATAATTTCACAATTCGGTTAATGAATCCATCAAGACTGCCTATGAATCTCTGATCCTCAAGAAAACCAGTACATTTTGTGGCTAAGATGAGAAGAAAATGTGTTTACTACCTGTTTATGCCACCTTTCCACAATCTGAAAGATAACTTGCGTGAAAAAAGACTATTCCCCAGGCAAAATATTCTGACTGCTCAGGAAATTCGCCTCCCAATTTCTAACCACTTCAATGTATATTGCTGAATTCACCAGAAAGCATAATCAGCCTATTTCATGATCATTGATTATTCTTCATTTATGAAGTAATACACTTTCAGCCCATGCACTTGTCACTGCTCTGGGATCTAGTACACTTGTGAAAACCTTTGTTTCCTTCCAAAACCAATAACCACGAAAACAATGGTGCAGTGTCACTACTACCCATCCCTGTAGTCAGAGGCATTTCTAGTGAGGAGGGGGCCCGTGAGCAGTCTCCATCACGGGCCCCCTCCTCTCCGTTAGGCAGCCGGCAGCGCACTGAGCTGTGCGCGGCCAGCGCCGGAGTTATAGACTCTGGGCACTAGATTATGCCCAGAGTCTATAGCGGATGCACAGGTCACCAGGAAAATGGCTGCCGCGTCTATTTTCCAGACGGTTTTACAGCGCCGGACCCCGCGCAGACGTGGGACTCCGGAGAGGTAAGTATATTACAGGGTGTGCGGTGTGGGGCCCCCCTGGACCCAGGGGTCCATGTGCCCCGCACACCCTGCATCCATTATAGATACGCCCTGCCTGTAGTCATGGCAGGCCATGTCACAGATAGAGAAGGGGGAGACACCCCTGTTCAGATTGTCTGAAGTGACATCCAGATTAACTAGAAGGCTAGTTGAAGGTTGGATCTGAAACATTGACAAAATATTTTCAAACACCTAGGACTGCAAGAGCGCATCATTTTCAATAATTTAAGCAGTTATTCTTTTGTGAGTCAAGACCGCTTTCCCCAATTTTTGGATCTCTATGATCATTTTCCTTGCAAGAAAACGGTTTGCAGTTTTGTTATCGAACAGAAGCCCCAATAAGCTCATTTGCTGAGTCAAAATCAGACTTGATGTTTGCAAAGTTAAGATCCATTCACCAGTCTCCAACAACTAAGTGGTTATCTGGAGATGGTTTTTAAGTAGAGAGGTAGAACTCACCATAAGTAGTAAATTGTCTGGGGGGCATGGCCTGACTGTCTTCCAGCACGGACGTGCTTTGCTGGAGCTCCTGTTGATTTACCTATAAAGGAGCCCTTTACACTCCCTATTGGCTGCTGTCCCCCTGCTCAGCCATCTGTGCCAACTGAGACCCCGGTGACCTCCAGCGCTTCATGGTCTACCTGCCGCCCAGAAGCCGTGGCCTCGAGTTTGGAGCCCCGACGGAGACCCACGCGCAGTCATTGCCGCGGACGCCGCTTCGCTCCCTGCCTGCCGTCCCCTTGCTCAGACCTCTGTGCCCCCTAAGATTCCATTGACTTCCGGCGCTCTACGGCCTACCTGCCGCCCAGAAGCCACGGCCTTGAGTTTAGAGCTCCGGCGGGGACCCGTGTGACGTCACTGCTGCGGACGCCGCTTTGTTCCCCCGGCCAGAGGGCATACCATAATTTCTCTCCACTGTTACCTATCGATCTGCTGAACCGGATCCCTCCCTCTCTAGGACTGCTAACCATCAGGTTTGTGGATGTTTCTCCCTGGGAGGTTACGGGTGCCATCTTGGGTTTGGGCCCTGCATTCACAGCAGCCCTGCATGTAGTCTGCTCTGCCTCCACCACCCTGCCACACAATCTACATGGCTTATCTACCTCACTGCTATACCCCTACTAGTGGCTGAATAGTTAGCCCCTCAACATCTCCCTACCAGCAAGGCAATAACACCCTACGCTGCCATGTTTTTTCAGTGATATCCGTCACTCATCCCTAGGAGACCTCCACAGTTCATGTTTACCTAATATTGCATTGACCGCAACAGAAACCATTTGCCTTTTCACAACTGTTTATAATCACTATCCGAAGAAGCCATTATGCACAATAAACGGAGTGAGCTCTCCACTGTTGCACCTGCAATCAAATTTGTATCGCAGAAAACCTCCGATTCAATGTCTACTGGGAAATCTCCGCTGGCAACCAAGATTGCCCCCTCTCCTAGCTCTGACGTCAACCTTGCTCTCTCTACTGATGCTTCGCTTACAGTCCGTACACTCCATGAAATGCTTCAGGCATTCCGCACGGACCTTACCTCCGACTTTCAAGTCTCTATTAAACAACTCACCAGTGAAGTGACTGGTATTGGAGACCGTACGAACAACTTGGAGACTAAGATGCAAGAACTAGTTTCCTCTCATAATGACCTGCTAACATCTCATAATTCGGTACTAACGGAGTTGGTTGCTGTTAAATTGGCGGATTTGGAGTATAGATTCAGGAGAAACAATGTTAAAATCAGGGGCGTCCCGGGATCGGTGACTAACGCCAACCTCCAGAACTTTGTTTTGAACATCTTTCAGAAATTATTGCCCTCTGTGGAGGTTCGTGATTTGCTGATCGATCGTATCCACAGTCTACCGGAGCCCCGCTCAGCTCCGGCAGGTTCTCCCAGAGATGTCCTCCTGCGGCTTCACTTCTTTCATATCAAAGAAGATATACTGAGGGCTGCAAGTGAGACGGAGGATGCAGAAGTTCTTAATAATCTTCAATTATTTCCTGACTTTTCGGTCCACACCATTAATAAACAAAGAACATTCCAACCTCTCAGGAAAGCACTTCGGGATAACGATATTCAATACAGATGGGGTTTCCCAGTAAAGCTTTTGGTGCGGAAGGACGGCTCCACGTTTATTATCTCCTTGGAAGCTGGTGCTAAATTGCTGGCAGAATGGGAAATTTCTGTCTCGATTCCCTCTTCCTCCATAGGCCCTTTTCTCCAATCGGAATGGTCTCGAGTGGGATGAAGCCGTATTGTCTCGTCTCTTTGGACTTCTCCGGAATCTGGATTTGGTTGAATCTGGATCTGTTCTGCATTGGACCGTTGCGGACTATTTCAGCAACCCCCAGCTATTTGCTACAATCAAGGTCCTCCCTCAAGTACATTGTTTTTTTCATATTTCTAGATCTGGATTTTTATAGTGGATGTTCCCTGCTGCACTTTTTAGTTACAAGTGCTCCCAATGTAAGGTTTGTTGCATCCTTGCAATTTATGTTTAATGTTTCGCTTAAAGTAAGGGGTTTACTGTTTTATTACCATAGCCTTTTTCCCTTCTCCTACCTTTTTCCTGGCTACAGTATGCATTGAGATTATTTCTCTGTATCTAGGTTAGAGAGGGGATGGTAAATGTGATTTATTGTTCTGTGTTTATAATATGTTCTATAATAGGTCTCAGGGATGGGGAACGACACAGTCTTCCCCCATGTTAACCATTTTGCCATATTGTTTCTTCACGGCAACTACTATGACCCGATGTACTGGGCCTTTTGGGTTCTCTATTTTTCCCTGTGTTTTTGTTTTTTATTTCTCTTTTTTCTTTATTTCTATGTGTTATTTTTTTTTCTTTTATTGTTGTGAGACATGTACATTTAGGACATTCTAAGTTTTCCATTGTCTTAATATGCCCAATGGTTAAAGTCCTCTCGATAAATGTCAAAGGACTTATGCCCTCATTCAGAGGCGGTCGCAAGAAGTGATCTCTCTCTCTGAATGAGGGTGGGTGCCTTTTTTTTGTGCGGCCTCCTGGTCGCTAGCCAAGCTGTGGGTTACCACCCACAGCTTAGCGACCGACCAGGGTGATGGTCGCGACGAGACCCTAAGGTTGGGTCTCGGCCACCGCAAGCCCCAGGGAGCTTCCTGCTCTGATTGAGCAGGAAACTCCCCACTGACATCACTGCTGTCAGTGCGGCCGCCCACAAAACGGCAAGCGTTCCGTCAAGAACGCCTCCGTTTGTGTAACCACCCCCCCGCCTACAAAATGGGGCGAGCTGTCGATCAACATCGACAGCCGCCCCTTTTGTGGTGAGCTCCGGAGCGAGAGTTTCTCTCTCGCTCCGGGGCTTGCGCACACGCAGTGTGGCCGCTGCGCGTGCACAGGACTGAAACATTGAGTTGGTTGCTAGCGCTCAGCGCTTGCGACCAACTCTGAGTGAGGTCCTTAATTCTCCACATAAGAGATGCTTGGCCCATTCCACTATCCATCACCATAAGGCTAATATTGTGGCTCTCCAGGAGACACATTTCTCATCCTCAGCTCCCCCCATATTTAAGGATCATAGATATCCAGTATGCTACACTGCTAATAGTCCACTCAAATGTAATGGTGTTGCTATATTGTATTACATAGGAAGATAGAAGATGGGAACGGTAGGTTCCTCATTCTTATCGGAAAAATTGAGGAGACTCTTGTCACCTTGGTTTCTCTCTATGCCCCTAATTCACGTCAGGTCTCCTTTTTACGAGAAACTTTTGAGGAAATATCTAAGGTCCGGCAAGGAGCACTTATTTTGCTGGGCGACTTTAATTTAGTTCTTGACCCCAAAATAGACAGATCCTCTTCTCAGGGCCTTCACTCCTCCCCTCGTGACATAGGCCCCTCATTGGCCTTTAAGAAATTACTAGCGGAGTACGATTTGTATGATGCCTGGCGCACCCACCTACCAGACGAGAGAGACTATACTTTTTTTTTCTTCAGTCCATAATAACTATTCTAGAAAAGATCTTGTTCTTTTAGATAAAAGAATCCTCCAATCCACTAAAAAGGTTAAAATGCTCCTGATCACTTGGTCTGACCATGTGCCTATTTTATGGATTTGGGATATAGGCCATAATTTTTCTCCCACTCGTCCCTGGCATCTTCCTGAGTACCAATTAAAAGATCCGGAGACTCTGAAGGCTCTTACAGATTCTCTTATGTTATATATACAGACAAATTCTCCTACTGATACCTATGTTTTCACACACTGGTGTGACTTAAAAGTGGTCCTTCGTGGTACCTCCATTCAAAAGGGAGCTCAACTTAAGGCTCGCTCTCGTGAATTACAGAAGCTCGCAATAGAATTAAATGTCTCCTAACTCCCTATGGTTTGAAATGCCTTAATCCCCTTGATATTGCTAATCTATTTTTGGACTATTATGCTAAATTATATAATTTATGTGATGATCCCTCAACTCCCCAACCCTCGGCTAATTTTATCTCCTCCTTTTTAGATGATTTATCTTTTCCCTCTCAAGATGCGGATGGCCTGGCATCCCTGAATGCCCCCTGGTCTTTGGAGGAAATTCAGGAAGTAATTCAGAAATTTCCCAAGGGCAAGGCCCCCGGTCCTGAAGGTATTTCAAATTCTTTTTATTCTGTATTTACTGAGGCCCTTGCTCTGATTCTTCTAAATTTGTTTACAGAAGCTTCTGATATTAGTTCCTTTCCACCCGAAATGGTAGAAGCACAAATTGTCACCATTCCGAAACCTGGTAAAGACCTCTCCAAGTGTAAAAACTATAGACCTATTGCGCTTCTTACCACAGACGTAAAAATTTTTGCTAAGTTGATAGCTAACAGATTGAACTCATTACTCCCACAACTGATACACCCTGACCAGGTGGGTTTTGTTCATGGATGTCAGGCTCCCGATAATACCCGTAGGGTTTTAGATATGGTTGAATGGGTGTCGTACAATAAATTACCATTCCTCCTCCTCTCTCTTGACGCTGAAAAGGCATTCGATCGGCTCCACTGGGACTACATGCGCCAGGTATTGTACAAATATGGATTCCAAGGTGACATTCTCCGGTCCATTAATGCCCTTTATTCCGGCCCTTCTGCTCGCGTTTTTAGTAACAGGTTTCTTTCCTTACCTTTCTCAATCTTCAACGGCACCAGATAGGGGTGTCCCCTTTCCCCATTAATATATGTGTTGGCTATAGAACCCCTTGCCCAAAAAATCTGTCAATCATCTGAGTTTCCAGGGCTCTCCATTTATGACACCTCTCACAAATTATATCTGTTCGCAGATGATGTTTTGTTGTTTGTAACTGATCCGGAGATCTCGTTGTTACCTCTCCATATTATTTTAGACAGCTATATTTTAGACAGCTATATTTTGGACAGCTAATTTATAATAAGAAGCGCAGCTTCAGGCAGCCCTCCTCTCTCAAATATGCAATTAGTTTCTTCCCCCTTCTGTCAAACCTTGGGTAGACCTAGAACACACTCTCCAAAGGTGATCTCCCCTTCCTGACCTTCTGTGGATGCCCCAACGGCTCCGACCACGACTTCCCCTATTCTCTAAAGCAATCCTTGATACCTTAAAAGTTTGGGATCTTAACCTCCCGGCTCATTTTGATTTTACTCTGCCCACTAGAACCCTTCGGGCATTGGACAAAGTGTTATCCAGTAGGACACATTAAGGCTGGGTAAGTCTGGGTATTGAGTCCCTAGCAGACTTTTTCTCTTTGTCCTCTCTTCCTTATCATATATAGACCTCTGCGCTAAGTATCCATTAGGACCCTCAGCCTGGTTTTACTACCAACTTACACATTGGTATGCCCTGATGAATACAGGTCCCACGGTATTCCAAATCCCGCCAAACCAAATTCTGAGTAAACTCACTAAACCCTCCTCTCATGGGGCTATAGCTTACTGGTATTCCCTATTATCTCCTACAGCTCTGACAGTTAAATCTCCTGCCCGACTCCGGTGGGAAACGGATCTTCAACGTATCTTCACCTTCTCACAATAGGAGACTATTCATTTTTCTTCCTTCTCACTATCTAAATGCACTAACCATATTGAAATGTATGTAAAACTTCTAAATAGATTATATTTGACCCCCTCTAGGTTGAATAAAATTTGGCCCACAGTCTCAAAGTTCTGTTGGCATCTCTGCCACTCTGAAGATTCTATCTTTCATGTCTTCTGGGATTGCCCTTTATTACGCCCCTTCTGGGAAGACGTATTTACTCTCATCAACGATGTTCTAGGTCTCACTCTAACTTTAGACCCCTCCCTCGCTCCTCTCCATTGGTATCCAGCCTCCGTCTCTAAATCTGACCGCTATGTTCTCTGTCATATTCTGATATCTGCTAAAGCCACTATAGCTCAGCACTGGAAATCCCCTTCCCCTCCCCCATTTATAACGAAAACACAATTCCATTTTGAAATGGAGATGAGAGGGGTCGATTATTCTATGGTCACTTCATCCCCCACAGTGAAATGGCACCCCTGGCACTTATATGTTACAGATGGAAGGAGTGCACACCTATCCCTGCCTTCTCCAAACCCTCGGAGTCCTTCTCCTTTCGGTTTGAACGAGCTTCCACAGGCAGACCAAAATACTTAGCTTATTATCTATCTCTGTATTTACGGTTTTAATTCTTGGTTTAATGTCTATGAATGCACTGTCACCCCCCTCCCCCTTAGAATTTATTTTATGTATGTTTTTCCTTTCTTTTTTTCTGTACCCCCATAAATATTTTGCAATATATTCAATAAAAATGTATTGATGAAAATAAAAAAGTAAATTGTCTACATAGGGAATGACAGGTAGTCCCCTTGCTCTCAACACCCCAGCTATCACCGCCATGATTTGGTAATAACTCAGGGTACCATGACAAGGCCAAAAAGTTGAACAGTGAACTGAAAATTTAAGTTCTGAACAACGAATCTGAGGAGGCACTGAAGGTTTTCCCAGATAGGGTTGTGAAAATAGTCAACTTTTATATCCATACTGTTAGGATCTGAGTTTGTTGTGGACCCGGGGTAGTAACAGGAGCAGACACCTGAACAGACAAACTGAAAAGAGGGTTTTTTAATGGGTGAACTTGAAGACATGTACACTGTTAATATAAAGTGCTGAATATAGATGGGGAGGTGATGACTTGAAACTGAAGTGAAGCAAGAGTGGGTAATGTCCAGGTAGTGACAGAAATAATAAAAACTCTTTGTAATCCAAATGGCTACTGCGAGACTGCAGACAGGATATCAGGTTATAAATTGATACTGGTGAGATGAAATCTAGAGAGGTTATGGAGTAGTTGAATAATAGGAGCAGTTGGTTAACTGATGAGATGAGTAGTACTGAGATGGCTCAGTGTACAACCGGATAGCTGCAGAGAGGTAGGTAACTGGAGGCAGTGTAGGGACAGGGTTAACTTCACACTCAGGTCTTTAGGCAGGGAGACAGTTAATAGAAGGTGCAGGGTGGTTCCAGCAGGAGACTGGGAGCAGGCAGAACAATGCAGGCTACTTGGAAGCTGGGATGCAGCAAGAGCACAGGCGAGCAGGGAGCAGGCAGGTCTCAAGAGCACAGGAACTCTCACAGCATGCGCTGTGAAATACATTGCACTAGCAATTATGAAGAGCTCTGAACTCCCTTAAGTACTCAGTGCATGTTTGTGAATGGTCAGAGAGAGCATGTGACATGCCAGGATTGGAGCAACTAAGTCACATGGCCAGAAGCAAGATGGCGGTGCCCATACCAGAACGGAATGGAAACACCACCAGGCTTACCCCAGCCAGAATGCCTGCGGAACAACTCGCACAGCCAACGCCTGCCGCCAGACACCAGCCCCTCCGCCGGAAGGACCACACCACAGCGCCCTCACAGGTAATACCTGTCGCCCCCTATGCTGGAAAACACTGGTCATAACACATACACAAGAAATCAATTGTGCTCCATGCCTTTGATGGCCTATATTAAAGAACCTTTCCACTGTTTAGGCAATTTAGTTTCAAGATGGATATTGAAAATGTATAAAATATGAATATAAACCTAGTGCCCTCTACTTTTCTGGTACTGACTGCTGATAACAGCCAGGACTGAATAGCCTCTGTGAGAGACAAACTTTTGTACTTTACCTGGTAATCCTAAACCCTAGATGGCTTAACCTGGGCCACTGAAAGAGAGTCTAGTGACATCAAACAGTCTCTCTAGGGAGTTACTCACTGTCCTGACTCTCTAACTTCAGAAATAGATGAAGGATTTTCACTTGCCTCTCTATGATGTACAGCGAGCTGTGCAAGAGCAGCTATGGATTGATCCAGTGATCTCACCCATAATTGTCACAATCCTGGCTAGTTTTTACCTTTTGTGACTTACCTCTGCCAGCTGCTCCATGGATCTGTGTTTGTAATTCTCCTGGGACATCTGCTCTGGCTGAATCATGCTGGCTGTGACATCTGTGTGCAGACTGCTCTCCTTCCCACACTGATTGATTAATCACCTGGACCCTGCTCTGTCTGTGAGCATAGCTTGTCTTAATTGGAATCACAGGTGTGGTCCTGATTCTCAAGGGCGGCAGGGATGATTACTCCCTCTGCATGTTATGCCTTGCTCCACTCAGAATGCCACTGCCAGACCACCTGTCTGTATCCACCAATCGCTGCCAGACTCTAGGTATATAGATCCTCCACTAATAGCACTCAGTGCTTGAACATCTTGTTACATTCCGTGGTGTACTACTTGTGCTATAGCTGTATCTCTGTGTACCAGTATGTCCCAGACTCCTGCTGGTTCCTAGACCAGTGCTATCCGTAAGCCTGCTGCGTTCAGCTTCCACGCTACCATCTCTCACCCACGGCTCCCAGGCCGCTCCAAGTAGCTTCCACGCTACCATCTCTCACCTACGGCTCCCAGGCCGCTCCAAGTAGCTTCCACGCTACCATCTCTCACCCACGGCTCCCAGGCCGCACCAAGTAGTTTCCACGCTATCATCTCTCACCTACGGCTCCCAGGCCGCTCCAAGTAGCTTCCACGCTACCAGCTTCTCCACACGGCTCCCAGGCCGCACCAAGTAGCTTCCATGCTACCATCTCTCACCCACGGCTCCCAGGCCGCATCAAGCAGCTTCCACACTACCATCTCTCACCTATGGCTCCCAGGCCGCTCCAAGTAGCTTCCACGCTACCAGCTTCTCCACACGGCTCCCAGGCCGCACCAAGTAGCTTCCACGCTACCATCTCTCACCCATGGCTCCCAGGCTGCATCAAGCAGTTTCCATGCTACCATCTCTCACCCACGGCTCCCAGGCCGCTACAAGTAGCTTCCACGCTACCATCTCTCACCAACGGCTCCCAAGCCGCTCCACGTAGCCACCCAGCTACCAGCATCTACCCACGGCTATCCAGTTGCTCCACATAGCCACCCAGCTACCAGCATCTACCCACGGCTATCTGGCCGCCCCACGTAGCCACCCAGCTACCAGCGTCTACCCACGGCTATCCAGCCGCTCCACATAGCTTCCCAGCTACCAGCGTCTACCCACGGCTATCCAGCCGCTCCACGTAGCCACCCAGCTACCAACATCTACCCACGGCTTCCCAAGCCACAACAAGTAGCTTCCACGCTACCATCTGTCTGCAAGCTCATCTACTAGTAACCCGACCAGCTCAGTCAGCCTTCCTGCCGGTCCCAGTCCGGTCCCTCCAAGTTCCTTCTGGTCTCATTCCAACGTCTCAAGTTTCCAGTTCCAGTCACTCATCACCAAAGGCAGTTCTCACTGCTACCCACTTCTTTTATTAAAAAAGCTATTCATGTTACCCATGGTTCCAGTCCAGCCGGCCTCCAGTGATTCCAGTTCATCACCTGATACAGGTAACTCACTAACACCAACTGTGACAATAAGAAGAAGAAAGACAAAGGAGTGGATGAATGCATGAGAATCAGTAGTTACTGCACATTCATTTACAGTCAGGTGCATAAATAATGGGATATTGACAGAATTCTCATATTTTGGCCTCTATTCACCACCACAATGGCTTTGAAATATGTGCCTCCCACTTCTTAAGGGGCCAAAAGTAATGGGACAAACTAAACAATCCTAAATCTAACTTGATTTGGATGTAATTACCCTCAAATTAAATCTGAAAGTCTGCAGTTAAAGCACATCTTGTTTGTTTCATTTCAAAGCCATTGTGGTGGTGAATACATGCCAAAATATGAAAATTCTGTCAATGCCTCAATATTTATGCACCTGACTGTATAGTAGTCTTAAGGCCCCCATACCCGGTGCAATTTGCATAAGATGCGATCTTGTATTACCCTTGAAAATTCTTCTCTTGAAATTCTATACGATTTGTGCCAAAAAATGGTATATGTTACCGTATTTACCTGTATATGGATGATACCACCTTCCAGGAGTTGCTGCGTCTGGTGACCCCCTATATCCATTGGCAGGACACCGGCATGAGGAGGGCCATCCCGGCTGAGGAGAGGCTCATTGCTACCCTGAGGTACCTGGCTACAAGGAGGTCCTTTGAAGACCTGAAGTTTGGGACCCTCATTTCCCCCCAGGCTTTGGGGCGCATCATACCGGACACCTGTCAAGCCATTGTGAATGTCCTGAAGTTCCACTTTTAAAGTGAGTAAAAACACTACACATTTGTTTCTAGTGAAAGAAAATGTTTATATTTTTCACACTGGATAAAACTCAGCCAACATGGCAGTAAATATCAGTAAACTTCATTTTACTCAAAAACAAAACCAACATGGCTGCTTTTTAATGGTTACCAAAGCCAACATGGGCCCGTATTCAATTTGAGGCAAAAAGTCCCGACTTTTCGCCTCCTTCACCTGTTTTCCAGGAGGAAAAGTATCGCACGCGTGCCCGCTATTTCCCGTATTCAATTTCAAAGTAGACGAAATCGGGAACTGGCAAAACTTGGATCCGCAAAAAAAACGTGAATTTTCGGGACATAATCCTAGGACCCCACTAAAGATGTCCAGACATGGGGGATCACTATGGGTACCCCTCGTTTTTGCCTTCAGAAGAAAGTTGGGTTTTTAAATAGCCGCGGCAGGTGCATAAATGCGGCTTGGAAGAAGGTGATGCAGAAGAGCATTTAGAAGTTTTTTTGGGGAAAAATAACTATGCCCATCAAATTTGGGGTACTTGAAAATGGGTGCAAGCATATTTTTAAGTCCCCTAAATGATTTTAAAAAATTCTGCAAAAATGCACCTGCCGCTACTGAATGCAATGAAGAAAACAGCTGCCGCATATAAGGGAAGCCCTCTGGATTCCATTCCGCTAATTTAGAAGTGTGATCCCTATTTTTTTTTTATATAAACCTCAAAATTTAAATTAATTTTTTGGGGTGTCCCTATTTTTTTTTTTTTAAACTTTTTTTTAACACAGATTATTTTTAGGGACCATTCCCAGGGGTGCAGGTTTTTTTTTTTAAAGCCTGCACACCTAAACCCCAATTCTGCACTTTTTTTCGACTGCTAAAGGCAAGCGAAGAATTATCCCCGTTTTTTTACATTGACTTTTCGCACCGGCGAAAAGTAAATGAAATGGAATACGGGGATATTGGAAATAGGACAAAATTACGTAATCGGCGGTAAATTATCGCATATAACTGACTTTTCGCCCCATATTGAATACGGCCCATGGTTTTAAATGTATAAAAACTTTCCTCTCTTCCAATGGCTAGGCAGCTCCATGGTAGTCAGATGACGGATTGAATAGTTAAAGAAGCACATGGCGCAAGTCCAGATTGAGGCCCCAGCATTCCACAATCTGTCCTTGCGCCATGCGTTTAGTGACCCTGTAAAATACGCATCATCCACACCGTGTACCATGCAGTAGCTATTGGGAGAGTTAAAACTTGTTGATATTTTAAATTTACTATAATTTAAAAAATTTGGAAAATGGGGTGGCTCCTCTTCCTCCACCAACATGGCTCTGTATAGAACCTCAGAGGAGGATGTGGAGGGGTTGGTGGGTTTGGGAGTAACTTAAGTGAGATGGGGTGTATGGTGGGATGTGGTTGGTCTCAGATATGTGGCATGGTAGCTTGGTGGCAGGTATGACTGTGATGATGACCCATTGCGGGGCTGCACCATTGTCAAGGGCAGAGGTCAGTACCATTGTCAGGCTTAAGAGGTCAGGGAGCAATACCTGGCCTACTTTCCTGGAGTGGGGGCAGTACCATGGCAGGAGGACAGTATCCACTAATGTGATATGGACAATTGTGGACTAGTGAACTTTTCAAAAACATTTGGCATGTTGTGTGCGCACTATGGCCCTGATTCTCGCTCTGAATCAAGGCTGGCCGTTTTGTTTTTTTCTCTCGGCCTCCAGGCCACTCGCTAAGCTGTGGGAGACCACCCACAGCTATAGCGGGCGGCCTGGCGGTAGTCGCGATTATCGGGCTTGCGACGAGACCCTTGTGGTAGGGTCTCGTCCACCGCAAGCCCCAGTGAACTTCCTGCTCTAATAGAGCAGGAAGTTCACTACTGACATCACGTGTGATGTCAGTAAGGCCGCCCACAAACGGCAGGCGTTCCTTCGGGAACGCCTCAATTTGTGCAGCCACCTCCCCCGACCCGCCTACAAAATGGGCCGAGCTGTCGTTTTGCTGCAAGCCCCAAGCGAGTGAAGTTCTCACTCGCCCCGGGGCTCGTGTGTGCGCACTGCCCATCGACACGCTTGCGAGCGCTATTCGCTCGCGAGCGGGTCTGAATCAGGCCCTGTGTCTGTACTTACCACATCCAAAGAGGACTGAAGTTCTGTTTCCACGGAGTTCTCTTGCTGCTCCACAGGGACATTCTCAACCATAAGTGCTTGAGATGGGGCCTGTTCGTGCAAGAACTTTAGGAGATCGAAGTACCAGAGGGCCTGTTTGTGCAAGAACTTTAGGAGGTCGAAGTACCAGAGGTTACTGGTGTAGACCTCATCGGTCCCTGCTCCAGATGCACGTGAATCTTTCTGTTTTTTATTTTTTTTAACGTACACGGGGCCTGATTCAGAGCCGGACGCTCTTTAAGAGCGCACGCTCTGAATCATGGCGGAATTTTTTTTTTTTTTGAGCCGGCCTCCTGGCCACTCGCTAAGCTGTGGGTGACCACCCACAGCTTTTGCAAGCGGCCAGGTGATGGTCTCAGCCTTCGCGCTTGCGACAAGACCCTTTTGGTAGGGTCTCGTCCATCGCAAGCCCCAGTGAGCCGGAAG
Source organism: Taudactylus pleione (assembly GCA_031769625.1). Lineage (NCBI taxonomy): Eukaryota > Metazoa > Chordata > Amphibia > Anura > Myobatrachidae > Taudactylus > Taudactylus pleione. The sequence goes on from JAUIMM010000068.1 coordinate 3,996,121, forward strand.
CTCACTACTGAGGCCGCCCCCAAACAGCAGGCGTTCCGTTTGGCCAGCTACCCCCCCCCTGCCCACCTCCAAAACGGGGCGAGCTGTCAATCAAAATCGACAGCCGCCCCGCTTTGTTGCGAGACCCGTCGCTGCCCGGGTCTCGCGCATGCGCACGCTGCTGCCGGCCCACGCAGTGGGGGACCATCGACCCACTTGCGAGAGGGTCTGAATCATGTCCACTGTATGCAAATTTTGAATTTCACCCACTTTGGTGAAGCCTCTTCATGGAAGGTCTTGCTAAAAATGACCAGTTCTTTGATTGCAGCAGCTCTCTTGTTTTTGTTGCTGTAATCGGGCCCCTTGATTCACCACAAACATTCGTGGGTGCGATATCGCTCGAGAAACCTTGTGACAAATTGGAGTTTCTGTGGAAAAATCGAAATAAACAATTTTTTTATTTTTACAGTTTTAATGTTTTAACTGTTAAATTATTTTAATTAGTTGATATGTTTTAAATGTGTTTGAAATACATTTTTAAACATGTGACAGTTTCTATTCATAGTATTTTTTTATTAAAAACAATTGGAGGACAACTGGCATTGTCCAACACTGTCATAACATTGTCTAGGGGAGTGGGTACATTGCGGGTATGGTGGATATTAACCATTGATGGGCTAGTACGTTGGTCGCATAGGGTACAATGGGGTGCAGAGGTTACTAATTAAAATACATATTGGGGGTGCAGTGGTTACTATGCATTGGTGGGGCAGGGGTTAATACGCATTGGGGGTGCAGTGGTTACTATGCATTGGTGGGGCAGGGGTTACTATGCATTAGTGGAGCAGGGCATAGGAGGTGCAGGGGTACATTGGTGGTTCAGGGTGCACATAGAATACAGATGATTACTCACTTTTTATACTGTAAACCTCCGCAAGATAGCGATGCTGCTGCTTCTCTTCACTTCTCCCGTCGTCTGTCAGAAAATGGAGGAGGGGAGTGGCCAGGGACATCGTAACTCGTACATCAAGCAAAACATCGCACAATGTGTGTCAAATGCTCCACGATAGGCCGAAATCTTACTGCAGGTTCAGTTGATCTGTGATGCCGATACACGACGCCGGGTATGTGCATCGCCATCGTAATCGTACTGGAATACGCCACTTTTTACACAATTGGTCATTACGATTGATCAAAAACGGCCGAATTGTTTAAAAAATTGCCCCGTGTAAGGCCTGCTTTACTTCAATAAGCCAAATAAAACTTGACAACGAAGGGCTAAAGAAGAGATAGATAGTATACCTGTAAGCAGAACACTTACCCTCTAAATGTTGCTCATCTTCAGTTGGGCTGGCTGGAAAAAGCACCTCTTTGCTCACATTCTTATCAGCGCATGGGTTAGTTGATTCAATAAAAATTTGACTGTTATCTAAATATAAATAGTAGTGTTTTATTTCATTTGAGAACTCACTAACTATGCACACACATCCCACCAGTTGCCAAATGGTTTTTATGGGAGAACGAATCACAATATATTATCTTCATGGCTAACTGCCAGGAACATATATATATTGGAAGAAAAATCATTTGAGCACATGGTCATTGTCACAATCCCAAACTAGAGTTATTCATAGGGGATTCACAATTTGACAATTATGATTAAAAAACTCAATTCATATAACTTTAACAGTCAATACTTGAAAACAGGTAGAAAGCCAAAGTTATAAACAGTATGAACAAGATTTCAGGGAAACAATACAAGCATGTACAGAGTTGTTGTCTCTTTTAGTTGTATTTTGTAGTTGGCTCAGAATGCTATGCTGTTCATCTCTACGATCTATGATAATGTCACCCCGGTTCTGGCAGACACTTACCAGTGCTCAGGTCTGTTCATTGTAGAATGCAACAAAATGTGTCCCCCCTTCCCCATACACAATCAGCTAATACTCCAAACTCTGATTCCAACAATGCAACAACAACCATAGCATCTAATCAGTAATGTCATACCAGCCCAACTAGCCAGTCCCAAGATATCTCTTATCCACCCCACAAGTGAAATATCATCCCTCAAAGATCCTGATTGGAAGTCTATGATGAGCTGTCTAACAATGGGCAGCCACATGATAGCACATAAACATCAAAGTCTTGGGCTGATGTGTACTAGAAAATAGCCAAATTAATGCTTCATTGTTACCAATTAAGTAATTTGGATGATGATCTCCTTCCTAGTCTGGTGAGAGTTGATTTCAGATTATAGTAATAGTAAAAAAAATAGAGCTAATGTTTGATTGTTGTGGCCAAACCTAATTAAAGTGATGTACTAAACAACCATTGTCTATGGGTCAAAAGAAACACAGACATTTAATTACCATAACCTAAACACTATGAAAGCATGAATACAATGATACATATCAATAATCAATTACAAGCTATATGTTACATGCTTGAAATAAAGTAGAATCACCTACATTAATATACAAAAGTAGACATGAAAGAACCAAAGTTGAACAATGGCAGTCATCTAGGAAAGTATTAATTGCGCTGGTGCATATTTGTATATTTTATGAACAATTATCAGACACTTTGATATTAAAAACCATACACAGATATATATATATATATAAACATTTAAAAATGTATGAAAAATAATTAAATAATAAAAATTGACATAAAACCTGTGGAATTAAAATAATATATAACTACCCATGTGCTAGATACCTAGACAAAAAATTCCATATTGTTGCAACAATGAAAAAATAATAAAAAATCAAAATGAAAAATAGGAGAACAGTTGTCTGACTCAGCATGAATCGCAATTGCAACAGTGTACCCAGATCTGCCGATGGTGTGTACTGTGCGTACACAACAGTGCGCGTGTGCAGGACAACATTGCGATGGAACTGTAATCATGCACACAGAAAGAAAGCCATTGCAGAGTAAGTGACGGGACTTCAGCGTTTAGGGGTGGTGACGCGGGAGTTGTCAGAGAAACGCAGACGTGTCTCTGTCCTTTTGAACGCCGCTGCATGTACGTGCATAAACTAGCCACTACAACGGCATACGCTGCATGAGTACTCACTTAGTGTGACGAGACTTGCAATTTCTGAGACAGGTCAGACATGCTGTAATTCTGCATGAGGGGCCGATGTTACCGATGTATATGCAGGACTGCAAGGTCTTAAGGATGTGAGAACGCAGTAGTGGGCGTCTCTATGCTTGCTGAGCAGTTGCAAACATTAGCATATTTTTGCCGCAGAACTGCTTGGTAATCGCAGCTGCAATTGCAATAGCGATCCGTAATAAATCAGCCCCGTAATAAATCAGTCACCAAATTCTTCATTAAAGCACTGTATTAATGCAGAAATGAGACTAGAGGGTATATTAACTGAAGTGAGAGTTTTTAGAAGTGGAGATGTTGCTGATAGCAACCATAGGATTTTTGAAACAATGTGATCTCCTATTTTGCAACAGTATCTCAACAGTAGCTCTCCCTCTAATAATCAGTTTATAACTGCACTGCCAACATAGTATTTGTAATTATGGCCCGGACCCAACAAGTCTCTTGTAATTAGTGATGCAGGCCAGAGCCGTAGATAGACTTTTTCCAGCCCTATGCCAGAGAGAGCATTGCCCCCCCATTTTTTAAAATAGGGACATAAGATAGTGCACCTGAAAAAGGGCCATGGCCTCATGGGGAAGGGCCAGGGAAGAGATAGGGGAGACCACTAGATGCTGGGGATAAAAGAAGAGGAAGCTAAACGTGAGAATGATAATAAACCGAAAAATTGACAGGCCCAAACAGCGCCCCCTGCCCTGCGGCATGGAACTGGTCACACCACCCTAGTTACGGTCCTGATGCAGGCTATAGTGTGGTGACTTTCAGATTTCAAGTAGATTACTGACCTATACACCGATATAGAATGCAAATTACCACGCACTTGGCCAGAGTGCTGAAACAATTGTCAGTGTAATCTTCTATTACTGTGATTCTCTGACTGGCTCAGATGGCTTCTGGCACTGGTTGGTATAGTCCAGGGCAGAGGGTGAAGACTGGTGTGCCGGGATTTGTCCAATTGCCGCTGTAGATGGTAAGAAGCGTGCAGCCGTAGGTCATCAAGTGTCTGATCGGAGTGTGTGACAGGTGCCAGTCAGGTCCTCCGCTGACAGGCTTCACACACAGGCTGAGATATACGGTATCTCGGCATATAATCAGTCTTTCCCTGGAAAGCTGTAAATGTTAGTGTGCCGGGCCTCTCTTTAATAACAGGAGCGGTATGATAGAATGAGGCACGCTCCTCTAATTCCACTGATGAGTCCAAAAAAAGTGAGGGACGGGAGGTACAATCACAATGGGGGACTATGGAAATAAGGGGTGCGAGCCAGCCCTGGGAATATTGTTTTTTTTCAATAAAATCTTTAAATACATTTTAAAACTACATTCCAAATATAATTGAAAAAAAAAAAAGACAATTTCCGAGCGCTCTTGTGGGAAAAAATTAGCTAGTTGATTAAATAAGAATCTTTTGAACTCGGTTAACTCTGACATTTTTACAGAATTATATATTTGAAATATTTGCTATTTTTTATTCATCTGTCTTTTATTATTGTTGGTTTATAAGTATTGACTACTTTTATTTCCTTTATATTTCTATAAAAGAAAGATTGCTTTGGTCTCTTAGGGGTATATTTACTAAAGTGCAGGTTTTTAGAAGTGAAGATGTTGCCCATAGCAGATTCTAGATATTATATTCTCTAAAGTGCTAAATAAATGTTAAGTAGAATCTGAATGGTTGCTATGGGCAACAGCCTTACTTCTAAAAACCCACACTTTAGTAAATATACCCCTAATAGCACGCTGCTATATCCCATTAATCAAATAGGATTTAGTACTGACAATTATCATTTTAAAATGTTTGTGATTGTGAAGGAGGGCATACTGAGCCATGGCCAGTTTTTATTATCTTTTAACAATTTATTATGGTCCACAAAATTATTAGAATGGTATTTTTGTAATCATGATGCTGTAAATCCTTTTCTCTGAATCTGTTAGAGAATGTTGACACTGGTTTACAGAGCATCCATCCAGGCATTTGGCACATTAAGCAATATGCTTTAAGCCTGAAAATGTTCCCTATTCTATTGACCCATCTTGTAGGGAGCTAATATCTTTTTAAATCTTAGAACAGGAGAATTGAGAGAAAAAAAATAAAGAGCGACAGAACAACAACATTTCCCAAAACATTTAACCAAGTAAATGTTTTACAGGGTGACCAGAACATAAAAGGTTAGGATGAAGTGCCCTCAAACAGATTTATAGAATAGATTTTATTGAAAGATTATTTTTTATAACTATGTTTAATCCGGTTTCCTGAAATACATCATGCAGTTACTGTAAATCTCCAGTGACACCACATCCCAAAGGTGCTCTGTTAGATTGAGATCTGAAGACTCTGGGAGCCACTGGACTACACTGATCTCATTATAATATTTGTAGAATCAACTTCAGATTAGTTTTGTTTTGGAACATGGTGTGTGATTATAAGGAAGTAACCATTAAAAGATGGGTAGACTGTGATCATAAAGGTATGCACATAGTCAGCTACGAAGGTATGCATATGCACAGGTAGGCTATTGCACTTAAGCAATGCTCAACTGGTATTAAGGGAACTAATGTGTGACAAAATATCATTCCCCACGCTACTATATCACCACCACCAGCTTGGACAGTTTACACAAGGCAGGTCAGAACCATTGACTCTTGTTGTTTACACCAAATTCTGTCACTACCATCTGCATGTCGCTGCTTATCCAATAGTGGTGAAAGCTGGTGTGGTCAGGGCCAGAATTAAGGGTAGGCTGAATAGGCTGCAGCAGGGCCGGATTAATAATGGGGCTGATGGAGCTACAGCTCCAGGCCCACCATCTGAATAGGCCCACGGCCTTTTGATGTGTGTGCTGCTGTAGAAAGGAATTTTTATATCCTTCTACAGCAGCCTGAGGGCCGACCATGCCCTCCCCCCAGCCGCACATAACACCCCCCCCCCCCCCCGTCGCCGCCGAGGCTGTGACACCGGACCGCCGGTGCATAAACATAAAGGCAGCACAATGGAGGGCTGGGCTTGTCTTGCCCTCCCAGCGCTGCTTACAGAGAAGTGGCAGCGGAGGAGCCTCCGCGTCATGTGACGTCACAGCGTGTGACGTTACATAGGTGCCGCCCGCCGCCACCACCGCACCGTGTCCTCCTCATGCAGCCTGTCCTAGGCTGTGCACCGACCACCACCTCAGTCACAGGCTCACAGCTCCTTCATGAAGGCTGGAGACTCCGTGACAGCAGCAGCAACTGTCTGTAGGATGTGATCTTTTGAGTCCCCCAAAAAGTGAGTTGCTGTTCAGTCTTTCTGGCCAGGCTGCTGCTGTGTAGTAGGATATGTATTGATATACTGTAAATGCATATCAATCATATAAATATCTATACATAATATTAAATTATGAAATATTTAAAAATTATATATAAGTTTATAAATATATATAATATGTGTATATATGGTAAATAAAAAGACCATGTATACAAACTGTGTGCATATATATATATATATATATATATACACACACACACACACTGTATATACAGTATAATATACAAACATATACACTATATATGTATATATATTATATACTGTGTGTGTATATATATATATATATATACATATATAATACAAACTGCGTGTGTGTGTGTGTGTATATATGTGTGTATATATATATATATATATATATATATAGAGGTTGGGTACATCAGTGTTTTTCACTTCTTCACACATGGCAGGTAGTTGCGGGCATCTGGGGTTGAGCCATTTGGGACAGCACACTGTTTTTCCTGTGTTTCACATGCAGTATTAGCTTTCCCGCTAGGCTGTTTTAGTGGGGCGCTGCGCCCTGCCCTATTTCTGAAGGGCAGAAAGCACCCTGCCCCCCAGCGCAGTGCCCCGCTGAGACAGCCTGCGGGTTCTGTCTCCACCCACAGGTCACAGTGTCCCACGGGTGGTCAATACGGCGGCGAAGCGGTCACCACCGGTGAATGGATGCCGGGAGCATGCGCTTGGGGGCTGCCCGGCATGTCTGTAAGTGCCTGGCATGCCCCCAGAAGTCACGAAAAGGGGACGCGTCATAAAGACACGCCCCCTTTTCTTTGGAGACGCCGCCTATTCTGTTGCGCGCGCGCCGAAGGCCTAGCTCTAGGTTCGGTGCCCTGCCTGCTGCCGGACCTAGAGTGAACACGAAGTATTTAATTTATATATACATACATACATACATGTGGATATAATGCATTGGGTTTTAGAACCAATAATTATAATTTCTTATCGCCGCTTACCACGGCAATGAGAAATTATGTACAGCCAGTATGAGTCATATGTAGGGACAGGGGTTCTAAGAGGAGCCATCCCTGAAATGTGTAAAAGTAAAGTGGTTGCTTAAGCGATCTCTTTACTTTCAATTTCTGGAGGTGGACTCGCTACTCCACATGTGTGTTCTGTTGACCGCGCATGCATGAGTGGAGAATGCTTGAGAGGGATCCTAGAGGTCTCTCTCTCTGTATTTTTTGTGGACTGTAGCATATAGGGCGGAATTCAATTGATTCCAGCCCCCAATGCGCCCGACGGAGCTATTCAATTCTTGCTCCTGTCGGGCGCGATCAGTTGCCAGCGCTACATTTCAGCTCGCAGCCCCAGGGGGGTGAGAGCTGAAATGTGCGAAAAGTAACGTGTTTGGGTGCCCAAACATCACTTTTCGCGAACGGCAACAATTGAATGGCGGCCCGCAATCTCCTGTCACTTTAGACGGGAGATCCGGACCGCGTAATCAATTGAATTCCGCCCATAGGCTGCATTAGCTAACTCCATCTTCAGAAGGTATTTATGTAGCTTGGTAACTTTGACAATAAAGCAGCCCCCATAGTATCTTATCAAGGCTTTTGTGATCTTAAATGGGAGACTGTAACAGATATCTCTTATACCTGCTCTAGATCCCTGTAGATACAATTGAGAGATATTTAATATTTGCGGGTACCCTCTTCTGCTCTTTTTGTTTTATATAAAATAACAGATGGTGCATGCTTCATGTGAATGAAGATGGTAAGGATATTGAAGTGTTTGTAGGTAGATGGTAGATATGTCATCCATGGTGCTAGACCAGTGGTTCTCAAACTCGGTCCTCAGGACACCACACAGGTCACGTTTTCCAGGTCACCCAGCTGGTGCACAGGTGTAGTCATTACTCACTGACACATTTTAAAAGATCCACAGATGGAGCTAATTATTTCACTTTTGATTCTGTGAGGAGACATGGAAAACATGCACTGTTTAGGGTCCTGAGGACTGAGTTTGAGAACCTGTGCGCTAGACGAACGCTATGGCACAAGTCAAACACCCTCACTACTAGTCACAACTCCGCAGTAATGAACACACCCCCTGCGGTGACACACAACAGGCCCTTCATAAATTTCAGCTCCAGGCCCACGTGGACCTTAATCTGGCACTGGGCTGCAGCCAAGGAGCCTCCACCCCCAGGAAGTAGGGACATATGCTATTGCATCAGAGATGCTTTAAGAAAGGAGGGGGCCCATGTGCAGGCTCCAATCGGGCCCCCTTCTCTCCAGCGGTGCAGCAGACTCCGGCATTGTGCCAGAGGCTACTGCATATGCCTGCAGGAACATGATGCCCACGCCTCATTCACAAGACATCTCTACTGCGCATGCGCGAATCACAGAGAAAATGGCTGCGGGCCAACAGAGAGGTAAGTATATTTAATTGGGTGTAGAGTGTGCGGTGTGTGGTCTCCCCTGGACCCATGGGCACCTATTATAGATTTGCCTCTGTATTGCATGCTAATATTTAAATTAGGGTCCTAGAAACCCCCATAAGATATCTCTTTGCCTGCATCTCCTTGCAACATCCAGTGGTAGCCTAGGCCCACATCATTCTGGAGCCACTACCTCACAGTGATGCATTGCTCTCTGTTTTTCTACCTGACGTGATGTCACAACGTAGCTGTGCTGTCAGTGGGAGAGAAGAGCCAAGTAAAAGAGCACTGTATATTATATATACAATATATAGCTATCTCTTATATATAAAATTCATTGGTCTGTTTGTTTATTTGTTTGTCTGTCTGGTTATGCATTCGGACACCCCTGCACTGATTGGAATGAAATCAATGCATGGTGGTCCAGTTGGATCCTGGCCATGTTTTAGGTGGTTAGGGTCACGGTCGGACCTCCAGTTGGTGTACGCTGGGCACAACTTTGACCCGGGAAACCTGTTCTGAGCCTTCCACTGGATGGATTTGGACAAACAATTCCCAGAGTGGTAACATTGGATCCCAGAAGACATACAGGGGTATTCAATATGGGTGCGATAACATCGTGTTTGCGTTAATATCGGAGGTATGACGTCATTATCGCAGGTTTTAGTTTTACACCGTATTCAATTTCAAAGACTTATCGCAGTTTTGAAAAGTCTTTGATAAAAAACAGGGATAAGTTTTCACCATTGAATAGGTGTCGAAAAAAAGTGCAGAATTGGGGTTTAGGGGTGCAGGCTTAAAAAAAAATAGCCTGCACCCCTGGGACTGACATTTAAAAAAGAACTGTGTCAAAAAAAAGTTTTTAAAAAAAATAGGGACACCCCAAAAAATTAATTTAAAAATTGGGGTGAAAAAAAAAATAATGGGAAAAAATTGTTTAACAATAGGTTCAGGGCTATTCTGCAAGTATGCGGCAGATGTTTTCTAGAATAGAATTATAGCGGCAGATGCACAAATGCAGAATTTTTAAAAACTTACTTTAGGGACAAAAAAATATGCTAGTACCCATTTTCATGTACCCCAAATTTGATGGGACCACTTAAAAAAACGAAAAAAATAACCTAAGTGCTCTTCTGCATCACTTCTTCACCTGCTGCGGCTATTTAAATCCCCGACTTTCAATTAAAGGCTAAAACGGGGAGTTTCCCGTTTTCGTTAATTTTATATTGAATACAGGTATAAGCGGGAGCGTGCCCGATACTTTAACGCAGGTAAAAACTCCGATATGAAACGTTAACTTCGACAGTGAAGTTAACGTTTCATATTGAATACTCCTCATACTGGGGGGTTGAGGTCCCGGTCGATAGGCAGAACCTTGACCCGGGGATGCTGGACAGAACTATGATCTGGGGAGCCTGTTCTAGCATTTCACTGGATGGATTTGGATGAAAACTTCAAAGAGGGGTGGCAATTGGTCTTGGATGTGGTTGGGGTCCAAGTCAGACCTCACGGCGGAGTGTGCCGGGCAGAACTTTGACCCAGGGAGCCTGTTCTGGGCCTTCCACTGGATGGATATGGACGGAATCACATAATTTGGATGGAAACTTTACAGAGTAGTAAGATTGGATACCAGAGGACATACTAGGGGGTAGAAGTCCCAGTCGGACCTCCCATTTGTGTACAATGGGCAGAACTGACTCAGGGAGCCTATACTGGGCCTTCCGTTGAAATAAAAAATTGCCCATGCAGCCAGGTGCGTCAAGGTGGGTGCCCTGTGGACCTCGAAGAAAAAGAGTTATCTACGTAAGTCTATCATAACTCTGATTTTCTTCTTCAGTTCCATAGGGATCCACAGGGATACTATGGGGATGTCCTAAAGCAGTTCCCCTAGGGTGGGGGACATTCCTGAGCAAAAAAAGAGAACTCGTCGCCCAAAGGAAGCATCCTGAGAGGCAAAAGCATCAAAGGCATAGAACCTAAGGAAAGTGTGGACAGAAGACAACGTGGCTGCCTTGCACAATTGTTCCACAGAGGCACCACGACTAAATGCCCACGATGGCCCTACAGACCAAGTAAATGTGCTGTCACCATGCTTGGAACAGGCAGATCAGCCTGTGTGTACACCTGGGAGATAGACATGCATAGCCATCTCGCCAGAGTCTGCTTATTTTCTAGCTATCCTCGTTTGTGAATACCATATAATACAAAAAGAGCATCTGATTTTCTAACAGAGTTTGTACACTCCACATAGATACGTAGAGCACAAACTACATCCAGGGAGGCTTCACCTACAGAAAGATCTGGAGCCATGAAAACGGGACACTACCTTAGGAAGGTAACCCTCCCTTGTATGAAGAACAGCTTTATCCTGGTGAAAAATAAAAATTGGGGAGCAACAAGTTAGCGCTGCCAAACCAGAGACTCTGCGAGCAGAAGAGATAGCGAGAAAAAATAGTGTCTTCGCTGTCAACCAACAAATCTACAGAGTTTAGAGGTTCAAATGGGGGAGCTTGTAGCCCTTTAAGAACCAATGACAAATCCACGGTTCCGGTGGAACAAAAGGAGGCTGAACTTGCAGAAGTCCTTGGAAAAAAATTCTAACATCTGGTAATGAAGCAATCTTCTTCTGGAACCAGACTGACAGTGCAGCAACCTGCACTCTCAAAGTGGCCAGGCGGAGACCACTATCTAACCCCGCTGAAAAAAAAGCCAGTACCCTAGAAGTCTTGAACACCTTAGGATATTTCCTATGGGAACACCATCGATCAAAAGAATAAGTAAACTCAGTAATAGATACAGGCAGAGGCAGGTTTCCGTGCCCTAAGCATTGTTTGAATTACAGAACTGAAAAATACCTTTCGATCTTAAGATGAAAGATTCAAGAGCAACGCCGTCAAAGCCAGACAAGGTAAATCTAGATGTCGGCAGGGACCCTGCGTTAGCAGATCCTGTCATAGATGAAGCGGATATGGACTGTCTATGAACAGATTCTGTATGTTGGTGAACCAATGATGTCTGGGCCAAGTCGGAGCCACCAGTATTACTATTCCACCTTTCTGCTTGAATTTTCTGAGAACTCTTGGGAGGAGAGAAATTGGAGGAAAGAGATATGCCAGCTTGAAGTCCCATCTTACTGCCAGTGTGAAGCCACGAAGGCTGCTGATGGGTCTCTGGACTCTGGACCCGTACCTGGGAACCTTGTGGTTGTGGCGTGATACCATGAGATCTATCTCTGGTAGACCCATTTGTTTACCAGGAGCTGAAACACTCCCGCATGGAGAGACCACTCTCCGACGTGTATGTCCTGGCGACTTAGGAAGTCTGCTTCCCAATTGAGTACTCCCTGTATGAATATTGCCAAGATGGCCGGAAGATGACGTCCTGCCCAAATCAGAACCTTTGTCACTTCTTTCATGGCTGCATATGATTGAGGCAGGCCACTGTAGTCGCGTTGTCGGACTGGATCTGGACCGGCCTGTCTTGGAGCAGGTCCTGTGACATGACAAGTGCTTTGTATACTGCTCTCAGTTCCAGAATATTTATTGGCAGATGACTTTCCTGATTTGTCCATCTTCCCTGAAAGGTGTGATGACCTGTCACTGCCCCCCATCCAGGAAGACTGGCGTCCATGTTGAGAAGCACCCAATTTGCAATACAGAACAGGCGCCCTTTGTTTAGTTGGTCCTTTCTCAGCCACCACAGGATGGAGTGATGAACCTCTGGAGTGAGGAGGACCCCTTACCTTATTAGATGATGCTGTCTGTCCATCTGGAGAGAATCAATTTTTGCAGAGGCCTGGAATGGAACTGAGCATATCCCATCATTTTGAAGGTGGAAACCATTGATCTCAGGACCTGCATCACTAACAGAATGGATATTCTTCGCTTGCGTAGCAGCTTGCATATTCACAATGATAGACCCGCAATCTTGTCTTCTGGCAGAAACCCCCTTTGTGCCCGAGAATCCAGAAACGCTCCCAGATGTACCATCTGCTGTGTTGGAGAAAGTGATGATTTAGTCCAATTGATTATCCAGCCGTGCCTTTGTAGGCAGGCTATGGTCAGTTGAAGATGGTTTTGTAAAGCAACCGAAGTCTGTGCCAATATCAAAAGGTCATCCAGATATGGCAGAATTCTGACTCCCTGAAGCCTGAGATAGGCCGTCATGACTGCCATTATATTGGTAAATACCCAGGGAGCCTTAGATAGGCCAAAGGGTAGAGCCTGAAATTGGTAATGTTTCTGAAGGACAGCAAACCATAAAAATGGTTGGTGGGATGGTATAATAGGAACATTCAGATATGCATCCTGAATGTCCAGGGAAACCATGTAATCCCCCAGCTCCATTGCCAAAATAATTGACCAGAGATTTTTCATATGAAACTTGTGTACATAGATAAACCTGTTGAGGATTTTTATATTTAGTATAGGGAAATAGGCCCCATTCGGTTTCTGTACCAGAAATAGATTGGAATAATAACCCCTTCCCTGTTGCAACACAGGAACCGGGATTATTACCCCCACCTGAAGCAGGGAGTGAATGGTTTCCTGAAGAGCTAACGTCTTGACTGCATCTAATGGAAGATTTGTGCAAAAAAACTTCTGGGGTGGATGCTTCCTGAAAGTTATGGCATACCCCTGAGAGACCACTTCCCAGACCCAGGCATCTATTGTTGTTTGATGCCAATAATCCGCAAACTGAAGAAGTCGGCTTCACACCCTGGGATCCCCCAGGTTGAGGCCCGCTTCATCAGGCCGAGGGTTTGTCATCCGATTTAGAAGCTGGACATCTTGCCGGGCCAAACCTCTTAGTTTGTTGCCTTGTTGTTTTGCAAAAACAAGTCGGTTTAGAGGCTGTTCCCTCTCTCGTCCCTGAGGAAGGAAGGACCTAAAAGAAACCTGCTTAGACTTTATAGCCGTGGATGGCAGACCTGCTGATTTTGAAGCCGCCAGAGTACCTATTATCTTATCCAAATCTGCTCCAAAAAGTAACTTTTCATAGAAAGGTAAGACTTTCAGCATCCTCTTTGATCCTGTAGCAGCTTTCCAGGATCTTAACCAGAGGACCCTGCGTGCCACTACTGAAGCTGCTGATACTTTAGAAGCTACAATTCCAGTATCTACTGCAGCTCCTCCCAGATAGGAAGCCGCCTCCCTTATGTGGGAGATATACATAATCTGTTCTCTGGTAGCATCTGGTAGAGAATCTTCCAATGCCCTGGATCCATTCTTCAAGAGCTTTGGCTACCCAGGCTCCAGCCATAGCTGGACAAGTAACAGCTCCAGATGATGAAATTATTGCCTTAAGACATGCTTCAATTTCTCTATCTGTGGAATCCTTCAGAGAAGATGCCGAAAGAATAGGTAATGTAGCATTTCTGATTAAGGACCTCATTCAGACCCGCTCGCTAGCGCTGTGCGCTCGCAAGCGGCCCGATGTTTTGCGAACGCGCATGCACAAGCTTCGGTCTGCGCATGCGCGAACTACTCTGTGCAATTGCAGGCTGCTCGCTCGCTCGCCCAGCTAAGACAGCCCAGTGAAATGAGTGACAAGAGAGGCCGTTTGTGGGTGGTAACAGGGGCAGGACACTAATAACGGGGGTGTGGAGGTGCGAACGCAGACATGCCTCGGTGTTTCAACGCCGTTTTTAAGGCATGCATAATCAACAGGCAGCGTCATAGTACATGTCACACGCCTGATTTTTACACTGAAGTTCTCGCAGTGCTTGCGGCAGGGTAAGGCAACCACAAGCACTGCGGTCGCTACCGATGGTGCTCGATGTACCAATGTTTTAATACACTTCCTGTAGATCACATGCGCTACTGGGCGTCTCAACATACGCTAATGGGTGTCTGCATACACAGAGCGATCGCTCGCACAGTCAAAGTGGGTGTGCTTATGCCTTGGCGAGCGATCGCTTCCCATGCCGTCACTTTGACAAATTTGCATATGCTGTATGCGAGCGATCGCATATAGCGAGCGGGTCAGAATCAGGCCCTAAATGCGTTACATGAGCATCCACAGTAGGAGGTACCTCCCTCTTAGTACATACTGAAGCTGGAAAAGGATGTTATCCTTTTATGCACATAAAATTGTCTGGGTTACCCCATGCCTCATCCATAAGCTCAGTGAGCTGTTCAGATACAGGAAACTCCATTTTAGCCACCTTCTGGTGGTGATTAAACATTGGAGCTTTCATACTATGAGCTGGTTTATCATCAAGAATATTTAGGACTGATTTAACCGCCTTCACCAAAGAAGGAACATCCACTGCGGAAGGATGAACCTCCTTCCCCGAGCTAGACCCTGGAGATGAACCATGCGCATCATAACCTATTCCACCCAGGGTAATCCTACGTAGTGTGCCCAAGATGGCTGCCTCATCTGGTACCTTTTGTTGGTGAAATATATAACCCGTGGAAGTTATTTCGCAAAATGTCTTCACCAATCCTGCAATATGTTTATTATGCTCTTTGGTTTCTGGCTGTTTTAATTATCTCCATGTGGTTTTCTTTATTCTGCAATACCTAATCCTTGAACAATGTACCATGTTTTCTGATGTCTGAAAAGAGTTCTGCGGGAGAAAAGCGCTATATAAATACAATTATTATTATTATTAATTATTATCATCCGGATCCTCTGATGATGTGTCTGAATCCATATGTTGGGCAGACTGATAAAATGATAACTTGCGCTTAGGCGCATTAGTCACTACCAGTCTGTTGTCAATATTAGATGGTGCCATCCTCTGACTAGAATGGCCATAAACATCCTTCCAGGGAGGAACAAACATAGCATACTGTGGACACCCCATCCAAGGAGGCATCGTAGGCACAGCCATACGATCCACAACCTGCTTCATTACCTGGGACAAAGAGGAGACCCAAGATGGTAAACCGGACTGGTGAGGTGGTTCTTTATAACAACAACACACAAACCATCCTTTACATCCTCAGGAGACACATAAGCCATACATGATTTACATGAAACAGCAAAGGTGGCTCCCCCTCCTGTTTCCCTTTATCTTTTGACATGTTCAATAAAGGCACTGATTGCAATGTTATGTGACAGCCTTCACAAAATCTTAATGAATGTGAAGTACTCAGATAAAAACCTCCACCCCAGAGGATGGATTGAAAAAAACAGTGTCCCTGATGCAGAGGCACTTGCTATTTGTGAGCGCACACTCTGATTCATGGCGGGGAGTATCTTTCTTTCCCCTATCCACTCGCAAAGCTGTGGGTGCCCACCCACAGCTAGTGCGAGCAGGCATGAGATGGTCGCGATTATCGCGACCATCGGCATTGCGAGGAGACCCTAAGGTAGGGTCTCAGCACTCGCAATGCCAAGTGGACTTCCAGCTCCTTCGGGAAAGCCTCCGTTTGTTCAGCCACCTCCCCCACCCGCCTACAAAACGGGGCGAGCTGCCGATCAACATCGACAGCCGCCCCGTTTTGCTGCGAGCACCGGAGCGAGTGAGGTTCTCATTCGCTCCGGGGCTCTCGCACGCCGCACGTGTGCACTGGGCCACCATCGACCCACTTGCGAGCGTAATGTGCTTGCGAGCGGGTCTGAATCAGGTCCAGTGTTAGTTATAATTGACTGACAGAAATAAAAGACAGTGCCAAAACAGCAGCTAGCAAACAGTCACATACAATGCATATGTAATATGATTACAATCGAATCTAGATCAACTACACAAACACAAAGGAATGGCAGGATATATAGCACTTTATACCTTAATCAAGGGAGAGGTATACAGAGAGACTTACCCAAACCCCCCTGAGACCAACAGCTACAGAGCGCAGTGAGAGTGGACCATGAGCGTCTCAAATACACGTGGAGGGTGGGAGGAGTAACCAAGAGGTGCAAAACCATTCGTAGGGACTTCGTCTGGGTTGGGGGAGGAGCTGCCAGGGGAGTGCATACCTCCCCTAAGCTGCGTTAACCAGCCGGGTACGCTGGCCTTGTGGCAGCAGAAGCATCTGCTGCCAATCCGTGGCGTCAGACGATAAGGCCCCGGTGGTGTAGTGAGGATGCGGACAATCCCGGGCCCTGACTGCAGCGGCTTCTGGTGCGTCACTGACAGCAGAAGCAAGACCTGTCGCGCGTGATTCCCCGTAAGCGAGGAACCACCTAACCTGACAGCTCCGTACATCCGGTTGCAGTCCGGGTCGCAGCATAGCTGCTAGCAAGCTAAGTCGCGGCACGCCGGAATCACCAGCCCAGTTACTGGTGTTACGGCCCGGCGGAGGTAGATGGAGTCACAGTACAAGAGGTTTATTTCAGACGCATAGTACTCCCAACCTAAAAACATATAAATAAACATAAAATAAAAGCTTAGGACTGCCTAGGACTGAAGTCCTATGGCTAGGGGCTGAGAATATATGGAGGAGGACCCGAGGCATCCTGGGAGCTGAGGTTTTAACTGTTTGGTGCCTGGTCTATCCAACTATAATATCCCCATGGTATCCCTATGGACCCCCAAGAAAAAAGGATGGTTGCTCAATGTGTGGAGTTTATTTACCATGTTTTGCTATTAATAGCAGTGCCCTTTTAAATCCCTAGCTTAAATATGCATAAATAAACCTCTGTAACAAAAACGGTCAAACATGGAGAAGGAAGTGTGATCATTTTCTGGGGCTCTTTTGCTGGGTCCAAAGTTAGCGACTTGCACAGAGTGACTAGCATCCAAAACCAAGAGCCATGCATAAGTCTCTGGTCTACGCCCATTTGGTCAAGGGTCCCTCCTACAGCAAGATAATGACCTACAGCATAACCAGTACTAGAAGCTATGTCAGTACTACATTTGAGGAATAAAACAAGACGGTAGAATTCAAAGTATGGAATGGCCAGCAAAGTATCCTGACTCAAATTTTATGAAGCTGGATAGGATAAATAACAATACAAATGGATATAAATGTAGGAGATAAAACAGACATAAACAGGGCACAAACCAAACTAAGTAAATTTATACAACAAAATTAGATACAATTCTTAAGAGCAGCAATCCATGTTCACATGCCAGAAACATGGTATCAAAGTCATTGACTATATCTCAAAGTGGGTGAGGGTTAACTTGGATGTGAACTGAGAATAGATGAGGAGGGAGGCCGACAGGTGAGTATTAAGAGTGTGAGAAAGGCAGGTAGGCTTTAATAAACAGGTGTGTTTGAAGAGCACATTTGAATCCCTGCAGGCTGGTAGACAACCTGATGGAAAAGTGAGTTCCAGCGGTGGGGCTCAGCACAGGAAAAATTTTGGATGCAGGAGTATTATTGTATAATATGCATAAAGTTAAGTGGCACCTGCAAATGCAAGCATTTGGAACTGAAACTAAGATACTGAGTGTATAATATATAAACGGTGTGACGGCTAATAAAGATAATTGGATAAACATAGTTGCATGAAAGGGTCACAAACAGTTATGTTGTCCCAGAGACTCATTGAGCCACTTGGGTATCACAGTATCCAACTGGAATTTCCATTCAGTCTTGGTTTGGAGAAGAAGCTACCTCTAGCAAGGGGTGGAAATATGATCAAGTTATCTTATATTAAATATAAGCCATCCCCACAGGAAAATGTGGCTAAGAGGCGTGCCACTAGTTAGTCAGTATTTCCAGTGTGGATGGCTGCCCAACAGCAGATTGGTACAGAGCCATCCTCTCCTTGAAGGCTCTGTGCCAAGAGCTACATGACCGGGTATGTTAGATTTACCATTTTTTTTCCTGAATATATATGAGAAAAAGTTCCTCATGCAAGAAATAAAACCAAGATATTAAAAACATCCTAATCTAGGTTGTAAGAAATGGGTGAGTTTAGTGGCACAAAGGTTTGTCACTCCTGTCCTCATAATAAAGTTTTTTTTATATTTTTACCATGTGCAAAACATGGCGTAAGGCGAATTATAACATGTGAGCACATCCTGATCACAGTATTTATAGGCCATAATCTTTTGTCAAAATGTGATTATTATTATTCGCAGTGGCATAGACATTAGTACACAACAGAGTAGGTTTTGATTTGAAGGTGTCTGATCAAGGAATTTCAAGCATCTGCTTTTAAATGTTTTAAATCATACTGGAATAGTCAGTGATGTGCAATATCCTCAAAAACACTGTTTAAGGCAAATCTAATTTCAATGGTTTTGGTGAAAACTGTTGGAAAAAAGGAGTGGGCCTGATTCAAAGGAAGACGCAGATGCACTTGCAACAGCAATTTCGGATGCAGTGTACTTGCCAAAAAATAGCTCTAATATGTCAGACATACACATTGCATTCGCCACTGAATCAGGCCATATATATATATATATATATATATATATATATATATATATATATACATATATATACACAGTCAAAAGGCAGTGGCACTCACGGGTCTTGTAACCAAAGAATGAGCCAACAATTGTGTTGTATAGTTCGAAGTATACAACACAATTGTTGGCTCATTCTTTGGTTACAAGACCTGTGAGTGCCACTGCCTTTTGACTGTATCTATTAGGTTTTTTACCTCTGTTGACACCTGGGCAAGTTTTTTCTAGGGTTAATGTGGAGTGCCAGCCCTGTGTATTCTATATATATATATATATATATATATATATATATATATATATATATATTATTATGGGTGAATGTCTAAATTTAGCCTCACGCGAAAATCCCGACAGCCAGCATCTCTCCTTTGCTAGTCAGCCGTCTGTATTTCATACCGATTCGAAGGAAAGTATCCAAT
The DNA here is from genome assembly GCA_031769625.1 of Taudactylus pleione. Taxonomy (NCBI): domain Eukaryota; kingdom Metazoa; phylum Chordata; class Amphibia; order Anura; family Myobatrachidae; genus Taudactylus; species Taudactylus pleione. Next base: position 4,015,630 of record JAUIMM010000068.1, read on the forward strand.
TCCCAACATCTCAGTGACATATGGCGAGGTGTGTGATCTCAGTAAAAAGCTGGAAAGACCCAGCCAAGGTTGGTTTTGCCACATCTGTGGCACCACTGCAAGCATTCAGGGAACTTGTTCCTCAGCCCCCCCCATTGTACATAAGGCAATGCTGAGACACATTTTAAACAAGTTTAAAGAGCCACATATGCCATCCAACCAGGCTCTGAAACTGCTTTTTTTTATCAGACACAATTGACAAATAAGATAGTCGCAGTACATCAATAAATTGAAAGTGTATGATACAATGATAGACAAGGTCACCAGTAGAATATGGAGCACTACCCATGTAGAAAAAAAAAAAAACCTCACTGTAATACTACCCTACATCAGAGATAAATAAGAGGAGAGCTGTAGCTGCAGGTTTTTCTGTTTGCATGTATTTTGGCTGACTTTCCTCTATGGGGAAAGCATGCCAAAGTGGAGGTGCTAGACATTCATGAGTTTAGCACCTAACCACAGATTCCAGCACAAAACATGGCCAGCATCCAAAGGATTGTCCCTTAATGGCCAGAATGGACTTTCCTACTCGGCAGCACTCACCTGACCAACCACCCAAACACTAGTGGCTCTGCACTTTCATTTTGACACTGGGGGATGACCACAACTATGGAGTTCACTCTTCTAGTCAATAGAGTTGAATCCACTTTTCTGAAGCAGCTCACCATGGTGGGATAGCAGCACATGGTCCTCCTGTTAATAATGGCACCAGCAACTGAGACCCCCGGGAGGCAGTCCGTTCTAGGGAGCAAGGAACATAAGCAGGTGGTACCTGCAGACATATAAGTTGTATGGGTATTATTGATCACAGTGGTGTTAAGGGGCTAAAAATAAAAAATGTCTGTGGTCGTTCTTCATAGTCAGAATAAACAACTAGGTTAGGTTTACATAAGCTACCTACAGTATTGCCTGCAATTCTGAGTTAATATTTCTTCTTTTCACAATGCAGAAATCACAGGGGTCCTGGTCTTTGTCTCAAATCCCCACTTACCTTCTAACCTGGCCTCACTTCCATATTGTATTTTACAGTATATTTCACTGGATCCCATTTACACACTTTCTGCCAAAGCCCTTGTCCTTCCACTCCTATTTTAGATAGATGGCTCTCCAATTTCAAGTTCAGAGAACATTATAAAAAGGGAGGACTTTCAAACTTTGATCACATTTTTTATGGTGCTAAACACCCCAATAGTATGTTATTTAGATTAAAAAAAGAAAACTAGCAAGAGGGAATTCTCCTTTATAAAATATGGGGGTTTGTAATGGTACAGTTTATATTTTTATTCTCCTCTTTGTTACATTATATTTTAATTATGCTCTTTCCTCATTGACACTTGGGTTCTCAAAGTGTAATCGTCGTGTTCCTTCTTCTGCTCTAGAATACACAAACAATAAGCACTAACCTTAAGGGATGAGGTAATAATATGTTTAAAAATGGTGCAGACTAGATGGCCAAGTGGTTCTTCTCTGCCGTCAAATTCTATGTTTCTAGGTAACTTATGGCTCACAGTAAAAATAGCAAAAGTCAACTGACAGCAGCCCCTACACAGATTGGAGAATGCTGGATCCCCAACAATTTGTAACCAGAAAAAACTAAAAAGTATTAGAGGCGCTGGTCAATCTAAAATGCAGTAATTACATTGTTATATATATACACACACACACACACACACAATATATATATATATATATATATATATATATACACACACACAGTATATATATATATATATATATATATATATATATACACACATACATTATATATATATATATATATAAACAATGAATAAATAGTAAATATGAACAGAAAATAGAAATAAATAAAAAAATATTGCAGTAAAATATCAAAAAAACAGAAAACAACAAATTATATATAGAGATTGAAATTGAGAAGCATCAATTGGCCAATAAGCACAATCATATATAGATCTAATTTAAACTGGCACAAATGCGTTACTAAAGATCAATCCTCAAATTGCATATTTTAATACATAGTTTATAAAAACTCATACGCCATCCACTGTGTTTAAAAAGCACACAAACGATGATCCAGTATTTATAAATTGAATATTCCAATTTAAAAATCATAAGCTGTGGATTTATTAGGCATGGTTGACAGGGAGAGTATAGGAAAAAAGGAGCATGCATGAACAATAATTGCTATCCAAAAACTCACTCCCTCGTGGTATCCCTTATGTGTAATTAGTACTCAAAGCTTTTTGTTTACAAGAACTGCATAAATCACCAATCCATCATATAGCGATATACATGCCGTATGAGTTTTTATGAATATAAGCGATACGTTGCTACAATTGCTAAATTGGAACATTGAGACTTTTTTTCTCTTAGCAAGGTTGAAACATTTTTACAAATTGATACAACCTCTGATAATATCAACTATGTATTCTAATATGCAAGTTGAGGATAGATCTTTAGCACCGAATTTGTGCTAGGTTAAATTAGATCTATATATGATTGTGCTTATTGGCCAATTGATGCATCTCAATTTTAATCTCTATATACAGTATAATTGGTTGTTTTCTGTTTTTTTATATTTTATTTTTTGTTCATATTCATATTATCCTTCATTGTTATAGATCTACTATATAAAAACAAAAATTTGTCCTTCTGTCTTTCTATACAAATTCACACTTTACAAGCAAAGATCGTGACATTTTACATACGAGCATATTAAAACATGGCGGAGGCAACTAAAACATTTTTAAATCCAAATTAATTACTGTTATTTTTTTACTATTTTAAAACCACAATTTTTGCTGGACGCTCATTGTGGGGCCGCACGGCATATGGGTAGGGCCTCAAAGAAAGCGTTTTGTGTTGTCATGATCTTAATGTTTATTATCGAAGAGAGCTTTAGCAGGCTTTGCCAGCATTCTCTATACCAAATTATGCAACAACATTTACTTCTTTCTTCCAACTGTGTCAAAATGATGACTTTGCAAGGACCGTGCTGTACTGTGAGCTGCCAAAATATTACACATGGAATGCTTCTCCCAAAGTTTTGATGCGCAGAAAACAGGGAGTCGCTGTAGATGGTCATCCTGGTATCAGAGCAACAGAAGCTCTTGGCCGTGTTTACACTGTACATCCTACAAATTTTGAATGCTTCTATTTCCGAAGTTTGCTTTACACCATTACAGGTCCTACTTCCTTTGAAGACCTTAGGACTGTTGAGGCCTGCCTAAGGAGAGGTTGGTTGGAGGATGATGTGTAAACAAACATTCTTAAAATCCCGGGCAACGCCGGGTACTCCAGCTATATGTAATAAATGCATTTTAGATTGACCAGCGCCTCTAATACTTTTTAGTTTTTTCTTCTTCTGCTCTCTGTTCGATTATGCTATGTTGATTATTTGCTTTTCTGTTTTTAAGACCGATATGATTGTATTCATTTGTTTGTACAATCCAGTGCTTATTTAAATATATCACAAAAAATAATAGCAAGACCTTGATATCGAAGACTTTTAAAAACTAATGGGTCCATACATCTGTAATGTATTGCCCCAATTCCCCATTCTTATTGATGTAGTTATTTGCTCAAAACATTTGTCAGTTTTCTGAAAAGCTATCAAAGCTACTATTCCCACACAAAAGCCTTAATACAGAGGAGGATGCTAATGCATGCATGGCTGCGATTTCTTTCGGATATGTAGCTGCGATAACGTGCAAATGCTAGTTTCAGCTGTACCGTTGTGTACTTGCAAGCATCGGACAGTGCAGCCGTGAGATGTCCACGGTCAATGTCCATAGAAAGTGCGAATCCACCACTAGACTCAAACACTCCACTATCGGTGCACCATTACAATGCTCATTGACACTTGCAATGCCCTATGGCTGGCGCATTGTCTCCTTCTGAACTTTCTCTAAATATGGCCTCTGTGGCTGTGGCTCTGCATTTGAGAACACAGCCGCATTCACTGACACATCAGAAACAGTCTCATAACATGCCATGAGATGGCCTTTTTTTGCATTCATTTCAACCCACCTCCCAGTCACTTCCAAGGAATGCTCATGGCTTTTCGCTGCCAACTGAAATAGGAGCTATTCAATATGCAGCAGCTGTCTCTGCATACACTCAGTGGTACAGCATGCATGAGCAATACGGGTTTACAGCGCAAATATCGACACTGGGTTCACCTCTGAATCAGATCCATATTTACCATCAATAGATATCAACCAAGATGTTCCAACTCTGTATGCCACGTGACAATACACAGCCATCCATCCTCTCTTCCAGCCCATATAACAAAGCGGATGAAAGCTCATTGTGGTAAAAATGATCTTGCTTTCCTTCCTGCCATCACCTTATCAGAGTCAAGTAAGTAAAGACCTATAGTGGTACCAATACAAGAGGAATAGAAAAGAGTATCAGTGTCAATCCTCACAGACATTGCAGGAATAAAAACATGATGATATTTATCACCATGAGCAATATATGGGTAACTTGCTGAAGTACCCGGGCATTGCCCAGGTTTAAATCTTCAAATTATTAAGTTTTATTATATGATGTCATCCAACTCCATCCAGTGGAAGATCCAGAACAGGCTCCCCGGGTCAAAGTTCTGCCCAGCGTACACCAACGGAGATACGACCGGGACCTCAACCCCCTAGTATTCTTCTGGGATCCAGTGTTACCACTCTGTGAAGTTTTCATGCAAATTATGTGATGTCATCCAAATCCATCCAGTGGAAGGCCCAGAACAGGCTCCCTGGGTCAAAGTTCTGTTCGGTGCACTCTGCCGTGAGGTCCGACCAGGACACCAACCACTCCATTAAGCATCCCAGACCAATTGCCACCCCTCTGTGAAGTTTTCAACCAAACCCATTCACCACATTACACACCATATTATTATTTTACTCTATTTTAATATGCGATTTTGCACAATATATACATATTGCGTACTTTGCACATATCTGCACTTTTTCTTACCTATACATATATTCAACTTATATGCATATAGTAAGCCTTAAGAAATGCACTCACTAGAATGGAAACGGACATTTTTTAATTACAAAGTATCAATAAAGTTTTTAACCAACAAAGAAAAAAAGCAGCCATTTGGAGCTGGATAAAAGGACCACCCCTAGAGACATAGTGTCATCCTTGATAAAGTATTTTGATACGAAACGCGCTGGGGACACACAGCAGACCACCCACTGTTCTATCAGCTGACCGTCATCGGTCCTCCGCCGGGACACATAGGTCAGCGGCACGGACTGAGTAGGGAGCCGCTCACTCATCAGTAGCCTGGCAATAGGACCTGCCAGGACTACTGACAGGCAGCAGTTGAACACTGCATTGGAAATCGCCTGACATCATACAGCTGAAGACCAGAGGGGAAGGAAGAATCAGGGTAAGCATAGGGAAAGTACCCTCACTCATTATCCCACAATACCGGGAGCGGTCAGCCTATTTGTGCTCCACACCAGTTGTTCACAAAAAGAGCTTTAAACATATCTAAGAAAAAAATCTTTATTTATATAAAAAAAATGTATATAATATTGTTATGCGCTATGCATTTCACTTTGCTTACATATGATTTGCATCACAGCGCTCATCTATATTTTTTACCAGTCAGTGGAAGGCCCAGAACAGGCTCCCGAGTCAATGTTCTGCCCAGTGTATACCAACGGGAGGTCCGACCAGGACTTCAACCCCCTTAGTATGTCTTCTGGGATCCAATGTTACCACTCTGTGAAGTTTTCATCCAAATCCGTCCAGCGGAAGGCTTGGAATAGGCTCCCCAGGTTAAAGTTCTGCCCAGCATACACCAACGGGAGGTCCGACTGTGACCCTAACCCCCCTAAAACCTGTTCAGGATCCCACTAGACCACCCCACGTTAGATTCATCCCAATTGGTGCAGGGGTGTCCGAATGCATAAGCCGGACAAACAAAAAAAACATACAAATGAATTTTATATATAAATTAACACCGTGACCATTGGATTGGGAGGTATAGTGAGACTCATCACATTAAAACAAGGGTCTCACCAGACTAAAGTAATAGGGCATTCAAAAATACAGTATTTTACACAGATATTCTCTACTACCACTATAGAGAGCTTTAAAGATAATTTAATATCTAAAAACTCAAAGTGGTCCTACAGTTCAGCCTATTTAAATGTATTGCTGTGTTTTTAAGGTGGTTGCGTCTTGCTGTAGTGCACCAAACTCCTATTCCACCACAATTTGATATACAGTGCAAATTCTATAAATAATACGACATTGCAAGTCCTCAAAACCTATATTAAAATAAGATCTCTCATACCAAAAAAGTCTGTAGCAGTCGTTCCCTCATCTCCAAAGCAGTCTTGATCAAACCGCTCTCTCTCCTCTCCATTTAAGGACACAGAACTCTGCTCAGGTAAATAGCTGTTGATGCTTACTTCAAAGGAGTCATCTTTGGGAGAGTCTTGTCTGAATGTATCTAGGTAATCTCCTGTATAACAGGTCCAAAATGTTTTTTTTTTCTTACAAAAGTGGCATTCAATAACCTTAGCTCTAAGGGAGAATTCAATTAGTCTCGATAACTTAAAGGAGGTGAAAAAGGAAGGTAGTCTCAAGCTTTATCGCTCGAGGAAATTCAATTAGGCTCCCTTTTTTTACCAGATACCTTTGTTAATGCCCATTAAATTAATGTGTTAACAGGCGTTAACACGGGTTAACAGACATTAATACACAGACTCCTTGAAAAGTTTACGGATTACTGCGTTAGCATCGCGGAACCTGTTAACCACTTAGTTATCAGGGATTTTTTTTTCGCTGCCTGTGCAGTAGTGAAAAAAATCCACGATAAGTCCTGCCAGCGGCCTCACTTAGGGGCTAATTGAAAAGCCCCGGGGAAGTTCCCCTTAAGTCTTTTAGCATTTACAATATAAAGGGTTTGCTAAATTCTACAAAATTGTAAATGTAAAATAGTGAGCATTTCGATATGCTAAGAGTTCCCAGAAGCAAATGTATCTGGTCAAATATCAGAGATATAAATCGACCTATTAAAGTACATACCAAAACCATCATGAAGAATAAGTTGTCTTCCATAATCCTCTCGAATCGTGATGTCCTCCATCCGGCTCTGGTTCAGAGTGAAATGATCCACTACATCAATTAAACTGTAATATATGAAAACATTGTACCATGGCATGCAAATATAGCAAGTAAGCAGATATAGCATGTAAATATGATGCCCAAATAGAGATGACAATTGCCGTCAAAAATATTTACTGACAAAGATTTACAAAATTTTATTTTGGGTTGCACAAGGATGATTGCATAGCTTTTCAATAAAGAACAAGAGAAGACGTCCGTTGGCTATATCCTCATGTCTGTTCTGCTGTTACTTCGTGTTACTTTAACAGGCAGTAAAGAATGATAGAGAACTAGTAACAGCTGAATAAGAGAATGTGGTGACAATGGACATAAAAAGAGCACACCACTTCAAGTGTAACAAGGAAATTAGGTCCTGCTAACAGTGCTTTAATTTGTGAACCACAAAAAAAAAAATAGATTAAAGTAAAACGGTCAGTTACACATGCAATTTAAGCAGCCATTTTGTTGTCTGAACCCTAGGAACTTGTTGCAAAGAAGTCACAAACCTTAGTATTGTTACTAGTTTATTGATAGGCGGAATATTGACACCTCAGAAAAAAAGCTACCTCTACTGAGTAGATTTGAAAGGCACACTAAAAAGTGATTTTTAAACTTACTTATATCCTTTTCTATGAATCCACAAGGGGACACTGGTACCATAAAGTACAAATACAAAGTATCTTTCAGGACATAGGCACTTAAATTAAAAAGCAAGGATCTGAAGTTCTCCCCTCCTCTGTATCACCACCCTGCAAGAGAACTATATTCTAACAGCTCCAAAGAAACAGGAGAAACAACTTCCCTCAAAAAAAAAAAAAAAAAAAAAAGCAAAATTACAATGCAAATATAAGGTGAGCATGCATTGTCCCAAAATAGATGCAGAGAAAAGGCTTTAACTACCGTAAATGTAAAAATTCTATGTTCTCAATCATCCAATTGGGGTATGCTAGTACCATGGGGACATCTCAAAGCTTATGTTTGAGTGGACACAGTTGCAGTAGCCCTTCTAACTGAAATTGGCTTCCTTGGATGCAAAGATATTAAACTTGTAAAATTTCTGAAGGTTCATGCTAAACCATCCACTAATTGATTGTTAATCAGGAAAAATGTGCCTGCACGTGAAAGCTACAATGTAATCATGACACACAGGTTATCTATCTTGCTATAATCTGTTTAGATGCAGGACAGTCTGTTTTAGAAACATCATACTGGACCAGAATATCATCATTCATCCAACAGTGCATTGTTCATTGTTTTTCTTTAGTTCCCTGACAACATCCAGCAAGTGGACACCTTAAATTGCCTCCTGGAAATGGCAAAAAGGAAAACAGAGTTCCATGTGAGAGAAAGGAGATCCGCAAATTCCAGTGATTCAAAATAATCTATTATAATGATATCAACAATATATTGAAGTCCCAAGAAGGTAAAGTTTGACTGGCACAAAAGAGGTCTGACTGGCACTTAAGGGGCAAGTGGGGGTTTGATGGGCATGTGGAGTAGCCTGACTGCATAAGGTTGTCTGATTGGCATTTGAGGGGCATGTATGAGGTGGTCTAATGGGCACTTAAGTGTATTTTACACAAAACCATGAATAATGATGGACCCCAGAAACCGTGAACCAAGGGCCTGATTCATTAATTCGCTATTGCTAAAGCGTACGCAGACGGTCGATTGATGTGTACTGCGCATGCATTGCAATTACACAGACCACGGAAAGCCATCGCAGAGTGATAGACAGACAGTGAGGGTTTTGGGGTGGTGACGGGTGAGTGTCGGAGAAACGCAGGCGTGTCTTTCCGTTTGATGGACATTATACTCTGAGCTTTCCTTAGCCTCAGTGCCCGCACAAGACCCATATGAGTTGGCCTGGGAGCGGGACCTGGGCGAATCCATATATCCTGAGGATTGGGCTGAGATTAAAGAGAGGGCGGCATCTGGAGACAAGTTCATCTCAAAATAGTCAGAGATTGCCTGTTTGATAGTGGAAAAAGTTGTCGGGCTGATAAAAAGCCAGTCATCTAGGCGCCATCTACAGGGGCGAGGGTATTGTGAGAGTAGATCAAGGAGAATAAAGACTCTTGCATGATCCATCCACTAAAGAGGGGTGATCCCTTTGTCGAAGCCGGATAATTGGCTGAGACAAAATCTGTTAAAATTAAAATCTGCACGACGCCATTTTGCGAATGGAAACAAGACGCCATTTTGCGAATGGCCGCCCAACGCCATTTTAGCGAATCTCACACAATATCAGTACATACGGCGATGTTATTATTTAGTGTCGTGCGATTCCCACGCAATGGAACAATGTTAAAAGTCCTCATTATATAAATACATGCATTTACTAAAACATATAATATGAACAATCCTGCAAAACACGTACCACGGTGTACTCCACAAACACGTAGATGCACAATGCTAACTAGCATCTTTTCTTAATATCCTTACACTTACACATTGCACACTTACATAGAAAGGTTCCCTAGCATTAAGGTTAATATCCACGGTTTTATTCATTATTATGTATTAAAGCGACTGTATTTAAGATCTCAGGTTTAGTACATGATAAGCAGACCGTGTTTGGTGCTATTCTAAACCACTGTTTATTTGCAGATCTCCGGTTCCATTGGCATAGAGATCGCAAGATGCATCTGCAAATTATGGATCATAGAGAGATAGGCATTGAAATGTACTCTGTAAATGTAATGTAATTAGCCAGTTTAGACTTGTTCTTTGGCGGGAAAATGGACACAAAGAACTGTTGGAGGCTGAACTATTACAATACAAACTGACCTATGAACTGTATCGTAACAGAAGAACCAGGAAGAAGAACCAATGGGATTATGACAACTTGTTCTATTGTATTGCCTATCTCTGTAAGGGTACAAAAACAAGCACTCTGGATCTGATAGTTAGTCATCTTTCTTTGCTGTTGACGGAGGTTTCATAGTTGATGCCAGGAATCTGGATCCAGAGTGCATGCGTATGTATTTGACTGTACCTAGTGATTGTATAATTTGCACTAATTGTATTTAGATCACAGCGTGTAACTATCTGCTTTTTGGTGAATAATATCTTTTTGTGCTTTGGAACCACAATCCAAGTCTGGAAAGCAAGTATTTCTTGTGTGACTTATACCGCTAAATAGCGACGTTTAGGGTGTATAGATCATTAGATATTCATAGTTGGGGGCTCGTAGAGTGAGTTCACGCTGCCAATTTACACGGTAACACACGGTTATCGATCTCTCACCAAAGGGTGGAGGCGCCATACGCAGGAAAGAATGCATTGTGCCTTTGAAAGCCTGCTACCACTGGATGCTGAGAGACCGCTATCCGTTATTGTGTGAGTATAAGGCGCGCTGATTAGAATCCAGGTACAAGGAAGGAAAAAGTTTGTTTTCCTTCATTGATAAAGGTTATTGTTAAAAGGGGAAGTTGCACAATAGCGTATGCATATTTCCTGTATTGCTGCCACGTGTTCAACGGTCATTGTATGAATAGTGTGATTGCTTGTTAAAACCTCTGAATTATAATGCTATGTTAAGGGAAAAAGGTTTTATTTTCTGTACAGAAAAGGAGTGTATAATTGAAACGTGTGATTGCAAGGTGGAGGCTACTGTCTGTTAAGCCTAAGTGTAAGTGGAGGTTACTGTCTGTTAAACCTCGGCATTAACTCGGTAGGTGCCCGACGGGGCAGTACAAAGTACTGGGCCAGTGTACAAAGCAATTACATTGTGGTTTAGGTTATCGAGAAACTGAGGGGTTTCTTGGTTCGGCATCCATAAATTGCAAAGTCCATTGATCTGTTAGGTTCCTTGAGCAATGCGATCGGACCGCATGATTATATAAATTGTGATTGTGAAGTGGGTGTAGTGGGAGTGAAACTGCTGGCAAGGGTAGGGGTTATTGGAACTTCTAGATGCTACCAGTGGGAGTAAACTTAAAGTAGGAAGCTAGTGGTGAGGCTTGGGTTAAATTTATCAGAAGTAAAATAATTCGCTAGGCAGTTACTTTACTCCTCGTGTATACACACGGATCACAACGTAGAGGTGAAGTGCGGTATACCAAGAAGGAGCGAGCGGCTGAAGCTTGGTTTAATACGGCCGCAAGTAGAATAATTTACAATAGGTGGTTAGTCTGCTCCTTGTTGTGCAGGCAGACTGTAACGCCAGGCAGGGCAGCTTGGTATAACGGGAGGGAGTGAGTGAACGTTACTCGCTGAAAATCGTTCACCAGTCGAAATTCTCTAGAAATTGCTAAGCGTTTTCCCCGATGGCTGCAAAGCCATCTCTAGTAATGGTCGATGATGTGCTGCAGATGGAAGGGCCGTTAGGATTGGCCAGGTATGTTATGTGTAAAAAGTATGGTGCGTACGCTAGAGCGTATTGTGACATATGGGTCAAAATGACCAAGAAATGTAGAACACCTTTTCCTAAGATTGGTAGCTTTGATTCGGAGGTTCTGAACAATCTCAGAGACAGTATATGTTTAGTGAAGTCTCTGAAGAAAAAGGTAAAGTTTAATGATTGCTTGAAATTGTGGCAGCAGAAGGGGAATATGTGGCTTAGCGGTGTGCACGCGACGCAAACTAGCATCTCGTGCAACGATGCAAGGTGGCGCGCACGCAAATAGCGCAAGGTAGCGCACACACACAGCAAGGTAGCGTTGCGGAAGGTAATGTCAGTAGTTCATGCACACCACCATTGCCCTATGCGGATGGGGGTGAAGGTACAGTCGATGTAAAAACTCATAAAAATGTAACAAGTAATTTGTAACCTCTTCTAAGCAACTATAAGGAACATGTTTATGATGTAGATGTTGAACCTGTTGTGATGTCCGCTCTCTCCCATGTTGCACAAATGTTAAATGTACCACCACAGCAAGCACAGGTAGCTGCCCCTCTAGTACCAGAAATGGAGGTAGCCCCACCCGTACAGGAAGTATTAACACCCGCTTTAACAGTAGCGGAGATTACTAATACCATACGTAGTAGCAGTAGGCTGAACCCTCAACTAGGTAATCAGGCCAAAGGTAGCATTATGGCAGGCATCCATCCCGTCCGGACAATAACTGTTCCCAATGGGAATCCGGACGCGCATGGTGTAGTAGCCACAAGGGACGTAGTGATGCATTGTCCATTGACAAGAGCAGAACTACATTCCATAATGAAAGATTTCCCTGATCCTAGGAAAGAACTAGCAAAGTGCCAGAGATTTGTAAAGGATTTAGGTAATGCTCATGAGCCAACCAATAAAGATTGGCGAGTGGTATTACATGCATGTCTTCCACACAATACCAATGTGAAAAAGTTTATCACGGCCTGTGTATTGGATGGAGATAGTCCCATAACTGATGTAGGTAATCAGGAAAATATAACCCACATTGTTACCCAATTGGCTGTATTTTTCCCATTAATTGTAAACTGGAGTAAAATCTTCATGATTAAGCAGAAAGAGAGTGAGTCTGCAGCAGATTATTTTACCAGAGCGCTGCAGACTATTACCCAATACACAAGTATAGAGGACATAAAAGACAACACCCATCACAGGGAAATGACAATCACAGTGCTTATGGATGGTCTTAAGGACACTCTAAAAGCCAGGGTTCAGACCTCACTTCCTGGGTGGAGGGGAGTTACAGTGGACACACTCAGGGAATCTACAATTGAACATGATAAAAACATCTTGAGGAAGAGAGAAATGCAGAGAGAGAAACTAATGGCTGTTAGTATCCATGTTTAAGCCACAGAGCGAAACGCGTGTCAGGAGACACGCGATGCACGCTGGTTGGCGTGTATAGTGTTTGTCCTAATGTATTAACAACTGTTCAAAGTTACATGTTGTTAACAATTCAGGGTGTCTGTTAGACTATAGGACATAATAAGCGGGTTCCTGTGATCATGCATAGATAGTACTCGGTCATTTATGTTAATATATTTAGTTAGAGAGTACTGGCAATACTAGTGAATATCAGTGTTGCCCGCTATATCACACTAACAGTCATTTAGCTATGAGGCTTCTCTTTATCACTCGTAAATGGGATATTTATCTGTGTACAAAGGTCCATATGATTTTTGGTAAAAGGAGAGTGCATGTGTTACTACAGAGCTTATTTACTACTATGGCATAACAAGAGCTACACTGTGTCTAAGGGCACCTCAGTAATATTGTACACATTGAATTTATAATACTGATCCCATGTATTCATAAGATTTGTAAACATTAATGATACGGATATTAAGGGGATAGATCATCCTATCATATTATTCATTATATAATGTTATAATTTCAGACACTCAGATGTCAGACCTTTGTTTGTGATTCTGGCAGAATAAGAGCAACTATATCTCAAGGGTCATCTTAGTAATAATATACACATTGTATCCATAATACTGATTGCATCTAGTTACAAGATTAGTGGATACAAATATTATGGACTTGTTGTGGAACAGTAACTTATTTTGAGAATAAGTAATAGCAATATTGCATGAATTATATGTCCATTTATAACATAGTATCAGTCCAAAATCCATCATTATAATACGGTGTTGAGAGACTAGTGTAAACCGTAATTAATTAATAAGACTGATGTAGTTATATGTGAATTTACCATGTACATGCTATTCATTTGATTAGGTGACCTTGCCATATATATAGGATGGATGTCATTTAACAATAAGGTTCTCATGATATATTGGATTGATACATCCCCTAGTATAGTATCCGTTTGTGAGTGGGACAGTTAGGATCCTATTATAGCACCTCCCATTAACATAGATAGAGTGGAATTTGAAATCACATTTGTCCGTTTTCTACAGACGCCCATATGAGACACGATATCACATAAATTAATGTGGTTAGTCCAACAAAACACACAATATATAAGACATGTAACAGTGTTATTAAGAATTGATTTTATTACATATTACATAATAATATTTTGCGGCATCCTATTTTAAAGATTTATTAAAGGTTAAGTTTTAAATAATTGTTGCTAATTGGGTCACTGCTATAGCTTGTGATTAGATTGAAACAGATTCATTTGAATATAGTATATTTGTCCTGGAGTGCCCTGTGATAGGAATACTTTTTTCTTCTTTTAGTATCCAAGCTCTGGAAGGAATGCGAATAACACCGCAGCATTATTACCACACTCAACCACAATACACTCATCCCATACAACCTCCAAACCCTTATCCCTATACACAACCATAATCTTTCCTCATTCCCCAACCCACACAACAACAACAACCTTTCACAACACGTCAACTACAAAGGTGTTATAGGTGTAACCAGGAGGGCCACATAAGTAAGTTCTGTAAGGCTAAGAAATGGGAAACACCAAACCAGGGAACACCGACATACCTACAGAAGGGGCACCCACAACAGAAAGAACAATTTCAGCCATCACCTGCTCATGTCACAGCAGTGAATGCTTTGCTGGAAGATAGTCAGCTCTAGGGGTCAGGTCACACCTGTAGTCTACAGTCAGTCAGGTTAACTGGGGATGTTAGAGAAGAACCTGTAATGTTAATTGATGTAGCTGGTACTAAACATTCTTTTCTTGTAGACACAGGGGCGACCAGATCAGTGATAAAATCTCCATCTAATTTACAGGTGACAAGCTAAACAGTACCAGCAATGGGTGCAACGGGTAAAGTAAAACATTATCCTTTAACCAAATCTACAGAGGTTACTATCAGTCCATTGCATATGAGGCACGCCTTTCTCATGGCAGCAGCGGCCCCTACTAACTTACTGGGAAGCGATTTGTTATGTAAACTGGGATGTGTCACTTATTGTACCCCTGATGGTATATTTCTAGATATCCCAGAGAGAGTTGCGCACGAGGTGAGGTATATACTGGACACTCCCCAAAGGTTAATGTTTCACTCTACTGTTTCAGATAAAAATCCATCTCAAGTAGAACAAATGTTATCTCAGATACCGGGGTCCCTCTGGACCAAAGATGGACAGGACACTGGATTGATGACAAACGAAGCTCCCGTAATGGTGAATCTAAAAAGCGGTAGGCAAGCTCCAAAAATTCCCCAGTACCCGTTAAAACAAGAGGTAGGGGTTTATCCAATAATTGAGCAGTTACTACAACAGGGAATTTTAGTCCGTACAGCAAGTGTAACCAACAGTCCCATCTTTCCTGTGAAGAAGAGTGGTGGGAGGGGTTATAGGCTGGTACAGGACCTTAGAGGGGTTAATAAGGTAGTAGACAGCCAATTCCCCATAGTGCCGAATCCAGCTGTCATTCTAATGCAGATCCCACAAAATGCAACCCATTTTACTGTTATTGACAATGGATCTGTTCTAATACAATATGTGGACGATTTATTGTTGTGTTCTGATTCGTTTATGTCATGTTTAAATGATACTAAACTTTTATTGCTTCATCTCTCGCAAACAGGACAAAAAGTTGCTAAGGACAAACTACAGCCATGCCAGTCCAGGGTTAAATACTTGGGACATTGCTTAACCCAGGGGTTACAACATCTGACCACTGACAGAATCCAGGCCTTACAGACCATGATGAGACTGCTGCAGAACCAACAGCAAATATGTACCTTCTTTGGAATGTGTGGATACTGCAGAATGTGGATCCCAGGTTTTTCTATTTTGGCCTTGCCATTACAGGACTTAGGGCCTGATTCAGACCCGCTCACGAGGGCTGAGCGCTCGCAAGGGGGTCGATGGTGCCCTAGTGCGCATGCGCACAACGGAGGGAGCTCTGTCGTGCGCATGCGTGAGACCCGCATAGCGACAGCCAAGCTGTCGCTCCGGGTCTCGCACCAAAGGGGGCGTGCTGTCGATGGTGAGTGACAGCACACTCCCTTTGTGGGCACCCCCTTTGTGCTGGGAGCGTGGCTGCCAGACGGAGGCGTTCCCATGGGAACGCCTACCGTCTGGGTCCGGCCCCACTGACATCACTAGTGATGTCAGTGGGAGTGATTTTGGCTCTGATAGAGCCAAAAGCACTCCAGGGCTTGCGGTCACCGAGACCCTACCGCAGGGTCTCGTCGCAAGCCCGATGGTCGCGATGGTCTTGACCATTGCAACCATCATCATGGACACTCGCATAAGCTGTGGGTGGTAACCCACAGCTATGCGAGCATCCAGGAGGACACCAAAAAAAAAAAACTGCCAGATACAGAGCGGGCGCTCGTTCAGAGTGTCTGGCTCTGAATCAGGCCCTTAGTCTCTTCCTCAAAGCCCGATCGTGTCATACACACAGATGAAACAGAGCAGGCATTCCTTAACCTTAAGGATAGTCTGACGAGAGCACCTGCATTGAGAATACCTGATTATGAAAACCTTTTGATTTGTACTGTACGGAAGCTAATGGTTGCGCAGCAGGTGTCCTCACACAAAGACATGTTGATGCCAGTAGGCCCGTAGCATACTACAGTGCACAATTGGGCACTGTGGCAAGATCACTCCCAACGTGTTTAAGAAGTGTAGCAGCAACTGCTCTATTGGTCAGTAAAAGTGAGGATGTAGTATTAGGCCATGATATGATTGTCTATACACCCCATGCTGTATCTGATTTGCTGAATTCTGCCCAAAACCAGACATGTCTCCTCAGCTAGGTTCACGAAATGGGAACTAGCCCTAATAGCACCTGCAAACATCACCATTAAGCGGTGCAGTACGTTAAATAAAGCAACATATTCACCATATGTGCCTCAGGATGCACAAAGGGTGGAGAGAGGCGAGTCACTGGCAGAAGGTGAGTTCTGCAGGTATGTTGATGCACATGATTGTATGGAATATTTGAATCAGACCTTTACTGCAAGACCTGACATAAGGGAAAGACCTTTAGAAAAGTAGATGTGATATTTTACACGGATGGGAGTTGTCATAGACAGACTGACACTGGAGAGTTATGGACAGGTTATGCTGTTGTAAATGACGAAGACATCATAGAAGCCGAACCTCTTGGTCCACCTCACTCAGCCCAAGTGGCGGAGCTGGTGGCACCAAGAAGAGCGTATCAATAAGCAAAAGGCAAATCTGCTAATATCTACACTAACTCTAGGTATGCCTTTGGGGTTTTTGGTGCTCTATGGCGTCTGAGAAATTTTATGACAGCAGCAGGCACACCAGTCGCACATTCAAAACATATAAAAGGACTACTGACAGCGATCCAATTGCCTAAGGCAGTGGCCGTAATTAAGTGTAAAGCCCATACATGTGAGGACGATCCGGTGTCACTGGGCAATAACAGGGCAGATGAAGCAGCCAAATGGGCAGCTGGGTTAAAAGTGAACATGCCAATTAAGCAAATGATGTTTCAAATGATTGATATGCAGAAACTGAGATGCAAAATTTGTGTTCCATTCAGGAAAAGGCAGTCTGGAGGTCCAAGCAATGTGGGCAAGAGTCCTCTGGAGAGATGGACAAGGTAATCCAGTGACCCCCAAGGCGTACTACCCAAGCCTGGCTGAGGCAGCGCACAGTTTGACTCACTTGGGAAAGCAAGGTATGTGCAAATTGGTGAGAGTATACTGGTGTGCACCAGGTTTTTCTTCCCAAGCGGAAAAGAGAGCAATGTCCTGTTTGACCTGCTTGAGGAAAACAGTGGGAAAACAATCCCTACCAAGCCATCCCACATTCCTCCAACCGATGGACCTTTTCAGGTAATACAAATTGATTTCATCCAATTACCACCCTGCAGGAATCTCAATTATGTATTATTGTGCACTGATGTGTTTTCTAATTGGGTTGAGGCATACCAGGCTGCCACTAATACTGCTGCGTTTACTGCTAAGAAAATTGATCAGGAGTTTGTATGCAGATACGGTATCCCTAGAATTATTGAAAGTTATAGGGGTACTCATTTCACAGGTGATGTCTTCCAAAACATGTGTAAGTTGATGGGTATTAATAGTAGACTTCACACCCCCTAAGCCAGCGCCAAGGTGGAGAGGATGAACGGTACTATTAAAAATAAATTAAGTAAGATCATGGCAGAAACTGAACTGGGGTGGCCAGAAGCACTACCACTTGTTCTTCATAGTATCAGGACAACTCCTAGACCCCCTCTCAATCTGTCCCCCTTTGAAATACTGTTTGGTAGACAACCTCATTTGATTATAAGTCCGCAGGAAGATTTGAAGAGTAACATCGAGGTAACTGTAAGGTATCTTATAACAATGAGTAAACAGTTAAAGCAGCAACAGCAGAAACTGAAATTGTTGTCACATGACATGCTTGAAACAAACGGACATGATGTTGAACCTGGAGAATTTGTTATGATCAGAAATTTCTTGCGTTCAGGTTGTTTGACAGATCGGTGGGAAGGTCCGTATCAGGTGTTGCTGACAAGTACAACTTCCTTGAAAGTGGCAGAGAGAGATACCTGGGTCCCTTCCACTCACTGTAAGAAGGTCAACCAACCAGTGGAGAGACAAGGCGGAATCGAGGCAGATAACGTGGACCTGTCAATTGCGACTCTGTTCCGGGAGGGTTAAAGGTTACAATGAGATACCTGAGCTAAAGAAATTTGTAAATCATTGTTTTCAGCAATGGAGTGGTCTGCTGTTGTAATATTTGTGTTTTCTCCCAGAGTTTTCATCATCCTGGGTTGTTTCGGGTTTTCTGGTTTCTGTGACGGAGGACAGAGGACGGAGAGGGGAGCTGATGGTGATATCGATGGAGTGGTGTTGGGAGAAGGAGCAATACAGTCACAAGGGTGGTATCTGAGCAAACCCAGTACAGTAATTGTTAAGAGATCTGTTATTTTGGAAACTCGGAGACAGTGTGAAGGTCTATCGTCTGAGGATTATCGTATGTGTGAGTTTTGTGGGTCCCAAATTGATGAGAATTGCATCCAACGGTGTCAACCCAAGTATAACCCGTATTGGGGTGGGTATCCTTTAGAGGATTATCATACCGTGGTGGGCAAAGTTTTAAACCAAACTGACTGTTGGGTGTGCTCTCACATGCCAAGCTGCTGGGAACTGTGCAATTGAAAAGGACCAGAATTTTTGAACCCTTGGAGGTATTTTTAGGCGACTGTACTGTTGATCCGGACAGCTGTACAAACTTACCATCTATGTTAACACTATATTACTCCCTCCCTGTCTCTTGGAGAACAATAATCTGTGGACTTTCTTTGAATTGTGGTGTTTTTTATGAAGAAGAAAAGTTCTTCATGTTTTTAAAGTAAATAAATTTATCATTACAAAATAACAACGTGACTTTTGCATATGAGATCCTGTGGAGAAAACCCAAATAAAGGTACCTTTACAGGAGGAAGACACATATCAATTATGTGAGTAAGGTATGCTTTCCCTTGAATAGATTGTGTCTATAGAGTAAAGACACCTTGATGAGCAGGTGTATATGTAGTTACTAAGTGAGTAAGGTATAGTACATATCACAATTATTACTTTTTGGATGGATATTAAATTTTTTGGGTGGATACATATTGAGTGCTAATTTTGAAGATACCTATTTCCACATATGTCTTTATGAAGTGAGGAAGAACGTTTAAAGAGTTTATACAGATTTTGTCTTTTCTTGTTTCCCTTTTCATATTGAAAAAACTGAGTGAAAGAAGCATAAAGAAAAGAAAAGATAAAGGAACTTTTTTTTTGGATATTTGGAATATTATTTGCCTGTTTCTAGTTATCGGGAGCGCTCTTTGATCCAATTCTAAAAATCTATTTGTATAGAAGGAGCAATACAGTCACAAGGGCGGTATCTGACCAAACCCAGTACAGTAATTGTTAAGAGATCTGTTATTTTGGAAACTTGTAGAGTGTGAAAGTCTATCGTCTGAGGATTATTGTATGTGTGAGTTTTGTGCGTCCCAAATTGATGAGAATTGCATCCAACGTGGTCAACCTACATATAACCAGTATTTGGGTGGGTATCCTTTAGAGGATTATCATACCATGGTGGGCAAAGTTTTAAACCAAACTGACTGTTGGGTGTGCTCTCACGTGCCTCAAGGACAGCATAATGTAGGGTTATTGCCATTTCCATTAAATGTCTCTGAGGTTTTAGAATTACAAAGAGGGAATGCACTGGAGGGAAAATTTGTTAAGTCCAAACCACCTCATTTTAAACTCCACCAGAACCAAGTAGATAGATCACTTTTATGTTTGAACATCACCAACTTCAATAAACCAGGACGTTGGGAAGTGACGGGGAATAACCAGACGATGACCTTCTCACTAAGAGCTGATTATGAGCCTATAAATCTTGAACGTTTACGCACAATTAGACTAGGTGGAAGACACTTCCAGTATAAATATACACTAAGTTCCACCAAGGGAATGATTGGTAGGGTACCAGAAGGATATTGTGCCAAGATATTACAACCAGAAACTTGCATGAGTCAAATGGGAGAACCTGAAATAGGATCACTTGCTAGGGAAATGTGTGTGACGATAATGAGGTTTACTATCCCTTATGTTCTCCCCGATGATGTATATTTTATATGTTGTAGAAAAGCATATAAATGTCTCTCTCCGAGTGCCGAAGGGTTGTGTTACCTGGGAAGAGTACTCCCAGAGGTTATGACCCTTACTCATGGTGAAATGCTTGGTATTCATAAAAACACACCATCACCATATCTTCACACACAGCATGAACACCATGACAAGAGAAACATGATACCTGGTGATGTACATAAAGCCACACAATTGATTAGTGAAACAACTGGCTTCCAAGTTTTGGTAGCATTGGATCCCACCAGGATCGTTCGGGGTACACTAAACTTCAGATATATCCAAGATCTTGCTAAAATTAATACATAATATCACCAAGATGTATGATGACACGTTTAGGTACACAGGTAAGGAGTTACAGGTTTATAAGAAAGAACTTATGCAACATAGGCTAGTGTTAAATTATTTAACAGCTGTCACTGGAGGGTATTGTGTAACTTTGGCCACCCAATTTGGTGTAAAGTGTTGCACATATATTAAAAATAATACTAGTGACCCCAAGGAGGTGATAGACTGGAAGATGGACAAAATTCTGCAGTTAAAATGGGAATTTTGGAAGAACCATAATGCTTCAGTGGCTGAAGTAGAGGAGAAGGTAGAAGAATGGGTTCCATGGTTGAACCCAATGAAATGGTTCTCCGGTCTAGGAGAGTGGGTCCAGGAAATGGTTGCTAGCATAGGTAAACTCCTGATCCTCATATTGGTTGTCATCATAGTAATTGGCTTATGCGTGAAATATGTTCCCACTGTGTTGAAATGTGGAAAATGTATAGATAAGGTAGATAGAAGGAATTAAATTATGATGGTGGTCAGTAGTAACAATATTAATACTGAGGTAAATGAAGGACTGCACTACAACCCTGAACTAAAATGTACCATCAGATGATGTATAGATTTAGACATGCATGAAATGTATTATGAAATGTTATTTTAAACCTCTTAAATAATGTAAGTCCCTAACCCCTTCAAGACTTCCTTTATAGGTTAGATGCATCCCCACATCTTTCCCATGATCTCCCAAGATCCGCGGTGTGCATATAAGGGTAGTTTTATGTCCCTCCCAGAGACTCAATATTGATGGGTTAAGAACCACCTTGTGCCATCCCATAAATTAACATTAAATAATATGTCATAGTGTAAGCCTAAATTAAATTATGTAATTATGTAATAAAGCGACTGTATTTAAGATCTCAGGTTTAGTACATGATAAGCAGACCATGTTCGGTGCTATTCTAAACCACTGTTTATTTGCAGATCTCCGGTTCCATTGGCATGGAGATCGCAACATGCATCTGCAAACTATGGATCATAGAGAGATAGGTATTGAAATGTACTCTGTAAATATAATGTAATTAGCCAGTTTAGACTTGTTCTTTGGCGGGAAAACGGACACAAAGAACTGTTGGAGGCTGAACTATTACAATACAAACTGACCTATGAACTGTATCGTAACAGAAGAACCAGGAAGAAGAACCAATGGGATTATGACAACTTGTTCTATTGTATTGCCTATCTCTGTAAGGGTACAAAAACAAGCACTCTGGATCTGATAGTTAGTCATCTTTCTTTGCTCTGATCGATCAGGAAGCTCCCCACTGACATTACTGCTGTTGTCAGTGTGGCCGCCCACAAAACGGCAGGCGTTCCGTGTAGCCACAAAACGGGGCGAGCTATCGATCAACATCGACAGCCGCCCCTTTCGTAGTGAGCTCCGGAGTGAGAGAAATTCTCTCTTGCTCCGGGGCTTGCGCATGCGCAGTGCAGCCGCTGCGCGTGCGTAGGGCCTTAACATAGACCCGGTTGCGAGCGCTCAGCGCTTGCGACCGGGTCTGAATGAGACCCCAGGTCTCCCCCTTGTCAAATTTTTCCAGCCTGGGTTACAACTGCATTATCCTTCGGTTACCTCATCGCTCCAATATCTTCAGGACTATCGTCTCCCTCCGAAGAGAATCTCCCTGGGATTCATTACACTTACTCAGTCAAGAGGTCATCATGTCAATGTACAATTGACCAACCTATTCACAATCTGCTGAAAGGTGTCTTGAGATAAGAAGCCTCTAGTTTGATACTATGGTTTAAACACTCAGAATCTAGCCAGAACATTGTAAGTTTCCATCATTGCAAGGGAAATCTTTGTACTTCCCTGGAAATGGTAGGACTGAACCGCAAGTTTAATGAAGGCCGTACACGGTAAAAAAATTTTATACGTGTGTACGATTTCGATCGAATGTAATGAGCGATCGTACACATCGTATGTTGTTTTGGTGTACATATGATGGCGATGCGCGTCCCCGCAGTCGTATAATTGGATTGCCTCTCATACCGGAAAACCGTACGAGGGCGACTTATCTTACCACGATGTGACACACATCATATCACTTTTGGCAGGTAATACGATCTGATGTCTGATTACAAGGTATATAAAAATTCCTAGCGACTCTCCTCCTCCATTTTGTCATGAGAGACGGCGTTCCAAGCAGCAGCATCACATTGCAGTGTGTGTGTGTTGAGATTGAAGGGAGTATACATCGCCATACAACTCAGTACATTTGTCCCCCTCTGGCCCTGCCATTATTTATATACCACTATGCCACCGATGCATATGCCCCCTGGCCTAACCACTAACGGGTGTCCCCCCACATGGTCCTGCATTGTTATATATATATATACACACACACACACACATATACTATATATTGTTTATACTATGCCACCGTGTAGCCGCCCCACATAGCCATGGTCACCTTTACCCTCCCCTTCCATGATGAGGCTTGTCCGGATTGGGTGAAAAGACGCATCCAAAACCTCCGCACAGTGTATGTTAAAGTGCGGAGGAAGGAGACAGAGTCGCGGGCATCAGGAGCAGGGACGGATGACGTCTAACACAGTTCACTTTGGTTGAATTCCTCCACAAGGTAGAGCCCCAGAGATCTTCACAAAGTCTACTTGTAGATACAGGCCCGGAAGAAGAGGCTGTACCAGTGGAGAACCCAGAGAATGAGCCGGCGTCTACTATGGATGTGGTAAGTACATACAACTTCATTACCTGATACTGTCCTCCTGCCATGGTACAGCGCCCACTCCAATAAAGTAGGCCAGGTATTGCTCCATGTCTTCTTTTGCCCGTATACTCGCTAGTGTCTCCCTCACCGTGGGTGTGGGGACAGAGGGCATTTCTAAACCCTCATGTGTTTGCTCCTGCTCGTCGATGGCCATCCCCATAGTCCGCAGTTGTAAGGTACGTGTTTTCCTGAAGAAATTGTGCAGAACACAACAGGCCATTACGACAGAATCAATTTTGTCCACAAGAAGGTTTATAGCCATATGGAGTATCCGGAACCTGCTGCACATTATTCCAAACGCATTTCCAACTCGCCGGGCCCTAGATAGGCGATAATTGAAAAAGAGTTTCTCTCTGGTCAGTCCCCTTTGTCCATACGGCTTCAATAAATGTTCATGTAGAGCAAATGCCTCGTCAGCCACAAACACATAGTTCAGGCCGTGCTTCGTAACCGCTACAGATGTTAAATTTAGACGGTTGGTGGATAGTCTGTCATAAAATTCTGTATCTTTGAAGGATCCACCATCTAAAGCACGGCCATTTTTTCCCACGTCCACATAAATATATTCATAGTTTGCATTGACCCCCGCCATCTGCACGATACTGTTAGCTAAAAAAAAAAAAAAGGAGCCGCTGCGGGCAAGCAGGATAATGGGTATGTGTTTCCCATCAATGGCTCCTCCGCAATTTGTGAAATTCCACCGGAGATCAAATTGTCAGAGTTCAGCTGGGGATCGGCCATCCCTTAATGTCCCGCCGGCTTCCTCTGACTTCGCGGGCAGTCGGGCGGCTAGCGCGGTGATGTGGGAGGAGCTGAGCAATCACCCTGTTGCTGTGGTGTTAGGCGGCCCGGTGAGCGGGGATCACAGTTTCCGTCATGGGCGCCGCCATGACACTTTTCCCTATCACAGTACTTCCTTCCCTGGGTGGCCTGGCTGGTCAGCTGACGCTGTGGACCTATCAGCAGGCTTCCAGGGGTATATATCCGGCTCCTGTGCGCCAGGTAGTTGCCTGAACAACCATTGTCGCTGCTAGTGTAACTAGTGGAGTCTCGTTCCAGCTTCCCGTGCTTCCAGTGTGTTTATATCCGGCTCCTGTGCTCCAGGTAGTTGCCTGAACAACCATTGTCGCTGCTAGTGTAACTAGTGAAGTCTCGTTCCAGGTTCCTGTGCTTCCAGTGTGTTTCTTCCAGAGCTACAGAACGTTCTCACTGCAGTGCTTTACCATCACAGCCTGTGTGCGAATTATACCGTCCATCTCACCGCAGAGCTTTACCATCACAGCCTGTGTGCAAGTTATACCATCCATCCCACCACAGTGCTTTACCATCACAGCCTGTGTGCAAGTTATACCATCCATCTCACCACAGTGCTTTACCGTCACCACCGGTACGCAGTACCACTTGCCACCTCGTTACAGGGTCTCTCTGCCTCGGAAAGGTACACATCTCATTTGCACCCTAGTGCATGATCTCCTACCGGCAATCCGGTACAGTGTGTGCGTGGACATATCCTGTGGGGTGTCCAGCTACTACCACCAGCCTTCCAGTGTATCCCTGTGCTCCTCTTCCTAGCACCTCAAGTGCAATATCTCCAGGCAGGAGTTCTACCCAGCTCCCAACGTACCTTCCTCAGGCATTACCCTTGGGCCACGAGTGTTTGATTCTCTTTTCCCCGCGGGGCTTGGTCACCTAGTCAAAGGACCGCGACCAGCTTACAGGGAGCTGCACAAGCCAATATCCCACTTGGAGGGGTCATTGGCGAACACCTCCTTGTGAGTTAGACTCCGCACCAGTGACTAGGTCTAGCCAACGACAAAGACCTGTGGATGCAGAGATCATACATCCAGGCCCCTCGCCTTCGTCTCTTCCCGCAGCCTCAGGACTCGGCTTTCAAAGACCCGCCTCCCATTGTGACACAAATTCATCACCTATGGTCTGCCAGTCCTCCACTGTTGTAGGAAACTAAAATAAAGAAAAAATATACATTAGACTTTACTGTATATTAACAATAATCTCTCTCTACTCCTACAGTCTTTCCCGGCTGACTTGGACTCCTCTATAAGTTCACAAACTCCTAAGAGTGTTGCAGAGGCACCAGAGCCTCCCCGCCTAGCTAGAATACAGGCATACAGGAGTCTGCCAATCCGGGATCCTATTGTGCAGCAAGTCAAACAGGCACACTGCCCAGACCAGTTCGACAGCCTGGGGTCACAAGTTACAAGTAGCATCCGGGTGATGGAGGAGGAGCAACAGCTTCATGCTGAAAGAATTATTTACCAGGTCATTATGCAGGGTAAATTAAAGAAGCTGACAGGCACCTCCACGCTTCATCTAGAGCCTGTAACCCTGTCGCCTCCACTCCCACCTGCAGGTCATCCACTCCTGTCGCCTCCACTTCCTTCCGCAGCGCCATCATACCATGGTCGCCCAACCCCAACCTACCTAGCCACAGAACGAATGGGGCCATCCCCGTCCATTCCTACACCCCCTCCCACTTACAATAGGCCCGAGAGGACCTTCCCCTCCACATCCACCTCTTTGGAGGTTTTATATAGTGCCATGTTGGCTGAGGGGTATGAGAATCCCGAATTTTATCACATTGGATGATGTGGATATCTGACAGTTTTTTCTCTCCCAATACTTGCTGCATGGTATGCGGTGTGAATGATGTGGATTGGGCAGGGCCCCTAAAATGCACAGCGCAAGGGCAGATTGTTGTTTGCCGGGGCCTCAATCTGCACTTGTGCCATGTGCTTCTTGGCCTGTTCAATTCGTCATCTGACACACCGCATACCATGCAACCGGCTAGGTATGGGGTGACAAAAACTTGCTAAAATGTGTGTTGGTTTGACTAAACATTGTTTATATTTTACTACGTTGATTACAACCATGTTAGTTGTTGCATTTAAAACAGGTTACAAAAAAAATAAATAAATAAATTTATCACCTTAAAATACTGGTACTTCTGGACTTTTACAATGGCATCACAGGTTTCGGGTATGATACGTCCCAACGCAGCAAAGGTGGCATCATCCATACGCAGATAGTTGCAATTGCGATAATCGTCCTGGTTGTTCTCCCTAATCTCCATCAGCAGGATCCTATGGGAGCGACTCTCCCTCCTCGTCAGCCACTCTTTAGTCCAGCATGACCTCATCCTCCTCCTTGTCTCCTCAGCTTCCTCACCTTTCAGCTTCAAGTAGCCATAGGCTAGCACAGTGGTTCCCAAACTTTTTTGAATCATGGCGCCCTAGAGTACCAGCATTTTTTTCCATGGCACCCCTGAGCCAAAAGTTTCTTATTGAGAAATTTAGAAAAAAAATAAATTGAAGTCAATTGTTTTTCTATGTCACACTTTCAGTTATGTGGTGGTTGACAGGGCTGCGCTTCTTTCTGTCCATATATTCTTTGATTGGCAGCAATTAGCACTGGTTTTGCCTATCACACTGAATAAAATTAATTTTATTATATACTGGACCACCAACCCAAGGCACCCCCTGCAAGGGCCCTGAGGCACCCCAGGGTGCCACGGCACACAGTTTGGGAACCACTGGGCTAGCAGAAGCTTATGGCGATGGGAATCCATAAGAAGACGATAGAAATCAGAAGAAATACAACACTTTGCACAAGGCAAGCCTTTAACAAAGCACACTAGCACTGCACAGCGTTCAGCAGGTATACAACCAAGCTTCACTAGTCGCAGAGTATAACATACCTAAAATGGTGGCTGCCTTTTATACCCCCAGATAAGCCCTCCCTATTCGCCTTTCAGCAGATTCATCGTAATGGTTATGTGTATAACTGATAGCTCATTTAAGATTTGTAATCGTGAAACGAAGCATCGGATCGTATGAAAAATCGTACACCTTTTGAACATATCATATGTAAAATTTCAAGGGAAATCTTATAAGACATATTGTATGTCTTTTTATCGCACCGTGTATGGCCTGCTTAAGATGACAACGGTGCTTCTCTCAAATAGTGACAAGTAAGCATCCTTTGAAGTTCATACGCTCCATGAATAAGTTTTCTTTTATCTTGAACTTGTCCACCTGAAAGAAAAAGCTGAAAAAGCTGTCTATAATAAACCGACTTTACACCAAAAGATGGTTGAAATAGAACCCATAATTTCTCTGATTTGCTTTCACTGAGGTGATTACCTCTACAGTGATTAAATACTAAATGGTCTCTTGCAGGGCCTGACCTTTGTTTAAGATAAGATGAGCATCTAGAGAATTGACAAACATTGAAAGCAGGATGTGATGGCAGCAAACAGCATCTCCTCAGGACACTATAGTAGATACAAACTTTTATATTATATATATACACTAATATAATGAGAATGTTATGTCTATCTGTTTGAAGTTGGCGCAAAAATTACAAATTACTGAACCGATTTTCATGAAAACTACATCATTTTATAGTGGACACTCCTAGAAATAATCTGAACTTTGTTTCATCTAGATCCAATTATACCATCAAACTGTGTCAAACAATGGCGCATTCACCTGCTCCCATCCCCAAAAAGAGGTATTTTGTTAAGAATGTGGTGTTAAAAATCAAAGTAAGGAAAACACCTTACATTAAATCTTATTTTCATGAACATGAAATTCGTCTTCCTCTTTATTGAGTAGCAATCCAAATATGGTAATCCTCAATATTCAGAAATACAAAAAGAAAAACAAAAACCATAGTGCAAATATCGCCATAAATAGATTTTCACATTTATTTACACATTGCACTCAAATGAATAAGAGATAAAATCGGCATATATCACCACTCAAAGGTGCAGAGAAATCTTCTAGGTCCCGGTTTAAATTGCTTTCCAAATGTAATGATCATAGGTAAAAATAAAATCAGTGTATATCACCACTCAAGGTGTAGAGGAAACATCCAAGTCCCAGTTTCAGTCAATCACCTATCCATGTTGTTCATCCCAGAGCTGGTATTAACAAGTCCCAGTAACCTGCAACCAGATCTCCTGGTAAGGTGGATCTGTAACACTTCCTTGGATGTACTTAAGTGTTCTATTGCTTGACACATTTCAGACTTGAATGTCCTTCATCAGAAGCATAGGATCCTAAAACAACCGACCTTCTATAAATACCCCTATCAGTAACAGACCTACCAACCAGTTACCCCTTCCGGCTCTGTTCCCAGCCGGAAGTGTGCTGAGCGTTTATGCCTGAACGTGTTCCGGTTTCCTCGGAGCTATCCTCCTTCGCTACAACAGAAGTGCGTCACCGGAAATTACGCTATTAACTGGCCGCGACCACAACTGGAAGCAGAAACTACCAAAACACATCCTACTGTATATTCGGAAATACGTCAACGATGTTAGCGCTTGCGTTCCAACAGGAGTCTCCCTTCCTTATTTGCGTTCCACAAGGCTATCTTATAAACTCATGATCTTTTTATTATTAAAATCGATGTTTTCCTCAATATTTGGGTCATCGTAATATTCAGAGGTTTCTTATAAGAAGGTCCACATTTCCTCCAGGTAAAATAATCAGATACATAATATAAAATTACCAGATGTATTCAGCATTTCAGAGCATAAAGAAGAGAGATAAATATGTGATATTAAATCTAAAAAATAACTTTATATTAAAAGACACAAAAAAATATATAAATATAAAAAATATAGGACCCACTAAAAGATAACATGAGAGACCTCCATGAAATCTAAAATAATATAAAAATATTTTTATAAAAAAACATTTTTTTCATTTGAAATCACTATTTAGGCCTTGGGGAACTAAAGTTTTTAATCTATAAACCAACAGCATCTCGCTTTTGGCGAGTTTTATCTCACTATCTCTCTCACGCCAAATAGATTTTATTTGTTGAATTCCCCAAAAGGCTTTCAGATGACACAGATTCGAACTGTGCACATGCTTATTAAAATGAGATGAGACCGTATGTGATTCAAGGCCTTCTTAATATTATACACATGCTTAGCAAGTTTAACTTTTAAATTTCTACTTGTCTTTCCAATATAGATGAACCCACACTGGCATTCTAGTGCATAGATAATATTTTTTGAATTACAGATAAAAAAATCACGAATTTGGTACTTATTACCCTTCACTTTCAATTATTTTATCTTGTTGCTGCCCTTCACTGGTTTGCACATATTACATAGGCCGCAACGATGGAAGCCTTGGCTTCTAATACTGCTCCGTTTTTGGGCTTCTATAGCACTTTTGACCAGCCTATCTTTAAGTGATGGGGCTTGTCTATAGATAAAGACAGGTTTGGTTGATAGTTCGTTCCCTATTACTGGATCCTATTTCAAGATTTTCCAGTGTTTTATTAAAATCGCATCTATTTCTTTATGCTTATGAATGACCATTGTGTTTTATTGTTTGTATTTTTATTAGTCACTTCTTTTCTATCCCCTTGAATTAGGTCTTTTCTTTCAATTTCATTTACTCTTTGTTGAGCTTCTACTATACATTCTTTTGTATACCTTCTCTCAAGAAAGCACTGCCCCATTATATTAATTTGTTGTTCATATATTTCTGATTCAGTAGTTACGTTTGACTAATTAGTGTCAGTGATTTTTCGATACACCGTGGTTAGTATTTATATTAAAGATGAAAAAATACAAATATCTAAAAATGATCTTACTTCTAGTTAGATTGAAAGCTAAATTAACATTAAGATCATTATGACTTAAAACTTGACACAATAACTCAAATTCTTCCATTGTATTGCACTATATGAATAAAATATCCTTATGGACAATGGAGATTATATGGCAGAGATAAATAGACAACTAGTAGAAGGAGGGATTTATAGAAAATTGAAATTATATCCCACTAATAGGATAGTCAAGGATCTACTTGATCTCACCAATAAAGTATTACATGCTGGGGTTCAAATAAATCTGAACATGAATGTATTAATATCAAATATACTTCGGTCCCAATGATATATACTCTGCCAAAGATAATAAGGACCCCCTCCACCTACCAGGTAGACCCATTGCATCTGGGACTAACAGCATTAGGTCTATCTTATCTGCTGTTATAGACCATTATTTATAGCCCTTGGTTAAAACAAAAAAAAAGCTTATTTAAGAGACACAGGAGTCGTGTTACAAACAATTATGATATAAAATGGAGAGACCATTATATTTTAGCCAGATCAGATGTATCTACGCTTTATACTATTATAAAGACAGGTAAGGGCCTTCAAGCTGTATCTTATTTCCTGGATCGATCGGAATATTCTAGTGGCCATAAAAAGTTCATTTTAGATGGTATCAAATTCATCTTAATGAATAATTATTTTTATTTTTTTTATTTTAATGGCACCTATTATATGCAGCAAGATGAAACGGCGATGGGGACCAGGCTCGCCCCCGGCTACGCCAGTCTTTTCATGGTGAATTGGGAAGATACAACAATTTGGCGGGATAACAAGCTGGGGGCAGGCATGGTCACATGGCAACGTTTCATAAATTATATTTTATCATATGGTGCAATACAATGGAAGAATTGGAGTTATTGTGTCAAGTTTTAAATCATAAATAATTTATTGTTCAATCTAACTAGAAGTGAGATATAATTTTTATATCTTAATATTTATATTAAAGATGAAAAAATACAAACTAAGGTGTATCGAAAAATCACTGACACTAATTACATAGAAAGAACAAGTCAACATCATAATAATTGAGACAGTATACCGTATGGACAATTTTTAAGAGTCAAATGTAACTGTACTGAATCAGAAATATATGAAGAACATATTAACCACTTGCCTGGCATGGTCGTATCAGATACGACCATACCAGACTGGGCTTTCCCTGACATGGGGGAACCATCTGTTACAGAGCGTTTAACAGGCTGATTCAAGTAGACTCAACCCAGCCTCCAACAACTGGGGGTCTCTGCCCACCCGCCCCCTAACAGTCATCCTAACAGTTGTTCATAAATTATACATTTTGTTGTTTGAAGTCTCTGCGATCCATAACTCGAGAATGCATGATGCGATCTCCCCACCGATTACACCGGAATACTGTGGAAAGAGTACGCATCAGTACAAAACCAAACACGGCTTGTTTAGCATGTAGAATACCTTAGTTACCAAATATCTTTATTTCACAGTGTTTATATTAACTGAACAAACTTAAATCTTATACCTTAACGCTAATGGAACCTTGTAAGTGAATATGTAATGTGTGAGAGTACGGTGTTTGATATGAAGACGCTAGTTAACTGGGGACAGATGCGTGCGCATTTAGCTACTAAACTGTGTTTTCATTCGGGGTCTTAAGCATAATGTGTGTATGTGAAATGGTGAAAGATGCAATCGCATGATGCTAATAATTGTGCATTCGCTACTGGGCGTCATGTTAGCAGCTCAACTGTGCGTAATGTGCGGTGTTTATGCATGAGATTCCATCTATGATGGACTTAACATATTTATATATATATATATATATATATACATACATACATACACACACACACATATCATTCCTCATTCACAGTTTCAGACTGCAATGCAAATGTGACCTCCAGCTGTGAAGCTAGGCCATTCTGTCTGGGTGTGAAACTAAAACCTGTTTAGGATTCAGACAAATCCAATTGTGTAGATCAATGCCTGGATTATATTACAATTGCCAACAGGGATTCCCAATTTGTATGTAAAACACTCACAGTTTCTGGTGCATTGTCTATTCTATTTAGATTATCAAAAACATTGCCATCTGTTCTTAGCTCGTGAGTTGTAACTTAAAGTGACGCTGGTCGCAAAATGGTGTCTTGCAGATTCTTGTTTCTAAAATGGAGTCTAGCTGCCATTCGCAAGATGGCGTCGCGCACGCTTCAATTTTAAACTGATCTTGTCTCAGCCAATTATCCAGCTTTGACAGTTGATAAACATCAGAGATCGTGTAATTTTAAGGAGGGTGATTTGGCTTAGCTCTCTATTAGGAACATTAAGCTTCGCCAGCCTACTCAGAAGTTGGGTCCAAGGTTCATTGGCCTGTTCCGCATCATTTCTTTCATTAAGTTCAGAATCAGTATAGAGGCAGCTGTGGATGATGATGGCAGCCGTGTATTATAAGCACTAAGGGCCTCATTCAGAGGCGGTCGGAGGATGCAAGCGGTTGCTAAAAACAGGACGGCAACTTGCATCCTGACCGCCCGCCTCTGTTGCGGTCGTTAGGCTGTGGGTTAACACCCACAGCTCTAACGACCGCTCGGGTGATGGTCGCGATGGTCAGAGACCATCGCGACCATCGGGGCTTACGACGAGACCCTAGGGTAGAGTCTCACTTGTCGTAAGCCCCGGAGAGCTTCTGGCTCTGCCAGAGCCAGAAGCTCTCCACTGACATCACTAGTGATGTCAGTGGGGCCTCCCCCAAACGGCAGGCGTTCCCATGGGAACGCCTCCGTTTGGGCTGCCACCCCCCCGGCCCGCCTTCCAAACGGGGCGAGCTGTCAATCAACATCGACAGCTCGTCCCCTTTGGAAAGAGACCCGCTACGAACAGCGATGTCGGTCGTAGCGGGTTTCACGCATGCACATGAGGGAGCCGGCTCCCTCGTGCGCATGCGCACTGGCAAAACATTGAGGCGGCCGTGCGGTCGTAGACCGTACAGCCGCCTCTGAATAAGGTCCTAAGTGTGTTATAACACAAAGTGTAATTTATGTAAGTTAAAAAACATTCATCTGCATAAACCTACAACTGGACTGATCATTTCCTATTTATTTTCATCCCTGCAGGTGAATTCAGGTGAATCCAGTAGCTGTCAAGTTTCAATTACCCAAGTCTCTCCACATCAATAACACCTTTCACTGTTTGTTGTTCAGCCTAAGTTTCCATCTAGGCCTGCTTCAGTTGTGGTCCACGGTCAACATGAATTCGTGGTGGAAAATATCTTGGACTCTTCCAGGGGTCGTCTGCATTTCTTGGTCCACTGGAAGGGCTATGGTCCGGAGGAGCGCTCCTAGGTTTCTGAAAGTGCTCCACATGCTCCCAGGCTAAAGAGACTTTCCTTCCGAGAATTTGCGGACAAACTGGATTCTGGGGGTTCTTCAACCCCGCATCAAGGGGGGGGGGGAATGTTACAAGTCGCGGTCATGACTTGTCTCTCTCTAGCAGTTTACCTTCTCATGATGCTGTTGTTCCAGTTCCCTCAGTTGCTAGGCGATCTGCATGCCTCAGGTGGTCACATGTTATCCATACCATAGCTCAGCGTGATTGGTTTATCTTCCTATTTGTACACGCTGGCTTCCGTGCCGCCACCGACTCTCCTGCCTCTCCAATGGCTCCCTAGCCAAATTAGCAGCTTACATGCTGCCACTGGCTCTCCTGCCTCTGTTACAGCTCCCAAGACGCACCAGCAGCTTCCGTGCTGCCACCAGCTCTCCTATGACTCACTAGTCGTACCAGCAGTTTCCGTGCTGCCACCGGCTCTCCAGCCTCTCCAACAGCTCCCTAGCTGCCCCAGCAGCTTCCGTACTGCCGCTAGCTCTCAAAGCCGTACCATAGAACACAGACCTGTGTACTGGCTCTCAAAGCCACAGTACACAAAATGTACTCAAACTTGTGCACCGCAGTACACTAATTAGTACACAAACTTGTGTACCGACTCTTATGGATGCAGTACACAAACTAGTACTGAAACTTGTGTACTGGCTCTCAAAGCAACATCAATTGTTTACTTTCTTCTTGCTACCGACTTCAAGCCACACCATCGGCTCTCAAAGCCACATCAATTATGTACTCTCTTCCGCTATCGGTTCCAAGCCGCACCATCGGCTCTCAAAGCCGCATCAATTGTTAAACTCTCTTCTACTACCGGCTCCAAGCAGCACTATCGGCTTACTAAGCCACATCAATTGTATACTTTCTTCCGTAACCAGCTCGGCTTTCAAAAGCCATATCATTTATGTACCTTCTTCTGTAACCGGCTCCAAGCAGCACCATCGGCTCTCAAAGCCGCATCAATTATTACTCTCTTCTGCAACCGGCTCCAAGCCGCACCATCAGATCTCAAGGGCGCATCAATTGTGTACTTTCTTCTACTACTGGCTCCAAGCCACACCATCAGTTCACTAAGTCGTACCATCGACTCCCAAGTCTACCTGAACCTGTTTCTGTTCCCATCATTCCTCATTGTATCTTTGTGTGAATCACTACTACCCCGAGTTATAAGCCCAGGCGGCCGCCTAAGTACCGGTGAACGTATTCTAGTTCTAAGGGAACAATGGACGGTTGTTATTGGTGGAAGACCTTGCTAGCCTGGGTTCTGGGGGGTTCACACGGAGTAGGCTTTGGGATTTAGAACACTTGATTATTGTGTATGATGGATATATACTATCTTCCACAGATAGATCCTCTGAATTTACAGTAACATGGTATCCTTGGATTGAATATAAGTCTTCGGAGGATTATAAAGCCTAAAACCACATTAACTAAGTGATATAATTTGACACTTATATAAGTCTCTTCTCGTGTGTTCCCATTTTGCCGGTCCTTATTTTTCCTCTCTTCTTCTGTTTACCGGGTTCTTACTGCTTTCCTCCTCATTGTTAAACTTTAGTTTGATGGTATCTATTGCTTCTATTATTCTTTTTCACTAATTTATATCTCACCCTGCTTATTATGGATTGTTTCTATTCAGATTTGATATGTTCATCTGCGTATACTGTTTAATTCAACTGTTTGTGAAACTGTTATAGTTTGTTTTTCCTTCATAAACAGACTATACAAAAAGAAACCTCTGAATATTACGATTACCCAAATATGGAGGAATACATCAATTTTAATAATAAAAAGATCATCAGTTTATAAGATGTGGAATGCAAATAAGTAAGACTCCTGTTGGAATGCAAACGCTAACATCGTTGACGTATGTCCGAATATAGGATGTGTTCTTGTAATTGCACCTTCCGGCTGGGGTCGAAGGAGGATAGCTCAGAGGAAACCGGAACATGTTCAGGCATGAACGCTCAGCGCACTTAAGGCCGAGAAGAGCCAGAAGGGGTACCTGGTTGGTAGGTCTGTTATTTATAGAATGTCGGTTGTTTTAGGATCCTATGCTTCTGATGAAGGACATTGAAGTCTGAAACGCGATAAGCAATAAAACACCTAAGGACATCCAAGGAAGTGTTACAGCTCTGTCTTGCAAGGAGACCTGGATACAGGTTACTGGGACTTGTTAATACCAGCTCTGGGATGAACAACATGGATGGGTGATTGACTGAAACCGGGACTTTGATGTTTCCTCTACACCTTGAGTGGCGATATACACTGATTTTATTTTTACCTATGATCATATTTGGAAAATAACTGAAACTGGGACGATTTCTCTGCACCTATGAGTGGTGATATATGCCGATTTTAATGTGAGTGCAATGTGTAAATAAAGGTGAAAATCTATTTATGGCAATATTTGCACTATGGTTTTCGTTTTATCTTTTTGTATTTCTGAATATTGAGGATTACCATATTTGGATTGCTACTCAACAAATAGAAAGATGAATCTCGTTTTTATGAAAATAAGATTTAATGTAAGGTGTTTTCCTTAATTGGTGTTTTGTTAAGCATGTGGTGTCAAAAATCACTCTTTTTGAGGATGGGAACAGGTGAATGCGTCATTGTTTGACAATTTTATGGTATAATTGTTGAGCAGAGTTTTAGTGATGGCTCTTTTTGTGGTCACAGGGGATGCTGTTCACTTAGGTGTGCATATTGTCGATCAACATGTTATATTGAGTTTTTTTCATCTAGATCCATCAAGTTAAAGCTCAGCAAATACAAAAACAAAATGTATTGACATGATCAATGCAAGAGATAAGTGTGGCACCATGTGAGCGGCCAGTAAAGGGTGGGAGGAGAGGTGCTTTGGGCCAACATTCACTTGAATAGGATAGGTTACATAGCTGTCCGTGCACAGAGAACAGAGTGACAGTGGTGTGAGTGGTGTGTGAAGGCACTGCTGCCACCAGCCTGTATAGTGCTGGTCACGTGGGCCACTCCCAAGACAGGGCCCCTATGGAAAGCAATACAACTAGGACATCTCAGGTAAAAAATTTTTTTGGGAAAAAGCGATTTCGTCATGAGCAAAGCTGCAGGCAACAGCTAGTATATATATAAAAAGAGAAATAGAGTGCAGGCTGTCGCAGCAGCCCACCTGAAAACCACCTTGTCCTGCTGGACACTCTTAAAAAACAAACTACCATAAGATTTTTGCATCATATAGAGCAGGGGGCAGCTTCAAAATTTAGCATTTTATTTAAGAGCCGATGTCCTAAAGGAGGCTCTGTATACCAGTACCAGTGCCACCCAAGTGGATGCTTGAGAAATAGACAAATTATTGTTAATTTACTTTCTTTAAATATTCCATTGCAGTCATCTATGAATGGAACATATCCAATCAATACATGAAACAGTGCACATAATTGTAACAAAAATTATTTTGTTATTGAACGATTTGAAGATTATCTCTTCCAAACTGAGCATCTGCAGAAGATCTCACCTCCAGAAGATAATGTCTGGTAAAGGTTCAATGAGATAATCACCAAGCTGATTTGCATAAATACTGCTGGAACTTAAGCCATGCATTTCCAGGTGGTTGCCGTTACGGAACACATGTTATGTCGGCAGCTATAGTGTCATGAAATGAAAACTACATAATGCAGACAAAAGTACATGTCGAAATATTCATCATTTCGACATACAGTACATGTTGACATTGCAAAATGTCGATATGTTGACAATTTACCCTAATCCTAAACTGTTGATATTCTTTCCACATGGACATATTAGATGTCGATATTTTAACTAGAGAAGAGCGGTTTGGCTGTGGCTTGGATCTTCCTAACAAGTTCGACACAGATGTCCGCCAAAGATGACGTTTTGCCTCATTCTAAGATCCGAACTTGGCGGGAAAATCCGAGGCAAAACCAAACAGCTCATTTCTAATTTTAACTATTTCGACATCATAACATCTGCCATTCTGGTGTCGACATTATCAGTATCGACTTTATGAATACATACCGCCACTAATCATGTGGAAAAATGGCTGTATTACTTCTAGAACATTATGTCCATTCTTCTTGAAAGCCTGCCTTAACAAGAACAAGTGTATAAAGTGGATGAAGTATAATTTCCTGATTTACACAATAGAACACATAACTTTCCCAGTCAACAAGCAAGTGTGATTTCTATCAGACGTAAGCCACTTGAGAGGCAACTCTTGCAAAAGTTCAAATGGATCATACTAAATATCTCATGATGACACAAAAGGTTTAATGTGAGGCAGGGACAGACTGGGGCTGAAAATCAGAACTGGCAGTCCGCCCTGTGTGTGCGCACTCTCACGACCCTAGGGGGCTGGATAAGTTTCAAGGGGACATGTTGCGAATCACGAGGGCTTGGCCTCCCGGCACGCCTCTGTCTGTTCCCGGTCGAGCAGAGTACACCGGCCCATCACTGCCCCCAGGGCCACCCCTTCCGTCTGTGCTCACATAGTGAATTCCGGCGGTGGGGGGTGGAGGGCGGGTACACTTCCGCCCTCCTTGAGCGGGCCAAGATGTGAGGTTTGATTCTCTCTTCTTGCCAGAGTAAGCAGACAGAGCTCTGTGAAAAATGTAGCAGCGGAGACATTTTTAACTGTGGATCACACATTTAAATTCTCTACTTGGCATCATTATTGCTCTCCTTTTAATCTAAAAGTTGTTTTCGTTGGGTGAGAACTAGAACTAAATACTTATTTATGACCAAGCCCTTGGAGGGTTTTCCACATTATACGAAATTCACCTATTACACTCTCAGAATTTGCATGCAACAGTGTTCATACAGACAGGCACGCCTGCGTTTCTCTGACCACTCCCCCGTCACCACCCCCAACGCTCACGGCCTGTTACTTACTCTGCGACGGATTCCACAGTACATCCGTAATCGCAGTGCAATCGCAGCAAATGTGCACTGCGGTGCAGGTGCAGTACACAACAATCGGCTGATCTGCGTACGCGGTTGCAATTGCGGTGAATGCTGAATCAGGCCTTATGTCCACTATGATTTATGTTTAATTCACTGTGAGATGATCGGGGTAGGGGTCCCTCTCCTGGGGTAGATGGACACCTCCTTACAAACAGCAGCCAGGAAACAGCACTCCAGTGGTGGGTTTTCGTGCGAGCTGGTCGGCACCAGTTTTTATTGCGCAACACCAATAATCAAATAAACAAAACATAAAATAAATCCTAGCCTGTCTGGGCTCTAACTAGACAGTAGGATTCCCTCACCAACAGAACACAAAACAAGTTCACGCCCTCAGTACCTTCAGGTTTGTATCAAACAGTGTCTCAGAGCAAGCTAACCTGCGGGCCTGCTCTCCCAGGTATGAGACACTGCACCAAGACATTACACAGCTCTTATGAGCCACTTCCAGGTGTAATCACTCATTAGCCTGCTCTCAGGCTGAAAGGCCTAACACCTGAAATGGCCCTGTGGATGGAGCCCTCCCTTCTCTCTCACATCCACACCCCCAGGACCCATTCTCCAGTTTTACCAAAAGCCGACACTCAAACCAGTTTGTAAAACAGCCTTCTCCTGGGGGCTAAACACATAGGACAGGAACCTGGGACACACATAGAAGCCATTCCACACTTCTCCAGTGCTTCTATTACATATCCCCCCTTTGTTTCGACCTGTGGGGCGGAACAACTGCAGCCCCCAAACAATGGACACGTGACAAAGCATCTGCATTGGCCAGCTGGCTTCCTGGCCTGTGTTCTACTGTGAACTTAAAGGTTTGTACTGCCAAGAACCACCTCATTATTCTCGCATTGCTGTCCTTGTTCTCGGACATCCACTTCAAAGGGGCATGATCAGTGATCAATCTGAACTACCTTCCCACCAAGTAGTACCTGAGAGTTTCTAATGCCCACTTTATGGCAAATTCTTCTTTCTCGACCGTAGCATAGTTTCTCTCATGTACATTTAATTTTCGGCTTAAGAAAAAAATCGGGTGTTCTTCACCCTCTTTGCTTTGGGACAAGATCTCTTCTATGCCTACCTCTGAAGCATCAATTTGCACAACAAACTCTCTGTCAAAATCAGTGGTCGTCAGAACTGGTTGGGTACATAATGCTATTTTTAACTTCTGAAAAGCCTTCTCTGCTTCAGGACTCCATTCCACCATGACTTTATGTTTGCTTTTGGTAAGGTCAGTCACTGGGACTGCAATGGTGGCAAAATTGGGTATAAACCTCCTATAATAGCCAGTAATCCCTAAGAAGGCTCTCACCTGCTTCTTATTCAGGGGTCGTGGCCAGTTTTGTATTGCCTTAATCTTATTGAGCTGTGGCATTATCAAATCTCTGGCAATGGTGTATCCAAGATACTTTACTTCTTCCATCCCTAGATAACACTTTTTTGGGTTGGCTGTCAAACCTGCCTTATAGATGGAGTCCAACACTGTTTGTACTCTGGGCAAGTGAGACTGCCAATCAGGACTATGAATGACCACATCAACCACATAAGCAGCAGCATACTGTCTATGGGGCCTTAGACTCCTATCTATCATTCTTTGAAAGGTAGCAGGTGCCCCATGTAGCCCAAAGGGCAACATCTTGTATTGAAACAACACCTCTGGTGCAGAAAAAACGTCTTTTCTTTGGCATTCTCAGTTAACGGCACTTGCCAATACCCTTTGGTTAAGTCAAGAGTAGTTAAATATCTGGCTGTCCCCAGCCTTTCAATTAGTTAATCCACCATAGGCATAGGGTAGGCATCGAACTTTGACACACTGTTCAGTTTCCGAAAGTCATTGCAGAAATGCACACTCCCATCGGGCTTCGGAATAAGCACAATGGAACTTGACCACTCACTATGCGATTCTTCAATTACAGACTTCCAATTTATTCTCTGCGCTAATTGAAATGAATGGAAAATATAGCTAAAAATAAAAATAATTTAATATCAGACATTAATACAATTTATCAGTTTGAAAAAGCTCCCAAATAGCAGTGCGAAACTAGTCAGAGATATGACACGGGACCCATATTTGTTATCTACA
The DNA here is from genome assembly GCA_031769625.1 of Taudactylus pleione. Lineage (NCBI taxonomy): Eukaryota > Metazoa > Chordata > Amphibia > Anura > Myobatrachidae > Taudactylus > Taudactylus pleione. The sequence continues at coordinate 4,056,355 of JAUIMM010000068.1, forward strand.
GTCACCTGCCATTACCCCAGGAGATCCGGAGAGACTTATACCACACAGCTTAATTGGACGCTCCCTCAGCACTGAGGTCAAGGCGGGGATGCAGACGCGATCTACAGGACTCTTCACATATGCAAGGTAGTCGCAGCCCCTCATCCTCCCATTGGAGATATTGTCTCCCTCACATGTACCTATGTCCAGCTTGAGCAGTTACCACTAGTAACATCCACTATTGTTGCCGGATACCTCCCACCGGAGAATTTATTTCATCTCTATTTCTCCTGAGTGCATGACTTCATGTGATTTGGTCTGGAAGCCTATCCATCCAATTATTATGTATGACATATAGAGACATACTATCAAGTACACTACTATTTGAATGAGACTCTGGTCATACTGCAGGTGCGGATTATAAACTCTTGATTACTGGTATACACCAGTTCTTTTGTAGGATCCACCTCCTTTAGATATACTAAAGCTATTATCTGTGATTTATTTTCATTTATTTTTAAACTATTCCATTGTAATGTGTATATATATTATTTTTGTTTTATTTTGACCGGTCAAACTGATATATTGTATTAATGTCTGTCTGATATTAAATTATTTTTTATAAATTATTTTTATATTTAGCCATATTTTCCATTCATTTTAATTAGCGCAGAGAATTGGAAGTCTGTGTTGCACCTGTTTTACAGGTGCTTAGTTGGGCGTGCTATCACAAGCACACTGTGCTTTTCTACTGCTGCATTTGTATTCACTATATATATTTTTCATGATATACATATTTTCTTACATATTACTAGCGCTTGGGGTATTTTTCTGATTCTTCAATTACACCCAACTCTAAATATTTTTTAATTTCCTTCGACACTGTTTCACTTTGGGCTTCTGGTAACCTATAGGGCTTTAGGTTAACCCCTGGGTGAGTGATTATGTCATGTTTAATGACCGTGGTTTTCCCTGGTATGTCAGAAAACAGCACCCATTTCTGATCAGAAATTCCTTAACTTCCTGCTGTTGACTTGCTGACAGGGTTTTTGCCACTGTCATTTCGGGAACCACGGGCCCTGGGTTTACTGGAGGGGCTCGGACGGCTGACAGTGCTGCTCTATCCTTCCAGGGTGTTTTATAAGATTTACATGGTATATCTGTTCTGGCTTTCTTTTCCCCGACTGGTAAACGTTATAATTGACCTGCCCCACTTTTTCTAAGATTTCAAAGGGTCCTTGCCATGTAGCCAAAAGTTTACTTTCCACTGTGGGAACCAATACGAAGACTCTGTCCCCAGGAGCGAAGTTGCGTAAATCAAGCATTGCGGTTGTACACCCTCTGTTGTGCCTGTTCCAAGTGCTCGCTTACTATCGGCACCACAGCAGCAATTCTTTCCTGCATTCGGGAAACATGCTCAATAACTGTTTTATACGGACTGGCCTGCCCCTCCCATGTCTCTTTGGCAATGTCTAGTAACCCCCTTGGGTGTCTCCCATATAACAAATCGAAAGGTGAAAACCCGGTGGAGGATTGGGGAGCCTCTCTTATAGCCAACAACAAATAAGGCAACAAGTAATCCCAATCTCTACCATCCTTGTCGACTACTTTTCTTAGCATCTGTTTTAACGTCTTGTTAAACCTCTCCACCAATCCATCGGTTTGGAGGTGATATCCCGCCTGTTCAAAATTGAACAGTTAAGAACTTCGGTCTAACTCTTTCATGACTTTTGACATAAATGGGGTACCCTGGTCAGTCAGTATTTCCTTAGGTATTCCCAACCTGCTAAAGACATGGACTAACTTTCTAGCAATGGACTTGGTTGACGTATTGTGCAATGGTATCGCTTCCGGGTACCTGGTAGCGTAATCCATTATCACCAGAATATATTGATGGCCCCGGGCACACTTCATTAAGGGTCCAACCAAATCCATTGCTATTCTTTCAAACGGTAGCTCAATAATGGGTAATGGGACTAGAGGACTTTTAAAATGGGGTCTGGGAGCATGATACTGACATTCAGGGCAGGATGCACAAAGTCAGATACCTCTTTATGGCCCCCGGGCCAAAAAAACCTCTGCAAACTCCGCTCAGTGGTTTTCTCTACCCCCAGGTGGCCTGCCGTTATCTGCCCATGAGCCATATCCAACACTGTTCTTCTGTATGCTTTTGGAACTATTAATTGTTCCACAATATCTTCCCCTTTCTTAGTCACTTGATACAAAAAATCCCGACATACTCCCATGTGAGGATATTACAGAGGACTATCGGGGTCTATGGGTTCACCATCGATCACTTTGACATTCTCCCTGGCTTTTGCCCTTTAGGGTCATTTAACTGCTCTACGGCAAAGACCTCTCTTCTGACCTCTAAATCAGGCAGACGATCACCTGGCTCACTAACACTTCCCACCTCAGTGGGAGGCACATCAGTTGGTCAGCCACCATCACGCTCCGCATTCTCTAGTTCGCCAATCATACTAGAAAAAGGGAACACCTCTGACTCTGAAGAAACTTCCTCTGCTACACCAGTAACCTTCTCAAACGGGTCAGGGTGATTTACCCCTGTGCAAAATCGGCTTTCCCACAACTTCCAGAAGTGAGCAAAGTCTCTCCCCAATATTGCATCATACATTAAGCCATGTACCAAACCCACAGAGACTATCGCGGAACCACATGGTGTCTCGATGTTCACTTCTGCAGTAATATGATACCGAGTATCCCCATGTATGCAGGTCACACCAACAGTATTCCCCTTATGCTTCAGGGGGTTCACCAGTTCAGCTTTCATCAGTGTAACCAGGCTACCAGAATCTAACAGCGCCTCTACTTGGTTGCCTTCTACAGTGAGTACACACGTGTTTATCTGTCTCAGCCTGCCAATCAGTAGTACAGGCTGGTAGTGCAAAGAAAGACGCCCTGCGGTTGACATGAGCAGTATCACATTGCATAGGTTCAGAGGTGAGTGAACAATTAGCCTCAATATTGCCGAAACCACCACATCGGAAACACTGAATCACATTATTATCTAGTCTTTTACGGGGCAGGAACCTTCCTGGCCTGGCTGGCCTGTCTCCAGGCTCCACACCCTCAGTCTTAGGTACATTCCAACGCCCAGCACCCTTCTCCCCTGGAACAGTCTTACCAGTGTCAATGGGAGTTTGCCGATGCGCCATCGGAGCTCAGTGGGGTAGACTCAACAGTTCCTCGGCCGCCACGTACCTCTCCACCAATTCAACTGGTCTGCGGACTTAGGGTCTGCATGGCTCACCCACTTGCACAGAGTTGCAGGTAGCGATCACAGATACTGGTCCATCACGACTCTTTCCACGATCTGTGGCCCTGTCAGCGTCTCGGGCTGTAGCCATTTTGTGGATAGATGGATGAGGTCATGCATCTGTGAGCGTGGAGGCTTTTCCATTTGGAACTCCCAGAGGTGGACTTGTTGGGCATGAACAAATGTGGTGACTCCCAAGCGAGTTAGGATCTCCCGTTCTAGTTTTACATAGTCCTTTGCATCAGCCAGGCACAAATCATAGTAGGCCTTTTGTGGTTCTCCAGACAGGAAGAGTGCCACAAGACTTGCCCACTGTTCCTTGGGCCAACTCTCCCTTGGAGTCATCTGCTGTAAAAAATGACTAACGCATATGGAGCGAGTGTGGATTGGAGGGTCAGTGGATGCATCTCCAGACTGGGCTACCAAGTGTTGTACTACCTCTTTTAAGGCCTGGCGGGTTACCTCAATAGTGACTTCTTGTTGCCTCTGGGCTGTCTCCAAGGCCAACAGGTGCACATTCGTGGATTCCTGCTGAGCTCTGGTATCTTCCTGCTGAAGTTTGTTCATTTCCTGCTGAGCTGCCGTAGCTTGGAGCAAGGCCTTAACAATGTCCTCCATGTTATCTTTAGGTGCAGGTTGGAAGCTGAATCTGGCTTCTCTAAGCATCTGCTGACACCACGTTCATGGACTTTACAGAACACGCGTTGATATCCCACACAACAAATTGGTGTCTGTCACTTTAAATTTTAAACGTAGAGCTTTTCCTCTTGCTGCAATTTTTGGTGTGCATGCCCGCATTCTCCACCAATTGTGATATGATAGAGGTAGGGGTCCCTCTCCAGGGGTAGATGGACACCTCCTTACGCACAGCAGCCAGGAAACAGCACTCCAGTCGTGGGTTTCCGTGCAAGCTGGTCGGCACCAGTTTTTATTGTGCAACACCAATAATCAGATAAACAAAACATAAAATAAATCCTAGCCCGTCTGGGCTCTAACTAGACAGTAGGATTCCCTCACCAACAGAACACAAAACAAGTTCACGTCCTTAGTACCTTCAGGTTTGTATCAAACAGTGTCTCAGAGCAAGCTAACCTGCGGGCCTGCTCTCCGAGGTATGAGACACTGCACCAAGACATTACACAGCTCTTATGAGCCACTTCCAGGTGTAATCACTCATTAGCCTGCTCTCCGGCTGAAAGGCCTAACACCTGAAACAACCCTGTGGATGGAGGCCTCCCTTCTCTCTCACATCCACACCCCCAGGACCCATTCTCTGGCTGTTACCAAAAGCTGACACTCTCCTGGGGGCTAAAACACATAGGACAGGAACCTGGGACACACATAGAAGCCATTCCACACTTCTCCAGTGCTTCTATTACATCACATACTTGGTTATGATTTGAGACAAGAATGATTTTAAGATGGGAAATCTGACAGATGTCTTCCAAAGAAAGAAATCACTTTGTATTTATCCCTCCAAAACTGGGTTGTGTGTTTTGCACAACTTTATTTCTATTTTTTTTCTTAATTGATCTTGACCACTCAGCATTAGGAGACCATATACATTAAAAGCACCATAGGAGTAAGTTTAGGAGCTTCTTTTCTGAATGCAAGATATTGCTACGCCTGAGGTAGGACTTTGTAGGGTATTGTCCTGCAACTGCCTTGAGAGATGGTATTATCTTGGCTTGATGCGGTGTGTAGCAGCGTAAACCACTGAGATGGTAAGAATAGCTGAAGCCTGGACCAGTGGGGTGAGATGCAGCCTGTGGGCCTTTAGCAGGCTTGAGGGCTGGAAGTGCCTTGGCTGGCTGTGGCCTGTGGGCCTGAAGATAAGATGCGGCCTGTGGGCCAGTAGCAGCCTTGGGGACTGGAAGTGCCTTGGCTGGCTGCTGTAGCAGATGACTGCAGGAAGTATGCTGGATTGCGACTAGTGTCGCCGAGTTGACACAAGTTGCCGGTGCTGTAGTGCAGGTTGATACAAGCGAGAGTACACTGGCCTATGCACTGAGGACGCTGGATTGCGGCCTGTGCCGCCGGGTTGACACAAGCGCGAGTACACTTGCTTGTGCACTGAGGACGCTGGATTGCGACCTATGCTCCCGGGTTGACACAAGTGTGAGTACACTGGCTTGCATCCTGAGGATGCAGGAGTGCGACCTGTGCCACCTGGATGACACAAAAGGCAGATGGTAAGTGAACCGTGCTGCCCAGATGATACTAACAGCAGGTATATAGTAGCGAACCGTGCCACCCAGATGACACAAGCGGCAAGTATACAAGATAGCAGGAGGACTGGATACTCGGCTGGATACAGGAGACAATGCCAGAAACGGAAACAAGTGAAACGCTATCACTGGCATCAGAGCAGCGTTCACAGCAGAAGGATAAGGACGCAGGAGCCAATCCGGATCGAACCCAGAATGATGGACAGGAGGTAGTCGGAGTTTCAGCGAACACTGGCCCAACGTTCGCTTTGCACAACATTGGCAGTGCGGCGGCTTTTGACAGATATGGGATCAACCTTTTGTAGAAACAATATGTTAACTGGTCTAAAGTATTCAAGTACAATATGAATCTTTGGCACTCAATATTGAAGGAATCTTAGCAGCTGCTTAAAAGAGCCTGCTCAAAATCAAAAGGTAAGGTACAAGAGTAAAGCAGTGCTATGGTATAGTCTACCTTACTACACAAAAATACATGTAATTCGAAAATGTTTTTATACCAACAAGAGAAATATTAAAAAGCTTATAAAACACCATTAAACTTAAAGCATGTTGTTATACTAACAAACCAGTAATAGATATTAGCTGTGCTCATTTACATTTATGCTACTAAGGTGCCTACACTTTCATGATATACTTTCAAGACATTGCCTCAAAATCAGCTTCAAGCGACAACAGATATTTCTTTTTTAATAATTTTTTTTATTGGAGTTGCTCAAGGGCACAAAAAGTACAGAAAGAACAGTACATATTCAAACATAAGACATATAAATAGACAAAGTAAAAAAAAAATTGTACTGCATAGAGACTGCCTCCTTCTGAGGAAGAGGAAACAACAATAATTTATCAAAGGAGTTACTCCAATCAAGTGTGGGGAGGGACGGATGTACGGACGTAATAATTCTAAAGCATGAGAGCCCAATGCTGAAAAGTTTTCAATAGCTTGTGAATATCTTAAAGGCTTTCTGAGAGAAGCATCCAGCAAATGGTCCACTGTCCTCGATCCACTACCCTCCCACTAAATGAAGGGATGGGCAATCATAGAATTCCCCAAAAATGGCAAATGGATAGATTTATATGGATCAATTTATGATTCAATGTAAACCACACTTTGCACACTGACATAAGGAGAGGGATTTGCTAAAATTGGTTTGGTGAGCTCCTGATCATGTGTATGTAAAAAAGTCAATAAGGACATACTGGGAAAAAAACGGTCTTTCCAAAACTGTGGGTATATAGACATTACAAACAAAGAACCAGTCTCTCAAATAGTACAACTGTGCTGCGTGACTATAAATTACACTGTTTGGCAGATTAATGCACCCATTAGCAATAGATTGTTGTAAATTCATTAAACTAAAATGCAGATGTTTGTTTCACCAGATGAAAGAAGGATAAACCTTATTAATAAATTGAGCATTCAATTTAGTCAGCAAAAGGGGTAAAGATTGTAAGGGACATAAAATTTTGGGAAAGAAACCATTTCAAAGAGGTTTGTTATACTCAGGTATGGAAGGATAAGAGGACTCCACCTTTCTAAATCCCGACACATGGTACAAAATGCTGGAGTATTATTATAATGATAAAGGTTAGCCAAATTTTTGGCCAGTTATGTGCCCAGATAGGTTAGGGACTGAGATATCAATTATTACAGGTAGGCCATGGCCCAGGAGGATTTATGGGTTACCGATCTCAGAAGCATAGCGGGAGATTTGTCATAGTTAACCTGAAATCCAGAAGCCCGTTGAAATTCTGCGTTCTTCATCATTAAGGGTCCCAAAGAAATATCAGGAATAGAAATATAGAATAAAAGATTATTTGCAAAACAGAGATTTTGACAGATTTCATCCCTGTCTGAATTCCTAAAGTGTTGGCCAATTTTGTATCACCCATAGCATGAGATTTAAGGGGAGATTAAATAATAGGGGAGAGAGGGGGCAGCCATGTCTAGTGCCTCAAGTCATTTCAATTGGGTGACCACAAAAGCCATTAATTAGCAATAATAGAGAGGGATGAGTGTAAAAGTATTTAATAAAAGTCGTAAAATTGTCCCCAAAGTCCTGAACCATGAGGAATTGCAATAAGAACGGCCAAGCCACTGTATTGAAAGGCTTATGTGTATCGTAATTAGTAGCCTATTAAAAGCCAGGAGCTGCAGTAAAAGCAGCTATCACTGAAATTGTAGTTCAAATGCCTCTGACCGAGTGCTATCCATGAACAAACCCAAGTTGAGCATCTGTCAAAATGTCAAAAGTGCTGGAAGGATGGTTTGTAAACAACTAGCAATCTACATTTAGAAAAGTAATAGGATGATCAGAAGAATGTTGTTGGGGGGGTCTTAGTAATATTGTGCGAGCCTGATTAAAGCTTGAAAAATTAGGCTGTTTCCTGTGAATTGTGCAGTATAAATCAAGTAGCAGTGGGGTCATTTATGTTTTAAGTAAATTATAATATTCTCTCGTATATCCATCTGGTCCTGGAGATTTATGAAGATGCAGTTCAGAGATAGTTTGCAAGATTTCATCAATTGTTAGGGTCCGAGTCGAGAAAGTCATGTTGGGCTGGAGTAAGTCTGGGAAGTTCAACCTCAGTTAACAAATGTGTACTGAGAGCAGGATAGGGAGCAATGGCTGTGTATAAGGCCCGATAATAACGGTAGAAAGAGTCCGCAATGTCAGAAGTAGAATTAAGAGGAGTCCGTATTAGTAGCTACAATATGGTTCTTACGTCAGGATGTCTTTGTCATAGTCACTAGAAGTTTCCCCATCTTATTTCCCCATCTGTAATATTTGTTTTTAGTGTAGTTCAGTTTAGCTTGTGCCAATAAAAAGCTTTCTAGCACCTGCTTAACTTGGTGGTAACGAGAGAGAGAAGCCACACTATGGTCAGAAACATACAATTGATAGGCCGTCTAAGGATAGCAAGGAACGATATTGTTGCTCACACTGGCAATGTGCCACATAAGAAATTATTGCACCCCTAAGTACCATCTTCGATGTCTTCCAAAACAGGATTGGATCTTCCCAGTGTTCGATATGGTTATCCGAAAGATCCAACCAAATATGTTTGATATGAGCCTGAAAATAAAATGATGGGAATCTCCAAAACTTGCATGGTAAGCTTTGCAGGGACATTCAGATAGCGAGAGAAGCCATGAATGGTCTGATATAATTATATCCCCAACATAACATACACCCTCATAACCTCAAGAATTAAACAATCAGATATCAATAAATAATCAATTCTTTAGAAAGAGCATTGAAATCCTGAATGGAAGGTATAGAACCGATCGGTTCGGTTGAACAGCCTCCATGGATCTGAAAGACCATACACAGTCATAAGACGGGAAATTGGTGAGCAGTAATCAGAGTGCACGGTCCTAGGGGCTAAGGACCTATCAACTCAAAGATTATCCAGTGTTGAAATCACCTCCAACAATCAGATTTGGGTTGTCACATGTGGTAATTAACTGTGAGATATGTTCTAAGAAGTCCTGAGGGTGAATGTTAAGAGCATAAACATTGAGTAATGTATACCAAGTGTCAGAGAATTTAATATCAGCTAGAAGGAAATGGCCCTGTGGGTCTAAAATCGTGCCTAGGACAGTGTATGTTAAAATATGGTGCAGCAATATGGCCACGACCCTGGTTTTGTTTATGTAAGAAGCTGAGAGACAAACAGCAATCCTGAGGGTGGAATCATCCCCTGCCTTCCAATGGCTCTACTGCAAATATACAATATCAGAGTGCTGTTTTTTGAGATGCATGGTAACCTTTTCACAGATTTTTAATTATTGATAACTGTAATATTTATTTACTGTATTGCATGTACAATTTCCTAGGGATCTTGTACAAAAATGGTGATAGGAATTTGTCTTGCAGTATAATTCATAGGTTCCACATTAGCTTCCTCCAGGGAGTTCAGGACTCAGTAACCAGTGATGGAGTTAAACTCAAGCTGGCCACAGACATAGCACACGATAAGCCGATGTGTACGATTTCCCTTGACACTCTCCCCGGCAGCTCTCCACACGATCTGCACACGATTTGGTGTCCAATCTTCAAACGATCTCTCCTGCATCCAGACTTTCACAGTGCATCGTGTCCTAGATTGTTAGATCTGCCCTACTGCATGGCAGATCTGACGATGCGATGTGCGACCAGCGGGGACGCGCATCGCATCGTGATCGTGGACTCACGATTTACTCTCAATTTGGCCATATTTTACACGATCTGTCGTTCCAATGTGTCGGAATCGGCCAGATCGGGTAAAATATCATTATGTATGTGGCCAGCATCAGAGTTCAGTTACATTGAAGCAAGTGATCTCTAGAACAGAATCAAAGCTGCATAAAATTGTTTATCAAAAATCAAATCTTATAACATCCAAAGAATCGAGCTAGCAGTTAGCATGTGTATCACAACCTAATGCATTTCATTGTCCTAATTATAACTGTTTCAGAGATTAAAAGAGGATTTTTTCCTATCTGGGGGGACTTTGGGATACACTGATACCATGGAGTTGTAGAGGATAGCTCAAGAGCTGGGCACTTAGAAGTTAAAAACTAAACAGAATTGAAGCTCCAACCCCATTGCTGCTCAGTCAAAATGTACAAAGAGTGATCCACAGAACAGAAGGAGCAAACTCACACTCTATAACATTGAAAAAACTGAACCAATGAGTAAACAACAGTAATCAGAGAAATGTATTTAACTGTAAAAATTCCAAATTCTTTTTCTTCCTGTTGAACACTGTTACCATGGGGATATTCTTACAGGAGGGTGTATTCAGAGATAGCTGTGGATCAAAGAACAGTTGTCTATCTGACATAATTGCAAAGTTAAGTCATTTTGACACTAATCAGTGAGCAAAAAGCTTATCTGGATATGGTTGTTCTAAGTTAATGAACTGATGAATAACAACGATCTCTGTTGATGCAGCTCAAACGCTGTTCCGAAAACTAAGTTCTAACTAGAGATAGAAGGTGACTTTAGTCCTTATCCTTAAAGGCTCAGACTTTTACAAGACGAAATAATAAGTTCCAGGCTAATGTGCAATAAAAAAGTTAATGAATAAGACAAAGCATCAAGTTATTAAAAAGAGCATTTTTCACATTAAGGGGGCGGAATGTACGAAGGGCAGAAATGCAGTCAAACTCTGGAACATGCTATTTTCGGGGGTTTGACCACATTTCTCATATGTACTAAGCTCCAGAATGCTTCCAGAGCTTCGACCCAATGGGTAACACCATCTTTAGATGGCGTTACGCAATAGAAGCCTATGGGCTTCTTTCTGTGTCCTGCAGTGAGAGAGATCCAATCGGATTCCTCCCAGTGTGCCCGACGGTGTGCATCTCATACTGCACATGCACAGAAGGGCGCCAGAGGGACACACACACTATATAGCTACTTGCTTACTTCTGTGGTTGTACTCTCTAATTGGTGTTGATATTTCACCCAACACAGATGGAACATGCAAAAAAAAGCATACAGATGAGCTCCAGCAGAGAGGGGATACAGTGGGGTAGAATTTATGCAGAGTAGTTAGGCAATGGTACCACCAGGCAGCAGCTTGTTATGGGTCTCCAGAAGCTCCACAATAAAGGAGCAGGCATCACTGACTTGGTAAACTTTCTCCCTGTAAACCTCTAGGCGTGAGATTCATATCCCAGTAAAATGGGGTGCCACAGGGAACAGACTGCTTAGCAGGATTTTATAAATACCCCAAATTGTATGAGTAGTTTGGTGAGCGCACATGGATTCAAAAGGCGTTAGTTCTCTAACAATTGTGGGAATACCACCAAGGGAAGAGGCAAATGGCAAACTGTTGAAAGACCCAATAATCTTAAGGTGCAGTAAGGGAGGTATCCATGCAAAGTTCCATAAAAGACTTAAACCTACCACTTGAAATTAAGTCAATTTTACAAATCCCGGCCACCAAAAAGGTGGATATAATACATTTAGAGGTACCAGGAGGGAAAAGAAGTTTATGTAAAATAGGAGTAAAGCTGTGTACACACTTACCGATGTTTGTACCCAATGATGGGATGGCAGGCGGGCCAACATAATCGGGCGGCCGATGCTCGACTTTAGATATGTCAGGCACCAGCTCCATTCACCTGCCAGTTGTTGGCAGCTGGGTCACTCCATCAGCCCTACATGCACGCCGACAGAACAACTCCGAAGGACAATCTGCGGGAGCGCACATGGGGCCTGATTCATCAAGGATCGCAGTTGAAAAGATGCACGCAATCAGCGTTTATTTCGCATGTATCGCAGTGCGCGAACTAGCAATTGCGATGGGAAATGAATTTGCAGAGGCTACTCACACCCCAAGCACAGTGATTGACAGGAAGTGCCGTTTGTGGGTGGTGACGGGGTGGTGGTCGGGCGAACGCAGGCGTGCCAGTGCATTGGGACGGCGTTGCAGGGGCGTGCATAAATTATCCATTGCAATTCCATATGCAGCCAGATGTGTTGTACCTGGTGGTTCGCGATCTTTGCCTGTGCGGGTGATTTGGCTCGGTCCTACCAGTGGGGGTGCTGGTGTCTGGAGGTTGGCGCGACGTGCGCGTGGTTGTTCCAAGGGTACATGCCATCTGGTGACAGGTGAGACTGGTAGCGCTGCCACGCTGGGGACTACTGGGCCTCGCCATCTTGGTTTTGGGCATGTGACCTGAATAGGCCAATCAGGTTGGAGCTTCTGGCATGTGACTCAGCAGCCTATCATGCACTTAAGGGTGTTTAGCACACCCTCTAGTTGCCAGTGCAATGTGTACGCAGCGCAAGCTGTGTGAGAGTTCTCTGTGCTCCTTAGCTCAGTGTGATTATTGCAGTCCCAGCAGTGCTAAGTTTCCTGCTCTGTCCCCACCTCAGGCTGACCCCAGATCTTCCCTGCTATACCCCATTACTCACCCCACGGTTTGTGATCCCTTCAACTCTCCGGACTCAGAGCCCACTCCAGCACGTCAGACCTCTGTTTCTCAGTCACATCTCCATTGGACTTTGTTTTCTCTACCTAAACACTTGTTTCCAGCTTCATTAACTGGACTTTCTTTCCCTGTCAGACACTTGTAATTCAGCCACACATCACTTGGATTCGTTTTCTGCCAGTTTACATATTTATCACCGTTTCAATAATTAGAATACTCCTATTAAACCTGCTGCATTTCAATACTGCAAACCCATTCCAGTTTTCTCTCCTGCATCCACCCCGGGTTCAAAAAATAATCCAAACCTGACAGTTTGCACTGGCCAAATGGATATGGCCACTGGACAGGAGTCTAGAATGGATTTGCTACAGGGTATTGCCAATCGATTGGAAGGCCTGGAGGCCTCACAGCAACAACTGGCACAATTCCTCCAGGAGATGTCTCGCAGACAAGACGCCTTACAGGCTTCCCTCGTCACAATTAATATTCCAGAGAACACCAATCAGCCCATACCGATGGTCTTAGTTCCCAGTGCCTCACCTCATCTGTACTTACTTACGCCCAGTAAATTTGATGGCAACCCCAAGATGTGTCGTGGTTTTCTTAACCAGTGCGATGTTCACTTTACCCTTCAACTTCCCTACTTCTAAGACCAAAGTGGCTTATATTGTGTCTCTGCTGTCCGGACCCGTTCGGGAACCATTATGGGAACGATCAGATCCTCTACTGGATAATTATTCGCACTTTCTAGCATCATTCAGGAGAATCTTTGATGAACCCGGAAGTACGACTTGTGCATCCTCCGAAATTATGCGCCTTAGACAAGGGGTTCATCTTGTCAGTCTGTATGTTATCCAGTTTCAAACGTTCGCATCAGAATTGAAATGGAACGAAGAGGCATTAACATCGGCCTTCTGGAACGGCCTTTCTGATCGGCTAAAGGATGACCTAGCCACTCGGGATCTTCCCACTAAACTCGACGACCTCATCTCTTTGTGCAATAAGGTGGATTTATGGTTTCGGGAATGACAGGCAGAGAAAAGTAGAAGTGATCATTGCAGGTTGCGTCCTGCCATTTCTCCCATCACCTCTATCCTAGGATCCACAGATGATGAACCTATGGAGCTTAACCGGGCTCGCCTCACTAATGAAGAACAGCAGAAGCGACGCCGAGAAAACCTCTGCATGTGTTGTGGGGAGTCCGACCATCTTGTAGCTTCCTGCTCCCACCATCCCTGGGGACACTCGGTTAGGAGTAGTGACTCCGTCCTCGAAGTATGCTGAGTCTGTTTTGCCCATAACCCTGGACTTAAAACAAGGTCATGTGTTCGTTTCCTCACTCCTAGATTCTGGGGCAGCAGAAAATTTCATGGCTCTTGGATTTGTCAAAAAACTCCAAGTATCCTGTATTACCCTCGATCACATTATCACAGTTTCCAAACGGACTCGTCCTATGCTGGTTCGTACAGGAGCACTTCATTCAGAACTCATAAGTTTCCTGATTATTCCCAAGGCATCTCACAATGTGATTCCAGGATACCCTTGGCTATGCAAACACAATCCCAAAATCGATTGGAATTCCATGCAAGTCAGACATCAGAAAATCTACAAATTCCCATTCCATACAGGTCTTTTTCTAACGTCTTTTCAGAAAATAAGGTTAATATACTATAAAACACCAATTGCCTCTCATTACAGAGCTGTTTGATCGTGTCAAAGGAGCTACAGTCTTCACTAAACTGGACTTACCAGGGGCTTATAACCTCATTAGAATTCGCTCTGGCGATGAATGGAAGACAACCTTCAATACGCGAGATGGGCACTTCGAATATTTAGTGATGCCATTTGGGCTCTGTAATGCCCCTGCAGTCTTCCAGGACTTTGTAAATTAAATATTCAGAGACTTACTTTATGTTAACGTGGTTGTGTATCTGGACGACATTTAGAGTTTTTCTTCTGACCTCAAGGACATCGTTGCCATGTTAAAGAAGTCCTGTACTGCAAAATCGAAAAAATGTGTCTTCGAAATGCCTTCCATTCCATTTTTTAGGGTACATTATTTCTGGATCTGGATTGGAGATGGACCCCAAAAAAGTTAAAACAATTCTGGACTAGTCTCGTCCCACTTTTTCAAGGCAGTACAAAGACTTTTTGGGTTCTGCAATTATTACACAAAGTTTATAAAAGGATTTTCGTCTCTTGTGGCTCCCATCTGTCGAAGCTGGATAATTAGCTGAGTCAGAATCTGTTTAAAATTGAATCTGCACAACGCCATTTTGCGAATGGCAACAAGACGCCATTTTGCGACTGGCCGCCCAGCGCCACTTTAGCGAATCTCGCAAATTATAAGTAAATACGGCGATGCTATTATTTAGCATTGTGCGATTCCCACGCAATAGAAAGATGTTAAAAGTCCTCAATATATAAATACAAACAGTTATTAAAACATATAATATGAACAACCCTGCAAAACACATACCACGGTGTACTCCACAAAACACGTAGTCGCACAACGCTAACTAGCGTCTTTTCTCAATACCCCAATACTTACACACTGCACACTTACATAAAAAGGTTCCCTAGCCTTAAGGTTAATATTTAAGGTTTTATTCATTATCAGTAATGTTGTGAAATACATGTTATTTGATATCTAAGGTTTAGTGCATGATAAGCAGACCGTGTTTGGTGTCATTCTAAACTACTGTGTCTTTGCAGATTTCCGGTTGCATCGGGGAAGAAATCGCAACATGTGTCTGCAAGTTATGGATCATAGAGAGTTAGGCATTGAAATGTATGATGTAATGCAGCCAGCCTAGATTTATTATGCAGCGGGAAAATGGACACAAAGAGCTGTTGGAGGCTGGATTGTGACCATACGAACTGACCTATGAACTGTACTGTAACAGAAGAACCAGGAAGAAGAACCAATGGAATCATGCCAAACTGTTCTTTTGTATTGCCTATCTCTGTAAGAGTATATATGTGGGCTCTCTGAAACTAGATGCCAGTCTTCTTGTTTTGCTGTTGACAGAGGTTTCATCTTTGATGCTGGGATCTGGGTCCAGAGCGCGTGTGTATGTAACCACTGTACCTTGTGTCTGTATAATTTGTTTGCGCTAATTGTATTTAGATCACAGCGTGTAACTCTCTGTTTTGATGGTGAATAATAACTTTTTGTGCTTTGGAACCACAATCAAAGTCTGAAAGCAATTATTTCTTGTGCGCCTCATAACGCTAAACAGCGACAATTTTAGAGTGTATAGATAGGTAGGAATCCATACATCACAGCCTTAACCCGTAAAGGAGCCATTCCCTTCCAGTGGCCTCCCGAAGCAAAGACGGCTTTTCAAATGTTGAAGCAGGCCTTTATGTCAGCTCCAGTCCTGAGACAGCCAGACACCAACAAGCCTTTTCTGTTAGAGGTGGATGCTTTCTCTAAGGCAGTGGGAGCTGTTCTCTCGCAGAGATTCGAGGACTACAAGATCCATCCGTGTGGGTTATTGTCTAAAAAAAATTCTCCAGTAGAAAGGAACTATGCCACCGGAGAACAGGAATTGCTGGCGGTTAAGTTAGCTTTGGAGTAGCACTATCTTCTCGAAGGTGCCAAGTTCCCACTTACTGTATACACCGACCACCGTAACTTGCTGCTCCTAAAAAATATCCAATGCATCAGTTAAAGGTTTGCACGCTGGGCCATATTCTTTTTACGCTTTAATTTATCTCTGACCTATCGTCCTGGATCTCTCAATCAGAAAGTCAATGCTCTGTCATGCTCCTTATCTCCAGATAGCAATATGGAAGTCCTCAGAGAAGCCCCGGTCCTCGACTCACAGGTCTTTGAAACTATTCAGGTGGAACCTCCTCTTGGAAAAACCTTTGTGGCTCCGGAGTTACGGAAGCAACTATTGTCTCGGGCTCATTTATCCCGCTTTGCTGGCCACACAGGTATTAGTAAAACATTACAGTTTCTGCAGCGCTCCTATTGGTGGCCCGCCATGACATCAGAGGTGGCTGAGTTCATTGCTTCTTGCACTCAGTGTGCTCAACACAAATCATCTAGACAAGCCCCAGCCGGAGATCTGATGCCTCTTCCTATTCCTACTCGTCCTTGGACCCATCTGTCCTAGGATTTCGTGATGCACTTGCCAGTGTCCAATGGCTACAACACCATCTGGGTGGTGGTCGACCGTTTCTCTAAGATGGTCCATTATGTACCACTCAAAAATCTACCCTCCACTTCCAAATTGGCTCAGTTATTCGTACATCACATATTCCGCCTGCACGGACTCCCAGCTGAAATTGTATCAGACTGTGGAGTACAGTTTGTGGCCAAATTATGGAGAGCTCTCTGTTCCACTTTAGTTAAACTAAATTTCTCTACAGCCTATCACCCTCAAAGTAACAGATCTACAGAGAGGGTAAACCAGGATCTAAATACCTTTCTAAGGATCTACATGTTGTCCTCCCAAGATAATTGGTCTGACTCTCTTCCTTAGGCAGAGTTCGCACACTCCTCATCTGGTCAGTCACCATTCTATGTGGTTTATGGTCTCCATCCTAGAGTTCCTGAGTTCAAAGACCTGCCAATTTTTGATGTTCCTACAGTTGATTCACCACTACGGAAATTCGCCCAGATCTGGACCCAAGTTCATGCTACTCTCCTCAAGACCTCTCAGCGATATAAAAAAGGGGCAGATAGAAGATGAAGAACTGTTCCCAAGATGCAAACGGGGGATCAGGTCTGGCTTTTCAACTGCTACCTATGCTTCAGGGTTCCATCCATGAAGTTTGCACCCCGGTTCATTGGTCCTTTTTCCGTCATCAAGGTTATTAACCCTGTGGCTTACCAACTAAAACTCCCTTCTTACCTCAAGATTCAGAATTTGTTCCACATTTCCCTACTAAAACCTCTCATTCTCAATAAACTCCTCAAAGTCCTACCATCACCTCCTAAGGTTCTCACTGGGAAAGTGGTAGAATTTGAAGTGGCGCAAGTGCAGAATGAGGCCCTGCCAAATAATCTGCCCTTACGCCATGCGTTTGGTCACCCATTCCAAACTGCATCGTCCACACCCCATACCCTGCAGCAGCTATTGGACAACCTAAAAAACTGGCTGATACAGGTGAAATATTCACTTTTAATAAGTGTCAAATTGGACAACTTAGCGCGATAAAGAACATATGAACAGGAGGATGTTTAGGGGTAGGATGCTTCAGGTGTACTGCAAGTGGGAGGGGTTGTGGGTTGGGATGGGGTTGGCCCCATTCTTCCAGTGTCCTGGTAGGTTGGTAATAAATGCAATGCCATATACCCATGGGCCGTATTGGACGCGGAGGTGAGTACCGGCTCTTCGATGACCCTAGATATATTTGCAAGTTGCTTTCTTTTCCCCTGCATAATGATATCATAATGATATCATATATTAGCCTTTCAGCATGGAGTTGCTGATCTTGATCCATTACGCGAATATTGCTTGCCAAATGTGATCCCAGGCTATCATATTGATCGGGTGGTTTAGCTAGGGCTTGCTTGACCTGCTGCAAGAGTGGATACGGGGCTGGCAAGTTACGACGTGCCGTTCTTCTTGCACGGCGCGGCGGCTCCGGCACTTCTGGCCCACTTTCAGGAGGCTATGTTAAGTGTGGGCTTCCACTTGGGTCAAACTCAAGCGTTGCAGACTGTAGGAGAGGAGATATAGGTAATGTTCATGTTACTATACTGTTTTTATTATTTTTTTGTTTTGTTTTTTGTTTGAATTTTAGTTTCCAACATCGATGGAGGACTGGAAGACCATTGGTGATGAATTAGAAAGACATTGGAATTTCCCAAATTGCTGAGGAGCCATTGATGGGAAACACATTCGCATTACCCCGCCTCCCCACAGCAGCTCCTTTTATTTCAACTACAAGGGCTTTCACACTATCGTGCTGATGGCGGTGGTAAATGCCAACTACAGTATCAATTAATTTATGTCGGTGTGGGTAAAAATGGCCATGCTTCCGATGGTGGTTCCTTCAAACAAACTGAATTTTATGACAGACTCTCCACCAACCATCTAAAATTGCCTACAACACCGGTTACGAAGCACGGCCTGTATAGTACAGATGTATATAAATCTGAGGAAGCCGCTGATAGCATTTACAGGCAGAGAAACGCGTTATTTACCTTTTATCTACAGGAGACTGCGCAGTTAAATGACTTATCAGATGATCTAACCCAGGAGAGAAGTATACATTTCTGTTCAAGCTATTTCAAACTGACTATGTGCTCTGGTATAAACAGCCAGTGACAAGAATTACAAACAGCTGGTTAAAACTCCCTGGAAGCCTGGGCTGTGTTCTTGTATAATTATCAGGAACCTGCCAGAGAAATGTTATCTGTGTCATAAAGTACAGCATGATGGAATAATCACAATAACTACAATACAAAAGTTGGTTATTGGATAAAAGGATGTTATTTGAACCGACTTTTTTTTAATAACAAAAGCCTCCTATTTTTGTCCATTTTTACCTTTTTTTCCTTTTTATAAGCATGCTATTTTTTAAGCCATTCTAATGAGCAATTACAATGATCATGTGGTTTTTTTGAATAGAAGTGTTCTAAAAGTATAAAATTTCATTAGAATATTAAGTACCAACTGGATTGGAAGCATTGTGTAATATTTAATACATTTTATATGTGGATTATATGTGTTTTTTATTTTTTTAATAAATTGAATATTTATTCTTACTAATTGAATAGCGCCTACCACTTCTTGTTTGAAGTTTTTTCTGGCATAAACAAGGGTTGTGCCAGGGGAATTAAAATTGGTGCCACAGTGGTATAAACAAGGATTTGCCAGGGGAATTAACATTGGTGGCACAGTGGTTACAGGGTGTACAATGAGGCTGTATAGTACATATATACTCACTTGCCAAGGCAGACGATGGAAACGATGCTGCTTGCTCTTCTCCGTTTTGACATCTCTCAATCACAAAATGGAGAAGGGGAGTGGCCAGGGATTTCCAAGTCCTCGTACATCGGATCGTAAATACACAAAAACTACTACGATGTGTGTCACATCGTACACGTTAGGTCATAATCTTACGGTTTTCCCATAAGATGTACGATGCAGATTTACGACGGCAGACGCGCATCGTCATCGTAAATGTCCAAAATCCAGACACGATGTGCACAATTGATCGTCACAATCTATCTAAATTGTCCACATTGTGCAAAAAAAAAAAATCGCACAGTGTTTGGCCGGCTTTATTCACTCAAACCTTTGTCAAGAACATCCAAACAAGTATTATCAAAGAATAAATACTACCTAACTAGGTATTTAAGGTCTCTACATAAACAGCAGCTATGTATACTTAAGAAGAGTCCACGGAGATTCAGTTAGCAAAACATAACCGGCACATGGTATGTATTTCACAGTGTAAACTCATAAGCATTTTATTGTACAATTTGACATAAAAGACTAGCATAAGATCAGGGCCGTCGAGAGCTCTGACGGAGCCAGCGCTCTGACAGGGGCGCGGCCAATTTTGGGAAGACGTGGCCACACTCCCTCTACAAAAAATCCCTGAATAAACTACTCAGAGCAGTGGGTGGCTCCAGGAGGGAGGGGGGCGGACCCAGGGGGACACTTTTCCTCTATGCCCAATATGACTGCGGCCACGTCTCTATAGCAGAACAGCCACAGATCGGGCAGTGAGAAGAAACTGCTCTCTCACTACGCAATGTGCCGCAATGACTGTGCTGCTGTACAGACACGGCTGCAGCGGTAGTGGGCAGAGCATTGAGGGAGGTCGCTGATCAGGGGCTCCGTCAGACCACTCTAACCGGCCGAGGCCTGGGTAAGTAGTAACCGCTCTCCCTCCCCTCTCAGCACCTCTGCATGAGATACACCAATGATATTTAATTTAAGGCTCTTTTATCTATTAAATATTACATGTTTTAATGATTCAAAGATAGAGGCCAAACGAGAGCCAATTGTTAGGGCAAGATCTTTCATCTGTGTAAACTTGGAGCTTCCACAGCAAATAGGGTGAATACTTATGAAAACAGCATTTTACAGTTTTGAATTATGAGATTTATAATTAAACTTTAAAGAGCCTAATGGTTCGCAATAAAAATACTGTCTGGTACAATTAGGAGTCATACACTGGGTGCGATTCAATTGTTTTAGACATAGCTATTTTTTTTCAGCACCCGACAGAGCAATTCAATTGTTGCTGAGTCCGGGCACGAGAAGCCATGGCCGCACACATTTCTGCTTGCAGTCTACCAGAGTGACGAGCAGAAATGTGAACCAAGTCTGCTGTTTGGGAGCTAAAAGCAGAACTTTAGACAGGATTAGCTGCAATATGCGGTATTGTGGGCGCGCATATGCGGTACTGGCAATCGAACAGAGCAACAATTGAATTGTGTTTGGGCGCCGAAAAAACTATTCATTCACCCCCTTAGAATACAATCTACTGTATACCCATCACCACACAAAATTGTACGTATAGTTAAAAAAATAAAAATAGGAAGAATAGATATAAAGCTAAACCCAATATCATTCTTAAAATAAGAAAAAAAGACCTGGCGCCGATAATAGTATTGTAAAACACCTGTTCTTCCAGCAGCTAACAGTCAGGGAATACTCAAACCTTAATGGTAAATATACATATAAAAGGAAATGTAGGGGTACAAAGCAGGTAATTTATTTAAAATTAATTTAAAATTACACATTACATTCACACTGGACGGTATAGACAAACACACACAGTAGAAACTTTTTAAAAAAGCAGGCAATATTTGTTCAAACCTTAATCTGCCATATTTAGGTCATAGTAGCTTTAGTAATCACTGTGTTGATGGTATTAAATGGTCAGATACAGTCGTAATTTGCCGACAATAAGTACAGGAAAGGGTTAAGCAAGCAATTAGTGAGTTAGTAGCATAGGAGCCTGTTGGTCTGCTCTCCAATTGTAGAGGTTAATTAAGCAGTCATTTTGTTAATGGCATATATCCCAACAGCAGTTCTTAATTCTTGTAACTGGTAATAGGAGTTTAAAGTACATTTACCTCCTTTAGCTTAAATTCCTGGCCAGGTGTTGTGATTTTCAAGCTGGGTATTGGCAACCCCTATTGCTTGTAGTCCCAATAGCCTATATTTCAATGCATGCAATGCAGGAGCACATAACCAAATTTCTATCCAATGCTGCATCAGGCATTTATTGTTTGGCCACTTGCCAGTACCAGTCAGATGGATAACCAATGGTCAGCCATCCTTTCACAACACTTTCAATTTGTTTTTTCCACATATTAAAAACCACACTATATTCATTTGTCATGTTTATCATACTTTAATGCAGGGTTGCATAAAATTGGATTTAAAAAAACAAAACGGATTTATTTGATTTAAATAGGTTTTTAAAAAAAAAAAAATTAAATAAACGTTTACTTAAATTTTTTTTATAAAAAAATCCTATTTAAATCCCAAAAAATCTGATTTCAATTAAATAAATCCATTTTTGATTTTTTTTTCTATTTTATTTTTTTAAATCCAATTTTATGCAACCCTGCTTTAATGAAACTCCCAATAATAACCAATTTAATACCACCATGGCACATTACACTAATTTAGAGTTGGACTTAAACTCAATTTTTCCAAATTGGAGGGAAGATGGCCAATTGTCTTTTAAAGTCAACTTTATTCCTTGAGTAGATTCCGATAGGTATAGTCTCCCTACCTAATTCCACCCCAAACCAGTTTAGGTGGTTTCCCTGACAATTAGTTTAATATCTTTTCTTTCTGACCCAATAGTCCCCATTGGTTTCTGCCTTGTAAAGCTCTCTAAGGAAGCTTAACCCACAACGAGAGAGACACTAATACCACTAATTACAAATCTGAGCTTAGTCAGCATAATTCACATCAAAAATGGCAAAATGGCATACTGAGGCAAGTGAGGGCAATGCTTGCTGGTCAGTCATCCAGCCAGTAAGTTTATTATTATTTATTTAGTGCCACACAGTGGTAGAAAAAGCAAATATTAAAATAAATAACACAGCATAAGTACCATTGCATAGATACACAGCGAGTAAACAAAACATTACAACAAAACCACAGATAGGGATGAGGGCAGCAGCAAGGTTAGGGCAACTCGCTTTAGCCGGTTGCCCTGGTAGAATCAGGCAGTTGTGAGTTAAAGTGGGAAGGCAACATCTCAATTATTCTTTACCCATCTTATTGGAGAGCAAACAGTCACAGAAGGGGACAAGGAGACCACTAATTTATATGTTCTAACACAGCATACGAGAGGCACAAGAGGAGAAGAAAATGTTACCAACACTTTACAGCACAATTGTACATTTGAGGTAACTAGTTTGAACTTTTAGCCCTGATTAACAGGTAGACATTAACACATTCTGGCACTTCCACCTGTAGAGCAGTCACCAGAAAATAATTCCCAAAAGGTAATAGAATCCAGCAAGCATTGGATACAAGAAAATGCTATCTAGTAAATCAACAGACAAAACATAAGACAAAACATAATGTGCATAGTAAAAATCAAATAAATAGGTCATTAAAAATAAACACTTAATTGAAATAGGAAAAAGAAAGGAAAAAGTTCAAGAACTCTATGTCAAAATATACAATACAAAGCACTGACAAATATGAAAATGGCACGGAGAAATAGAAAGAAGTTTTAAACCTACTAGAAGTGAACTCTAAATAATGGTTTATCCTTCATTAGTGCTTAAGGAAGTTTTGTACTGTATTTCCTTTCAAGGCAGAACAGCAAAGTTTAGTAAGATCATCAAGAATTTGAATTATATGCAGCCATATTTCTGTCAATTTATGCCACAACTGAAGTCACTGACTTAAAAAGGTGACTGAGCCTAAAATGCCAATTGCCTCAAATAAAACAACTTATAACAACATTCACAAATGCATGTATAAAAATCCCATATTATGACAGAACTTGATCATACCCACTATTTACATTTCTTGTGTATGGGTTCTACACTGCAGTCTGCAACAGGAAATAAAAAGAGTCTGCTGTGTATGGGAAAATATAAACACCCCCTATGATTGCAACTTAATATAATTTCATAGAATTTTGCTATTACATAATTTTGTTTCATATCAGTATATAGCATTACGGAAGCTTCCAGACAGCAAAAGCTAAGATTATGATGTAAGACAGTATTTATAATATTAACTATTTATATAGTTATTGGTTTGCATTATACATATTACTTCTACTTAAACATTAATTTTATCTAAACTACATTAAAATTACATTTTGCCCTTTTCCCATTAAAAAAAAAAAAAAAAAAAATTCAGAAAAATTACTTTAAATCAGGTAGTTGGGTATCAAACTCATAGAACTCTTCTGGAAGGGTTATGGCATTATAACTGGCTTCCTTGTTGTCCTCCGCAAGATCTAGAGCTCCTGGGGAAATATATAACACATTCCATAAGCACACATTAAAATGATTATTGTGTTTTAGATCCAGAGATGTCTAGTTACCTGGACGGAAAGTAATCTTCATTTTGAGGAAAGCTTCACTGCAATCAGCTAAAAGATATTTTGCCTTTCGGTGATAGATCCGCACAACTCCAAGAAGTAAATGACCTGATGTTCTCAGTGCGATAACGACCTGTCAGAGAGAATCTTATAATATCTTAATATATTTATACCAGCATCTTGCAGTCTTTCTGAACTATTCATGCCAGAAATAAGTTTTCATAATGGTCATAATCTTTTTGCTTTAAAATATTCCTGCCTTAATATAACACACCCTTAATTTAGTCTTAATAACAAATCCCTTAATAAAAGATCTCTTGAACACATACCTTTGGAGCCATGATGCTTTGAATGGCCAAATCAAGGTTGCACTCAAATATATGAGCTTTGGTAAGTTTTTTCTCCCAGTGTGCAGCTATCCAGATCTTGGAAAGAGCACCTCGCTTGCCCAGAAGTAGGAAGGTGTAAAACATACTTACATACAGAAATGCACTGTGCTCTACAGCTGCAATACAATTTATGAAGGTGATTGTTATTATTTTGAGATTTTAGTTTCTTTGTATAAAACAGAACACTGTCATGCAATAATATGAAATAGAACACATTTCACGGTTGTAATGATCCTTCATTCTCCACCCTATCTGCATTCGAACTCTGTGCAATCAGTGTTTTATACGTGTAATATTTACACTTGCTTGCAATGTGTGTCTATCACCTATGTTCAAGATGTTGCAATTTATCTACTTTGATCAGCTGACAAACGGGCTGAGCTGTAAACACTATTAGATATATCGGCCTTTCCATTGAACGATCGATATATTAAGAGTTATGGTAGACTTATCTTTGTTAACTCTATTTCTTCGAAGTCCATAGGATCCACAGGGAGACCATGGGGTGTCTGTGGTTGGAGTGATCCGTGCACCAAACAGTTAAGCTTTAGCTCCCAGGATGCCCCGTTCCTCCTCCACATATACCCCGCCCCCAGCCATATGCAGACAGTTTTCTAAACAAGCCCAAGGCAGGAGCAGGAGAGAGGAGAAGGAAGAACCATATACTTAAGAAACATTCTCCAAGAAGATGAAGGAATCAGTGATCGAGAAAAAAAATTACCAATGAGGCCAGGTGCGTCAGGGTGGGTGCCCTGTGGATCCTATGGACTTCACAGAAATAGAGTTAACAAAAGCAAATCTACCATAACTCTTCATTTCTTCTTCAGGGTCCATAAACATTGTCCCTAACGGTGGGGACGCTCTAGAGCAGAAAGGATAATCCGTCGCCCAAAGGAAGCATCCTGAGAGGCAAAGGTATAAAAGACATAGAACAAGAAAGGTGTGAACGGAAGACCACGTGGCTGCCTTGCACAATTGTTCAGCAGAAGCACCATGTCGATCAGCCCACGAGGGTCCCACAGACCGAGTAGAATTAGCTGTAACCCTGTTTGGAATCAGCTTGCATGTAGGCCTGAGAGATTGTCATGCGGAGCCAACAAGCCAGAGTGTTTGTTAGCTGGCCAGCCTCACTTGTGAAAGCCATACCATACAAAGAGAGAATCTGATTTCCTAAAGGAATTAGTACGATCCACGTAGATCCGAAAAGCACGGACCACATTCAAGGAAGCTTTACCTGCAGAAAGATCTGAGGACTGGAAGGCCAGAACCACAATCTCTTCATTCAAATGAAGCCGGGATACCACTTTAGGAAGGTACCCACATTGGTACGGAGGACCGCTCTGTCCGGATGAAAGATCAAAAATGGGGAGCGACAGGAAACACTGCTAAATCAAATACTCTGCTGCCAGAGGAGATAGCGAGGAGAAAGAGCATCTTTGCTGTCAGCCACTTGAGGTTTACTGAGTTCAGAGGTTCAAACGAATGAGCCTGTAGAGCCCGGAGAACCAAGGACAAATCCCACGGAGCCACCGAAGGGACAAAAGGAGGTTGAATACAGAGAACACCCTGAAAAAATGTTCTAACATCAGGTAGGGGAGCAATCCTTCGCTGGAACCAGATTGACAGAGCAGAAACCTGAACTCTAAGGGAGGCCAGGTGGAGGCCGAGGTCTAACAAAGCCTGGAGCAAAGCAATCACCTGGGAGACCCAAATAACTGTAGGGTCATAAGGGTAAATTTACTAAAGTGAGAGGTTTTAGAAGTGAGTTTTAGAAGAGACGTTGCCCATAGCAACCAATCAGATTCTACTTCACATTTAACAAGCACCTTCTAGAAGATAATAGCTAGAATCTGATTGGTTGCTATAGCCAACATCACTTCTAAAAACTCTCACTTTAGTAAATTTACCCCATAGTCTCTAGGGGAGCACCATTGGAAGCGTGCCAAACTCTGTAATAGATGCAGGCTTAAGCGCCCTGAGCATCGTCTGGACCACAGAGTGAAAAAAACCTTTGGCTCTTAAGAGGAATGACTTAAGAGCCACGCCGTCAAAGACAGACGAGGTAGGTCCAGGTGCAGGCAAGGGCCCTGCGCTAACAGATCCAACCTTAGAGGAAGTAGCAGAGGAGTGTCTATAAAGAGACTCTGTAGGTTGGTGAACCAATGTCGCCTGGGCCAGGCTGGGGCTATTAGTACCACCGTGCCACCTTCTTGCTTGAACTTTCGAAGAACCCTCGGGAGGAGGGAGATGGGAGGAAAGAGGTATTATTATTATCATCATTTATTTATTTGGCGCCACAAGTGTTCCACAGCGCCTTACAATGTATGAAAACAAATGTGACAAAAGACTTACAGTACAATACAATACACTACAGGACAAGGAACATGGATAATATACATTGCCACATTAGCGACCATAACACCCACATAAGCAGGAGAGCTTAAGCAACCAAGTGTTAGGTGCCCTAGTGGGGAGTAAGAAGTAGATGAAAATAAAGAAAGGAGAAGCACAAGAGGGTAGAGGGCCCTGCTCGCAAGAGCTTACATTCTAAAAAGGTAAGGCAGACAAACAGGTGTGACACAGATGGGGTAGACAGGGAGGATATACTCACGGCCAGGTCACCAAGTTCCAGCTGATGAGAGTATCCAGGATATGACTCCAGATCGTACTTTGTTACTATTGCATTTAATTCTGAAAATTTTATCAGCTCAGCGAGGTATGTGAGATTGAAGTCCCACCTCACTGCCAGAGCGTCCACGAAGGTGCCTGAGGGGTCTCTGGTATTGGACACGAACCTGGGGACCTTGTGGTTGTGGTGTGAGGCCATGAGGTCTACATCTGGCAGGCTCCATTTGTCCACCAGGAGTTGAAAGACATCCGGATGGAGAGCCCACTCTCCGGCGTGTATGTCCTGACTGCTTAGGAAGTCCACTTCCCAGTTGAGGACTCCGAGAATGAACACTGCCGAGATTGCCGGGAAATGACCTTCAGCCCAGACCAGAATGTTTGCCACTTCCTGCATGGCTGCCCGACTTTGCATGCCTCCCTGATGGTTGAGGTACGCTACCGCAGTTGCATTGTTGGACTGGATCTGGACCGGCCTGCCCCAGAGAAGATCTTGCGCCTGAGTGAGTGCTCTGCACTGCTCAAAGCTCCAGAATGTTTATGGGCAGGCGACTTTCCTGGGCTGTCCGCCGTCCCTGAAAGGTATGATGACCGATTACCACGCTCCATCCACGAAGGCTGGCATCTGTCGTGAGAAGTTCCCAATCCGGGAATCAGTTGTTTAAGGGGCCTAGAGTGGAACTGGGTGTATTCCACCATATCGAAGGTGGATACCATGGACCCCAGGACTTGCATTGCTGAGTGAATGGATACCCTCCGATTGTGGAGTAAGCTGCACACACACACACACACACACACACAAGTATAGTGTCAAAATCTTCTCTGCTGGCAGAAAGATCCTCTGTATTCGAGAATCTTGGAGTGCCCTCAGATGTATTATCTGCTGTATCGGAGATAGGGATGACTTTTCCAATTGATGATCCAGCTGTGTGTTTGCAGACAGTCCACGGTCAGCTGGAGATGGCGTCTGTGATGTGCCGCCATCACCACCACTATCTTGGTAAAGACCCGAGTGACCTTTGATAGACCAAAGGGCAGTGCCCAAAACTGGTAATGTTGCTGCAGAAAGCAAACCGTAGGAACAGCTGGTGAATTGGAGTAATAGGTACATGCAGGTAAGCATCCTGAAAGAAACCGGTATCATCACACCTCAACACAGCAGGGAGTGAATGGCCTCTTGGAGGGCCAAGGCCTTGATAGGGTCTTATAGGGGGACCTGTACAAAAAAAATTGCTAAGGAGGAAGCCTCAGAAAGGTGAGAGCATACCACTTCTCGGCCCCAGGCATCTGTTGTTGCTTGACGCCAAGAGTCGGCAAATCGAAGAAGCCGGCCACCCAACCTGGGATTTATCATGAGGAGGCCCGCCCCATCAGGCGGGAGATTTGTCATCCGACTTGGAAGCCGGACGTCTGGCCGACCAAGACTGCGTGACTCACGGCTTGGTGGTCTTGTGCAAACTATACTGCCTAGGAAAGGACTGGTCTCTTGCCTTACCTTGGGGACACAAGGACCGAGAAGAGGACAACTGTTGATGGCATAAAGGCAGATTTTGAGGCTTCCACAGTAACCACAATCTTTTCCAACTCTGCGCCGAACAGCCTGTCTCCAAAGAAGGGTAAGGATTTGAATGCCTTCTTGGATCCCGTGTCCGCTGTTCTGATTGAGGTAATTCAGCCTTAACCACCTTCTGACTTTTATACATTGGGGTTTTAGGTTTAGGGGCTGGTTCATCATCCTCTATATTCAGGATTGATTTAACCGCCCTCACTAAAGCAGGAACATCCACTGTTGATTGACGGTGCGACCCGGAGAGAGAACCTTGTGCATCATCTGCCTCCTCAGATGATGCATCAGTATCCGAAAGCTGGGTAGACTGGGAGGATGATACAGTCCGCCTATGTGCTTTGGTGGCTAATGGTATGTCCGTCTGTAACCTCTGCTGAGAGGCGGCAGGCATTTAAGCCATATTCTGAACTGAGTGAGTATAAACATCCATCAAAGGAGGATGTATATGGGGTACTGACATAGTAGGCTGTAATAGCTGTGGGTACCCCATGGTGGGAGGCAGCATGGGAGTTGATAAAAGATCCACTAGCTGTGTCATGACCTGGGATAAGGAGAACCAAGGTGGCTCCTGTACAGGAGCTAGTAAGGTGAACTGGTGAGCAGATATAACAATTATCACATAGACCATCCTGTATGAAATCCTAAGAGGGCAAGCCCGCAAAACAGGATTTGCATGTAACCAGGGGCCTCAGTCTCCTGTTTATCCTTGCCTTTGGAAGACATAGAAATAGCCAATAAGTAGCATAAAATAAGTAAATAAGTGTCTAGCTGATAATGCAATGTGACACCCTTCACAAATACAAGTAAATGTGAAGTACTAAAGAACCCCAACACACCTGGTAGT
Organism: Taudactylus pleione; assembly: GCA_031769625.1. Lineage (NCBI taxonomy): Eukaryota > Metazoa > Chordata > Amphibia > Anura > Myobatrachidae > Taudactylus > Taudactylus pleione. Next base: position 4,085,700 of record JAUIMM010000068.1, read on the forward strand.
TGAGGGTCTGAGAAAGAGCAGCAGGGATAGATATAACTGACAGTCAACAACAGAGCTAGCACAAGTCATATACAATGCATATAAATATACGTATAATGGGCACTAAATCAACTACTCAAGCCTCCAAGGGTTGGTAGGTTTTGTGCACTGTATAACCTGGCCCCAGGGAGAGATACAGGAAGACTGGACCCGATAATCCTGAGACCTGTAGCTTCAGAAAAGCATTGATTAATGGCTACTGAGCATCTCATATAGAAGGAGGGTGAGTAGGAGGAGCAGCCCAGAAGCAGGAAAACTCTTGTGAGGGATCGCGATCTGGGCTGGGGAAGGGGCTGCCAGGGAAGAGCCTACCTCCCTGCTGCTGCTGCATCAACCGCCGGGTGCAACTGGCCTCTACATGGTCCCCGACGCCGGCTTTTAACCGCCCCAGTGGTCTATTGGGGGAGCGGGCGAACCAGTCGCCTCACTAAAGCGGCTTCCGGCTGGTCTCCACCTCTGCAAAGACTGCACAACACAAGCCGGGAATCACCTTACCTGTTCGTCTACGTTTGCCTGGCTGCAGCCCTGGGTCCCCAGTGGAGCGGCTAGCTAAGCGGAGGTACATGGAGCAGCGGCATAAGCGCCCATTAGGACGCCTTGCTGCTTGCTCAGATAAACAGAAAAATAAAATAACTAATAAAATTAAAAGCTTGGGACTACTAAAGCAGTCCCTCTGTTACAAAAGGTGCGACTGATCCTGTCCAGCACCAAACGAAAAACTGTCTGCCTATGTTCTTCTTGGAGAATGTTTCTTAAGTATATGGTTCTTCCTTCTCCTCTCTCCTGCTCCTGCCTTGGGCTTGTTTAGAAAACTGTCTGCATATGGCTGGGGGCGGGGTATATGGGGAGGAGGAACGGGGCATCCTGGGAGCTAAAGCTTAACTGTTTGGTGCCCGGATCACTCCAACCACATACACCCCATGGTATCCCTGTGGATCCCCTATGGACCCTGAAGAAATATATAATACATGGCGGGTGTGTACACCCGATATGTCTGTGAACGACGTAGGTTACAGTCATATCGGATCGGCCCTGCAGCACAGCAGATGGCCATCATATCCGAAAGATATATCGGTCATCTGCTGATGTGTATGGGCAACCTGCCAATCGCCCGAACACATGCTGCAGCGACTCGCCGATGAGTGACAGCTCAACTGGGCGGGCAAATTTAAATGTCCACCCAGTTGTGACGTCAAACCCGGCAGACGATTGACAAGTTTGTATGCACTTACCAATAGTCAGATAGGTAGTCCACCTAATGTTTACCCAGCTTAACCAGTCTCTTGATCAGACATAGCACATCTTAACACTCAGGGGCATATTCAATTTGGGGCGAAAAGTCAGTTGCCGGACTTTTCGCCGTCATCAGAGTTTTTCTTGGTGAAAAAGTATCGGGCGTGTGCCCGTGTATGCCTGCATTCAATTTCAAATAGGCGAAAACGGGACCCGGCGAAAAGGTATGCAGTCGGGAAGCCAGCAGACCTAATGCCAACAGCTGGCTTCCCGACTGCGCAATCCCGGCGAGGGTTAAATGACAGGCGTCTAAATCTAGGGGGGCGGAAGGGGTAGGTTTAGGGTTCCCGGGGGGGACAGGGTTAGGCACCCCCCCCAGGAGGTTAGGGTTAGGCTAGGGGAAGGGGGGGTTAGGGTTAGGCACCCCCGGGGGGGACTTAGGGTTACGCACCCACCCCCCAGGGGACTTAGGTTTAGGTGGCAGGGAAGGGGGGGTTAGGGTTAGGCACCCAAAGGGAGGGTTAGGGGGTAGAAATAGGTTAGTCAATACTTACTTTAGGACGATCGGGATTTCCTCCTCTGCCGGGATGCCGCTGTCAGGATTCCAACCGCCGGGCAGGGATCCGGCAGTAAATCATACCGATTCCGGCGAAAAGGTAATTAGTGAAAAGTCCTCTCATTTTTGGGGAAATCAGCCTGTGACCCCCAAAAGATGTACTGACATGGGGGATCACTATGGGTACCCCCAAAAAGCCCTGTTAAAGGTATTTGTGGTCTTTAAACGGTCTCAAACAGGTGCTTTCATGCATCTTTGTCAAAGTGGTGAAGAATGGCATTTAGCTAAAAAAAATTTGAAAAATAACTAGTCCCATCAAATTTGAAGTACATGAAAATGGGTGCAAGCATATTTTTAAGTCCCTAAAATGAACTTGTAAAAATCGTAAAAAATCCACCTGCCGCAATCAAAAAACACCTGGGGCATACTTAGGGACCCCCCCCCACACACACACATAATCTATTTCGCTAGTTTAAAAGTTTGTCCCCAATCTTTTTTTTTTTGCCCCCAAAATGATAGTAAATTTTTTTGGGGTGTCCTGCGGAACTTTAAAAAAATTTTTTAACACAGAATACCTTTGAGGGACAGTCCAAGGGATGCAGGGTACTTTTTTTTAGTTTGTAACCCAAAACCCCAATTCTGCACTTTTTTTCGCGACCTATTCTATGGTGAAAACTTTTCCCTGGATTTTTGCAAAGACCTTTCGCATCTGCGAAAAGTCTTTGAAATTGAAACCGGGGAAAAGTGAAAATGTCGAAAATTACGTTAACAGCTTTTCGCTCCAAATTGAATACGGCCCTCGGTCTTGGAGTTTTGTCATACTAATTGTATGAAAAGTAGTTATACTAAAGCCGGGTACACCCTAGACCAGTGGTTCTCTCGGTCCTCAGGACCCCACACAGTTCTTATTTTCCAGGTCATCCAGCAGGTGCACAGGTGTATTCATTACTCACCAACACATTTTAAAACATCCACAGGTGGAGCAAATTATTTCTCTTTTGATTCTGTGAGGATATTTGGAAAACATGCACTGTTTGGAGTGCTGAGGACTGAGTTTCAGAACCTGTGCGTAAACATTGGGCAGTGTGTACCCAACTATGTCGCTGACGATGCACACTCCCGCACCCTGCATGCAGGTCCAACAGGCAAAATTGTCAGCATGACCCCTGCTGTTGCTCCCCATCGGCAAGTGTGTATGCACTTGCCGATGCCAGGACCTGCCGCCTACGATATCATGCTGGGTACACATCGGCTAATGTGTACTCAGAATCACAGTGAACAACATCTGTGGACAGGCAGAATCAATCTTCACCTGCTACTGTCTTACACTCAGCTTATCTCATTATTTTGGGCTATGTAACAGGGCTGGAGGGAGGGAGGGAGGTGCAGTCGTTTAGGACATAATGCCGTGAGGGCTGCACAGCCGCCACTTTTGCCGTTTCGCTGCTATGGACCATAATGAGGTACTGGGATCCCATAATGAAGGATAGTTTGCGAGCAGCGCGAGCCCAGCTATGCTGTCCCATCCCCGGCTCTGAGTCCCCTCTCTTCTGTGTCCAGGCTACCTGAGCTTGTATTGTGGCACCAGTGGTGTGACAGGGGAATGAGATACCAGGATATTACAACATCATGTCTTATCCCCAAGAAGAGCAAGAAAGGAGTAAGAACTAACATTGTCTTGGCCAGCCTGAGCCCAGACCCAGAAGCCCAAGGTGAAACTTAAAAAATGAAGAGAAGAAAGAAGAAGATAGGAAGAAAAAGTGAATGAGCAGGTACAGATGTGTCCACTTACACTATTGCTGCAGTCATGCCATACAGCCCTTCTTGGTGCACCAGGTCACTATCTTTGTGCATCTTAGTCGCAATGCAATGCGACAAAACTGCTTCACGAGACTGCATTGATTAATTTGATATGCGACTAAGGGCTCGATTCAGACCCGCTAGCACGCAGCCATCAGCTGCCAAAGTATGCAAATCTGGCGATCGCACGGCAAGGCATTAGCACGCCCACTATGTCTTGGCGTGCGACCGCGGTATGTATTTAAACGCCCACCAGCCTTTCTTAAGATGCCCACTTATACACGTCATCTCCAGGAAGTGTATGCAACCATCGGTACCCTACCGCAAGCACTGTGAGTGCTTCAGTGTGAAATTCAACCATGTGACGTGTACTACGACGCTGCGTCTTAATTATGCACGTCTCTGAAACGGTGTTAAGACGCGCAGACGCGCCTGCGTTCGCACCACTACACCCCCGTTTCCATCGACCATCCCGTCATCACCTACAAACAGCATGTCCTGTCACTCATTCTGGTGACCTGCTTATGCGCAGCGAGCGAACGCTTCCCGATCGCATGGACTAGTTCGTGCACCCGCACTGCAATGCATACGCATGCGCAGACTGCAAATATCGGCAAGCTGCGTGCGAACGCATCCTAGCGAGCGCGTCTGAACCTAAGGCCCGTATTCAATTAGAGGCGAAAAGTTCGGAAAGGTTTCGCCTGTCCGACTTTCCGCCTCCTTCACGTGTTTCAGAGGCGAAAACTTTTCATGCGCGTCCCTGCTTTTCACCCTATTCAATTCCAAACCACGCGAAAACGGAAAGTGCCAAATGCGGAATTGGTGGAAAGTACTGTCAGAAGTGGGGAAATCAGTCTGTACCCCCAAAAAAGATGCACTAACATAGGTAATCAATGTACATATGTACTAATACCCCTAATAAAAGAGTTATGGGTACTTAAGTAGTTTAAATTGCTTCTTATTAGCGTCTATGCAAAAGTGGTGAAGAATGCCATAATGCAGTATTTTTGGGTGAAAATAAGTAGTCCAGTCAAATTTGTCTATTTCACTAGTTTTTATGCTTGTTCTCCCACTTTTTATTTTTTCACCACAAAAATGAAAGTACTTTTTGGGGTGTTCTTAGGTGGCTTTTTGGGGCGCCAGATTTGTCCTTTGGGGGAGTGTGCCAAGGGTTCTGGGTCGTTTCCCCATGTTTGCATCCCAAAATAAATATTTTGCACTTCTTTTCACCTGCTATTCATAGGCAAATCTTTTTCACCTATTACATTGATTTGAGTTTCTGTTTAGGCGAATTCCGGCTGGAATTGAATTTACAGATAAGTTCCGACCAGACAAAAAGCAGCAATAGGCTAAACTTTTTCGCCGATTACGGTTTTTCGCCTCTAATTGAATACGGCCCTTAGACGTATATATCTTTGTGTGACTGAGTCTGATTCTGTATGCAACACTTGTATATCACATAGATATACAAGTGTCGCTTATCAAATTAATCAGTGCATTTTTTTAAGCAGTTCTGTCGCACTGCAACTAAGACTCACATTTCGATCAAAAAATATGTAGCAAAAAAATCAATAAGTATATACAAGTGAATGGGTGAGAGAGGGGAGAGAAAAAAAAATCATTAAATATGTAAAATAAAGGGTGAGGGGGGCAAAAAAAATAAGTTAATTATATAAAGTAAAGGTGGGAGAGGCCCAAAAAGCATTACATATATAAAGTGAAGGGGTAAAAAAAAATCAAATCAATAAAACATATACAAGTGAAGGTAGAACAGAAAAAAAATCATTAAATATCATTAAATAAATACAAGTGAAGTTTGGAGAAGGGGAAAAAATTCATTAAATATATACAAGTGAAGAATTGGGACCAAAAAAATCAATAAATACATACAAGTGAATGGGCGAGGTGGGGACAAAAAAAATCTTTATAAATACTGAATAAAGTAAAGGGTGAGTTGGGGCAAAAAAAAAAAATCAAATATATAAAAAGAGTGAGCAGGGACAAAAATGCATTAACTATGTAAAGTGAAGGGGGGGCAAAAAAATCCATTAACTATATGGGTGATTTCATAAAATATAGGACACAATACGTGAAAATTAAATTCTATCACAGCAGATGCCAAGACATTTTCTACTTAATTTCTTTCTACTGATGAACTTAATGTAACTGTCACAGTGACTTCAGATGATGTAGTTAACGTTGGTGACTGGTTCTATGTTAAAAATTATGGAAAGAGTTACCTTAGGTGAGATCAAGGACAACAGAGATTGTGAATACTTAGTGAGCACATTGGAGCAAACTGGCAACAATTGGAAATGGCCATCATTACCAGATGAAACATTTTATACATCTTCACAGTTAAATCAGGAAGATGAACAGGCCTACATTACGTGGACTCTACAGGTTTGAGTAATTTGTATCAGAGCCCTTTGACTGGGGACAGAAATGTAATGTGAGTTATATTCGTATGTAACAAGAGTCACGTCAAAACTGATTTTAAGTATAGTTTGGTTAACATTCAATTTGTTGTGTGTCTATCATAAGTTTAGGGTTTTAGATGTGTATAGTATAACAATCATATTGTAAAAATAATTAGCAGAGCAGGTTTAAATAAATTTATATACGTCCCCTATGTTCATTCTGTTGTAACATGAGTCACACATCTAAACAATAACATTTATTTAAAAACTACTAAAAGTGTAAATTTGATCTGCTTCTAAGCATTACTTATGACTACCTACCTCATATATTATTGTCATATTTTTAATGTTGTTTTAATGTTTTTAATGTTGAATTTCAGCTTCATTTTTGTGTGTGGTTTATTTTAACTTTTAAAAATTAACAAGAAATGTAACATGACCCATATACAAGTGAAGGGTTGGGACACAAAAAAAAAATCATTAAATATATACAAGTGAAGCGGTGAGGGTCACAAAAATTCATTAAATATTTAGAAGTGAATTGGGGAGACAAAAAAAAAATCAATAAATATATATAAGTGAATGGTAACGGAGTGAGGGTAAAGACAAAAACATAATTAAATAGATACAAGTGAAGGGGTGAGGGGGAACAAAAAAATTCAATAAAAATATAGAAGGTAAGGGTGAATCAATAAATATATACAAGGGTAAGGGGGGAGACAAAATCATTCAAAATATAAAGCTGAAAGGGTGGTGTGGGGGAACAAAATATCATTAAATATATGCAAGTGAAGGGGTGATAAAATATAATTAAACTTATATAAGTGAAGGTGTGATGAATCAATAGCTCATTAAAAACATATAAATAAATGCAAATAAATTATAAACTAAATACATATAAGGGAATGAGTGTGGGTATAAAAGAAAAAAAAACATTTATAACACATAACAGAGTGCCATATATGTATATTTTTATATGCCATTTTATTGTTGTTTCTAATGAATAACATCCCCTGGCTTGTAATATTGTTCTAATGTGGTTGACAGCCCCCCACCAGAATGTCTGGGTATCTTCCTTGACTTTGCCATTTCTTCTGGCCCCCACATTCAGACCCTTTACCAATCATGCCATTTTCATCTCGGCAATATTCCCAAAATCAGGTCCTTCTTCACCCTGGAAGCTACTACAACTCTCATCCAGGTCTTCATCACTTCTCACCTAGATTAATGTAATCTTCTTCACTCTTGCTTTCCAAACGGTCGACTCACCACTCTTCAAAGAGAGAGCTTAAATGTCTATTTTTCAGGGAGCTAGTTCAATAAAGGTGAACAGAACAGCAGCAATATCATCGCAGCTCCATGTGCACCAATTCCTGGGCAATAGACCATATGACTAGTTCCGCCCTATAATCTATACCACTGCTAAGATCCCCACCATACCGGACCCTGATGCAGCGGCTTTCAAGAACCCAGTGAAGCATCGCATTGAAGTATTCTGTAACTACTGTACAGTACATAATTTTGACCTTCGTGATCTCTGCGTCCCTCCTACACCATTGTCTGGAATAGCCAGTGAATATTGCCTAGGCTAACAAACTGCCTCTGGAATGGAATCTGTGTCAACAAGCTAGCCTTACAGGTGTACCTCTACTTTTAGGAATGGGCTTAGATGATTTTTCCATTTGGCTGCTAGTACTTCCTCCGATCCCACTTCTCTTGACCACATACACTCTGGGCCTGATTCAGCAGTGCACGCAATTCAAAGAAAATGCCGATGTTTATGTAACTGGGCCATTATTTGCACTGCAGATGCAGGAAAAGTCTTGAAAACCCATACGATGCATGCCTCACACAGAGTGTATGTTCAACTATTCTACTGCAATCAGGAGAGACGGTATTAGAAACAGAGCGGCAAAGTGATAATCATCCCTGGGTGGTGACTGGGAGGTAGTCTGAAGTGAATGCAAACAAAATATGCCTCATAAGCGTGTAAAGGAAGTGTTGCGGGCTGATCTGTAAAATCAGCTGTGTTCTCAGATGTATAGCCACAGCGGCCATGTTCAGATTAAGAAAATTAACCTATCATAGGGCTGATGCAAATATCAATGATGCACCGATGGTGGTGTGTCAAGAATCACCAGCAGTGTTAAGAGTTTAGAGACACTGAAAAGTAGGTGTTTCATGGCTTGCACCTTCAGGCGCTGGCCACTGCACCAGGGGGAAGGCTGATACTAGCATTTGCGTATTATCGCCACTGTGACTCTGCAAACAGATGCACCAGCATGCACCTCTGAAGCCACACCCCATTGTGTTCACTCACAAGAAGTTCAATCTACAGGTGTGGAGGAAGGGGCTGATGAGCAGAAAATCCTTTCAGGCACAGGTCATGGTACACTATTCACCAAATCCAAGCCTTTGTAGTAAACAGCAGCTTCATTGTCTAAGCTACAAAAGCATTAGCCTTTCCCCTATCCCACAACTGTTTTATGAGATTGTCTGCTAGTGGTACAGCATCAAATTTATCTCCATCTCCAGATTTTTTTCCCTTAAAGTTTGGAGCAAAGTTTTGCATAATCCCAAATTCAGGAGACCCTCATATCTCATGAAGTGGTGGTACTAGTATAATCAACAAAATGTTTTAAGAGGTATTATATGATATTTAATCAGCTAGTTTTATTTTAGAACTGAAATCATTCAACATTCAGTATTTGAGAAAAACTTGTTTCAAGTTGGCCTGTGAAAAAACGCCCTGGGGAGAACAGGAATACTTACCTCCATGTTTTAATAAGACCAGTTATTTCCTTCTAAAACAAGGAAGACCTTATAGATCCAAAAGAGCTTAAAACAATATACACATGAAACCTTTATGGGCTTGTCAATCGCGAAAACAATATGAAAAAAATGCCACGAATGTAGGCAGGTGCTTATGTATGGATATTTTTAGGAATTTAATAGATCTAAATTAGATAAATATTTATTAAATTAAACCCAGTAACTATATTTTAAAACAACTTAAAAACACAAAGATAGTACAATAGCAGTATTAGATATAAAATGCCCTAACAGTATCTTCTAACAGACAGCAAAGTAAGCTGATTATAGAGCATTGTCATGGACCAGCACTTCCAATTTGCAGCACTTCATATCCAATTGTCTATAACTTCACAGTTATGAATGTGATGATGATGGTTAAAGCAGGGTACCATGATGATACCATGAAGAGTTTTCATGCAAGTGAGAACCCTGCTGGCCTATAGTAGGCCTTGGCCACTTTGTTGACTTTCAGCCACTTTACTCCACCACCAGATGTTTACACTAATACCTGTGCAGAGGATGACCTACCTGGGTTTTTATTTAGTAAGCTTAAGCTGAAGTCTTTCTGTCTCAGGACTTGATCTGTCTTCAGACGGTTATCAAAAATATGGGCCTGATTGCAGAGATGGACAAATGCTTGCAAGAGGCGTCTGAAGCTATTTTCCACAATTTACTGCCACCACACTCTTGATCAGCTGATGCTTCTTTCTTATAGCCTGTGAATGTAGTGGATTTTAGAGCAAAGTCTTGCAATAGGATTCTCTACATTCTAAATATCCCAAAAAAGTACAGGGCTGCTGGTTCCTAGATAAAACTTTTCCATAAATGTATATCAGTAGCAACGGAGATATGAAGAAAGGGAAAATGCTAGAGATTTTAAGAACACTGCTACAAAACCCAATGATTACAGTAAATATCACAGAAGGTTGAAAAGTGGCTTGTGACTTCTGTAGCAAACAAGTGCGATAAAGAAAATGGATATTTTTCTCCAAAAGTGTTTCATTAGTACACTCAAGACCCTTAACAGATGGCATGGCACAATGCTCACACTACTGACCAGCATATGGCTTCCTCTCCCCCCACAGTAATACATCTGCAAAAAGTCTAGAAGGTCAATTAACAGATAATCACATCTATTTTCATGGCCTCAGACTTGCCCAGGAGGGCATTATTCCCAGCATCTTCCTTTGAATCAAATTTGCTTCACAAGTATTTTAAAATTAAATTTTAAAATACTTTCAAATTCAAAATAATGTCACGTTGGAAGGTATGGGGTGAAATGTACAAAGGACTCATATTAGGTCTCATAATTATAGAGAAATAATTTAGTTAATAAAAATTAGGTTCTTATTCTTACAAAGAATGAAATGTCATACACATAGGTACATATTAGCTAGCATATGATATGAGCGTGTTAACCTGTGACTTATCAGCAATTGTCGAATTGCAAATTGTCAGTGTGCTCTAGTACCACTTTCCTCAACTGGACTACATCTCCCAGCATGCTTTACTAAAAATAGGTTAACAGAACGAATGTAATAGCAGCAGCATTTGTTAAACACAAAAGCTGAATAAACACAATCAGTGCATTACATTATATAATAAACAATTGTATGTATATCCACTATATGTAAACACATATATGAATATATGAGGAGTGACTATGCTTTACTACGTTTCCACAGAACTTAATATAACTATTCCATGTCTGTCACAGCACATATATACTTTAAACGTGACATACTCAATACAACCTGACTGAACACAAGTGTAGACGAACCGGGACTAGGAGCATAAATAAAATGGTGACTGTTTTTTTTTTTTCAGTTGCCGGTGGCAGTTACCTGCACGAGACGGACAAGGCGGGAAAATTCAAATTGAGCAGCGACCTGAAGCTCAGTATGCGTCACCTGCCCAGCGAGGCAGCGCGCGAGCCACCAGCCGCGGCCAGGCCAGCGCCTCCTCTATAATCACCAATACCGGCCGAGACCGGGAGAGGAGAGAGGAAGGAACAGGCTTCACCTCACAATCATGTTGGGTGATATCTGATATAAAAATACACATACAGACGTGGCTTTATAGACTTACAGCCGTCGTCATATTATACACAGATATAATAATTGTACTCAGGTACTACTGCGATCACATTACAAACAGATAATAACATTATACAAAATTATAGCCTCACATGTAACTACTCATTTTATACACATTATGGGCCTATGATTGAAGTGGACACAGCAGCAATGTCGGGTGTAGTGGAGCGATGTGCGCCTGAGTCGTACAGCGCAAATGTCCCAATTTTTGTGTGTACAGAGTCACCGTACAGATTTGGATGAACAATATCAGAAATGCATGGGGTGTTCCCGGACAATGACTGGTTGGCAGGGCCGGTTCAAGGTTTCTCGGCACCCTAGGCAAAATTTCCTTCTACTTCCAACACCCCCCCCCCCCCCCCCTCAATACACAATTCTTAGCCCATCAGGTGAAAGTGTCTGGGAATTACAACTGCCATTTGTGGGTACATGCGGGTAGTATAGTTGGGGACACACATATTTATATATTATACACAAACATATACACAAAACTATATATATATATATATATACATACACATATATACTGTGTATAGATAGATAGATAGATATATATATGCACACATATATATTACACATATACATATATACACACTTCTAGTTACATATGGCACCGCCTAGACTTCTATATTCCCCCAGCCTACTTTGCTCCGGGTGATGTCCCACTGACTGTGTGTGGAGCCCCACCGTGGATAGACCTTTAGGCTGGACTGCCTGTAGTTTAAGGGTCAGCACACAGTACTGGATATGAGGGGGGCGCAAGGTTCGGCAGCTGCAGAGCATGTTGTGAAGCTGAGATGGTGGCGCACTGATCGCTGTCAGATTGGAGGCGGAGCGGCAGTAGGCTGGCAGGTAACAGTGCGCTGGACTCAGCTGCTGCAGACTCAGAGACCCGCGGCCTTTACTGTGTGACTGTGGGGGGGGGCAGGCGGGAGTAGACGGGTGCCACTGCTGGGGTAAACACGTTTCACCAGTAGGGAGGAGAGGCAAGACCATGCCATCCCTCTCCAAAACAGCCTCTGCAAGCCGCCCCGCAGGTCCCGGCGCCCTTAGGCAGCTGCCTAATGGAAGCGCCGGCCCTGCTGGTTGGTGATGTGGGCAGCTAGAAAGACCCATGGAGATGTTACGTCTTGCGTGCTATTGAAAGCTGTTACGTACAAAGACACTGAAATAGGAGGCTATACTACAACGGAAATACTGCACCTACTATAGGACTAGTGAAAGTTTTGATGGTGCAACCGATGATGACATCTAAAGATGCCCCAAGCTGTTTTTCACTTTTACTGACACTGCCAGTGAGTATCTCAACCCTTGCACAACCGGACGCATGGATGTACACTAGCGAAGGGCTTTTTAGTGGCATTAGCATAAAGTCACATGGCAAAGGACGCAGGGACATATGCAGATGCGACGATGTCTGGCTCAGAATCAGGCCATATATGTAAAGTAGTTAATGTAATAAATATCATGTTCCTCTGAACCTTTGAAAAACTGTCCTTATTCTGTTTATTTTTCACTCATCTGATCTTCATTATGAGAGTGTGAAAATCTACATGAGAGAATTTGAAAGTGGATTAATATAAAGGATGATTTATTTTTTTTAAGCAATCAATAAGTATAAAGTAAACTGACTTAAAAAATAGTCGTCTCTGCTGTTTAAAGGCTTTTACATCTATCCACTTTCATGGGAATTTTTGATCCATGGTCACCATCTGCTGTTGGATGTATATCAGACTACTAGGAGAGAATTCAATTGCCCACGATAATTTTTTGTGCAGTAAAAATGGGACTTTACCGCAATTTTATTTTTTTTTCAGGCAATTCAATTAACCCTCGTTTTTACAGCACAAAAAATATCCCGTTTTGGATAAGTTCCCAGATCCATGTGTCTTCGCGATTGCGGACGTGAAAACATGCCTCGGGCAGGTGAAATAAAATCCCTGATGGAGCCGACTTCCTGTCAGCAGCTCAGCACACACTTCTGTGTGCTGGGCTGCAGTGGGACGAGGGAGACTGCTGCCGCTGAGCAGTAGTCTCTTCTGGGGGGGGTGCAATCACACTGATCGCAGCCCCCCTGGCTCAGCGCGGACCCATTTTTTTTTTTGCTACAGGGGATTTGCCACGCCCTCGATTATTTAATTTAATTAGCCCTGGGATCAATTCGCCGGTGGTAAAGTATCGCGGCTAATAGAATTCCCTGCTTAAGCTAGGTACACACTGGTGCGACTGGCATTTGTTCCGATATCGACGTGCGTGCACACTGGCAGCCGTCACTAGCGACCGCAGGAGCAAGCAATCGCCAGTACACACTGAGTGATGTAGGCGATATGTTGTTACAAAATAGCATAAGTCCCAACATTATTCCAGTGTGTACCTAGCTTATCTGCACAATATGGGCCTGATTCAGAGTTGTATGCAATTTGGTCGCACTGCTAGCTTGATCGATGGGGATCTCTACCTGTATTCAGAGTCTGCCACATCTATGTAGCATACTTATGAAATTTTAGTTGCTTTTCTCTGGGAGGAGCCCAGAGATGAGATGCAGCTGATAATTTCGGGGGTAGGGGCGGGCTCTTCGCATCATTGGGCCCCAACTCCATTGTGGAAAATGCCATTTAAATAGTGAGTTCATGGTATGATTCGAATTGCATCATTTTAGCCCTGCCTTCTCCATACAGACCAACGATTCACAGTATTATCTCCCCATTCGGCTCACTTCACTATGATGTGGACGGGATGCAGGAAATCCAACCACTCTTCCAGTGGTGTAGGGGACTTCTCAAATAATCAGGAGTCTCCTGCACTTTCCAGGAGAGTAGGCAAGTATGCTATTTAGCCGCACTGCCTCTATACATGCACTTGTGATAGTAGCCGTCATTATCAGCATGCATTTGCACAAGCCCTATCCTTGGTGCACATGATCCATCTGAAATCAAATAATATAACAGGATTTATACTACAATATGTATTTTTTCAATAAAGAATTTGTATTTTAATATAATTCTTTTTTTCATGTGTATTCACACATAAGATTAATATAGAGGTATAAGGCATGTATGACCTTATATTTCTACATTAGTATTGCTGCGGTGGTACACTTTTTTTGGGCCTAACAATTACTCAAATTAAACAAATACAGGTTGAGTCTCCCATATCCAAAATGCTTGGGACCAGGGGTATTTTGGATATCAGAATATTCCGTATTTTGGTATATTTGCATACCATATTGAAATGTCTTGGGAATGGGACCCAAATCTAAATTCATTTATGTTCTATATACACCTTATACACACAGCCTGCAGGTCATTTTATACAATATTTTTAATATTTTTGTGCATCAAAAAAAGTTTGTGTACATACATGAAATTCATTTATGTTTCATATACACCCTATACACACAGCCTGAAGGTTATTTTATACTGTATTTTAATAATTTTGTGCTTTAAACAAAGTTTGTGTACATTGAACCATCAGAAAGCAAAGGGTTCACTTCTCAGTCATGCTAAAAATATTCCGTATTTCGGAATATTTGGATATGGGAGACTCAACCTGTATACTAATCCATTTTCATAGGGAGAGTCACATATTAAGGGTCTCTGAAGGTATATATCTGCTCACTATGATCACCGGGGAGGACCAGATTAACAAAAATGCGGATGGAGCTACAGCCCCAGGCCTCCACATAAAAATAGGCCCATTGACATAGTAGCATGATGATGACTAGTTTGCCACACACTCATAGGTATTAAAATTGTATTTCTAGTTTTCTCGCAATATTATGCAATTTTTGTATGTTTATTTAGGGAGACAGTGGGGCTGATAATGTAGGAGTGTATACAACCACGTGGCTCTGGTCACACCCACACAGCACTGATCATAGGTCCTTCCCTTCTCAGTATAGGCCCTTGAACATTTTCAGCCCTAGGTCCTTGTGGCCCTTAATCTGTTCCTATCTCCAGGTGCTGTAAACACCAGAAGTAGATGCATGTGGCAATTCAAGGATATTTTTAGGTTAAAAAGTTGGTGATGGCCTATAGCTTCAGAAGCACTAAACATGCCTCCTGAGAATGCTAGCACATCCCTAAAGTGACAACGATTACCTCCAAGTATAAGAGGTGTGGCCTTGTATTTAGAGGTTTTAAAAGTTGGAAGGTATGTACAAACGTATCTTTATAATAAAATTATATTCTGGATTATAACTCACTCTTATTATAGTTTGATATTGCCTAAATCACATTATGGGGGGAATCCAATTTGCTGTGATGTTTACCCTGCAGATAATTACCTGCGCCATGTGGGGAAATGCTATTCAATTAAATAGCTTTTTCCCCACATGGTAAACCAGGGGTAATTGCACGCTAATCCACTGATTCCACATAAACTGTGGAATCAATGGGTTTTCCCAGCACATTAACCCCCCGTGGGTGCATTTTCTAATGGACTTTTCGTCGAAGCTCCTGAAGCTGCGCTGAAAAGTCCACTTCTGCAGTTTAATACATGGAGTAAACTCCGCTAATTGAATCTCCTGGTATGGGACTCCCTCTATAATGGCTGTTTCTTAATCAGTAAACTAAAAATACATTTAGGCCATGTGTTTAGAATAATTTGTAAAATCACCTTACTAAAAGCATGGTGGACAGAATTCTTTTTTTTCTAATAAATAACAATTTGGTGGGGGAAGTAGGGAAGTACAACTAAAATGGGGTGAAGGTGTGTGTGCGGGGGGGAATGACCAATGTGTTAAGGAGCATACACACGGTCAGATCTGTCAGATGAACGATTTTACCAAAGAATTGAAGTCTGACTGCAAACACATCAGATGTCAGATATCGTTATCCGACCATCGGGAACGCGCATCGTTCAAATCGTTCATCTGACATATATGTCAGATTTTCCTTCAGATATGAACGATTGCAATATTTTTTAAATCGTTATTGTTCAGATCTGAAGAAAAATCTGACCGTGTGTATGCTCCATTAGTTTGTGATTAAAGCAACTGATACGTTTGATATGTCCTCTGGTGTTAGGAGAATGCTGACAGATTAGAAGTTTTAGAGGTAGTACATCTGTAGCAAAGATAACTGGGGGTAATGAATTCTCTAGTTTGGTTAGGGTGATGGGATAATAAAAGAGGGTGAACAGATACAGTAGGTTTGGAAACAATGGGAGACATACATAGTGGGACAACACAGAGATACTAATAAATAGTTGGTAACAGACACAGTGGGTGAGCTAATACATAGACATAGGATGGTACAAATATGATAAGGGAGTGGAGTCAGCTGTGGGAAGGGACAGTGGTGGATCCGGGGCTGGAGGCGATCAGGGCAATAACCCCCTATAACACACCCCCCCCTTTCCTGGTGGGGTAGTATCCTGGCTCTTTAGATGAAGGGTTTTTATAACATAAAGATTCAATAATAATCAAGGGTCTTCTTGTGAAGGGATGTGGGAGAAAGCATCTCATTAAGTATTGGTGAAATTTAGACTAAAGCTGCTTGCACATGATACTATTTCAATGAACGATATCGTTCATTTTTATGCAGCCAACTACCAATGAACGAAAAACGATGCGCGCTCCCGCATGGACGATAACAATATCGTTGGTCTGCCATGCATGCAGGCCAACCTGGTCGTTATTGTTCATTTTTCATAGCGGTTTGTGATCGTTGCTCGTTCATCGTTGGTGATATCTTTTGTGTGTGGATTAACTATATCCTTCATCCAACACACCAGGAAATTCAAGGGAGATCGTTCAGCGATATCGATCGCTGAACAGATCGTCCCGGGTGTACACACCATTAGGGATATCAACGTTTTAAGGTCTGTGAATTTAGTAAAAGTTTCTCAGACTGTGATATTTTTGATTAACCTTATGTTGCCGGAGAGGGGGGTGTTATTTAATATTGACATTCAGAATGTCATCATCAGCTTGTTGACATGGTCTGAATGTCAACATGTACAATGTCGACATGGTAATGTCCACATTGTGCATGTTGACATAGAATTTTTATAATTAGAGCCCTAACCGCAGCCTAATGGTGCATACACACGATCAGATTTTTCCTTCAGATATGAACGATAACGATTTAAAAATCGTTCAGTCGTTCATATCTGAAGGAAAATCTGACATGCCTGAACGATGGACGATCAACGATGCGCGTTCCCGTTTGTCAGATAACGATATCTGACATCTGATGGGTTTGCAGTCAGACTTGGACGATTCCATTCATTTTAATGCAGTCAAAAATCGTTCAATCGTTCAAATCGTTCAAATCGTTCAATCGTTCAGTCGTTCATCTGACAAATCTGACAAGTCTGACAAATCTGACCGTGTGTACGCTCCATAACCCTAAAACAGTAACATGTACTGTTGACATTGTGATTATGTCAACATTTCGAGCATGTCAATATTCTGAATGTCAACTTAAGACTACATACTTCCTGGGAGAACAATATGGGTATGAGAGGGGAGTGTTGAGGGGCAGTTTTACATGATTTCAGCTCAATAGTACAATTGTGATAAATAATTTTTTGTGACTTACCTTGCTTGGGTTGCCAGTGTATTGAGAAAATAATTTGAAAATTAAAGTTGTAGCTTCTTTGTTAAGCCATATTTTTGTGCGTCAAGAGGTGTGTGAATGTATGCAGGGGATTAACTAGGTATTTGAAGGCCCAATAGCAAAAGTTTGTAAGGGCCCCTATGTACCACACAATGGTGAAAAATGTATGTAACACAAGTAGCTTTGACGGGGAAGATGGGCTCCCCTACGCTCTGTGCCCCATAGCAGCTGCATCCCTAGCACCTATGGTAGTGTCACCCATGAATGTATGTATTCTGCTAGATGTACTGCAATTTAGCATATGTTGAGTTGGGAACAAATGCCCTGCCGATTCCCATGCATGGGGCAGATCTTAATAAAATGTTTTGGTCCAGATTAACGCAGATGATGTTTATTATATTTGAGGGCATTACAGAGTAATGAGAGGCTTCATAAAATGTAAAGCAGTCCGAGTAATATCCTATCCTATTTTAACAGTATTAGCAATCTGCCTATCAATGAGATAAGATCATTCCATCTATTCAGGTTGGCTATAACTATTATGCTTTAAGTCTGCTAACATAGAAAGTGTGTGTAGCATTAGGAAATTACTAGGTGCCTGGGTTGCTGACGCACCTTTTGTTTTGCACTTTCATTTGTCCTGTCTAGTTCTCGGGTGTGGGCTATGGTGTCCAGAGGGATCCCCCTCATGTGGGTCTTACAGCAACTTTCCTATGTGGACACAAAAGTGGTATGGTGGTGGTGCAGTGAACATAGGTATCACTGTATATTTAAGGGACAGATCATCTCTTAATTTAAAAAACAACAACTTTATTTACACTTCTACTCCAGCACATTAGCAGCACTACAATAGTTACATAGCTACATACATCTCCTTCCTCCTGCTGCACTACTCTAATAGGACAGTTGCAGATAGATTTTTATCTCAATGGAAGGTTTTACTTACTCAGTCTTCCAGATGCCTCACAGCGTGCGGTGTGCTCCTGGCTGGGCACTATTGTTCCATAGCCCCTCTCAGGGTATGCAGTCAGGAAGCTGACGGTCGAAATGCCGACCGCCTGCTTCCCGACTGTCATATTCCAGCAAGGTACTAATGATAGGCGTCGAAATCCCGACGCCTTTCATTAGCTCTATGCTGCGAAACCAATGCCCAGCATATCGAACAAAGGTAAGCCGGGCAGCGGCAGCGGACAGCTGCGGGGGGGAGGGTTAGGTTAAGGGCTCCTGAGGGAGGGCTTAGGCACCCCCCACGGGAGGGTTAGCCTATGGGAAAGGGGGGTTAGGATCCCCCGGGGGGAGGTTAGATTTAGGCACCCCCCCAGGAGGGTTAGGATGCGGGGAGGGGGGGGGTTAGGTTTAGGCACCCCTAAAGGAGGGTCGGGGGGGGGAAGGTTAGGGATAGATTAGATACTTACCGTTTCGAGATCTAGTCCCGTCGAGCTTCCAGCGTCGGCATTACATCCGCCGGGCTGACGTCCGGCGGGATTTCATACCGATCCCCCTCTCAGCATGCAGGCAAACAGGCTATAGGTCTTTTCCCTTTCTGTATCTTGAGAATATTCTACTGTCTGTTCGCCCAGAGATCCAAGACCTCCTCCCCCTCCTCAGTCTCAGTCCACAGTACTCTTCCCCCCATAATTTCAGGAAGTGCCCCCAGTACTAGTCCCCCCTATGCAGTGCCCCCAGTAGTAGTCCCCTTACTGCACTGCCTCCAGTAGTAGTCCTTTCTATGCAGTGCCCCAGTAGTAGTCCCTTCTATGCAGTAGTCCCCTCTTTGCAGTGCCCCCAGTAGTAGTCCACCCTATGCATTGCCCCCAGTAGTAGTCCCCCCTATACATTGCCCACAGTAGTAGTCCCTATACATTGCCCCCAGTAGCGGCCATACCCCCTATAATGTGTCCCCAGTAGCGGCCCCCCTATACAGTGCCCTCAGTAGCGGCCATTCCCCCATAACGTGCCCCCAGTAGCAGCCCCCCTATACAGTGCCCCCAGTAGCGGCCATCCCCCCCATAATGTGCCCCCAGTAGCGGCCCCCCCTATATAGTGCACCCTAGCAGCCACACCCCCCCTGTGCTGTGCCAGAAAAAAAAAGCAACTTACCTGATCCCCGCTCCTGCCGACGTCCGCCGCTGTCCACTCCTCCGTGCCCGCTCTCGCTCTGCACTATGGGATGGGAGAGACGGCGGCTGTGTGTGTTTGTTACTGTGTAGGGCAGACCACACTCTTACTGCAGTCTTCCCTACACTTGTGGGGCCCGGGGTACAAGCGGGGCTAGTTCAAGCCCCTGGGGTAGTCCACCCATTGGCTGCTGGTGGCACTGCTGGACAGCGCCCCCTCCTTTGGCCGGCGCCCCTGGCGAGTGCCATCCTGGCCAATAGGTAGATACGCCCCTGCTCTTCTTCCCCAACAGTCACTAATTGCCACTAACAGCTACTGATTTCCACACCCCCTGGTGTTGTCTGTCTGACACAAGGGGACATGGCCACATGCTAGTAATGAAGTAGGTGTTACACATATTATATTTGGGATAAAATACCTCTAATTGTAAATTTGAGGAATATTAAAAGTCATTGGGACAGATTCATTTAGCCATACCCTCTGGGACTTATCGCGCGGGGTAATCCATAGATTTCAGACGTTTAACACGTTTATTGAATCTGCTCCATTGAGGTGTTCCTGGGCTATATAAAATCATGAGGCTGCATCTTGAGGACCTGATTCGGAGGTGGGCGCTTATGACTACGCAACTACATCCTTTTACGTGGCGCGACTGCATCTTTATGCTAATGCTGCAGCTGATGGAATTCATACAGAGACGCCCATTGGCTGCGGTGCTAATCTGCCAATGTGCACCCTCATGGGCCATCTGAACATGACCACTAATATCAGTGCAACTGTGGAAAAAGACACAGTCGCTGACTGCGACATGCCCGTGTCTGACTAGCCAT
The DNA here is from genome assembly GCA_031769625.1 of Taudactylus pleione. NCBI lineage: Eukaryota > Metazoa > Chordata > Amphibia > Anura > Myobatrachidae > Taudactylus > Taudactylus pleione. The sequence goes on from JAUIMM010000068.1 coordinate 4,106,169, forward strand.
CCCTTTGTTATCTCCCAGGTACAACCATTGATATTGTCTCTCTCTTCCAAAATCATTTTGCAATCCCCCACGTTAACCATCGGGACGCATGTGTTGTGCGATTCGGACACATGTGCACACTTAAATAATCGACAGCTGTGATCACATCTGAATCAAGCCGTGAGTGCTTTATACATGACTGCTTCTCATTGCGGATATTGAAAAGGATATTTTAAGTGCAGGATAGCGGTTACATTGTTACAACATAAAGCTACGCACTAGCAAAGTGTGTTTAAACGCTATTATCTGACACTTTGGAATTTCTCTGTGCAGTGACTGTTTTCCAGCGATTCCATAAACATAGCACAACCATTACCATCACTAACACACCAGCTAGTTCAAATTGATTTTTACTTTTTATTGTATTGTTGATATACTGTATGGCTTATTGCTGAACCTATGTTCAAATGATTTATCTATTGTCTTAAAAATCTTTTTCTGTATTTTTACCTCTATTAAATACATTCTCTACTACTCTCTGTACCAGCGCGGTGATCCTATATTTATGCAAATCAGAGGTAACCTTGAATAGATGTAACTTACAGTAACAAGTAAATTATTCCTTATAAAGCCACGTATCCACTTGCCGATTAAACAGAGCGATTGAACGATAATTACATCGTTATAGTTCAATCGCTCATTAATCGTGCACAAATCGGGCAAGAAAATGTCGAAAACGACTAGCGATGCGTGCTCCCGCTGGTCGTTTTCGAAATCGATCATCGCCTGAACATACTGGGCAATCTGTCGATAACAGACAATTATGCATGTTCGGGGATGAGGGAGGGTGCCTGCACTGAACGACATATCATTGCAATGTTGTAATCGTACTGTCGTCACAAGATCTGCAAGTGGATACGCACCTTAAGGCGTTTTATTTCAACAGAAAGTGCCATGCACATACATATGAACACACCACTGAGACAGATACACATATATTTTTTTTTACTTAATTTATTGTTTGATTTTATTAACACACACAAACACACCCTTTGAAACTATAAAGGTTCTACTTACATGATCACATGACCTGCTATTTTCTAGCAAAGGTGGTCCTTACTCAGGGGGAGCACTTTCTAAAGAGGGCAAGTGGAGAAGTTGGCGTAGCTACTAATCATCTTCTAGCGATAATTTTACAAGTAAATTCTATGACATGATAGCTAGAAGCTGATTGGTTGCTATAAACAGCTTCTCCACCTGACCTCTGTAGAAGGTATGATGCACTACCCCGTAGTTAGACGCACAGAAAGTAGTGCCAGTGCCGCTACACCAGCGGGTCATGTGACTGGTAACCACAACTACCAATGTATAGTGAAAGGATCTGCTGAGCCCCTGGTCAGGATATAAATGTGCCGTGTTCTGACATCAGAGTTACCCAATTTAAAAATATTATTTACAGAAATGTAAGTGAACAGTTCCTATTTGTGTATATTATGTTAAAGATATAACTTACATTGTACATGTACATTTTACACGATAAAAATTACATTGTACACAGATGCTGACAATATGCACAGGTAATACACAGCTGACAGTGTCACAATATATAATAACTTACACTATACACAAATATGTATCCCTGCAATCACTTTATACACAGGTACTCACACATTAGACAGGCAATAATTCATATTGTATAACTTACATCAATATGCCATAGCTGTTTTATTTACCTTTTCAGTGACAGCTTTCTTAAGTGGTGGCCACATTTTATCTATGATGTGTCCCACAGTGTTACTGATGATATTAGAAGTCACCTTGGAGGGGTTGGGTACGGGATGCCGGCGCTCGAGATCCCAGAATCCTGATGCCGGCATCCCGACATGGTTAGGATACCGACACCTGTCTGTAGGTGTCCTAACCCTACCTCTTCCTCCCCGCAGCCTAACCCTCCCCCTTCCCTAGTGCCTAGTGTTATTTCTAGTGTAGTCTAATCTAGTAATTTTGAATCAAGTAACCTGATGACTCCATTAATACCATTTTAAATATATATTTTTCTGACAATTTCCGTAACATTTACATTAATGTTTCTGAATATTATTAGTCATTTTTGAGATAATATAAGGTAACGTGGCTGTAAGTAAATTTGGTCCGTTAAAAACAGAACAGCATACACTAGTGCCAAAGTAGAGGTTTATTTATTTACTATAACATATTCCCATAGTAACATTAATAGGTTAAACTGCTGATTGTATAAAGACTGTGCAGCAACATATGAAAAAGCCCTTAAGGCTACATACACATTAAGTGATATGTTAACTAAAATGCTGGTTTTTAGAAGTGGAGATGTTGCCCATAGCAACCAATAAGAGTCTAGTCTCTTTTAGAAGGTGCTAGATAAATGTTAAGTAGAATCTGATTGGTTGCTAATGGCAACATCTCCACTTCTAGAACCCGCACTTTAGTAAATATACCCCTAATTTTGCGATTTGTGTTTTTTAACGCATGTTATAAGGCAAATAGAAATGCATATACTGTAAACAAAGAGTTGCCATTAAAAGTTCTGGGCTGCGGTACATTAAGGTGGCATGACAAACCTGGGGCTAATCCTATATCTGGCTTCCATGGAAATTATATAGTGCCATGATTCTGGAGGTGGTGTGTACACACAATATTGGTGTCATAGCTACACCTCTTTGGCTGATCAAGGCCCCTGGACAGGTCCAGGTACATTTTACCCACCCCCTTCTCTCAGTGGCCCTATTTAAATTCATCAGTATGCATTTATGTATGTCGTTGATATGAGCTTGAAAATGTGATTAATCTGCATTTTTTAAATATGTCTGTGATGTAACAGTAAATTTTTTTGGTTTCATCTAAACACGTGTCAAAACTCACTCGCTTTTTAACTCCATATTAAACACAAAAAAACACAACAAAGCAGGTTAACCACACATAAAAACACAAATATGTACTGTTGATGACTTATTTTCACAGCTGTTTGCAAACACATTTTAACTAATTTTAATGGCAGTGTTATTTTTTTATAGATATGAATGAAAAATTCAAGCTGCGATTATAAAACAGTTTTTGTGATGTGGTATGCATTCTAAATATAATTGAAGATGTTCTAAAAAAAAACTGTTTACTGCCAAAAGTAACGGAATGTAAAATAGCACAAAAAAATGAAAAGGTAATTATTAAATGACAGTTTAAGGCCAAAATAAAACTGGAGTTATAAAACTACTACTACTACAGTATTAGTAGTACCTTGTATATAAAAACATTTAAAGAAATATTTTTAAAATAATACACAAAAATAAACTAAATACTGTATGCACATTACAAATTGTGATGCCACAAAAAGCTATTAGAAAGATTAGGTCATGTCATATTTTTGCTATGGGGCGATCCATCTCAGATGGATTGCCCCAATTCACTGTTTTGCCTGGGTTGGGGAAATACAACATGTTGGAAATCCTGAATACGCCTATTCTGACAAAAAAATTATTGGGATTGCAGAGTCTGGAATATGCTGTTTTTTCCCAATCCGCAGACATATCACCAATCATCATTAGCCACCGATCAGCTAATCGGATCGGCAGAACAGGTAGGACTCGGGCCCATAGATGTATGAACCGCATAACGTTTAGAGAAGTCTATAGAAATATTTTATTTGACGTTTGGAAGATAGCCTTTAGATATACTGTATTTTACTTTTGTAAGGCAGCCTTTAGATATATTTTGTGGCTGACTTTTGGAGGAAAGTATTTTAGAAATGCTGTTTTTAAACTATTAAATTTTTTGAGACGGCCTTCCATGTTTGTAGAAAGATGTCCCATAGCATAAAGTTTAGCTGAGATCTGTCCTGCTGATCAAACTTTGTTCAATTAGTCACCTATGATAACACTTATGTGAAGATATTATGACTATGATACAACTATGCAATTATAACTTAATTTCAATGTGAAAGACTACAGGGTAACTCTAAATTTTCTGTACTTTCTGCACAAAGTGTTCTGGTTCTTTTACCTATTGCAACAATACCTGAATAATTATGTGATGCTTGAATCCTCTCTCCCAACATTATTGGTACATTAAAAATGAAAACAAATCAAAACAAAAATACATTAAGGTTATTCTCTAAAAAAATAAAATAAAAAACATTTTTATAAAATTGAGTCTATTCGTGCTATTTTAAAAATGCATAGTTTTGTTTTCAATCCATTTATCCTCTACCACAAGTTGGTGGATAATTTAAATACATTGAGATTTGAAGCTCTGTTTTAAACATTCACATTATATTACTAATGAATTATTTGTTCACACAATGTAAACTATATTTTTTATTTTATTTTTTACATTATCTTTTACAAAATGATATTTCATACTGAGAACTGCTTCCTAATCTAAAGGTTTCAAGATTATAAATGTGGCTTTTAGTATTACACTATATTCTTTTCCTCTCACCTTGGGATTCTTTGTTCATTGGAGACTTTAATTTCTAAAGCTAGGTACACACTGGAGCGACGGGCATTCGTTCCAACATCAGAACAAATGTCAGTTGACAGTGATTGTGCGTCCACACTGGACGACTTTAATACGTCATTTATTAATAATGCATTGGCCGCTAACGATATCGCTAGGTTTGATGTGCAACACATCAAACCTGGCGATCGTCGCTAGCGCAGGACTGCGCAATAGCCGGTAGACATTGAGCGATGTAGGCGATATGTCATTACAAAACGGCATATCATCCCGACATCGCTTCAGTGTATACCTAGCTTAAGATATTTATATATGCCTGTTATGAAATAATTATGGAGCAGCAAAGATTCCTAGTAATAATACAGAAGGCTTAAATACTGTTAAACAAAACACTGACTATATAACTAATGGAGGAAATTATGTCATATTGTATGTCAGAGTAGGATTCTACTGAAATTTGTCAGGAGGATTTCATAGTAGAATCTAGCCAAGCAGAAATCTCTTTGATCCATGACATGAGAAGCTTTGAATGCCATGGACTAGCAGTAACTACAAAGACATTACTATACAAAAGTAATCCTGTGCAGTATAGTGGTGCAGTGGCAGCTTTATTGAAAAGTAAACTTGAATAAAAAGTCTAGTTGAGAAATGAATATTATGGTGCAGAATTTCTCCTAAGGACAACCTGCAAGGCAGATGGGGATTCACTTTCCTTGTGAGCAGCTATGCCCATGTCTTCTGATGTGGAACGACCTCTGGTTTCATGTGACTCCTGGATGGGATGAGCATTTGACCAGTATGCAGATTCAAACCTGAACTCCTGGATCCTGGCATGTAGGTCTTTCAACTGTGCCAGCAACCTCTGGTCCTGTAGTCTCATCTCAGACTAAAATAAGAAATAAATAGGACTTTGTTTATTGGCACCACACCATAAAGTCAAAGATTAGGAAAGAGACAGAATGATTAGACTTTCTATTATTTAAAAAAAAAAAAGGTCACATGATGGCTGTGAACATGAGAATAAGCAGAGAAAGGAGCATATGATCTTTCTTTCAACATGTTTCTTATTCACATAGGGGTTGATTCTGAGTCACAGACAATGGCGATGGTTTAGCGATTTTTTTTTTGCTACTGCGCGTGCACGAAAACTTGTACAGCGCATGCGGTACACTGTGTATATGCACAGAGTCACAGTAGCATTTGAAATGCGTTGGTTACGTGATATAAGCGGTCAGAATCCTGACGCCGGCATCCCGACAGGTTTAGAACACCGACACCTGTCGGTAAGCATCCTAACCCTACCCCTCTCTCCCCGCAGCCTAAACCTAACCCTCCCACCCCTAGTGCCCAACCCCCCACTCCACAGCCTAAATCTAACCCTCCCGCTAGTGCCTAACTTCACCACTTGCCGTCGGGATGCCGGCGCGGGGATTCTGACTGTCACAGCATCTGCATACAAAAACGCAGCATCGGTCACCGATCATTCAGTCCTGAGTGAGTCTATGGTCCCGCAAAATGGACGCAAGAATTGAGATGCTGGAGCTATATTCCTTGTGTGGAAACACTGCTGCTCATTTTTTCTCTATTCGAGACCCCCAACGGTGTGGGCAGGTATAGGATGGTGTGTTTAATAATCTCACTATCCTAACAGGGATGAAATGTGGTACTGTAGCTGCATGACACATGAGATGGTAGATGAACCAACCCAGCTCTAATCTTACCAGTTCCCTCCTCAGCCAGGACAGGGCGGGACCCAGTGGCATCTCCATAGTGAGATGTGTCCTACTCTGCCAGCTGTTGAGGATCGGTGCTTCCCGAGTGCCACCAGCTGTTACTGGAGGTCCATTCTCCGTGTAGGAGTATCATGGCAATTTGGAAGCCTGCAGATAAAATGAGCGCATGATTGCAAATTCGGAGTCCACGACTCTCCCCAATCCCTCAGGTTAGGAAAAGTGCCTCTTTATACACGTATAACCAGCGTTAAGGTGTAAGATGGCGGTATCCATTAAGGACACGATGACACTACTGCCACATCTGACCGGCCGAGGGCGCTGCCAAACCAATCTCCTCCCACATGGTCCATGATGGAGCTGATGTCCTGCTCTTGCGCTGTCTCCTGGGTTATTCTGCTGCTGTATCAGCCATCAGCCGTCTCATGGTACTAGAGAATCCCTAGACCTGCTCACGTCTCTGTAACATGAATGCCATGGTGGAGGCGCTGTGATTGTTACTGCACACACACTTCAGGGTATGTCTGCACGCACAGCAATGCCGCGGTGACAATGCAAGGTGTCCCGGGGTGTGCACAGGTCAGTGGTTGCTGCACACACTGCTGTATCAGTTGTGCATGGTGCTGTGATTTGTGTATCCAACAGTGCCCGCGGATTTCACGGTCTCTTTGTGTAGAGGTCGTCTGGGTGGTATTATCTGGTAGAAAGCAGTGTTGCACACAGCTTGGGCTGTAGATAAATTATAAAGAGGTCGTGGTAAGAATAAAGTTGCATGTTTTGTCTGGTGCATAACAAATGTAGTATGTAGGCAGGGTGTGCAATTAAGGGTTTTGTTTACTGTGTGTCGTTACTAGCTTGGGGATCTCAGTGGGGGTGTTGGGACTACGGGGATACTACGGGGATAGTGACACTACCACACACAGGTAAGGGCTGATTTATAGCTAGTGTCAAGTTTATTCCTCGCTGATTTCTTCAGAATTCTATTTGTGTACAGCGATGCTTTCCAGTAATTCTGTTGGTGTTGTTTTGTGTGTACGTCTTTCCGTCGCTTGCATAGTGATTGTATAAATGTGTCTGGATTGATTTGCCGTGGTATTTGTGTGTACATGTTTTGTAATGCTGTGTGTTAGGGACTGTATAATTGTGTGATTTACGTGTTTGGTGTTCTACTGTATGTTATTGCCTAATTGCCTTGTGTAGGTGTGTGATGGTGCTGAATGGACAGCTCCCAGATGATCTCCAGGGACCACGACTGTGATAAGATGTAATATCTGTCTGTGACAAGCACTCACCCATCACCCCGGTGACCCTACCAAAGCTGCCTGCTCTGTAGTACAGTAATCCTTATCTTTATTTAATATTAGGTGAATGCCTTCCCTTTATGGGAATTCATTCATGTTACAGGATGTAAATCAGACTTTTGCATCAACACTGATCAGAGCTGTTTGCCTCCATTTCTGCAGTTAAAATCATCACAAATTATTTATCATCATTTCTTTCATATAAACAAGTGCAACAGAGAATGTTTAATCATTCACATCAATTCCCAAAGTCTATATTCCTTACAACCCACAGATTAAGCAGAAGCCAATTAACCTACCAGTATGTTTTGTTTTTATTTTTACTAGTTATAAACTGGAACACCTGGAGGAAACCTACACAAACACAGGGAGAATATATAAACTACATCAATAACCTTATTATTACACCATAGTAGTGTGGTTCTCACATATAGGAAAACACCTTTTCAGAAAAAGCAGTGTTGAAATCTAAGCATACATGAACATGTGTGTATGCATGCAAAATTACTTTAGGTTGTAAAAATAGAACAGCAGATTGCCTTTGTTACCTGCTAAATTTGAACAATAGTTGTGAAAACAATTTGTTTATTCAGATTGTGAAAAAAAGGTCAACTTTGAGACTTAATTATTAAAAAATAAATCTACAATTTGCAAAAGCTTTCTGTAATTAGATTATACATGTTTGACTGTTTATATTTATAAAAACAGTTTGCTTTAGCTGCACATCAATGGCTGGGCTGTTAATGTAATTGCAATGACATATACTGTAGATACAAAAACACTTGTGGGTTTCTGGGACATTGATGATCCATAAACCTTTATGCAATGCATACCCTCAGTGCTGTGGCCCAGTTTTATGAATGAAAATTCTACAACACCTTTTATTTCTTCCCTACTCAGCTGCAGTTTGAAACAGTTCTGTGAGCCCAGCATGATCAGCACCAGAATCCATCAATGGCTTCTTCATACACCTTGGAGCTAAGAGATCTCAGCATAAGACATAGTGTGGATGGCCAAACCCATCATGGTTGCTCAACTACCATCAGGGGTTTTGAGAACCCATCCTACGAAGAACTTGGAGAGACCAACTTTGGTCAAGATTCCCAAGATATCCAGGGGTCAAGTCCTGCATCAGAAGTTAGAGGGTGGCTTGCAAAGGAGAATGGATCTCCTCACTCTGAGGATTGTCGAGAACCAGAGTTAGCAAACCATTCTGTTGATTATGGTTTCATGTGTTCTTTAGTCCTACTGGTCAGTGGTATAGTGCTTGTGGCAGTAGCTTATACAATACCACGGGAAGTGCGGGTAAGCCCGGATTCTGTGTCTGCACGTGAGATGGAGAGGTTGGAGCTTTACTATGCACGTCTTGGCTCACACTTGGACAAATGCATTATTGCTGGGTTAGGTTTGCTCACCTTAGGGGGCACGCTCCTCTCCATGCTATTAATGGTCTCAATATGTAAAGGAGAGCTGTACCGCAGGAGGAGATTCACTGTGGCCAGAGGACCAAGGACAAAATATGGTTCTCTCAACCTGAGAATGAGACAAATGACTACAGAAGGTGGGCAGGTACTGGTGGAACATGAGGTCCTTGAAATGACAAACAATGTTACTCAACTACAACAGGAGCCTTGAATGTATTGATAACACTTTAAAATATGATAGCAGACAAGGGGTTTCAGTTCCAGATGAGCAAATATGCTAGTATAGTGGCATTAATGTTTAATGAGGTCAGATTATTCCAGGCCTGAGAGATGCCTGCTGTTCCAATCTCAGTAACAGTGGGGGAGGGCTGGGGAAAGATAGAAAAACCTTACTCCTGGATCTACATTGTAGCACAGGTTTAAGGCAACCTGTGGCTTGGGAACTGCCATGGTACTACTACACCCAGCACACCAAGGACACTGACCTCTATAGAATGTTACGATTAAGAGAATGTTGTCTTCATGAAGACCAGAGATTTTAAGAATTCCTATGTGAGCACATTTATTTAATAGTTTGGAGTCACTACTCGTAAACATTAACAAACTTGTTTATCCTGGTTTAAAATTGTGTTTTTAAGCTTGTGCAAGATGCATCATTCGAGAGTTATTTGTAAAAAAAAAAAAACGTTTTGCTGAAATGTAATTGGTGGAGTACATTTTTCTTTTACAAACAATAGGAAGGGCTGTATAATTTTACTATTAATAGGGCACATATTGCTGGTTAAAAAACCTATACAAAAATTTACTACATCCCCAACTTTACATTTTATGAAAACTGTCATTGTTTTTACCAATAGTTCTTCAATGATACAAGAATTAGTTTTTGGAGTATCAGGGGTCTATTTACTAAGCAGTGTTAGGAGAAGTGAAGAGTGAAAAGTGATAAGGTGCCAGCCAATCAGCTATTAACTGCCATCTCACAGGCTGTGTTTGAAAAATGACAGTTGGGAGCTGATTGGCTGGCACCTTATCACTTCTCCCAACACTGCTTAGTAAATAGACCCCTCAATCTTGCAAAAAATATAGGAAAATGGAGTTTTAATCTGTAAATGTTACAGGTCATCTTATGCTTAAACATAAAATACAAATACACTGGGATAGGTACAGGATGCCAGCGCTTGGGATCCCGGGGGGTAAAAATCCCGACGTCTGCATCCCAAAAGTGTTAGGATACAGACACCTGTATCCTAACCTTCCCCCACTCCTTACCGATGCCTGAACCTAACCTCCCCTTCTAGTGCCTAAACTTAACCCTTCCCCCAACCACGCTACTTACCTTCGGGATGCCGGCGCTGGGATTCTAACAGGTGTCGGGATTCCAGCGTCAGTATTCTAACCGCCGGCATCCCCTGTCTCGGGATACTGAACATATCCCAATTCACTGCCTGAGTTAGTGTAGGCTGCAAAATTGCATATCGAACGTATTTGGAAAACTGCAGCTGCAAAATTATGGCCATACACCTGTATTGTGAATTGTACTTCTTAAGAAACATGCAACTCAAAATAGAGGGTACATATGTGGCTACGGTAAAACAGATTCTGAGTATATCTTGAGGCGCGGGTGTAAAGATACGGCCATCTTCATCAACTTGATGACTATCTGAAAAAATACCTGCTGTAATTTTATTTAAAACTAAATAAATTACAAAAAAATAAAATAAACACCTCCCCTCAAAATATGTAACAAGTATCAGTGCTTAAAAACTACAAGTGGCAGCATGCCTAGGCTGTCAGAGCATGCTAGGACTTGTGGTCCTACAAGCATCAGAATGCCCTGGTAGCAAGGGTCTGCTGGAACATGTAGTGACTCAAAACTAAACTGGAAAAAAAACAGATCAGTTTTAATTAAAATAAACACTCACTCAAAGCTCTTGTTTACGTCTGTATTCTATTCCTAAATCCATAGGAAACCTGCTTTCCTCAAGTAGACCAAGGGATTAAAAAGAATTAAGAAAAAAACATGAGAATGACACTACTTGCTTCTTTTTGATCCTTCATTCATTTGCATTGTGTCACCGCATGGAGCAAGTAGCATAGTTCACTTATGGTTTCTTATTTTTAATGGCTTCGGACCCGTCCGTTGTCTCTCTACTGTAGAAGTAATCACCCAAGGTTACAGCACTGGTGCGGCTTACTTATCTTTAGGGGAAGGTGATGTGGGTTCATTACTCAAAGGCTAAGAGAGCAGCAATAGATGCATTAAAAAGGCGTATCTGGGGATGAAGCCATAACTTCCAGTCTACTTGCCAACACGCAATCTGCCTCCAGATGTAGGGTGACGCAAGTATTTATTGTGCGTGTGCAGTGTGGCAGAGCAGATTTTTGTGGTCACAGTTGCTCATAATTCCAAATCAGACCGACAAACTGGGTGGTGGTACTGAACAACGAAGAAAAGATATATTAGAATAGATTTAAAATTGATTTTCATCGATTACAAACCAATCAAAATCTATCAACATCGATGTTTCTGGGGCTAAATCACACATTTACTAATACTTAAAAAAAAATAAAAATTGTGTTAGTAACATCAATGTTGATCGTTGATCGATTTTAAATCGATATTAAAGTATTCCCCTAAGTGGCTGTAGGAACATGTATGGCACAATGCAACTAGGTTACATAACCATTCTCTGCAAGGTGCACATCTATTGGCTTGTTTATGCCTGCACCATAAACTGCAATGTGAGAGCATGTTACATTTGGTCCCCAGTAATTGCATTACTGGTCTATCACAACTTAACACAGACATGGAACAAGTATTTCTGATTATTTTGCATGATATTGCTATTGCTGCACAGCAAATGGTTACTAACACTGCTGCCAATTGTCGCCAAATGCTACACCATAGCATATCCAGGGACCAATGAAATAAGACCTTGCGCAACATATTTGATGATAATGGGCCACAAAAAATAACAAAGAGGTGGGAACACTTATTTGAATTAGCTTGGACTATCTGTAACTCTCCAGTTGTGGAACTACAAGTCCCAACATGCTTTTTAAATGAAGGACTGACAAGTAATACTAGGTGAACCATACAGAGCTGCGCATATATTATATAAAATATTTTAACAAGTTACAGGAGCAAAGCATTATTATTATTGTATTAGAACATGCATAAAGAGTGGAGGATATCAGGTTTAGGAAAACATAGGAATAGTTACTTTACTGAAATGTTAGTAGATTGTTTGGAGACTATCCCACCTGAGCTTGTAGAGGCTAATATAATAGGGGGACTTAAACATGATTGGCATAGCCATAAGGTTATCGTAAATCTGGGAGAAAACAAAAAGGGATCAAATTGTGTTTCAGGTTGTTAGGAATACAATGGGAAGACAGTATGGGCCATGTGGGTCTTCTCTGTCATCAGATTCCATGTGTGTGTATTTATGTGAGAGATGGGCAAATTTAAGCAATAATTTATAATGGATAAGTAGAAAATAATAGTGTAAAAACTGAGCCATAACAAAAGTAGTCCACCACTATAAAGGGTGCATTAAAACAGGTTTTCATACAATGTTTTTCTGGGACTGACATAATTCTGGGGCTGTGACATATTGTCAATACCTGCGAGTCAGTCCGGCTTACAATGAACTTACCATGTGAACTTCCCTAGGCAATACTTTAAGGTCATTAGTGAAAATTCAGATCTGTGGCTCTTTCAGCAGATGCCGTTTGGAGGAGTAATAGACCCATTTTTATAAAAATTTCCATTAAGATTCCAATTGTAATAATGACAATATCTCCTGGGGTTCAACATTGTGCAGATTGTGACAGACACAGGCAAAAATGAAATTTCATTTTGGAGGGTGAGATATTGAAATTAAGTTCTTAGGGTGTTCCTGGTCCTTTTTTTTTCTCCCACAAATGCATTTGACTTTTTTTATGCCTTCTAAAATGGCCGGGGTTGGGCTTCAGTCTATACTTTCAATAGAGCTCTCTCTCCACCAACCAAATGCATTTTATACAAGAAAGTACCAATGTAATAAAGTTATACGATAGTGACATGTAAGCTGGGTACACACTGAGACGATGTCGGCACGATATGTAGTTGCCAGCCAAATCTGAATGACATATCGGCTGCATCGCTCAGTGTTTACGGCTAATATGCGCACTCCCGCGGTCGCATGCGATATCGTCTGATCGGTCGGGCTACACGTCCAACCAGACGATATCGCCCCGTTGCAGGCAATGAAAGATGGAACGAGTGATTCTTCCGTCGTTCATTACATAGTTCTAGTGTGTACCCGTGATACGATATGTCAGCCCAACATCGTACCAGTACACATCGCTCAGTTAATGCGGTTGAAAAAAGTCTATTACAGCTCTATCAAGTTAAACTCTTCAGAAATTCTAAATGTGTTAATCCAGAGGATAACAAAACAGAACAGCCAGGGCAGAAACAGGGGCACTAGCGAGCTAGGCAACGCATGGCACTTCAGCTGTTGTGGAACTACACATCCCAGCATGCCCGGCCACAGTTTTAACATGCCCGAACACCAAAACTGTGGCAGGGCATGCTGGGATGTGTAGTTCTACAGCAGCCGTGTGTCATATAAAGTAGCGTGCTGCAGGGCTAGATAACAAGAGTATAGGGAGAATTCAATAAGCAGCCTGATATGCCCCACATCTAATTGATCGCACTGTGCGGGGAATAGCTATTCAATCAATTAGCCTTTTACCCGCGAGGTAAACATTGGGTTAACATGCACAAACTCAATGAGTCCACGTAAACTGTGCAATCAAAGGCTTTCACCGTGCATTAAACCCTTATCTGTGTTCATTTTATCGCTGACTTTTCCTTGCAGCTCCTAAAGCTGTGAGGAAAAGTCAAATGCTGGGTCTTAATGTGCGGGGTAAACCCTGCTAATTATAATCAGCCGGCGTGGGTAATTAGCTGCAAAGTTTACCTAATTGAATCTATGTGTATGTACTGCAAATGACCCTTAAATAAAATTATATTTAGCTGTCTGTAAATCGTGTAGCGCTTCTGTAAGGGATTGAACATGAGGTCAGGGTAGTGTTGTACTAGAACTGACCAGCACATAGAGTGATCTAGACGAGTAGAGATAACATGGTAAAGAGTGTAGAATATGTGACTGTTTTGATGTGTAGGCATAATCCCAGGGATATGTGGCTTCCTTAATGGGAAAACAGGACTACTCCTCACATCAAACTAGCACAGTTATAAAATCTACACTCTTACCAAGTTACCTCTGTTCTTCTCCCTCAGTCATCCTTTATGACATCAGCTCCTATATAGCACTACCCCAACCATCAGGATTTATCACCTACAAGCATGTAAAACTCCAATTGTGACAGTTACCAACTCATGCAGGAGGCAAAGAATGCGGTGCATTTGCGGTAATAGAAATGTACCACATGACCAAAACTTTTTAACAAGATTTAGCTTCAGTCAGGTCCTGATTGCCCTACAATTTTTGTTATAGCTAATAGAAGCATAATGGTATCATTTAGGATTTCGGCTCTTCATGATATGCAAATTAGCCAGCATCAGTTCGGTATACTGACAAAGGCCTGATTCAGAAGGACTTTCCTTCGCTCGTTGTGTCTGATCAAAGGGGGCGTGCTGTCGATGTTGATTGACAGCACGCCCCCTTTGGTGGGCGTGCCGGGGCGTGCCTCCCTGACGGGGGCATTCCCACGGGAACACCTACCATCAGAAGCCGGCCCACTGACATCACTAGTGATGTCAGTGGGAGTGATTTTGGCTCTGATAGAGCCAAAATCACTCCGGGGCTTGCGGTTGAAAACCTCAACCGCAGGCTCCGGCTCGCAGTTTCGATGGTCGCGATGGTCACGACCATCGCGGCCATCAAACTGCACGCTCGTATAGGCTGTGGGTGGTGACCCACAGCTATACGAGCGTCCAGGATGACGCTCCATAATTATGGAGGGCGGCCCTCATTCAGAGCGTGCGCTCTGCTCAGAGCGTACGGCTCTGAATGAGGGCCAAAGTTTTAATCAGAAGAATATTTTTTTTTATGTTGAATCCTAAAACATGGATTTGGTACATAACCAATTAGAATTCTGGTGGAAGGTAGGACCAATAGACAAAACACTGATGCTTCGGCAATGGTCATACTAAAATTATAGATATGTGCTGATTTGATCCTTCAAAGTTTGTTGCTATCTGTAGTCACACACTAAGGGCCTGATTCAGAGCTGAACGCTCTGACCAGAGCGCTCGCTCTGAATCAGGGCCCTCCTCTATGAAAATGGAGCGACCTCCTGGACGCTCGTATAGCTGTGGGTCACCCACAGCTATAGCGAGCGTCCATGATGATGGTCGCGATGGTCTTGACCATCGCGATCATCGGACTTGCGACGGAGACCCTGCGGTAGGGTCTCCCTGCCACAAGCCCTGGAGTGATTTTGGCTCTATCAGAGCCAAAATCACTCCCACTGACATCACTAGTGATGTCAGTGGGGCCGGCTTCAGACGGTAGGCGTTCCCATGGGAACGCCTCCATCTGGCAGGCACGCCCACCAAAGGGGACGTGCTGTCAATCAACATCGACAACACGCCCCCTTTGGTGCGAGACCCGGAGCGATGGAAAGCCCGTCGCTCCCCAGGTCTCGCGCATGCGCACGACGGAGCTCCCTCCGTCGTGCGCATGCGCAGTGGGGAACATCGACCCGCTTGCGAGCGTACTGCCGCTCGCGAGCGGGTCTGAATGACCCCCTAAATTTCTTCATGAACTATATCACACATAGGGCCTGATTCAGCAGCGGACTCGATGCCGATATTTAGGCAAATCGAGGGATTATTTGCCATTGTGCATGCGTGTAATTCACACTGCACACGCGTTGCGATTTGCTTTGCGGTTACATACGCAAAGATGATCCATCCGCAAAGTGAGTGTCATGTGGTCAGCATTTGGGGGAGGCAATGGGGGGGTGTTTAGGTAAACACAGGCGTGGCTCACCGTTTAAACGCAGTTTTATGGGCGTGCATAAATTAGCTATTGCGATTGCATTCACAGGATGAGAGCTCCCTGCGTGCAAGGAGAGCCGCAGTTGTTACAGCTGGTCAGACTTGCAGTACATGCTGTGTGACTGCTTGATGTGTGTCGATGGTAACGATGTTTATTCTTTTACACAGGTCATGGATACCCTGGGTATTTGTAATATCAGTAAGGAGTATATTTACTCACTGAGGGTTTTTAGTCGTGGAGATGTTGCCCATAGCAACTAATCAGATTCTACTTAATAGCTAGAATCTGATTGGTTGCTATGGGCAACATCGCTACTTCTAAAAAGTCGCACTTCAGTAAATATACCCCTAATAGTTAACGGTTAATCTGGCCATACACCTTTTCTTTCCAACTAGTTGGATAGATAATCTCAAGGTGTATGGCCAGCTTTAGTGCACAAGTTTTCCTTATGACCACATCTGACATTTATATACATATTCTTTACAGGACCTAATACGCATATAAGCATAGCTTGTGTATTATGAATGCAGAAGCTTGTGGTAGCATTTAAATATTTGTGATACAGAAAGCTTGACACTCTGGAAAGATTATATTCACTCGATTGTAGTTGATTACTTAATAATGTATAGGTCGTACCTCATGTAGACCAAAAGCTGTTGCACCGATTACAATGTTGTATAAAAAACACACAGTGTTTATTGTAGATTTCTGTAAACGTTTTTTATTTTTTTTTATTTAAAAGTTCACAAATTGCAATCAAAGCCAGAGGTGCTGGCTAGGATGTGTAGAAACAGAGCCATAACAGGTGGGAAGAATATTGAGAGCCTCATAAGTAGGACAGCATCTGGATATGGTATTAATAGTTCATTATCACTTACAGAATATTTAAACTACATACACAAAGTCTGCACTCACTATGTCAGCATCATTCATCACATAAATAAGCCAAGGATTCCATTACATTGTGTCTTGAACTGGTTTATAATAAAGATGGAAGAACAAAATGTTGCTGATGCAAGTGTTTTTTTTTATATCAATATATACAGACATGATGTTAACCCTTGGGAAGAATAATAATGGCAGATTTTCAGGAAAATGGTCGTATTTCAGTATAAGCTTTCTCCTGGTTTACTTACCCTTACAACAAAAGTCCGATTTTAATGCACTGACAACTAAAACCAGAGGGCAGTAAATTGTCCTCATGCATTCTGTATTGGCCCCTGATTTATTAGTAATAGGGAGACAGGGCAATGGGAAAAAGATCAAATGCAAAAGCAGGTTGCTCAGCATCACATAAACATGTCGTCATACCCCGGTGGAGGAAGATGATCTGGATCAGGGCTGGAAAAGGAAAAGACAGAGGCAGGTTAATCACTCATTCTGCTCCTCTATAAAGTGCCCCATTACACAACATACTGTAGGCAGTGTTTAATAAAAACGTACCCAGGACGTCCAGAACCTAAAGGACCAAAGGGGTCAAACCTGGCACCTGGTGGCACGGCTCCTGGAGGAAGCCCAGTCAAAGGGTTAGGTCTGGGTCTTGTACGTCCTGCATGAAAGGGATCCATAATCATACCTCCAGAGCGCCCCCTGCAGGAAAAAAATAAATCACATGCACAGTATATACTTTGTTAGTAAATACATCCCTTGATGTGTATATATTTTATAAGTGTTTCGGGTTCTAAAACCCGGTGCTTCTCATCATATTTATGTCCAAAATTTAAAAAGGGCAATGCTTTTACTAACTGTGTTTTGCTAGTAAAATCATTGCCCTTTTACATTTTGGGCATAACCAAAATCACAAGAAAGTAGTAAGTAAAGCTCCAAAAGAGGCAATGAAAAGGCTGTATGGTGATTTTTTTTTTATCCAGATTTATAGTAAGGTATGGGCATGGAAATATGATTTAGCACCAATTCTATTCAAAAGAGTCTATAAACCCATCATACAAATATGCTTGAGGCACAATGGTATTTCTTCAAAAAGTTATGGCCAGAGGTGTCAAATAGAGAAGCCACATCAACTGCCACCCAAACGCTGCCAAACATCTCCGGACGGGTCTCACTAGCAGTCCGTGTGGCTCCTCTCTTTGTTTCTAGGAATGCGCTGCAGCCCCACCTCTGAAGCCACCACTGGTTATGGCTATTATCATGATTTTGTAATACAATTAACAGTAATGAGCTCATCTTTCATGGTTTTCACCTACTTTACATATTGTACACTCCGGACAGATCTGCAACTACTAACCCTAAGGGATCCAAATCTGCTGCGCCATATGGAAAATGTCCAGAGGGGTCTGTCCTAGACAGGAGAAGCAAGACAGATATGAATGCCATGTTGGGTATCATGTAATGAAAAAATAAGAAGGGCTGTAAGAAGCACCCACCAGGTAGATTGATTTGATGCAGGAGACCTGAAGGGAACCCTTAGAGGATCAGGATCAGCATCCCTTGTCCGTTCTCTCTCAGGCTTCGGACTCTTCTCCTTAGCGCCAAGCAGAGAGGAGATGATCTCACTTTCTAACCGCTGCTTCAGCGCCTCTGGATTTTTATAGACACTGTGCAAAGGGGGCATAAATGTATTTGTAGGAAGACTTCAAATAAACATGTTACCAAAAGAGTTTATTTTAAATAAATTAGTATAAATCAGTAGCATAGGTGTGCAAATCTCAGGGTGCTGCTTCTATAGGTCACCAACCTGACTAGAACAGGTGTAATAAGAACAAAATGGCACTGGAAGTATGCATGCTACTTAAGATAATTATTTATCCTCTTTCTCCTGCCCCGCATTATCCGGAGATCTCTTTGAGGGACTGCTGGTGCTCACCTTACCCTCTAGAAGGAGGATTAACAGGCCCCAGGAGTCGGCTGTATTTGTAGCTGGGCGTCCTGCACTCAGCCTGCATCTGTCATCTGCGCTGTCCTGCTGGTGTGAGTAGGTGGCTTAGGCTGCCTGATATAAACTGGCTTGAGATTGCTCCCCTCCTGCCTTTCCCCCAGTCCTGACATCCAAGAGTCAGGGGCAGATTTTCCCCAGCACAGCCAGGCCTGAAATGAGATCTCTATAAAGGTCCGGTGGCCATTTTGGAAAGTATTCAGGCTGACTCTTCTGCTTAAGCACAGCCAATTTTATTTTATTTGAGCAAATCTATCAGTAATTACTCTGCAAGTATATTCTGAACTCAGTGAGATGTAGTCGCTACTTCACTTTAACACATGTTCAATACCGCCTATAGTAAGACCTGAGATCAGTTCAGCATATTGAAGTCATTACATGTTGGTGTGTCTGTGCTAATTCATATTTCTATTCTGCAACAATCTTAATATCATACATGGCGCCTAAGAAGCCGAGAGTCGAGAAACCTGTCTCTCAAATTTCTTTCTTCAAAGCCTCATCTCAATCTCCTAAATCAAAGGCTGTTGATGAGTCTGCAGCACGAAAGGGGTCCGCTATATCTCAACCTGCACAAAGCGAAGGGGCGACACCTCCGGGCCCCTCTCAGGATACTTCAGAGGATGGAGAAGTTCTTACAGTGGGTACAATGAAAAAACTCCTCTCACAATTTAAAAATGAAGTTGCAGCTGAATTTCGGGCTACTCTTCAGTCTTGTCAACACTCCATAGATGATCTTGGAGGTCGTACGGATGATTTGGAGACGAAAATGGGTGAAGTGGTGGGGTCACATAACGATCTCATCACAATGCATGAAGCAATGCAGAATGAAATAGCATCACTCAAAGATAAAGTGTGTGACTTGGAGGACCGTTCACGCCGAAATAATCTAAAGCTACGAGGCGTTCCTGAGAATATATCCAATAGCAGCCTCCACGATTACACAATGTCTCTGTTTCAAAAGCTTCTTCCTTCTGCGAAATCTACTGATCTTTTGATCGACCGTATTCATAGGCTCCCCAAAGCCAAAAGGGCACCAGAGAACGCATCAAGAGATGTCCTCATGTGTATGCACTTCTTCCATATTAAAGAGGCTCTGTTGAAAGCTTCTCGTCCATCGGAGGAAACGGCCGCTGTTATGGGCCAGTTGCAATTATATGGAGATCTATCGCAGGCTACTCTACTAAAGAGACGTTCACTTCAACCTATCACTTCTGCCCTTCGAAAAGCTGATATTCTTTACAGATGGGGCTTTCCTACTAAACTCCTCATCTCACGCAATGGCTCCTTGACCACCATTTCCTCTATTGAAGAGGGTGAGAAATTTCTTTCAGAGATGAAGGTAGAAGTGTCCTCTTCTAGATGCTCTCCTCTTCGCCATATTCAGAAGGACTGGTCGACTGCTGAATCGTAATGATTTCGAATAACTTTGTTTTTTCCCCATGCCTATATGGTAGAGTTGATTAGTCTCAAGAACCGTAAGACTGTAATATTGAGTTAGATTCTTTGTTATTATGTTGGTCATAGTGTCTAAATGGGTTCCTTTGTAGGCTGGGGAGAAATTCAAGTTATCTTATCTCAGGTCTAGAAGTTCCGCTGATCTAGGTTATAGTTATGACCTTGTATTCCTAATGTTGTTTAAGGTGGTGTATGACATGTGTTTAATTTCCCATGTACCCCAATCGTGTTGCCATGGTTAGGCAACCGTCTCTGACCTCAAGTGAGGGCATTTCAGTTAGTTTATCTTTTTGTTGTTATTTAATTTTTATCATTGTGTTTTTATTTTTCTGTTTTTTATTTATTCATTTATTTTTTCTTCCCCCTTTTGTTTTTTTATTATTTGATTGTAGTAGGCCAAGATGTACTGATTCAAATTGTCGCTATACACAGCTCAGGGGTTACAAATTCCCACTGGTTTTCAACTATCTCATAATACTTTATTATGGTTAATCTGATATCAATTAATGCCAAAGGGCTTAATTCACCGCATAAGAGAAGGCTCGCTTTAAATCATTTCCATAAATTAAAGGCTCAAATTGTAGCAGTTCAGGAGACACATTTTTGCATCTCCTCTCCACCAGCGTTTAATAATGATAGATTTCCCCTTTGCTATATGGCTAGCGGTCCATCTAAGAAAGCTGGAGTAGCAATCCTTATCTCAAAACATTGTTCATTTGTACTGAACAAACAATATTCTGACCCGGGAGGGAGATATTTAGTGCTGGTGGGTCAATTAGAGGGTAAGGAGGTTACCATAGCGTCCCTATATGCCCCCAATACACGTCAATTGAATTTTTGTAGGAAATTTTGTGCTTTTCTCCAGAAATACAGTAAAGGTGCCATTATTATTATGGGAGACTTTAACCTTGTGCCCGACCCCTTGTTAGATAGGTCCAGTAAAAGTTTGCCCAGGAATCGGCAGTCTACCGAGTGTTCTAGAGGATTCCGACAGCTCCTTGCAGAGTATGAGCTATATGACATTTGGAGAATTAAACATCCAGCAGATAGAGATTTCTCATTTTTCTCACATGTTCATGGCTCGTACTCAAGAATAGACTTAGTACTAGCTGATAAATTTACGCTATCTTCTATTAAAAAAATAGATATTATGCCTATGGCATGGTCTGATCATTCCCCTATTTTCTTTTCATGGGACATTGCACATAGACAACATATCCCTGGCCCGTGGAGATTAGGTAAACATATGTTTGCTCAGCCAGAGGCTCAACAACATATTCAGAAGTCCTTATCGGAATACTTAATCAATAACAAACCAGATGAGACCTCTGTCTTTAATTTTTGGTGCACCTTGAAGGCTGTTGTTCGGGGCTCTGCAATACAAATTGCCGCCAAGTTTAAACGAGAATATAGATTAAAATGGGCAAACTTAGAAGAGGTTGTTAACTCACTAGAAACAGCTCATAAAGCGGACCCAGCAAATAAAACCATATATAAAGAGTTAGCTGGGGCACGCAAGCAACTTAATGTCTTTTTACTACAGGAGGTGCATAGGAACCTTGCCCGTTTGAATCAGAAGTTTTATGTATTTGGAAACCGTGCATCGAGATTACTTGCCCGTAAGTTAAGAGGAAAGCGGGCTAGAGAAAAGATATATTCGATTAATAAATCGAAAGGGGGTAGGGTGATCGATCCGTTTAAAATAGCAAACTCCTTTGCTGAGTATTATGCTAAATTATATAATCTACGGGAGGATCCTTTAACTCCTCAACCAAGCTTAGAGGGAATTAAAGAGTTCCTCAGGGATGTAGATCTCCCTGTCCTAGACTCGGCCACATGTGAAACTCTTAATGCTCCGTGGACCATAGAAGAGGTTGAGAAAGCTATAGATCTCATGCCCTTAGATAAAGCCCCTGGTCCTGATGGATATCCCTCTAATTTTTATAAGGTTTACAAGGCGGATTTGGCGCCGGTACTTTTACTAGTGTTTAATGAAGCTACCAAGTCAGGAATATTTCCCAAAGAAATGCTAGAAGCCCAGATTATAGCCATTCATAAACCAGGCAAACCCACCACTGAGGTTCAGAATTATAGGCCCATTGCTCTACTAAATGCTGATATTAAGCTCTTCGCCAAATTAATAGCTTTAAGACTCAACCCACTGCTACCATCTTTAATTAATGCAGACCAGGTGGGTTTTGTTATGGGTCGCCAATCACCTGATAACACTAGACGAGCCTTTAATATTATAGAACATTGTGAGAAGGCTCAAAAACAACTACTACTCTTATCATTAGACGCGGAAAAGGCCTTCGACAGACTACACTGGGGCTACCTCCGGGAGGTTTTTACGAAATTTGGGTTTCAGGGATTAATTGTAGATTCCATTCTGGCATTGTACACGGTCCCCTCAGCTAGGGTATATGTAAACGGTTGCCTTTCCTCTAATTTTAACATCTCTAATGGCACCCGTCAGGGGTGTCCTCTCTCCCCATTAATTTTCGCGCTAGCAATTGAGCCTCTGGCTGAAAAAATCAGAGGGTCACATGAAATTCAGGGCCCTAAGCTGGGGAATACTAGCCACAAAATTTGTCTATTTGCGGATGATGTTTTGATTAGTCTGTATAATCCCCGAGACTCCCTCCCTGCTCTACACCATCTGCTGGATGCTTATTCAAGGGTCTCATTATATAAGCTTAATTCTAATAAATCCGAAGCCCTCCCAATAAATATCCCCACGGACACATTAGAATTTTTAAAATCATCCTTTAACTATTCATGGGTATCATGTTCCCTGAAATATTTAGGAGTGCGCCTGACTAGAACCAAAGATATAATTGAATGCAATTATGCCCCTCTACTGGCCAATTTTGAAGTGGCCTTGAAAGACTGGATGCTACATGAAGTATCCTGGCTGGGCAGAATAGCTGCCTTTAAAATGGTGCTACTGCCAAAACTGCTGTATCTGTTTCGTACTATTCCCAGAGTTCTTCCTAAACCTATGTGCAATAAATTTAACAAAGCCATAGGCCGATACATCTGGAAAGGGGGTAGGCCGAAAATAGCAAGAGCAACTCTCTCTTTACCTAAACTTGAAGGAGGAGTTGCATTCCCAGATATAGAGAAATACCAGTATGCTTGTTTGATAAATCAGGCGAGAGATTGGTTTATGGAGGATAACATTAAACCTTGGGTTGCGTGGGAATCGGAGGCCGTTAAACCCCTAGCTCTCCCAGATTTGTTATGGCTTCCGGTCGCCGCAGAGCCCCCAAGTTCCAGGCACTCTGGTTCAGTTGGTGCCACAATACAGGCATGGAATAGATTCGTTATTAAGCGTGAAGATGTTTCCTTACCGACAACTGCTCTCTCATTATCTTGTATAGCTAGACTAATTGGAAACCTACAGGTGGAGTCTTGGAATGCTGCAGGAATTAATTCATTGGGGGATATGATGTCGGGTGGAAAAGTTATCTCCTTTTCTGAGCTTCAGAGTAAGTTCAGTCTCCCGAAACAGGATTTTTTTAAATACTTGCAGATGCGGCATTGGGTTCAGAGCCTACCCTCCCTCAATCTCCAACACAGTTCCTTACCTGGGTATATACTAAAACAATTCCAGTCCTCTACTCAAAAAGGTGGCATTACATGGTGGTATCAACAGCTAATAACGGAGAATAGACCAAACAAATTCACATCATTACAAAAATGGGAGAAGGATTGGTCAAGAACATTGGAAAAGGAAGATTGGGAAATGGTTTTTCGAACCTGCTATAAGATGTCCCGTTGTATGAATCACTCAGAAATGTTCTTAAAATTGCTCCATAGATCATATTTCACCCCTGAGAAACAACATAAGATTTGGCCATCCATTTCTAAATTTTGCTGGAGAAAGTGTGGAGAAGTGGGCAGTATCTTCCATGTATTTTGGTCATGCCCTCTACTGAGACCTATTTGGGTCGAAGTGTTCACCTTGATTGGGGACATTGCGGGAGTGGGGATACCACTGGACCCGGTTATTGCTCTGTTTCATTTTTTCCCGGGGAACTTATCAAAGGGAGATAGATATATATTGGGGCACATTCTGATTTCTGCAAAAGCTGCTATTGCTCAATTGTGGAGAACAGACTGTGTGCCCAGCTTAGGTCATATAATAAATAAAGTAAATTGCCATTGTGATTTTGAGACAGCGGACAGTAACTATTCTACTGCGGTCTCTTCGCCCCATATGCTGTGGTTTAAATGGAAAGAATATAGGGATAGTCTGGGAGGAAATCCCTTGAGACCTGGCCCAACTGATATTGGAATACTACATTCTCCTTCTCCTTCCAATTATATTGTCTCTTGAGTTCCAAAAGTGTATTGTTTTGTCGATATAGAACTGGGTTATACAATACCGTTTTGAAAATGTGATATTTGTATGTATTTTCTGAGTGTGTAGTATCAAAAATTTAGCTATTTACTCTTTTTCTTTTGTCCCCCTCCTTTTATTTTATTGTGTTTTTAAATATTATTTTATTTTATTTTTTTGTATATGTTATTGTTGAGATTATTATAATATTTCAATTTATTTACGGTATCTAATAAAAATATAATTGGTAAAAAAAAAAAAAAAAAAAGATAATTATTTATTATAAATTTCAGTTACATGTATAAGAATTAAAATAGCAGTCTTATAAATGCCCGCCATTAGGTCATTGGGATACTTTAAGGACTATTGGCCCTCATTCAGAGCCGCTCGTTAGCGGCAGTACGCTCGTTCCGAGCGATGTTTGCACATCTGCGCATGCGTACGGTTTTTAGTACGCATGCGCGAACCAGTCAGTGCGGCCAAAAATCGTTTGTACGCTATATAGCGAGTGCCTGCTATTTTGAGTGACAGAATGAGGCGTATGTGGGTGGTAACAGGGGAAGGTGCTTGAAAATGGGGAGTGGAGATCCGAACGCAGGCGTGCTTAAAGGTCAAAACGGGCGTATTATGGGTGTGCATAATTAATACAGCAGCGTCATTGACCACGTCACTGGGTTATTTTATAGCCAGAACTGCTCGCAAATTTGTGGTAGCAAACACCAACCACAAGAATAGCGAGCAGTTCATACGCTGCTCGATGTACTCGATTAATCTAATAAATAGCGGACATGACGTATGGTGCGAGCGGCCAGGGGGCGTTTTTAACAAATAAACGAGCGTATGTTTTGCTCGCTCGTTCAGACTTAGAGGTGTGAACAGACTGCAATTTGCGAACGGATCATTTGAATAGCCACCCCTTGTTTTTGAACGAACGACCGCAAATAGCGAACGGCTCTGAATGAGGGCCATTGTCTCCATCTATTAATGTGTTATAGTTGGAGTGACCTGAGCCACATTCACGCACCCTGGAGGGCCCTTTACACTTCTTTATAAGAAACATAGAAATGAGAGGTCATGTAGAATATATTCATTGCTATTTGTTTAGTGGGCTTATAATAAAAGTAAAAGTTTAAGTAGTTCTGCTCATGTATGGATCACCTATAGAGTGGCCTTAGTCCATATTATAAAGTATGCAGCATATTATATCACTAGGAGCCAGTGACATTACTGAGGCATGAAGACTATAGCTTCAGCTGAGAAGAGAGGTACTCTAAAGTACCTCAAATATGCCATTCTAATCAATGTTTATTCAGCCCACACAATGCTGCCTAGAGCAAGAGTACGCCAACATACACAATAAGTTCAACTATTTTCTTATTTTTTATTTAATTAACAAGATGCATTTTCATATAGAAGCAGCTGATATGAATTTCTCTGTATTAACCTTTCACAAGTTTTGCATTTGTTGGATTTATTTCTCCAACTTCAAATACAGAAAAGCACGGGAGGGTGAATGGCAACAACAAAACATGAAACATGTATCCTAACCTGTGAAACTGCTGCAGGTGGTCTTTGTATATGAAATCATTCACATTCAAGGTCAGGTCTGAAAGCTTCTCAGTCTTAAGATCCTGTATGGAGAAAACATCAGGATTTTTTACTTAAATTACTTTTTTCTGACTCCATTGGGAATACTGGAAACTTGGGGTACAGTGGTGAGAGGAGCCTGGAAACTCAAATTTGGCATTTGGATAGACGCCTCCCCATCTATATACTCCAACGGCTGCCACAGCCTATTCAGCCTTGCTGTAACAAAGCCCAAATAGAGAGAACAAAGTATATGAGGGAGAGGAGAAAAATAGTACCAAAAAATAGAAAAAACTTAACTCATAGTGCAAGGAAGAGCGTCCAGTATGCCCCATGGAGTCAGAGGAAGCGATTTCAATAAAATATTCAGTTTTCCTCCGATAGAAGACAGTGGAATGTACGAGAGTCCCTAAACGTGGAAGCACTATTGGGCAGTGCAGAGCCGCTTCCACCCATTGAATACTCTTGCAAAGAAATTCAAGGAACACCAGGTGGCCCCATGCATAACTGTACCACCAAGATGCCATGCCTCACAGCCCACAGGGCCCCTACTGATCTGACAGAATGTGCCTTGAGTTTATCTGGAGCAGAAAGGCCTGCACCTATATAAGTCTGGCGAATAACATCAGTTATCCACCTTGCAATGGTCTGCTTGGAGGCTGGCCAGCCTCTCTTAGATGACCCACACAAAATAAAGAGGTTATCTCCCCAGGAAACCTCTTTCTTTCTGTGGAAATAAATCCTGAGGACTCTAACTACTGTACATTTATTAGGTGCACTGCACTTTCCTCCACCCCTAGGCTGGGACTACAATTTCTTCAGTTTAATGAAATCTAGAAACTACCTTGGGAACAAAGAAAGGTTTAGTCCTCAGGGCTGGCCTATCCTCATGGAAAATGAGAAAGAATGATTTCCAGGACAGAGCTCCGACTTCTGTCTCGCTGTAGCAATGACCAGAAGGAACACAATTTTCTAAGTCAGGAATTTTAAATCCACTTTATCGAACATGTTTTGCAACGATCTGAGAAACTTCTTCAGATCCCAAAGAACCACCAGATGCACACAGAGGTACTATGTGAACACACCCCCTAAAAGTTAAAGCAGGAAATTTTTCTCTTCTCACACCAGGAAATGTATGTTTTCCATACCCAGTGATGATTCCTTGTTGAAACTGGTTTTCTTGATCATAACAGAGCCTGATTCAGAAAGGATCGCTATTGCAATCGTAGCTGCGATTACGCACGTCTGCTATGAAAATATGCTAATGACTGCAATCGCAAAGCTATTATAGAGACACCCAAAGCCAGCATACAGAGATTTCCACTTCCGCTTTCCCACATCCGTAATACTTTACACTCCTGCGTATACATCGGGAACATCGAGTAACATTGGTCCCTCACGCACAATTACAACAGGTCTGAGCTTACTCAGTAATTGCTAACCCTGTCACACGCAGTGAGTACACAAGCTGCGTATGCCGTTGCAGTGGCTAATGTATGCACGCCCCTGTAACAGCGTTCAAACGGACAGGCACTCCTGAGTTTCAACCACTCCCATCACCACCCCCAAACACTGACCTGACGTCACTCACTATGCTATACGCATGTGCAGTATGCAACAATCATGCTGAATCAGCCCCATAGTCTTAATGACTGCATCTGAGAAGCTCTTAAGATTGTAGATTCAACAATCACACCATCAAAGTCAGCTGTGGTAAACCTGTACGATGCAACGGCCCCTGACTTAGCAAATATTACCAACTAGAAGGACCTTGAGTAATACTGCTACTGGAGCGAACAGATAATTCAGGGGATAAAGGCCCCCCAGGCATCTGCGACACCGGGGTCGGGGCATCGGTGAAATCCAACATGTTGGATTCCCCGATTGGCCAATCCTGGCCAAAACATGAATGAGATCAACAAATCGCATTTCTTTTAACATGAAAAATTTCACAGATTCCCGGATGGATCGACGATCATCGATGGTCGCTGATTAGCATTGCTGAATCGTGGATTGGCGGTTACGATCCAATCACGGAAATGGCCGGCAGATGTATGCGGCTCTTAAGGCCAAGAAAATATCATGGCATCTACCAACTCCCCTTCTGGGCGCAATAACAGCCTAGCTTGCGGTTTCATCATATCTATGACAAGCTGTTCCCAATTGTTCACCAACTCCAGGAAAATCTCTGGGTTTAGAGACCACTCCCCTAAATGCATGTCTTGTTGACTGAGGGCAAAGAAGCGGCTGTTCAATACCTTCCAACAAAATGCAAATGCAGCAAGAGGTGTCTGTAGGAAATAGGTACCTACTGCATTGCATTTGCGATCTGAGTGCAGCATCCGAAGTGGCTGCCTCAGACCACCAAAACGACGTTTGCTCCTTTGGTCAGGCTGCATAAATTGAAGCTTACCTCAGCCTATCCGTTGCCTGATCACATATACGGCCAGGAAATCTGCGTCCACAGACTCAGACCTTGGCCTCGTCCCTTTCGGAATACCGGGGCAACACGCCCCCGCTTCCGAGAACAGTGGCCTGCCATGACCCTGCCCCTCCTCCCAAACGTTGCAGCATGTCAATCATGCTGTGGCTAGGAGGGACTGTGAATAAGATTGCAGAACAGGTCCTGAACATGCACAGACCCAGAAACATCGGAAATGTGTGCCACCTATCGAGTTAGCGTACATCTCTGAATCAGTCCCTGAGTTAGTACGCTTCCCAGTTGCCTACCCCTGGGATAAATATCGCCGTCACATCTTCACATTCTTATCATAATCCTAATCCCGGCCATTTCCCAAATGGGTAAAATACTTTTTGTGTCTCTCTGATGATTCTCTTTGTAAAAGTGTAACCTCTACCTGTTCCCAGTAGTATGAACAAACGTGAAAATAGACCTTTCTTCCTTGGAGCAGGGGGCAGAAAATTACTCTTACCCCCTGTCAAAAAATAATTTTGCCCAAACGTAAATGGAAGGAGTCTTCTTTGACTCTGAATCCACCTGTCAGGAGCAAAGTCACATAGAGCTATATGAGCCATAACCACCATATCCGAAATCTGGGCTTGAACCACTGGCGTAACTATAGAGGGTGCAAGGGGTGCGTTTGGTATGGTGCCCGGTGGCTTAGGGTGCCCGCTGGCCCAGCAAGCAACCCCCTGCACCCTGCCAAGTACAGCCAGCGCCAATGTCTTTTTTTTAATCAGGAGACGTTCGCGAGCCAATAGAAACTCGTGGACCAGAAGCCAATCAGCAGCAGCTGCTCCTCCACGAGTTCCGATTGGCTAGCAACAGGTGCCTGATTAAAAATAACATCCGCTCTCTTAGAAGTTGGAAGGAGGTGTGGCTATAATGACATCCCTGGACCACGGCCACGCCTTCTCTCAGCTTCAGTGAGGAGAGATGGAGCAGCGCGCTGGTCTCAGGAGGATGTAAGTATTATGGGGCTGGGGGGGGATGTAAGTATTATGGGGCTGGGGGGATGTAAGTATTACGGGGCTAGGGGCGCCCCTCCCCAAGAGGAAATTTTGCTATGGGGCCCCCATACCATGGTTTACACCCCTGGCTTGAACTAAATCTATTGCAGCCGACCCAGGGTAGGATGTTGCTTCCTTCATGTGCTCTACTGTGAAAAATAAATCTACCGTCAGGGCTGCCAGAACAAAGACCTTCTTCTAGCTGATCAGCCCACTTTTCACTGTCTTATTAACCCAAGAGACTAGGATAGACCTTAATGAATCATCAGCTGTTTTAAAGACTGATTTTAATGTAGCTTCCACGTTTCCTATTTATGCTGTGCTTCAAAGAAGCACTACCCAGGATAGGAATCATCACCACTTTGGACAACCTAACAATAGGAGCTTTATCCTTTGGAGAAAATGCACACTTAACCCTCTAAATTGCTGGAAAACTGTAAAGTAGCTGGAATTTCTTGGCAACATGGACTTGTTATCTGGACAAATCCATGCTTCCCCCAACATTTCATTCAACTGAGGGAAAGCATGAAAATAAACTGTTCAATCTTTCTATTAAAAGGTACTCCTATCCAGATCCTAATAATTTTGAATATGCAGTAACTGACATACTGCCAGTATCAAAAGCTCAGAATAGATAGGATCTTCTTTCGCAAAAGATAACTAGATAACTCGTAGTCACAATTGTAGGGACCCCCAAAATCTCCATAAGAAGAAATATCTTAGGAGGAACCCTGTCTGGATTGCACAGCTTCCTCGTTAACCACTAATGTTATATAGAAAAAGAGGAAACCCCTGTGTCCGCACACACTGCGGCATAGAATAACAAGGCCTTGTCCTTTTATAGTGGGCAATAAAACCAGGAAGCACATCCATAGGGAGGAATGGAGCAAGAAGCACCTCTCCCTAGGTCTAGCAATGGACAGCTGTGGCCACCTGTACACCAGCTCCCTGAACTGCCTCATCTGTCTTGCGGAAACACTCCCTAGGGTGATGCCACTAGAACCCCTTACCCACCAGCTCCTGGATGCCCACCACACTACCTATGGAGTCCATGACCAGATAAAAAGAAAAACTGCATGCTTTAACAAGGCTTCCCTGCTAAAGCAGCATATAATCCACTTTCCTACATGCCACTTCTCTGGAGCATGGTCAGAGAATTCTGCCTGAGGCAAGGGAACACTCCGGAGACCCAAGCAGTTAGAAGCGGTAGTCGTCTAGGTTCCTGCCATAGAAGATTCAGCCTTACACAAGTGCACGGCTCCCAGGCACTCAAAAAAACTGAATAGGCTGTGGCAGCCATCCAGGTATATGGAAGGAGAGGAGCCTGTTCAAGCTCCAATTTTGAAAGTGCCCTGGCTTCTTCTACCACGCACTATACCCCAAGGTTCCAGTATCCCCCATTGGAGGAAAGAGACAATAAAATTAGTTACAGCATGAGAATGTAGTTCATATCTCTCTTTCGTCTTATTCAAAACCAAATACTTTCACAGTAGATTGTTATGGAAATACCACAGTACATAGGAATAAGGTACAATTGCTGGATGGATCTGTGGCATTGGACAGAGCATTTAGGAAGTTCCAGGGACCACAGGCAATTGAGGATTGGCTGCCAAGGATAGGGATACTGAATGGCTGAAACAGCGGGGTGGACAGGGAAGGCTGGCTGAAACAGGGGGGAGAGCACAGGGCAAGTTCAGGGAGTACCTCTTTTCAACTGGCTGCGCTGGTGCAGCCAGCCAGGTAGTATTTGCGCTGACTCCTTTTCAGAGATGGTGGCCCGAGTGGCACAAGCAGCCAGGAACGGCAGACCAGGAGAATTCATACACACCAGCTCTGATGGAATTTCAAATGCCGGCCACAGGTCAATCACAGCTTGCAGAGCTCAGACTGGCTTGATTGTTATGAATTCTTCCTGCATCCCTGTCTGCTGGTGTGGTGTAGCACTGCTGCAACCCAGGCCCCCCTTTCTCTCCGGGCCCGGGACTTGAGGCCCGGTGGTCCCCCCCTGATGGCGGCCCTGGCTGCCAGGGACAGACAACAGCAGCTGCTGGGATGCAAGCCAACAATTAGGCAGCTCAGAGGGTGGGCTCAGACTTCAGATGGTTAAGAGGTATATGAGACAAGCTCCTAATCTTACCATAGCATTCACTATCAAGGTGTCCTCCACAGTTAATGCTCTGAGTAGAACTTTTGAACTGGCAAACCCATAGGAAAGTGTGTATAACTCTTTGTTGTCACTCCAGCCATCTGGAAGGCGCTCAGATCCCGTCGCCTCAGCTGCAACCTGTGGGTGAGAGAAGCTGTAAAGAACAGTACAAAACAGCCTATCACACAGACTGCACACTGACCAATGAAGTGTATATAATCACAGAATAGGAAGTAGACCTGACTTACATAATGCCATAGTGTACATGAAGATATGAATAGTAGTATCTGCACCAATAGAGGGGGGACATTAGTAATGCATAAGGCAATGCATCAGGACACAGACGGCGTAACAATTTAGAGAGTAAGCTAACTCGATTATATAGCTATATGTAGGCTGGTCCTATATAATCCAATAGAGGACAGACAATCTCAATTACGTGTGGGTAAAGAGAACTGGTACTTTAAGCTACATAAAGGATTTCTCCATTTAAGATTGTTAAAATTCCCATCCAATCCCTGCATTAGAAACTTCTATGTTTTGCTAGCAATAACATAAATCTAACACCAGCTGCTACCTCTGCTCTTTTCCCACATCCTGCCCGAAAGCTGCAATAATGGCATCTGACATTATCCCCATGTTTCACCCTACTGTGCTATACTGTGAGGCCAGTAATTCCATACAGTATACTACAGCACATTATAATAAGTTATAGATGTCTTTGGTACCCAGGAAAGACAGCATCTATGAATGATGCCAAGAGCTGTAGTGACGGAAGCTTACACATTGTGCAACAAATAACTTTGTACAGATTGTGCATCAGCTACAATTATCGGGGCGATCCGCCTGATATCGGCGGATCGCCCCGATAAT
Organism: Taudactylus pleione; assembly: GCA_031769625.1. NCBI lineage: Eukaryota > Metazoa > Chordata > Amphibia > Anura > Myobatrachidae > Taudactylus > Taudactylus pleione. The sequence continues at coordinate 4,138,880 of JAUIMM010000068.1, forward strand.
TGTAGCGTGAGGGGAGGCGACCGAGGGTTAAATATTGCTCGGTCGGGCATGCCGGATTGTCCAGCATGCCCGTTTGATGCGATATTTACCAGTAAACTGTCGGCCGCATCGGGCAGTGTATGCCCAGCCGTGGCCGACAGACAGACATTTCCTGTGTTCCTTCCTACGGAAGGAACAGGGAAATGTCTCCTCCCCCGGGGGCGGAGCGCGGATGTCGGGCTGATACACTGTGAGAGAAATCTCACAGTGTATGCCGGTGACATCTGCGGCTGGCAGGCTACCAGATAAAATATCTGTCGGTCTGACAGACATTTTATCTGGCCGTCTATGCCCATAGGGAAGTCATTTCTGTACAACCTCCTAGAACACAATAAAAAAAGGAAGACTCACAACACATGCGTATACATATGTATATTTCAGTGACCTTACATGTTTATCACTGACTTTCTGCTGTGAGTATCAAATACTTTATTGCTTTATCATTACCACAGCTGTTCCATGATGTTGGTTTTCATATTCACAGAAGTCAACATTTCAATATAATTGAAATTATTTTGGCTAAAGCTTATTATAAATTCGAATTTAACAACCAGTGGTCTCTTACAATTGCTATGACTATGGCATTAAAAACACTAAAGTAATTCATGTACCACCTCTTCAGAAAGAGACATCATGTAAAGTGCAGCAAGGGTCTGAGCGCAGATAGGGAAGCAACAAGTGAAAAACACAAGTAGTGGATGAAGGGGAGACAGCTATAATACTAACACATAATGGATAGGATGGACGGGAGGACTGACAGCTATAACCCACAGGCAGAGGATGGGGGAGGGGCGGCTGCTTGGTGTAAACCACAGACATAGGACAGAGGGGAGGACTGACAGGTGTGACACATGTGATGGGCACAGTGACATTTGCTTATTAGACGGGCTACAGTGTTACCTCCTCAGAGTTGCCCAGGCAGAGCATACCGCGGCTGACCAGCTCCCAATGAATGAAGCAGATAAGTGCATCCTGAGGCTGAGTGATCTCCGGAGACACCAGAGTGAATAGCAACTCTAACCCGGGAGACGCCATGTTTGAGGAATTCACCTAACACTGACGCAGCACTTCCGGGTGCGACCGAACAGAAACTATGCCAGAGAAATTAGTTCCACATGCAGTAAACACCAGATGGCGCCCAATCTCCGTATGTAAATGTAGGAATAGCTGGTGTCAGCTATTTATTTTATTAAATTTCATACAACGCATTGGTTTGATTGTTATCCTTCTATGGGACTATCCTGTACCAACGCGCTTTCCAAATGTAGCAAATCCGGTTCGCCATCTACAGGTGATTTGAAAGTAGTGCATCCATTATGGTGGGTACACACTGGGCGATATTACTGAGCGACTGCACGTAATCGTGCAGTAGCTCAGTAATCGTGCACAAATCGTGCACTTTTATGTCAGAAACGACCAGCGATGCGCACTCCCGCTGGTCGTTTCCGACATTGTCCATCACCTGAACATGCAGCACAATTTGACGATAACGACAGATTGGCATGTTCAGGAATGATGGACAGTGCCTACACTGAACAACTGATCGTTCAGTGCAGACACTACAGGGGATCAGGAACGACGGTACGATCACGATGTCGTAATCGTACTGTCTTTCCTGATCGCCTAGTGTGTACGCACTTTATAGGTGCCTACACACGCATCGGAAGGACAGATCGTGTCAAATATGCCCAAATCGTGAGTCCCCACTCACGATGCGATGCGTGTCCCTGCTGGTCGCACATCGCATCTTCAGATCTGCTGTGCTGTAGGGCAGATCTGCCAATCTGGGACACAATGCACTGGAAAAAGTCTGGATACACAATAGATAGTTTGAAAATTGGACACTTCAAACACCAAATCGTGTGCAGAGCTGCCGGGAAGGAGTTTCAAGGGAAATCATACACATCGTGGGATTGTGTGCAGATCGCCAAGTGTGTAGGCACCTTTAAGGTGCCCATACACGGTGCGATAAAGCAGACGATCCAACGGATTGGTGCGCTATTGCTGCTATATCATACCGTGTATGTAGTAGTGGCTCCAGGCACGGACAAGCCGGTCCGTCTCCACTGGGTCGGAGGGCGCAGGAAACGTCCACCACCCGCCTGGAGGTAGAGGAAATATTTAAGCTCACGGGGAGGGAGCGGAGGAGGGAAGGGGCGGCAACTCCACAAGGCGCTGGGCGCAGCACAGCCTAGCGCTGGCCCTGCGTGTATGGGCATGATATGGGATTGTGCGCGCACCCTTGGGGTCGTACATCGCACCTCCAGGTCTTAATTCGGCCATACACAGTGCGATATGCAGCGGTCGACACAACGGGGGATCCAACATATTGGGCTGTCCCACTCACACAGGGCCTGATTCAGACCCGCTCGCAAGCGCAGGACGCTTGCAAGCGGGTCGATGGTGCCCTGCTGCGCATGCGCACGACGGAGGGAGCTCCGTCGTGCGCATGCGCAAGACCCGGCTAGCGACGGGGCAGCCGTCACTCCGGGTCTCGCACCAAAGGGGGCGTGCTGTTGATGTTGATTGACAGCACGCCCCCTTTGGTGGGCGTGCCGGGGGCGTGGCTGCCAGACGGAGGCGTTCCCATGGGAATGCCTACCATCTGAAGCCGGCCCCACTGACATCAGTAGTGATGTCAGTGGGAGTGATTTTGGCTCTGATAGAGCCAAAATCACTCCAGGGTTTGCGGCAGCGAGACCCTACCGCAGGGTCTACGTCACAAGCCCGATGGTCTTGACCATCACGACCATCATCATGGACGCTCGCTATAGCTGTGGGTGGTCACACACAGCTATGCGAGCGTCCAAGAGGCCGCTCCATTTTCATGTAGGAGAGCCCTGATTCAGAGCGAGCGCTCTGGTCAGAGCGTCCGGCTCTGAATCAGGCCCACAGTGTGATCAGGTGGCCGACCGTTCCAGTATGCCAGCTCCCCCTTCCCCCACCCGCATAGCGCTGCATGGATCGCACATCGCATCCCTCGATCGACTGAACCTGCAGTAAGATCTGGTGGTGCGATGTACAACTCCACGAGTGCGCGCTCTGGGCCTGATTCAGACCCGCTCGCAAGCGGGTTGATGTTGGGCCAGTGCGCATGCGCACAACGCACCTGGCTCCATCGTGCGCATGCGCGAGACCCGGATAGCGACGGGCAAGCCGTCGCTATGGGTCTAGCTACAAAGGGGGCGTGCTGTCGAGGGACAGCACGCCCCCTTTGCCGGGTGTGTCGGGGGCGTGGCTGCCCAGACGGAGGCATTCCCATGGGAACGCCTACCGTCTGGGGCCGGCCCCACTGATAGAGCCAAAAGCACTCCAGGGGCTGCGGCAGACGAGACCCTACCACAAGGGTCTCGTCACAAGCCCGTCGCGATGGTCTTGACCATCGCGACCATCTTTTTGGCCGCTCGCTATAGCTGTGGGTGGTCACCCACAGCTATGCGAGCGGCCAGGAGGCCGCTCTAAAATCAGGAAGGACGGCCCTGATTCAGAGCGAGCGCTCTGTCAGATCGTCCGGCTCTAAATCAGGGCCTCTGTCCGATATCATGCCCATACACGGTGCAATATAGCAGCCAAATCGTACCAATCCGATGGATCGGCTGATATATCGCACCATGTATGGGCTGCCTCAAGCCGGACATACATGGTGCGATATGCACCGTACGATGTGACGGGGGATCCGACGTCCGACATATCGGGCAGTCCCCACACACGGTGCGATCGAGTGGCCGACCGCCCGATATGCCGGCTACCCCACCCGCATAGCGCTGCATGGGATCGCACATACCGTGTATGGCCGGCTTTACGGATCGTGAGTTGGGAGCCCATACAAAGGGCGATAAAGGAGCCGATCCAACGGTTTTGGCATGATTTGGCTGCTCTATCGTTCCGTGTATTGGCCTGATATCAGACAGAGGACCTGATTCAGACCCGGTCACTAGGATGCATTTGTTTGTAGCTGGCTGATGTTCACTTTCTACACATGCGTAGGCATCACAGTGCACGTGCGCTAACCAGTGCTAGAGATCGGGAAGCGTTCGCTCGTTGCGCATGGACTGCCCAGCAGAGTGAGTAACAGGAGAAGGCGTTTGTAGATGGTAACAGGGGCAGGCCACTAGAAACGGGGAAGTGAAGGTGCGAACACATGCTTGCCTGAGCGTTTCAACAACGTTTCAGAGGCGTGCTTAATTAAATGGAAGAGTCATTGTACACGTCACCTGGCTGTTTTTTACACTCAAGTGATCGCAGTGCTTGAGGTAGGGTATAGTCAACCTTAAGTGCTTCTTTCGCTTCTGATGGTACCAGATGTATCGATGCTTGCATACACTTTCTGGAGATGACGTGCGCTAGTGGGCGTCTTAAGACATGCTGGTGGGCGTCTGCATACACAGAGTGATCACACGCCAAGACATAGTGGGCATGCTTATGCCTTGCCATGCCGTCACTTAGCCAATTTTGCATAGGATGGGTGCAAAAATGCATCTAGCGTCGGGTCTGAATCAGGTCCAGAACGCACCCCCAGAACTTACTGTAGGTTCAGTCGATCTGAGGATGCGATGTGCGATCCCATGCAGCGCTATGCGGGTGGAGCCGGTATATCGTGCGGTCAGCCACCCGATCGCACAGTGTGTGGGGACCGCTCGATATGTCGGACGTCAGATCCCCCATCGCGTCTCATGGTGCATATCGCACCATGTAAATAGTGTACATCACGTAGCCCCTTTATGATGGTAAATGCAAGGCCATCTTAACAGCATTGTAGGTCTTGGGTTGTGTGGTGGTGGACAGGGTTGCACAGCTGTTTGTCCATGTATTTTCAACTACCAATCACAAGCACTGGTTTTGACTATCACATTGACCTTAAATAATTTGAATTGGTACTGAACCACCAACCTGTGGTACCCCTGCAAGTGCCCAGGGCACACAGTTTGCTAACAATTGACCAATATTTTGACAGTGTAACGCTAAAGTATATGTTTTTACTCCTAATGTGTGTAAATGTTTACCATAAAAGTGTTTGTTTGCAGCAGCGGCTCCTTCCCTCTTACCTGAGGGGGGCTGCCGCTGCTTCTGGTCCCGGCGCCTGCACAATGAATGTCAGGCACCGTGACATGCGCATGAGCGTTGGTAGTGCAGCGCATGCGCATAATACTAGATCAGCTTCTCGGGTCTGCATTGGTAGCAGCCCCGAGAAACCCTGTAGGGCTGCCCGAAAGGCAAAGCAGCAGCTTCCACTGGAAGCCGCTTTCTGGCAGTCCCAGGGGGAGGAGACACCTCCCCCTGGGGCTGCTTGTCCTGTATGTGACTGGCAGTTGGAGCTTCCAATAGGAAGCCACCTCCAGTCACAGTGTAGCCACTGCTGTCACGGACTACACTTGGCTTACTGATATGGAGGATTTTACTGGGGGGGCTGCAGCCTCTCAGCCCTTAGGTAAACTCCGCCACTGTTTTTTTTTTTTTTTTTAAATGGCTAATTTGTTTCAAATAGGTTTAATTTATTCCTAATATGATAACCGGCATGTAGAGAACACAAGGGTAGAGATAGACATCGATAACCGATGGTTAGCAACAATCAGTGTTTACAATCCAATGGAAATATTTGTTCCATCGAATTGTTGGTATTTAATGGTTGCTTTTTTTCAGCTTGGAACACCCGGAAGTAATGACCACAGCCCAGCTAATGTGCATAAAGCTCTGATTGCTTCTACGCATGCCCACTGTTTAAGCATCGACAATCAAATGGTTTATCGCATTGTTTGATATCAGAAGTGGTTGCCAGGCTTCCCTGTTCATCCCTTCATTAGGGCACCACTTTAGAATAGCGCTGTAACAGGTCTTTTCTGCTCCCTTTGCTGGCCATGCCCCCTGGGCCCATGATGTCAAGTGGAGGGGGTAGGTCAGCAGCTCTGGGAATTACAGCACTGCCCAGAACATCCTTAGGATGCTCTGAGGGGGCTGTAAGAGCTGCGCTGCAGTGTGCTAATCTTCAGTGTCCAAAGGCACTCCAGGCTGCACTGCTGCAGCAATTCTGTCTGCAGGGTGTGAGGCACCGCTCATACGCCACTAGCTATGGCCCTGCTCTAGTGGGACTATTTATTAAGCAATTCTGTAATTAAAATATACAGAAACTTCTATTTCTGCATGTTTAAGAACAGAGGGCCTGATTCAGAGCCGGACGCTCTGACCAGAGCGCTCGCTCTGAATCAGGGCTCTCCTACCTAAAAATGGAGCGGCCTCCCGGCCGCTCGCATAGCTGTGGGTGACCACCCACAGCTATAGCGAGCGGCCAAAAAGATGGTCGCGGTGGTCAAGACCATCGCGACCATCGGGCTTGTGACGAGATCCTTGTGGTAGGGTCTCGTCTGCCGCAGCCCCTGGAGTGCTTTTGGCTCTATCAGAGCCAAAAGCACTCCCACTGACATCACTTGTGATGTCAGTGAGGCCGGCCCCAGACGGTAGGCGTTCCCATGGGAACGCCTCCGTCTGGGCAGCAACACCCTCGGCACGCCCACCAAAGGGGGCGTGCTGTCAATCACCATCGACAGCACGCCCCCTTTGGTGCGAGACCCATAGCGACAGCTTGGCTGTCACTATGCGGGTCTCGCGCATGCGCACGACGAAGCTCCCTCTGTCATGCGCATGCGCATTAGGGCACCATCGACCCGCTTGCGAGCGCTCAGCGCTCGCGAGCGGGTCTGAATCAGGCCCAGAATTAGGTATTCCTAAAATGTAATAACAGAGTAAGCAGGAGATATCAGAAATTCCTCCTGTTTTCCGGTCGCCAGCCCACGCAGCAGCCGTTTCCATAGTTTTCTATGAGGATGGTATGTTATAAGATCTGCAAAGTGTAGCAGATGGTGTTAGCCCATTAAATGCAATGGTGCAACTCTGCGACACAACTAGCCCTCAGGTATATAGTGTTCCCTCTAGCTCCGGCGGCAGGCAGGGCGCCGGAGCTAGAGAGGGAAAAGGGGGCATGGTTATGAAAAGGGGGCGTGTCTATAAGACGCGTCCCCTTTTCGTCATACTTGGGGGCGTGCCCGGCGCTTACGGACATGCCGGGCAGCCCCCAAGCGCTGCAGAAAGGGAGAATAGATGCCGGGCGCATGCGCCCGGCGTCTATTCTCCGGCGGTGACCGGGACACCGCATGATTCTCCACCCGCGGGACACCTCGTCCCGCGGGTGAGAACGGCTCCCGCAGGCTGTTAGGGCAGGGCGCTTTTTGCCCTCCTCCTGGAGGGCAGGGTGCTTTTTGCCCTCCAGAAGGAGGGCAGGGAGCCGCGCCCCGCTAAAACAGCCTAGCGGGAACGCTAGGTATATAGTCTTACAATACTTCTAGCAATATCAATAATAGTTATGGGTAGCCTAAACAATCAAAGCTTCTTCAAAGTATAAGGTTGTATAGAATACAGTATTTGAAATAGTCTAGTAAAATAAATACTTTATTTACAAAAATAAGTACAATGCTTAGTTACAAAATGGAAATAATAAAAGGCTTACAATAACAATAGACAATACATGTGTTGTAGTTCAAATAATAATAATAATAATAAAAAAAAACTTAAAGGAAAAATTAAACCTAGGTTGTACTGTACAGTATCTACTGATAGCTGTGGTGCACAGCAAGGAAAGTGGTGCAGCACTGAAATTCAATTTGATCCCCAAAAAACTGACTCAGAGCATACCTTTTATCCAGTGTCCGACCGTTTCGCATCCACTTGAAATCCATGGGCAATGTTGTGTGCACTACTGCTAGGTGCACCCAGCTAGACCTTCACGAGAAGAGCAGTGTGCAGTGGGACATAACGCCGAATTGTCCTAGTGATAAGGACAGATTCCTGGCTGAACGGGCCAGCCTCCTAACATCAGGTCTACCCCGTCAGCATCGTGACAATTGGCAGAATGTCCTGGTCTCTCCTACCTGTTCCTGCAGATTTCACTACCTGATGTCTAGCTTTCCGGATCCTAGGGGTATATTTACTAAAGTGTGAGTTTTTAGAAGTGGAGATGTTGCCCATAGCAACCAATCAGATTCTACTTAACATTTAACTAGCACCTTCTAGAATATAATAGCTGGAATATGATTCTTTGCTATGGGCAACATCTCCACTTCTAAAAACTCTTACTTTAGAAAATTTACCCCTAGAATGTTGAGGTACTGTTTGGAAATATAGAAAGGCTTACTTCATGCTTGTTAAGGGGAGTATCAAAATATGCACATTATAATGAAAATACTAAGTGCACCAAAATGTGCACACTGCATTTTACAAATAGTTATGTTGCACCCAGCATAAACCTATACACCAGATCCCTGATTGTTACCAGGATCTTCCAGAATCTTATACATTGAGGACTCCATGAGTCATAACCCCTTTAGCACTCACTAAAGGGGTTATTTACAAAACAGCAATATGCTTATCTTATCACTGTTTGTGACTGTACAGTTTACAACTTTTATAGATGCTACGTTGAAGCACAATACGCATGCGAAGATATACGTCATGCGTAGACATTGTTCAGCAAACCATCGTCGCAGTAATAAGTTGCCGGTAACTCAGCAGAAGACACCACCTAGGAAGTGGACACCACTGGACCTCGCTAGACAAGTAACTAATCTTAAATACCGGCAACATAAGTATCACAGTGATACTAAACAAAATATGCCGCTTGTATTTTGTATTATTGATAAATGAAGTGCTTAATGTTACGAATGTTAAGAATACAAGTCATAGTGTAAATCACTGCTCCCTGGTTCTCTGCTGGAGATTATGTGTGTGCAGGTGTTGATATTGCAGAGCTATGCACACAGTTACGCTACAGTCACATGTGCAGTAGCACATCAAGTTGGAGGTCGGACCTCCCTGGAGACTCTGGGTCTTAGTGCCCAATAAGCACAGTTAGGAGACAGTGCAGGAGTGCACTGATTTCCAACCTCCCCCCACTCCCACCCTCTCCCCTTTGCTACAAGCTTCTCCATGTTACACAAACATTTAATTTCAGCTTTTCGGTAGCGACATGTGAAATAAGTTGGGTTGAACATGAAAAGGCATCAACACATCACATGACTTCAACTTTGCCTTCGTTTAAAGCTGGATTAGTGAAAGTTCCTTTACTGACAGCATGAGCCATAACAACAGTCTCTCGACTCATGAACTTGGAACAGCTGTAACTATCTTGATGCTTTTCACAGTTGTTGCTTCTAAACCTTGCAAAGTCTCTTTATCCATCTTAGATTTCCATTCACACCAATCAGACTTTAGTTTTGGCTTCTGGATATCTTGAGGCTCACTGACTGCAATGTTTCCAAATTCTTCACCATACCTGTTTGGTGGTTTGTTTATATTTGATCTTTCTGAAGACCTTTTCTGTGGTTGAACTTTCACGCTGAGTCTCTGGTTCAGATATATTGTCAGTTGCTGGCATGTCCAGTGACACATACTTGCTCTGCATATAAGCTTCCAACTTTTCTTGAATTTGTGTTGTTTCTTTAAACACAAAATCTTGTGACTTAACAATCTTACTGGTTCTTGGATTCCACAATCTGTAACCTTTGCGCTCATGGCAAAATCCAATCATGATGCACTTAACTGACTTTGAATCTAGTTTGGTATACTGTATGCACATAGGCGTATTTCCAAAAGTTCTGCGATGTCTTACAGTTGGTTTTCTCTTTGACCACGCTTCATCTGCATCTCAACATATGGGCAGAGCATAATGGGGAGGACTGACAGTTGTAACACACATGCAGAGGATGGAGAGAAGGACTGACAATTGTAACAAAAGGAATTCACCTGACACTGACACAGCACTTTCGGATTCAGCTGCCTAGAAACTAAACCAGAGGATATTGTTCTGCATGCAGTTTTTCATCGAAACACCAGATGGTGCCCGAGCTCCATATACTGTAAGTATGAAAATCAACTATTTCATACAATGCATTGATTTGATTATTGCTATCCTATGGCAGGGATGGCCAGATGTTTGGACCTGGTGTTCTACTAAAATCTTTTGCGATCTACTATAGTAAATAATGCAACTTTTTAGGGCTAGAAATATTAAATGCACACCACAGAGTGCAGCTGATCTAGAGTCATATGCTGCTGCGACCACTTTAGCAACTTTTAGTGTAGTCACACCCACTTTGAATGCCTTTAGACACTGTAATACTGCTTGCTGCCACTATCAGTCGCACCATGAAAACTTTCACCACTTTGCACCCATCCCCTGTGTCTTCAGCTACATCCCTGCCACTTCATGTCCAGCCCCCCCAACCAATGCCGATCCATGTCTCTCAAGCCCAGCCAACACTTACCTGCTGCCTGCTGTTCCTTTGCCCTGGTGGCTTGGGCCTAGTTCATCTCTGATCAAGTGGCACATTGTCATGACACCATGCACACTATGTTGGCAAAATAAAAACTTTATTGTGCTGGGCTGCTGGCCCCCCTTTCTCTGCCTGTGGCTGTGTCCTGCTGAATACAGCAGTGGCAGCAGAGGCAAGGGGGACACATGAAGTGGGCACCTGAGATTCCTGAGGAGCCGAGCCCCTTCAAAACTCTGGACCAAGTACAACTGTCCCCCCTTGTATCCCCCTGTTATCGGGACTGCAGGGAGAGGGCATGTCCAGGATGTTGTGGCAAAGTAAACAGAAATAAAAATGAACATTAGGGGAAACAATAACAACAAAAATGACTGTTCTCCGTTATAAGCCTTAACGGCTCAAGCCTAAGGCCAGTATTCACTTTGAGCGGACCCGCGATACTTTTCCGCCTCCCGGACTTTTCGCCTACATCGCGTGTTTTGCAGGTGGAAAAGTATCGCGCGCGTATCCCCGTATTCAATTTGAAACTACGCGACAAATCCGGGGAAACTTAAACAAGAGGAAAGTCCTGTCAGATTTGGGGAAATCAGCCTGACACCCCCCAAAAGATGCTCTGACATGGGGGTTAGCTATGGTTACCCCTGATTTGGCTTGCTGAAGGTATTTGTTGTTTTTAAACGTGCTCAATAGCTGCTAAATATCATTTTTGTATAAGTGGTGCAGAATAGTATTCAGGAGTATTTTTTGCAGAGAATAACTTATCCCAGCAGATTTTGGGTACTTGAAAATGGGGGCCAGCATATTTTAAAGTTGCTAAAGTTAAGTTTAAAAAATCATGAAAAATCCACCTGCCGCAAGCCCCTGCAAGGAAAAAAACACATGGGGCATACTTGGGGACCCCCCTAGAGTCTAATTCGCTAGTTTTTAACTTTGTCCCCCAACATTTTTTTTTTTCGCCCCCAAAATGAAAGTGATTTTTTTGGGGTGTTCTTAAGTGTTTTTTTCTTTAAATGTTGACACAGTTTACCTTTGGGGGACTGTCTGAAGGCTGCACAGGAGTTCCCGCAATGTTGCACCCCAAAACCCCAATTCTGCACTTTTTTCCGCCTGCTATTCATAGACGAAACTTTTCCGCCTATTACATTGCATTGACTTTCCGCCTAGGCGGAAAGTCTTTCAAATTGTATACGGCGATACTTTTCCGCCTGGTGAAATGACGTCATCGGCTAAACTTTTTTGCCGTCTTCGGCTTTTCGACTCAAATTGAATACGGGCCTAAGGGCTTGATTCAGAGTTGGGAATAGAGAGAGACATAGCACTTAACTGTGAACCTGAACAAACCATATTACAATGCAAGGGGTTTAAATACATAAATTTTCTACTTCAGGGTCCATAGGGTATCCACAGGATACCTTGGGGTATAGGTGTGACGTCAGTCGCAGGGCACCAAAGAGTTAAGCCTTCAGCCTCCCAGGATGCACTGGGTCCCCCTCCTATACCCCGCCCCCGAGCCAAGGCACCTCAGTTTAGTTTGGTGCCCGGCCGGAGTCGGGTGCACCTGTTGGAGTGGGGGCTAGAAGAGCCCCTGAAGCTTTTTCTTCATGCAGCTGTGGCTGCACATCTGGATGAACAGCATGGACAGTCAGTCCTGACGTCCATGCTGTCTTCCCTACACCCCGCCGGTACCAGAACGCCGGTACTGATCCGGGGATGCTGGTGGGCATCTGGGGTCACAGCTAGCGGTGACCCCAGATGTTCCGGACCATGGCCGGATTCAAGGGGGACAGAGGTAAGCAGCGGGGTCCCGCGGTGGGTCCCCGCTGATCACATGGTCCTAAGTCCCCAGGCAGGGGGCTCCCTGGGGACTGGCTGCAGCGTGGAGCCAGGCGACCAACCTGCGCTTCCACTACCCCCTGGGACAGCGGACCGCAGCAGAGCGGTAGCGCTGTGGCGTCCCAGGGGTTAAATGCATGCCAGGGGAGCGCGCCTTCCCTGTCTCACAGCCGGCGCCTCCCCCGCTGCACACAGCCCTCTCTGCACTGTGCTGACTGGCCCTGTGTCAGCGCTCCTCCCCCAGGCCAGCCTCCTCTCTGCTCCTCGGCGGCCATCTTCTCCAACGCATGGTGAACGCTGCTGGAAGCACTGGACGGAAGCATCGTGGTCTGGGTCCCCCCGCATACCTCTCCTCCGCTGTGGTCAGGTCTGTGTATGCAGCGCTGTGTCCTACCAGGCCCTGTGTCTGTGTAGTTGAGTGATCAGCACTGTTAGTGCAGGAATTGATTTTCTTTGCATTGTATGTGACTGTGCTAGCGCTGCCTGTAACTTTTCTTCTCTAAACTGTCAGCTTTATTACTGTCCCTGTTCTTTCTGCTAAGCCCTTGCGGTGTGGTGCTGCAGGGTGGTCTCTCGCCTATTTAATATATAATTGGTGAGAGGGGTCACATACGGGGCGCCATCATGTCTGAAAGTGATTTTCCCCTCCGGCTACAGTGTACCACGTGTAAAGTACCGTTAGCGGAGGGGGAGGGTAGCACGGAGGGCCTTTGCCGGCAGTGTTTGTCCATGGCGCGGCCTCTTACGGTTACAGCACCGGTACAGGAGCCGCCCTGGGCTTGTTTCGCTCAGGCGCTAACAGCTTTAGTGGGCCAGTTAGCTCTGCAGCCCACGTTTACTCTGATGGGTTTGTCCCAGCAGTCTGTGGTGTCGTCACCCATGCAGGGTTTCCCACGACAATTGGTGGTACCCCACAGTCTCCCTATTTCCCCGCTCCCGGTTTCTCAGGAGCCAGCGTGGGTTAACTCCCTGACGAGTTCTGTACAGCACTTGTCAGATGTATTGCAAGGGGAGTCTGTGATGCGGCCTCATAAACGGCCGGTGGCGTCTCTGTCCGCTCCTTATGAGGATGACGAAGGGACGTCTGATGATGGGGAGATTCTGGATCCTTACGATCAGGAACCTCTCCATACTAAGGACGCTGATGCTAAGTCCAAAGTATATATTCCTGGACTTATTCGGCCGGTCCGCACAGCCTTGGTGATTGAGGACGAAGTTCCCCCAGCGGCTAAGTCTAAATATGCCTTTTTCAAAGATGTGAAGGGCGATGCCACAGTCTTTCCTCTTTCGGGTCAGTTGGTGGACCATTTAGAGGAGGCGTGGAAACAGCCTGACAAAAGATACCAGCCGCAGAGACGCCTGGCGGTGGCTTATCCGTTCGCGGATAATTATTTTGCTAAGTGGGAATCCCCTCCACAGGTGGATTCTCACGTGACCCGTCTTGTCCGTAGTGCCACATTGCCGATGCCATCCATGTCCTCCCTTAAGGATGCTACGGACCGCAAGGTGGAAATCTGCCTGAAGTCCGCTTATTCCCTTGCGGGGGGGGCAGCACGGCCGGCTATGGCCATTTGCTGGGTTGCCAGAGCGATGGAGCGCTGGGCGGATTCATTAGAGGCTTCTTTTGATTCCGACTGTCCGGCCGAACAGGCGGAGTTGATTGGCAATCTCCGTGATTCGGCCACTTACATCAACGAGGCGGCTCTAGACATTAGTACTCTGGTGTCTAGAATTTCTTCAGCAGCGGTAGCTGCTCGTCGCACCTTGTGGCTGCGATCCTGGAAGGCGGACGCAGATTCCAAGAAGGGTCTGGAAGCCTTGCCGTTTACCGGAGAAGTTCTCTTCGGTCCGGATCTGGATAAGATTGTGGCCACGCTGGCGGCAGCCAAATCGGCTTGTCTCCCGTCGGCCGCTGCTCCTTCTGGTTCTGGACCATCGTCCTTTCGGTCATCTAGGGCCCAGGGCAGGCCCAAACCACAGTCGTTTCCTCGTCAGGCTGGCCCTAGGAAATCGGTCAAGCCCCGGAAGCAGGCATGGAGTACCAGACGTCCGGCCCCCAAGCCAGATGACAAACCTGCGGCCTGACGGTCCGGGCCTCCCTTTGGGGGATCCCAGGGTGGGAGGCCGCCTGCTGCAGTTCGCCCAGTGTTGGTCGGTCACTACGACAGACACTTGGGTTCTGGAGGTGGTCTCCCACGGGTACGCCCTCTCCTTCCGGCACAGACCCCCGGCTCGATTCTTCACCACGGGTCTACCATCAGACCGGAACAAGGCTACGGAGCTGCGGAAGGTATTGCACACTATGCTCCAGGCTGGAGTTATAGTGCCTGTTCCATTCTCCCAGAGGGGCCAGGGTTTCTATTCAAATCTTTTTTTGGTACAGAAACCCAATGGGTCGTATCGTCCGATTCTCAACCTCAAAGCACTCAACAAGTCTTTGCGGGTACCGAAGTTTCGGATGGAGACCCTACGGTCCATCATTCTGGCGCTGGAACCGGGGGACTACATGGTGTCATTGGACATACAGGACGCTTACCTGCATGTCCCTATTCTTTTGCGCCATCAACAGTTCCTCAGGTTTGCAATCCGCAGCGACCACTTCCAGTTTCGGGCGTTACCTTTTGGCCTGGCGACAGCACCACGTGTCTTCACCAAGGTGATGGCGGTCATGGCGGCTTCTCTGCGGCTGCAGGGAGTCCGCATGTTGCCGTACTTGGACGACCTGTTATTGGTGGCGGGATCTCCAGAGCTCCTGTTACGAAACTTAGACCTGACCATTGCCCTGCTGCAATGGCACGGCTGGCTAATCAACTGGCAGAAGTCCACTCTAATCCCGTCTCGGAGGATTCTGCATCTTGGAGCCTTATTGGACTCGGGACAGCAAAAGATCTTCGTGACGGAGGAAAAGATCTCTGCTTTGTAGTCAAGGGTGCGCAGTTGTCTGCACAGCCGCCAGGTGTCTCTACACTCGGCGATGAGGTTACTGGGCTCCATGGTGTCGGTGTTCGACATGGTGGAATATGCCCAGTTTCACTCCAGACCTCTGCAGCACCTGATCCTGTCAAATTGGAACGGGCTGCCTCAGTCTCTGCAGTCCCAGACGATTGTGTTCACCCCGGAGGTTCGCCTGTCCCTTGCTTGGTGGTTACAGACGACCCACCTCAGCGAGGGACGTCCGTTCTGGATTCCAAATTGGGTCCTGTTGACTACGGACGCCAGTCTTCGGGGCTGGGGAGCAGTTTCGGGTCCACATCTGTTCCAGGGCAGGTGGACTCCGACAGAAGCGGAGCTTCCAATCAATATCTTGGAACTCCGTGCGGTCTTCAATGCTCTCCAGCAGGCACATCGGTTTCTCCAGGGTCACCCGGTACAGGTCCAGTCGGACAACGCTACCACCTTGGCCTACATAAACAGGCAAGGAGGAACCCGAAGCCGGGCGGCTCTCGTAGAGGTGTCTCGGATCCTGGTTTGGGCGGAGCGCAATCTTCCGGCCATATCAGCGGTCTTCATCCCGGGAGTGCTCAATTGGGAGGCGGACTTTCTAAGTCGCCAGGACGTTCATCCGGGGGAATGGTCCCTGCACCCGGACGTTTTTCAACTACTGGTGGACAGATGGGGTATTCCAGAGATCGACCTCATGATGTCCCGGCACAACAACAAGTTGCCAGTGTACGGGTCTCGCACAAGAGACGAAGGGGCGTCTCTGGTGGATGCTCTGTCCGTCCGGTGGACGTTCCGGTTCGCATATCTGTTCCCTCCGGTCTCCCTTCTTCCACGGGTAATCCGGAAATTCAAACAGGAAGGAGGGACGCTCCTGTTGATAGCTCCCGCGTGGCCCAGACGGCACTGGTTCTCAGACCTTCAGGGTCTGTCCGTGGACAGTCCTCTGCGGTTGCCGCTACGACCGGACCTCTTGTCTCAGGGTCCTTGTCGTCACCCGGACCTGACTCGGCTGTCTTTGACGGCGTGGCTGTTGAGACGGCCATGCTGAGGTCCCGGGGGTTTTCCAGCTCTGTGGTACGTACCATGTTGCGAGCTCGGAAACCGTCTTCCGCGAGGATATACCATCGCGTGTGGCATACGTTCTTCCAGTGGTGTCGACCGAGAGGTTATGCACCGCGGGAGTTTCGTCTGTCTCGGATTCTCGCCTTCCTGCAAGCGGGACTAGATCATGGGCTTCGCCTTGCTTCTTTGAAGGTACAGGTTTCGGCCCTGTCTGTCTGGTTTCACCGTAGGATTGCTACAATCCAGGATGTGCGCACCTTTATGCAAGGTGTTGTCCGCATTCAGCCGCCCTTTGTTCCACCTGTGGCGCCTTGGGATTTGGCTGTGGTCCTGAGGGCTCTCCAGGGACCGCCGTTTGAACCACTGGGCTCAGTGGATCTTAAATGGCTAACAGCTAAGACTGTTTTCCTTCTGGCTATTGCTTCGGCCAGATGTGTTTCTGAGTTAGGGGCTCTTTCTTGTAGACCCCCTTTCTTGGTTTTTCATGGGAACAGGGCAGTGCTCCGCACTCGGCCCGAGTTTCTTCCCAAAGTTGTTTCCCAGTTTCATGTTAACGAGGAAATCGTTGTTCCGGCCTTTAACTCACCGGGTCTTTCCGTGGGTGAGGCCTCTTTGGATGTTGTGCGGGCCTTAAGGACTTATGTTGACCGCACTTCTTCGTTTAGGATGTCGGACGCTTTGTTTGTCCTCTATGGCTTCCGTAAAAAGGGTTGGCCTGCTTCAAAGCAAACTTTGTCAGCCTGGATCCGTATGGCTATTTCTGAAGCTTATCTTCATGAAGGCCTGCCGGTTCCTCCTTCTGTGAAGGCTCATTCCACTAGGTCTGTGGGTCCTTCGTGGGCAGCTCGACGTGGTGCCTCTGCAGTCCAGATCTGCAAGGCTGCTACGTGGTCCTCTGTCCATACCTTCGTGAGGTATTACAGGTTTGACACCTTCGCCTCTCAGGATGCTTCCTTCGGGCGGCGGATTCTCCTTTCAGCACAGGAGCGTCCCCACCCTTAAAGTATACTGCTTTGGGACATCCCCAAGGTATCCTGTGCATACCCTATGGACCCTGAAGTAGAAAATATGAGATATGGTAAGAACTTACCCTTGTTATCTCTATTTCTACGAAGTCCATAGGGTTCCACAGGACTCCCGCCCTGTCGCACCTGTGCTGCAGATGGGCTTTGCTCTGGTCACCGGTTTTCCGTCTCCCTCTGGTGAGAATGTGATTCTTGTATGTGTCCAGATCTTTGTTCTCTCTCTTCCTTCTCCTCCTCCGGCCTATGACTTGGTAACTAACTGAGGTGCCTTGGCTCAGGGGCGGGGTATAGGAGGGGGACCCAGTGCATCCTGGGAGGCTGAAAGCTTAACTCTTTGGTGCCCTGCGACTGACGTCACACCTATACCCCAAGGTATCCTGTGGAACCCTATGGACTTCGTAGAAATAGAGATAACAAGGGTAAGTTCTTACCATATCTCATATTTTTTTGCATGCGGGGTAAATACTGGCTGTTTTTTGCACGTAGCCCACAAATACTGCACAGCTTTATTATTACTCTACAATTTAGATGTCAGTTTGGACACACTTCTCCGAAATCTAAATCTCTCTGCACATTTAAAATCTGCCCCACCTGCAGTGCAGCATGGTTTCACCAAGATGATCAGTTGAGAGAGATATCTCACTCTATTCCCAAGTCTGAATCAGGCCCTAAGTCTGTATGCACGGGAAAGAGTTGTTAGTTTACTAAAAAGCTGAGTTCCATCAGACAGCTGATCTCCAGTCTTCCTCCTGAATTCAGGAGATCAGCTGTCCAAAGGACCTCAGCTTTGAGAAGTGAAACTGAGCCAGGGGGTGGTGGGACTGAGCAGAAGGGAGGAGGGATGGAACAAAAGAGGTTGGCATCTGGGATTGCTAATCCTCCAGAACAATCCCGGATGGGTGGTAACCAGGGCTGGTTCTAGACCAAGTAGAGCCCTGGTCAAAAAGTACCTTTGGCACCCCTTTAAAAAAGTGTAGTAAATAAAAATACACCTTACCTATATGGTGGTTTCTTTGCAATGAGGAACCTCTGAAGAAATTGATCCTGGACAGGGTAGTATATCACATGGCCAGAAGATGCCTGTTTTTGAATAAATATAACCAAAGTCATCATCATACAACAGAGGTTCAAGTAGACTTGTGCCCCCTGTGTCCTTCCAGCCTCCTGCCCCTGTCTCTCCAGCTTCCTTTCACTCATGCCTCCTGTCATTCCAGCCCCATCTTTCGCGCCTCCTTCCTGTCACTCCCGCCTCGTGTCTCTCCAGCTCCATCATTCCAGCCTCCTACCACCTGTCACTCCAGCCTCCTTCCCCATGCCACTCCTGCCCCCTGTGTCTCTCTAGCCTCCTTCCCCCTGGTATCTTTCCAGACTCCTGCTCCCTGTTACTCCTGCACATCACTCCAACCTACTGCTCCATGTTATTACAGCCTCCTGTGTCACCTCAAGAGCCAACCCCCTCCCAGGCCCGTTCCAATTCTTTGGCAGCCTGCATGTTCCTCTTCACGCTGC
Organism: Taudactylus pleione; assembly: GCA_031769625.1. Classification (NCBI taxonomy): domain Eukaryota; kingdom Metazoa; phylum Chordata; class Amphibia; order Anura; family Myobatrachidae; genus Taudactylus; species Taudactylus pleione. The sequence goes on from JAUIMM010000068.1 coordinate 4,157,607, forward strand.
TTTTCCTCAGCTGCACGGCATAGAATAAAGACCCAGCGTTGACCCACGCATGTCGGAGTTCCCATCTCTGTGCTGTGCCGCTGGGTCCTAGTGCACCAGTAAAAAGAGGTAGGCTGCGCCCTGGCCAAAGCAGGAGCATGAGCTCCGATGGCTTTGCTGTCACTAATCCCCTTCCCTCAACACTCCCATGATACTCCTATTAAATGGAACTTCATGCATCTGCAGACACACAGTAGCAAAAACTCAGTGAACATCGCCATTGTGTTCAACTCAGGATCAGTGTTATGTAGCAGAATTAGCAGTTAGTATACACCCTCATATGCTCTAATAAATTTCTGCTGGTTTGTAGAAATATAATTGCACTCCATACAGTGTTATGTAGCACAATAAGGTACAGTACTATCAGTGGCGTAATCAGGGGGGGGTCGAGCGGGGTATGTGCCCTGGGTGCTGTGGCAGGCCCAGCAGAGGGGGGCGCCACTGACCAGAGCATCGTACCCGCACCGCCCGCCCCAATTGCACTACTGACCAAGGCCCATGGTGCTCTGCAGCAGCAGCGCCCAATTTATTAGGGTTGCTGCTGGGAACATGACCATAATGCCAGCGTCACGCTCCATGGACCCTGAGCTTCAGCCTGCTGTCTGTCCTTACCGTTCCCGCCCACTCCTGACTGAAGGTGAGAGAGGGAGGGGGGAAACACACAGACAAAGAATGAAGGGGGGAAGGTAAACAGAGACATAGAATGAAGAGGGGGAAGAGACACACAGAGACAGAATGAATGGGGGAAGACACACAGAGAGACATAGAATGAAGGCGGAGACGACGCAGGGAGGGAGATGATGGTGTGCTGAGAGACGACGCAGGGGGGAGATGATGGTATGCTGAGAGACGACGCAGGGGGGGGTGATGGTGTGCTGAAAGACGACGCAGGAGGAGATGGTGTGGCTGAGAGATGAAGAGGGAAGGAAGTTGCACAGGGGGCATGAGTCTGGCTGAACCGCTGTTGTATGATGATGACCTTATTAATATTTCTACACAAACAGACATCTTCCAGACAATGTGACCTACATGAATAGTGAATACTGACTGAAGGCTGTCTTTCCAGGGAGGATACATTGCTTCAGACTGAGGTTCTACATTGTGAGAAACCACCATATAGGTAAGATGCATATGGAAAGGAATGTTCCCAGAGTAATGAGAAACAGTGCGTATATGTTCCCATGGTTACCACTGAAAGCCGCAGAATGAATTTGGATGCAGAGAGAGGGAATTTCATTGGGTGTTTCTGTGTGGTAACAGAGGGGTGGCTAGCCAGTTGGGGGTATGTCTTTTGCCACATTTGCACTGATACCGGCGGCCATGTTCAGATGGAGATTCTGCGCCTCCACAGGGCTTGTGCAAACTCCGATGATGCAACCAATGGTGCGTCTTAATACGCATAGCGGCGGATTAGAGCCACAGCCAGTGGGCGTCTCTGTACGAAGTCCATCTTCAACAGCATTAGTGTGCACCTCTGAATCAGACCCACTTTCTCCACCACCACCTAGAATTACTAACCCACTATCTTGAAATAATGCCATGAAATTAGTCAAATATTTGTCTAACATAAGTATTAGGGGCATATTTAGCATTAATATTTTTACTAAAATAATGTTAAAAAGAGTGTTTATACACCATTTCACTTAAATGTATGAAAGGGCTATTGGAGGAGAATTCACAAAATTCTCCTCCAAGACCTTAAATGTGCTTTTTTTTAGTAAGCAGATCGCATTTTTCCATACTTGTAATGGGAAATTTCATCTGTTCTGAGGTAGCTTAGCGAAAATAACGCCATCTTCTGATGGTGCTATAGAGGCTTCCCTCCATTCACAGAAATGAGCTGCCATTGTGCCGGGCAGAGATCTTAGGGCCTGATTCTAAGCGCTTGCTCTGAATCAGGGCGGGAATTTATTTATTTCTTTCGGCTAAGCTGTGGGTGACCACCCACAGCTTTTGCGGGCGGCCTGGCGATGGTCGCGATTATCGCGACCATCGGGCTTGCAAGGAGACTCTTGTGGTAGGGTCTCAGCTCTCGCAAGCCCGAGTGGACTTCGTGTTCTAATATAGCAGGAAGTCCACTACTGACATCACGAGTGATGTCAGTAGGGCTGCCCACAAACGCCAGGCGTTCCTAAGGGAACGCCTGTGTTTGTGCAGCCACCCCCCTCCCCGCCTACAAAACGGGGCGAGCTGTCAATCAACATCGACAGCCGCCCCGTCTTGTAGCGAGACCTGTTGCGATGGAGCTGCCGTCGCAGTACGGGTCTCGCGCATGCGCAGTCGGGGTCCATCGACCCGCTTGTGAGCGCTCGCGAGCGGGTCTGAATCAGGCCCTTAGTTCCCTCCCCCATTCTCATTCATGAAAGAACGCAGTGCTACAGCCTCACGGCACTCTCCTCAGCTGCAGCCTAATCTCTGCAGCCAACTTCAAGTCAGCGGCACCATTTGGTCACTGCTCTTTGGTATAGCTTCGATTTGTGAGCTTATCTATCCAGCCCTCCAAGAACAGGTGCAGTGTTTCTACAGCCATCCGCAGCCGGTGTTGACACACTGTACAGGGACATCACTGCAGGACAGCCCCGGAGCCCTGAGTTACCTGCCTCACCTGGCAACTACATCAGGAATCAGTATGTTTGACCGGCGGTTCGAATACTGACGCCGGAAGACCGGCATGACAAAATCCCGGCAGGTAAGAATTTCTTACTATAAATATCCCTCCCCCCCCCACCAACCCTCCTTTAGGGGTGCCTTACCTCCCCCCTCAGTGCCTAACCCCCCCTCCCCGCACCTTAAACCTAACTCTCCCGGGGGGGGTGCCTAACCCTAACCCCCCTTCCCCTAGCCTGACCCTAAACCTCCCGGGGAGGTCTAACCCTAAGTCCTCCACGGGAGCCCCTAACCTAACCCTCCCCTCCGCAGCTGTCCGCTCCCGCCACCCGGCTTACCTTCGTTCGGTATGCCGGGATCCCGTCGTAGGGATAATGATAGGCATCAGGATTTTGACGCCTATCAGTAGTCCCCTGCCGGGATTTGACAGTCAGGGAGCCGGCGGTCGGCATTTCGACCGTCGGCTTCCTGACTACATCCCACTACAACAGCCCCCACTGACGGCCAGCTGGGATATACAGGACACTATTTTAATTTTAAATTTACTATGCAGCATATGCCTTATGTAATTTAACAGATAACAAAAGATAAAGTTCACTTACCTTTGTTTGCTGGAGCCTGTCACTCCTCTTATGCTATCCTCAGCCCGACCAGCAATGAAGGGTGCACTGCACTTTGCGCCTGTGCTGGGGCTGCCAGACTCTGTTATTGAACTACTGTGCATTTGCTGCTTTTTTGCCGGGACAGAGCTTTCTCGCAAACTCCCCGCACCTAGATTTTGATACATTCATGCGATATTTTTCTCTCATCACAATCACATTTCAAATGTAAATTGTGATAAATAGGAGCCTGAATGGCATATTTATCACAATCAGCATCTCTGATGAGGATGGAATGTGGTAATATCCCTCAAATTTGCAATACAATATTTGAATACATCGCAAAGATGTACCAAATATCACATGTACTGACAGAGGGCCTGATTCAGAGCCGCTTGTAAGCGGCCGCTCATTCGCTCCGAGCGATGTTCGCACAACTGCGCATGCGTATGGGTCGTAATGCGCATGCGCCAACCAGTCAGTGCGGTCGGAAATCGAACGCTCGCAAAATAGTGAGTGCCTGCTAATTTGTGTGACAGGATGAGGCGTTTGTGGGTGGTAACAGGGGAAGGTGCTTGAAAATCCAACCACAAGCACTGCAAGCAGTTCAGACGCCTTTCGATGTACTCGATTAATCTAATAAATAGCGGAGATGACGTAGGATGCGAGCGGCCAGGGGGCGTCTTTACAAAATAGCGAGCGTATGTTTCGTTCGCTCGCTCGCTCAGACATAGAGGCATCAACAGACTGCAAAGAGCGAGCGCTCAATTTAAATAGATGGCCCCTTTTTCTGAACGAGCGAGCGCAAATAGCGTCCGGCTCTGAATCAGGCCCCGAGCTTGTGAGAAAGCTCTGTCCCTGCAAATCCTCTCAGCACAATTCTCAAAGGTATTTTTCTCAATAATACCCTAAGAGTGTACCTGCGCATGGGCCACTGCCGGCTACCGCTACCCCCTGCCCCACCACTTACCTAGGTGATCGGGTGAGCTATTCTGTGACCCCGGTCAGCTGATGTGTGCTGTAAACTGAGATACCTGTCAATGGTCCATAGGTGCAGATAAGTGGGGGGTTTTCCTTTTTAACTTTTTTTTTTTTTTTTATTACAGTGATCAGCCTGTGACAAGGCTGATCACAGACGCCGGATCACGGCTTTGCTCTGGCAGGCAAAGCAGAGCTGGAGGAGGTGAAATGGGGGAAAGCCCTAATAATACCATCTCCAGGTGGCGTTATCGCAACTCTTCCACATTATTGTTTTACAATTCAACTTTAGTAAATCTGAGTAGATTGAATTTTCCATTACAAGTATGAGAAATGCGATCTGCTTACTAAAAATAAAAAAGGCTTGGAGGAGAAGTTTGCGATTGCTCCTCCAATTGCCCATTTAGGTGATACTAAAATAATGTGAAAAGGGTGAGAAAACACCCGTTTTCACATTATTTTAGTAAAAAAAAAAATATTGCTAAATAGGCATGTGAGAAAATCTCTGCTCTTCTATATACCAAAAGGTGTGTGGGGGATGAGTTACAGGATGGAAAAACAGATGTCTACGGTGACATGTCCTGTATCTCTGACCTATACTGAACTTCAGATTATTTCATAGTTACTAATATTTTAGTGATAACTATATCATCAGCTCCGTTTCCTCAATTAATCAACATTTCCTTCCTGTTCGGCAAGTGCTCTTCTTTCCTCTTTATCATCTATCCCCATGACAGTGATGTATTTAATACACATTTATATCTATGCATTATCTTACCATAAATCAAGATCCAGCTTATGTGGAACAACATGTGCAAGCATGCCTCTGTCTGAGACATTTAGGGGTATATTTACTAAAGTGACGGTTTTTAGAACTGGCGTTTTTGCCCAGAGCAACCAATCAGATTCTAGCTATTATTCTCTAGAAGGTGCTAGATAAATGAAAAGTAGAATCTTTTTGTTGCTATGGACAAGAACTCCACTTCTAAAAACCTGCACTTTAGTAAATATACCCCTTAGTTGCACAACATCTGCAGAGAACCAAGTTGCATTCCATTGCCATAAATTATATTTCCTGAATCAAAGCAATGTTAAAAAGTAGCTAGTTTTTGAGGGTTCCAACATGTCCTGTTTCTATATTCTCTGTAAATCTCTAATTTGGGATTCCTAATTTGCAGGCTTACATTTTTGAGTGGGAATGAGTTGATAAAAAGCCTCCAATAATTGCTTTACAATATTCAGCACTGGCATGGGTAGGTTTTATTGCTTAAACAAACTGTAATATTTTTGTTTATTTTGTTAGAAAGTGGTGAGCTCCTGCACTGTCTCCTCACTGTGCATACATGTTGGGCACTAGGACCCAGTGTCTGTAGTGAGCTCCAACCTCCAACTTGATGTGCTTCTGCACATGTGACTGCAGCCATCTTGTCTTTACTGAGTAGAAAGACATGGTAGGAGAAAGTAGTCTCCTACTTAGCTCCCTTGAGAGACTCATTTAATATCTGCATATAAAGCTGTTCTAGCATTCTGCACCACTACCCATTAAGCAGCATATACTTACTCACCGGCTGGTTAGCTGTATAGAACCCCACTCCACTCCATCACCAGTATGCATGTAACAGTGAGTACGGCTGTACCTACTATACTTCATCCGCTGGTGTGTGCCTACATAACTCTGCAGTAGCCATACCTGCACACACATCATTTCCAACAAATTTGTTCTCAAACTACTTTTCTTGCACTTGCTAAACTTATTTCTGTGTACATTTATTTTCTGAGCCAGGCAGAAGAATGTTTAGGAACATCCCTGAGAGGATTTACATATTTTGCTTCCACGAACATTTTTTACAGTTACCTCACAACCCCAAACTTTATGGTCCTGAAACTCACATGAATTAAATAAGTGAGCAGTAAATATGCAAATTATGATTAACTCTTTATATTGTACTGTAAATAATGCTTGATGATGTGCAAAGTAAGCAGCCCATGCACCTCTGTTGTTCTATATAAAAAGCATATGTTGCAGTATGGTATTGATGTCCGCTTGTTGACTGACCTTGTTCCTTATCACTTTTTCCTGTACTTATTCCTTGGATTGATGTCAATCTGTTACCTGACCTTGATTCTGATCCTGTTCCTTAATTCCTGATATATAGGGCCTCATTCAGAGGCGGTCATAGGATGCAAGCGGGCGCTCGCGACCGACTCTGAATAAGGTCCATACTCCCGATACTGATTGATGTCGATAGGACTATGCTCCTGACACTTACACCTACTGTAAATTTATTAGTCCTCTGCTGTTGTTCCCAGTGTTCCAACTTTGGAACCATGCCTACACTAAGTTTCCTGTAAGAAGCCAGTAATCCTGACAAAGGATAATGGTATAGTCCTTTAGAATGTAAGCTCTTACGAGCAGGGCCTCTACCCTCTTGTGCTTCTCCTTACTTTACTTTCACCTACTTCTTACCCCCCACCAGGGCACCTAACACTTTGTTGCTTACGCTCTGTTGCATATCTAGGTGTTATGGTCACTTATGTATCAATGTATATTATCCATGTCCTTGTCCTATTTTTTTACTGTAAGTCCGCTGTCAAATTATTTGTTTATGTACTTTGTAAGGCGCTGCGGAACACTTGTGGCGCCATATAAATAATCGATAATAATAATAATAGTCCAGGAATGGCCAACCTGTCGTTCTCCTGCTGTTGTAAAACTACAAGTCCCAGCATGCATTGCTTCAGTTTTGCTGTTAGGGAATGCTAAAACTGGCAGGGCATGCTGGGATGTGTAGTTTCAGCTCTCCGGGACTGGCCAACCAGCTGGAGAGCCACAGGTTGGCCAGGCCTGGATAGTCAGTCTGATGGCTGGGTCTCACCCGGGATTATGTTCACTCGACCATCCCGGGTGCGACCCGGCTGAGACCCTATACCAGGGGTGGGGAACCTTTTTTCTGCCGAGGGACATTTTGATATATATACCGTATATACTCGAGTATAAGCCGAGTTTTTCAGCACATTGTTTGTGCTGAAAAAGTACCCCCTCGGCTTATACTCGAGTGAAGTGTAGCGCTGGCCGGACGGAGTTTGGTCAGCGCTACACAGCACAAACACACAGCCGCCGGAGCCGGCAGCTGTGTGTTTGCTGTAATCAGCAGCCGCTGAGAGTCTGTCAGACTCTCATCGGCTGCTGCTGCTCCCACTGCGGGAGCCATCTTCCGGCTCCCGCAGTGGGTAATGGGAGAGACGTCATGAGTAATGACGTCTCTCCCATGCAAAGCGGCCGGAGGAGCTGTTAGCAGCGGGACCAGAAGCGGGAGTTTCAGGTAAGTGATTTATTTTTATTTTTATTCTTATTACGTCTCTCTCTACTGGGGGGGGCTACTGGGGGCACTACCAGGGGGCGATTACTACAGGGGGCACTAAAAGGGGGGATTACCACTGGGGGAATTACCAGGGGGGGATTACTACAGGGGGCACTACCAGGGGGGGATTACTACAGGGGGCACTAAAGTGGGGATTACCACTGGGGGTACTACCAGGGGGGGATTACTACAGGGGGCACTAAAAGGGGGGATTACCACTGGGGGTACTACCAGGGGGGTATTGCTACTGGGGGCACTAAAAGGGGGGATTACCACTGGGGGCACTACCAGGAGGGATTACTACTGGGGGCACAACCAGGGGGAATTACTACTGGGGGCACTACCAGCTGCTGCCATTTCCCACCCTAGGCTTATACTCGAGTCAATAAGTTTTTCCAGTTTTCTGTGGTAAAAGTAGGTACCTCGGCTTATATTCGGGTCGACTTATACTCGAGTATATACGGTAACATTATTCGCAGACCTGGTGCAGGCCACGTCCCCTCTGTGTAAAGTCACACGGGGGCTAGGCCACAATCGCCAGTGATTACAGCAATGCCCAGATCATCCTGAGGATGCTCTGAGGAGCTGTAAGTGGAGCAGTGTGACCGTCTGACGCATTTTAATAGTGCTCCAGGCGGCACTGCTGCATAGATTCTGGCCGCAGGGTGCTATTCTAGGCACCCTGCATCCCATGCCCTATACAGAGAGGCAGCATCACATGATGAGCCAGAGCTTGGAGATTAGATCATCTAATGCAGAGAACCGGACTCGGGTCGCATAGACCTGGGTTACCCGTTCACACTGCATCACTGCGTTCAACCCAGCTTACTTCAACCCTGCCCTATCGCCCTGCACAGTAACTTGGGCTGCTGTGTGCTCATGTGCAGTAACCTGGGTTATTGCTGCTAGTGTAAAAGGGGTATAACTTTAATTACATCCCAGTCTCATACACACTATAAAAATAATACACACAATCTGCACATGACATACTGTAAATCAGAGATTTATTGTACATGTAGCCCTTTGTTCTAAAATGAACCTACTAGTTCCCACTTAAGTTCTTTTCTGCTCCTATTACTGAGTGGTATTTCTTTGGACTAATTAGACATATATGAAATATGTCTAGAAGAAGTAAATGTCAATGGTGCCTACTTTGCAGAATCCCAAAGGACAATGGGGTCTATTCACTAAGCCTTGGAGAGAGATAAAGTAGCAACCAATCAGCTCCTGTCATTTTTCAAACGCAGGGGTCTATACTAAGCCTTGGAAAGCGATAAAGTTGATAGAGATAAAGTACCAACCAATATGCTCCTAACTGTAATTTTTCAAACACAGCTGATTTGTTGGTACTCCAAGGCTTTGTACATAGACCCCATAGTTTGTACAATAAGAGTTAGGAGCTGATTGGTTAGTACTTTATCTCTCTCCAAGCTTTTATGAATAGCCCTCTATATAGGTTACATACATAGATCCTTCCAAAATGTATTTATTTTAGAGTTTGTGTATAGAAGATCTATTTTTTTTCCTTTTTAGTTTCTCTTATTGTATCTTTTGTGATCATATTCAATGTAGTGTGTGCCTGAAGGCTAGTTTTCCACTGGGCCACCACTGAGAGCTGGTAGAGGCATCAGTCAGGGCTGCTGATCCACAGCTACTGGTCCACGTGTGCCGCTTGCCCTGTAGCGGATTATGGGACTAATTCAGCAGTGCACACAAGTGCTGTGCTGAAAGCAGATTCATGATTATCGGGAATCTGCGCTAAAACGCACGCTACCCCTTGAATGCCTCTACCTGATTCACAGACAGAGGCATTTAAGGGGGGGTGCGGGGGCGGAATCGGCCGGTGTTCCCTGAAACGGGGCACGTCCGCCCCGTTTTCCGGGAGTGGCCAGCCCAGAGACTGCGTGGACGTACGTAGTCTGCTGGGCTCGCAAGCTGGCCAGCCTGAGTAAGCTGAGGCTTACTCTGCTGGCCGGCCGACCAGGGCCGTCCACCATCGCGACCGTCGGCCACCTATGGTCGCAATGGTGATGCTAGCAGTGCGACCTCCATCGCAGTGCTGGGATTGCAAATGCAGCAGGGGGTGTCATAAACCTCCTGCTGCATTTGCATGATTGCCTGCGTGCAGCTTTGCAATTGCGATCCTTGCTGAATCAGGCCCTTTGTCACAAGGTTTCAGAAAGTGCAATAGCCATAAATGGCCAGCAGGGGGGATAGGCAGTTTATTTTGGGCTGTTATTCCCCATGACAACTTGCTACTATAAAAAATTCTTACTACTTTTACCATGTTACTTAATTGTTCTACCTCCATGACTAGTCAAATCTTCTATTTTCTTTAATTTCACCAAACATAAACAGCAATTTATTATTTTAATACGAAAATCCACAAGTTAATATGTAGTACCACAGATGTTGCAGTGCTTTACAAATAAGTTAGGTGTAGATAGTACAGCTGAGATGGCAGCTCCAGTGGATCTTCTTTTTCCTTTGGCAATAACTCCATGAGCTTATCCATCTCAGGCTGTAGCAGAGAGGCTAGCCCCATACACACAGTAAAATGACATAATAGCCTTGATAAATAGAATATTCAAGTAGATTTTTTAAAAGGGTAATACAGGTTGAGTCTCCCATATCCAAAATGCTTTGGACCAGGGGTATTTTGATATCGTAATATCCCGTATTTTGAAATATTTGCATACCATAATGAGATATCTTGGGAATGGGACCCAAATCTAAACAAAGAATGAATTTATGTTTTATATACACCTTGTACACAGAGCCTGAAGGTAAATTTATACAATATATTTTTAATAATTTTGTGCCTTACATGAAGTTTTTGTACATTGAACCATCTAAAAGTGAAGGTTTCACTATCTCAGCTATTACATCTGCCTCACTGCACGCTTCCCTGCCTGTGATTGGTGGCCTGGGGTGTCCGTTGCGATTGCATGGCAGCAGCAACATGGGGAGAGATTGCAGCGTGAGACGTGAACCCTGAAACTGGACAACTGAATATCAGGGGAAGAATTGAGTTTGGTCGAGATTGCAATCTCGGGTGTGTTTTGCCATTTTTTTCAACTCGCAAATTTACTAAAGATAACTCAGGAGAAATTTCTCTATTTACACTGAAAAACTCAGGTGAGATTGCAAACACGATTAAATACACCATCAGCCAAACTCAAAAGTACTTTCACTGCAAAATATACAACTCGGGAATTTACCAAGAGTCGTAATTACAATCACGAGTGTAATTGTAGCAAACTCGGACCTAAATAGAAGTTTCAAATAGACCACCCCCTGAGCTGCGAGTTTGGCAGAAACATACACAGATCATTGTGATTTGTGTATGTTTCTGCCTCTCAACACTACCGAAAGGGTTAATTAAAAAAATAAAAAGACCTAGGCTAAACCCTCAGTCCCTTGCACAAGTCAAGATTACACAGTACTTGAAATATAGGAGATTTCAGTATCATACAGCAATTCTTAGTATCTTTCGATAATTCTCAGCATCTCTCATACCCACTTGCAATAGCGCTTATCGTTCCTTCTAGGCTGTTTTAGCAGGGCGCCGTGCCCTCCCCGGAACAAGCTGACAGAACAGGTCTGGCTACAACTCATAGCCAGGAGGCGAGCTGCACACCATTCTAAGAAAAAGAGCCAGGTATTTGGTAATCCCCCTCAATATCGCTGGCGTCTTGGGGCATTGATGGGGCAAGTGAGGTGGTCTGAGGGGGCATGTAGAGTGATGAAATGGGTTTAAATAATATATTTAATATTATGCTACACTTTAAAACCCACTATTCATAATATGCCACACAGCTATAGCATACCTTCCAACTGTCCCGCTTTTGCACAGCATTTGTTAACAGTGCGGGGAGAGTCTGGGAGCAGCACAACCTCTCCAGGAACATGCCATAAGGAGTCCCCAAGAGACCACGCGCCATCTTCTGTGATCAGCGTCCTGCCCTAAAAAAAAAATCCTACAGTGAACAATAGCACTGTAATAGTTCTCAGTAGCTCCTAAACAATTCTCGGAAGCAGGGGTGTATCTAGGAATCCGAGCACCCCTGGCAAGGTAATGAACTGGCGCCCCTCTCCCCCATAATTTCAGGAAGTGCCCCAGTACGAGTCCCCCCTATGCAGTGCCCCCAGTAGTAGTCCCCTCCTCAGCCGGATTTAGATCTCATGGGGCCCTAGGCAAGATACCTGTTTGGGGCCCTCCTCACTCAAACTGTTTTCTCTAATACCTTAACCTAAACAACTCTACTAGCCCTAAAACCCTAGCCCCTAAGCTAACCCTAATCCTAAGAGTTTCCCTCTTAGTACTATCAAGGTGGAAGGCCCTCTCCCCATTACATACACTATGCTGTGCTGCACTGTGAGCCGGATCCTCACTGTCTCACTCAAATTCAGCCAGTGACTGACTGGCCAATCTGCCACTGTCTGTGCCTCTGCTCCTCGCTGGGTGCTGTCTGCTGCTGGTGGCCAGGGCTGCCATTAGAAATTGTGGGGCCCGGTACTGACAAAATAGACAGGGCCCCCCCTCTATTTGTGCAACTCCAGCACTGCAGTCTCTCTCGAGTTCCCAGCCAGACTCCCTTGTGTCTCCAGCCATCTAAGCCCCTTCTGTGTCCACTGCCAGACCCCCTCCTTCTGTGTCCTCTGCCAGCCCCTCCCTTCTGTGTCCCCTGCCAGCCCCTCCCTTCTGTGTCCCCTGCCAGCCCCTCCCTTCTGTGTCCCCTGCCAACCCTTCCTTCTGTGTCCCCTGCCAGCTCCCCTATTCTGTGTCCCCTGCCAGCCCCCTCCTTGTGTTCCCTGTTAGCCCCCCGTTCTGTGTCCTCTACCAGCCCCCTCCTTGTGTTCCCTGCCAGCCCCCCCTTCTGTGTCCTCTACCAGCCCCCTTTCTGTGTGAAACGCCAGTGATCTTTCCCAGTCCCCACACTAACCTTCTTGTTATTGCTCCTATAATGCGACAGCCATACGGCTCCTCTCGGCAGCGCGGAGTGACGTCACGAGCGCCGGCCCGGTCTCCGAATGAAACTCCAGCAGCACACGAGTGTCGGGCTACAGGTCACAATGATATGCAGGCGGATAGGCCGGATGGTTAGCGAGTGGGCGGATGAGCAGCGGGATGGATTGTGGATGATGACCCTCCTTCCCTCCATCCTATACGCACAGTCTTTGACAGACAGTGCACTGCAGACCGCAGCGGGACTCTGGGGAAGTGGGCGGGTCCACGTGATGTCATGCGGTACTTGCGCACTGCTTCTGTGGGAGAGTTTTGACCGGACAGATTTTTTTAGGGCAAAGGGTTGGGACCCGCTGGGTCCTAGGCGACCGCCTAGGTTGCCTTATGGGAAATCCGTCCCTGGTCCCCTCTATGCAGTGCCCCCATTAGTAGTCCCCCTTATGCATTGCCCCCAGTAGTAGTCCCCCCTATGCATTGCCCCCAGTAGTAGTAGTCCCTATAGAGTGCCCCCAGTAGCGGCCATCCCCCATCATAACGCGGCCCTCCCTATACAGTGCCCCCAGTAGTGGCCATCCCCCCATAACGTGCCCCCAGTAGTGCCTCCCCCTATACAGTGCCCCCTAGTAGCCACACTCCCCCCCCCCCCTGTGCTGTGCCAGAAAAAAAAACACACACAGAAAAAAAAAAAGCAGCTTACCTGATCCCCGCTCCTGCCAATGTCCGCCTCTCCGGGCCGGCTCTCGTTCTGCACTATGAGATGGGAGAGGCGTCATGACATCTCTCCCATCACCCACTGCGGGGGGAGCTGGAAGGCAGAGCTCATGAGTGAGCTCCAGCCAGCACCCTCCATGGACGCAGCTGCCAATGAGAGTGTCTGACGGCTGTGTGCGTTTGTTACTGTGTAGGGCAGACCGGTCTCACTGCGGTCTACTCTACACTTGTGAGGCCCAGTGGACTAAAGAGTCTAGTTCAAGCCCCTTGGCTGCTGGTGGCACTGCCGGATGGTGCACCTGGCAAGTGCCATCCTGGCCAATGGGTAGATACGCCCCTTCTCGGAAGCACTGCAGCTCGGCAGGGACATCTCCCTTAAAGTTTTACTCACTAACAGCCTCCGCAGATCTCAACTGTGGCTCCCAGAGCTCACATACCTGTCTCCGGTGTTCAGTCGCAGCTGGCGCTTCTGCAGCAGTCTCTCAGCACACCATCAGCTTGTATTTAGTGGCTTCCGTCACCTCAATACTTCCGTGATAACGCTTTACCCAGTCTCATGGTTTTCACAGCAAGACTGCAGCAGCTCACCTTTCTCTTCCCATTGCTCCTCGTCTCAACTTCACATGTGCAACCACACCATAGGGTCTATTCATAAAGAACATGAAGTGGCTCTCGATAAACATCACATCGATGTGATGTTTAGTAGCCATTCATGTACACTTACCTCTCCGGCGTCTTTGGGCACTGTCCGGCCCCTCCGCGATGGATGCAGTGAGAATACAGACATCGGACGCCCGATATGTATTTTCTTACTGCACATGCGCCGGCATCAGAGAGCAGCAGCGCAGACTTGCTGCAGAGGATGCTGCAAAAAGTGGGTGGTGCCAGTGCCAGGCAGACAGCAGGGAAGTATGCAGCTTCCCTGCTCTATTCAGCTTGTGGTACAGATTACGCTGTCCTCAGATGGCGATTCTGTACTGCAGGAGAGGAACAGAAAGCTGAGCTTTCCATTCCTTTATGAATTGCACTCACCATACAAAAGTATGTTGATGCAATTCATACACGAAGCAGGGGTACCGCTGGAGAAGGTATAACCTCCACAGTAACACCCTTCATTGAATTGCCCGAAAGCAGTGAAAAGCACTGTTTTCAGCTAAACAGGACTTTTCACTGCTTTATGAATAGACCCCCATGTCCTGTTCCAACTCAGTTTGGCTCCACCTGTTGGCAGCCTCCTATATTGCAATGTCCATTGGCTCCTGCCAGAGCAGGGGTATCCCAAATACAGTGAAAGTTAATTACAACCTAAAATGAGGAGGATGAAAGACACAAAGCCAGTAGTGGAAGTATTGTATGTCTTTGATAACAGTAATGAGATGCTTGCTGCATATTATAATGAACATTTGGAAAGAACATTGCTCCCTAATGAAGTTACCTTTATTCATGACACGGTTTATGAACTCATTTAAATCCCTTTATACAGGGCCGGCCATAGCCCAATTTTTTTGGTAAGCGAGTATTTTTTTGGCGCCCCCCCTATGCAGTGCCCCTTTTACAGTGCCCCCAGTAGTGGTCCCCCCAGTGCAGTGCCCCCAGTAGTAAGCCCCTTATATAGTGCCCCAGTAGTACTCCCCCCCCCCATGCAGTGCCCCCAGTAGTGGTACCTCCCCATGCAGTGCCCATTATATAGTGCCCCTAGTAATAGTCCCCCCTCTTGTAGTGCCCACAGTAGTATTTCCCCCCCCCTTGTAGTGCCCCCAGTAGTGGTACCTCCCTATGCAGTGCCCATTATATAGTGCCCCTAGTAATAGTCCCCCCTCTTGTAGTGCCCACAGTAGTATTCCCCCCCCCCCCTTGTAGTGCCCCCAGTAGTATTCCTCCCCTGTAGTGTTCCCAGTAGTATTACACCCCCCCGCAGTAGAGACATAATTAAAAAAAAACACTTACCTGACACCCGCTCCTGGTCCCGCCGCCGAGATCAGCTCCTCTGTCCGCCGCTTTGCATTATGGGAGTGACGCGTCACTCCCATTACCCACTGCGGGAGCCGGAAGATGTCCCGCTCTGGCAGTGGGAGCAGCAGCCGATGAGAGTTTGTCAGATTCTCATCAGCTGCTAAAGCAAACACACAGCTGCCAGCTCCGGCGGCTGTGTGTTTGTGTTGTGTAGCGCTGACCGAACTCCGTCCTGTCAGCGCTACACATGCGGTGCAGCTGTATCACAGAGACACAGTCTGCACCGCGGCCCGCATGGTACACAGCTGAGGCGCCCCCCAACTATGTGGCACCTTACGCAGCTGCGTACCATGCGTAACGGGAGAACCAGCCCTGCCTTTATAGCACCTTATCTTACACTCCATTCCCCAGGTACTGGATTTCTGTTGATCATCCTGGTTTACTAAAAAGCTTTGCATTCAATATTCTGTGTAAATCCTCAGTGTGTCACTCCTGCCTTCATGATCTCTATATTTACATTGGCCTTCCTCCACTGCCCTCTATAACCAGATATAGGTACCTCTATCCAACCCCTCTACTTTCATGTTTGCTATCCAGTTACTTGTATTTGTTATTCCACCCTCCTTCTACAGTTACTATCTAAACCTCTCCTCCCTCCAGAATCTCACCTCTATCCTGTCCTTCAGTACTTTTGTCCACTACACTTTTGTGCTTGCCTGTATCACTTAAATGCTTTGCTTCCTCCTGACCTTCCCAGAAACAGGCTTTCCTTCACTGTTTGCATGCCTTGGAATAGCACAGAACTCTAGCTTCACACAAACACTCCCACAAGGCTGTTCTTTTGTGTGCAATACAATATTGCCACCCAATTAGGCCCATTTCATGCAAGGAGACCGTCCGACTCTAAATCGCCCAGTGATACACAAAAATGTGTAAATGCGCTTCTACGCATGTGCAGTTTGCCTAAAATTGCTATTTGTAGCCCTGCATCTGACTTATGCTGCATACACACAAAGATTTTCTGTCCAACCATCCAACTAGTTGATTGGTTGGAATGAAAATCTGGTAACGTCTGGGAGTAACTGATGATCAGCAATTTGCTCCTACATGCCAGAAAACAGATGAAAATGGACGTTTGTTAAATTTTTGATTTAAACAATTTGTTCAAACGTCCATTTTCATCCGTTTTCTGGCATGTAGGAGCAAATTGCTGATCATCAGTTACTCCCAGACGTTACCAGATTTTCATTCCAACCAATCAACTAGTTGGATGGTTGGACAGAAAATCTTTACGTGTGTACCCAGCCTTAGTGTCAGAGCGGCCGATTGGTAAGCTATAGACAAACACCAATAGGCCGCTTAATGTGGCGATCTTTAAGCAGGAAGGAAATAAATGACATTGGGCCTGATTCAGCAAGGATCGCAGTTGATAATATGCACGCAATCGGCCAATTGTTGTGTTCTACGCATGCATCGCAGTGCGTGTTCGTGAACCAACCACTGTGACCGCAGAGGCTACGCAGACCCATTGCAGAGAGATTGACAGGAAGTGCAGTTTGTGGGTGGTTACTTGGGGGTGGGGGTGTTTAGGGATTCACAAGTGTGCCAGTGCGTTTGCACACCATTTCAGGTGTGTGCATATATTATCCACTGCGATAGCCTACGAAGTGTGAGGTTTCATAGTGTGCGTGGCTGTTAGCAATTTCTGATTAAGGTCAGGGCTTGTGCAAGTGTGTGAGGCTGCGATGTTACTCGATTGTACCGATGGTTTTGCAGTCTTGCTAACATTACAGATGTGTGGTGAGTAAAGTGGGCATCCTTATGTTATGCTGCAAGGGCACTGAGATCGCAATAGATTTGCATACTATCGCAGTTGAACTGCGTGCGTAATTGCTATTGCAATCACAGTTGCGATCCGTAGTGAATCAGGCCCATTAACTTTTAAAGGAGAAGATGCTTTGCATACACATTAATAACAGGTACAAAAAAAAAAAAAAAAAAAATGTAGGCACAGACATACATTTTATTTAATTTATTTTAAAATTCTATAAGTGGAAACAGCACTAAATTATCTGCCCAGGTCTGGTTACAGGATAAACAGGGAGCAGGTAAATCCTCTTTTCTTTCCCTTCCTTTCTGGCCAGAGACTGCAGGAGGCCTCAGTCACTATAATGAAAGCAGTCTGGGCTCTTCTCTCTGATTACATTAACCCTTCAAGTTCTGCTTCTCTCATATACACCACTCACTAAGAAACTGCCCTTAAAAGTGCAACCTGATCTCTCGATCTTAACTTTGTTCCCACTGCCTGAAGTGATTATTTCCAGATTGTGCTACACTGCACGCTTTCTGTGGAAAGACTATACTGTGTGCAAAGTCAAATAATGCAGTCTTCCCAGCATGTGAGAACTGCAAGAACAGCACAGCAAACAGATGTTAATAAAGGGGGTTTGCCACCTAAAAGGTTTTGATTAATAACTGCCTTGTTTTAATAATGAAATACCCATCATACTCAGGACCTATCACTACCCATAACAGAGTGGTAAGGATGGGTTGAAAGTTACTTATTGTCACTCAGTGGGTGCTACGAAAGTAATAAAAACACTGGCTAACGGAGTGCCAGCCACCGGCATAAAGGTGAAGCAGGTGGAAGCTTCTGGTCTGTGAACCTGTCCTATGCTCCTCCGCAATGATATTGGTACACAGGGAGTGCTAAACTAGGTATAAACTACTGTCACAGCTCAGCACTACAATCCCAGTGTAAATTAATAGGTGTTAAAATATGAATATTTTAACACCTATCTCAACCAAAAAAGTACCCAAACATCTTTAGTCAAGCTCATCAAATTCCATAAGCTATTCTACCCAATTACCTCCCCTCTACACAATCCATATATAAACTACACTCACACATCCCACTGACCCCAGGCCAGCATTGCTGTGTGACTAAGAAAAATGGAGCCCAGGCGCTGGAGAGTTGATTATAACCTCACAATATCAAAATGGTTGGATGAGGTGGTCACCCTCATAAATAGCAAGCATAAATGTAAAAAATGGTCAACCATAAAGTAAGGAGCAGTCTAATAACTCACTCAAATCAGTTGTTCAGAAACAATTATAAATGCAACATTTATTAAAACATATTAGCATAATGTAACAAAAATTGAATAAAATTGAATACAAATAAAATACTATATATAGCAATTGATAAAAAATAAATCCTAATATGCACAGAGTGATCCCAATGGTACAGGGTACAAAAATATACAAAATTACTTCCAAGAGAATGTTATTGTTGGTATCCAATTTTAAGTTGTATCAATGTAACCACTGTAGTATTATATGCAGTAAATAATGTAGCCAATGGATTACATGCAGGTTCCCATTGCTGTCTGACTGGATCATATATCCCACCAAGAACTTTTCCTCATTTAACAAATTAGACCTCCCATCAATCCAACATTAGTCAGGACGATTTATACCCCTTTAAGACACATGCCCTGGCAAATATATGGCTTTGACAAAGGATTTTCAACTAGGGTACAACCTGGGTTTTTGCTCCCAGACACCCTTTCACACCACACGAGAAATTCCCAGGTTGACCCCTTTCAGACATAAGCCAGGTCTGTCCTGTTTTTCAGTGTTTTGTCATTGAAAGGGGGACACTTTTTTGGCTTACAATAATGAGGTCAAGCAAAGATTGGGTGGGGGGCCCATAATTCATTGCTGTAATCATGGCCAATGAGTTGCACATGTGTAGCCTGGAGCCCTTGATTGCTGTTGTTGATTTGCTGTATTAAAGGCCCCCATACATCAGCAATAGATTGTGGCTATTCTTCAATTTGCAGATTATTGTATAAAAAAAATCTGCAATGTATGGGCTTCACAGACCGCAGATTGCAGCCAAAAAGTGAGGGAATTGTTAAATCAGATTGTCCAACATGTTGGATTTCATAGATCGATTGGGGCTGTAGATTATTATTATCCTTTATATATATGGCGCCACAAGTGTTCCGCAGCGCCTTACATAGTACATAGAACTAATAAGTGAACAAGAAACAAGTAACTTACAGTGCAGGACAAGGACACAACTTATATACATTGCTGAAATAGCGATTAAACACTCACAATAAG
Source organism: Taudactylus pleione (assembly GCA_031769625.1). Classification (NCBI taxonomy): domain Eukaryota; kingdom Metazoa; phylum Chordata; class Amphibia; order Anura; family Myobatrachidae; genus Taudactylus; species Taudactylus pleione. Next base: position 4,176,956 of record JAUIMM010000068.1, read on the forward strand.
CAGCAGGGAGTTGGCAGTCACGCGTTAGGTGCCCTTATGGGGAGTAAGGAGTAGAAGAAAATGTAAAGAGAAGCACATGAGACTACTAGTATATGGACATGATCAGCAGATTTGCAGACAGTTACTAGTAAAATTATGGGCCTTTCAAGACTGGCAGATCTGTGTTTGCTGAAAAAGATCTGTAGTGTATGGGCGCAGATTGCTAGATTGGGAAATCCTAAAATCGGGCAACAAATCTTCAAATTGTTCAATTGTGGTTTTCAGATTGCTGATGTATGGGGGCCTTTACACAGCAAAATGAGCCTGGATGAAGCTACTCACATGGTTTTTCATTGCACCCTGTGAGAGCCAGAAAGGAGACTTATGGTGGAGAGGGAGACCAACCACCACCATTATTTACTGAGGTCATCAGAATCCACTTTACACAGGCAGCCTGAGTGATCTGCTCAGGTTACCTGCATTTACGCCGCTTGGAGCCGGGGACATGATGTGTGCACTATCCTGCAAAAATCCTGTTTTTCCCCCTAAGGGGGTGTGGCCACACCTCCCATGATTAGGCCACGCCCCCTTCCCAGTGACCCACGCCGGCTCTCCACGGACCTGGTTACACACAGGGACAACAAGTACAGTAGGTTGCTGGGGGTTATGTGTGTGGGAGGAGGGCTGTCTGAGGTATAGTAGATGACTTAGTGGAGCAAGGGGGCATGCCATCATCACGGACACACACACACACTACAGCAAGAGTCTAGATCCGCTCCTGGCCCAGGGCAGTTCTGCGTTTAATATATAGGTCCCTGAGAGTTGGGCGGGGCGTGTCCTAGCTCAAATCTAAATTGCAGTGTAAAAAGAAAGCTGCCCAGCATATATTTGCAAAATAAGCTAGTATATACACTGCAGGCAAAAATAAATGTATTTGCACCCATTGCATTGCAACATGCTTTGCCTTTTTTTTCCATTTGCTCCAGGAATAAGTGGCGGCTCCCCAGGTGGGGCTACAGCACAGTCCAAAATTCAAATAAGGGAGCCACACCAACTGCCAGCGAGTCCCGACCGGTGATGTTTGGCAGCAGCAGGTGTGTCTCCCCTATTTGAATTTTGGACTGTGCTGCAGCCCCACCTCTGGAGCCGCCACAACTGCATTAGCTACAAAATGTGTAGGAATACGATAACCTAACAAGGTATAAAAGAAGACAAAACGACCAATAACTGCTAGAAGTTAGGAGAGTTTTAATACCCCCCCATTTCCTGCCACTGCTAGGGCTTCTGTATTGCAGGATGATAGTGCATGGTGATCAGTAAGGCCACATAATGTGAAAGAGGGGACTTCCCTCTTAATTGTGAGTGCCCCTGACTTGATTGAAGTCATAATTGGGGAGATCCAGCCCATCCCTGGACTGAATCATTTTTGCAACGTAAGTGTTTTTCTCTGGTGATCATACATAGACCACAAGCTGATCACTGGCAAAAAAAAAAACCCAAACAAACAACAACTTGCCAGCGTCCAGGTCACAGTGCAGGATGGGAGACCAGCTGACTAGAGGGAGGACATCACCGGCGCAGCAACGACCTGACCGAAGGTAAGTAAAAGTAAAGGGGGGGCACATGTGCGGAACACTGTCACTGTATTTTTTGCAAAAAATAGTGATAAGGTTGCGGATGGGATTCGCAGGGACAGAGCTTTATCGCAAGCTCTGTCCCTGCAAGGGATGTTTAATAAATCCCTGTGATATTGTCTGAATTCACAATAACACACTACAATCTGCATTTTAATGCAGATTGTAGTAAATAGAACCCATAAAGAGATATCAGTGTATACACACAGTGAAGGCAGCCATTTTGTGGGCAGAACTAACAGTCATGATAATGCAGCCTATCCATTCAGTACTAATCTATAAGGACACAATAGTTATTTAGTTTGGCATGAAAAAGGCTGCTCCAGTGATCTGCATACAAATGGCAACAGCTGTTAGTGTTGAATCATAACTATTCATTTTTTTCTGTTTAATCTGATTTCAATCTCATCTACTGCTCCCAAAACTAATGCTGAGCATACACTCTACAATTATCTGTCAGATACCTGTCCAATCTGTCTGGGGAGAAGGAAAATGTCTATTTTCTAGTGTTTGGGAGAAAAGTTCTATTGTTATTTGCTCCCATACACTACCAGGTTTTCATTCCAACTAGCCAGATTGGACAGATAATTGTATAGTGTATGCCCAGCATTCGAGTATTAAGACAGATTGTGACCAATTTTCTCCACAGTAAAATAGGTATAGCTGCTACGGTGGACAAAAACCGAAGTATACTAATCACATACGTACCTCTGGGTGCTCCTCTCATGGAGGTCCGGAGTCAGTGAGTGTTATTGAGGATAACTGCAGTTTCATTATCCACATAAGAACTGTTCCCCTGGTTACAAGACTTATACCCCTTTTACACCGGAGCTAAAACCCGGGTTTTTGAAGGGTTAACCCGGGCAGCTCCCTGGTGTAAAAGGGCAGAGGGTTGGATCGCCGGGTCGTGTGACCCTGCAATCCAACCCAGGTAACTAGCAGGGTTTAACACGGGCGTAGTCCGTGAAACCCTGCTATGGGAAAAGCGCACTCCAGGTCACGATGACCTGGAGTGCGCTGCTAGCCGGCCGATTGGTCCGGCTTCAGTGGCGCTTGGAGATGACGTCATCTCCAAGCATCCACTTTCACTCCGCAAAAGCCGCGTCTATGCAGACCCGACTGCGGTGTGAGCGGCACTGACTCGGGAATATCCCGAGTCAGCGCCGGCAAAATTCCGGGTCTGATCCGGATAGGAACTTTGTTCCAACTCCGGGTCAGACCCGGAATTTAGGTGGAAAAGGGGTATTACACATATCAGAGTCTATATCCAATTTGACTATTCGATATGGAGGAGTGATCTTGTTACATTTTCTGCTACCGTCACACTATATTTATCTACAGCTTTAGGACTGTTGTATTTATGCTTAATTCAAACAACAAGCTAAACAGTGACCTATTTCAAGAAGGAAGCTTGTAACTAATTGTGTCACTTTTAAGTGATTGTTGTGCTTTTACTTTCTGGCAAGTTTTTATCAATACTAGAAGACCATATTTATATATGTATTAAAAGGTACTCCCGGGAGACTGATTTTTTTTTTTTGTGTGTTAGTATATCAAAAATTTATTTTAGATTTACTTTTATTTTACTTGGGTAACTTATAGAAGTTATTCCCAGCGCTACAGTACACCTATTTTTCCCTTTAGATTTTTGTGTGGAGTTGGAAATCTCCACAGATTGTTGCTGGTTGGCTTCTTAGGAATATTTATTTGACTTTCATGGTTGGCGCTTGCTATAGCTGTCTTTTGCTTAATTATATCATCTGTACACGCTGGCCGACACACACACACGATATAGCAGCCGTTCAATTGAACGGCTGATATGTCGGCCAGTGTATACCCAGCATTACGACAGCAGTGAGAGGGGAATGTGTTACTACACAGGTGAGAGAGGGGAATAGTCAAATGTGTTACTACATGGGCAAAGGAGGGGAATGTGTTATTACAGAGATGAGGGGAGGGAATAAGTTACTACAGGTGTGAGGGAGGGAATGTATTTCTACACAGGTGAGGGAGTGGAATGTGTTAGTACACAGGTGAGGGACTGTAATGTCTTAGTATAGTAGTGAGGGAAGGGATGCATTAGTATAAAGGTGAAGGATTAATATGTTACTGGAGGGGTGAGATGAAAATGGAAACAGTAAATATCTAAGGTCTACCCGGGTGAAACTGGGTACATCTGCTAGTGACATTCTAAAAAGGTTGAGAGGCACTATTGTATGCCAGACAATAGAGTGTTGGTTATGAACATGGAGAGCAAAGCCAGCAACAAGAAAATGGTCTTCAAAAGAAAGAATTTGTGTAACTAATAGAGAGAGTCCTAAAAGAAAAACAAATACATGTATAACAATAAAAAAAAAAAAAGGAAAAGATGTGATGACTTGGAGGATGCCAGCGTGTGCATGTGGGTCATATCCAGTCAGTTGGCATCTAGTAATGTAATTCTCCATTGTGGAATTCCCCCATGTTCCTATGACCAGCTCACTAACAGGAAGAAATGTAGATTCTCCAGGTACAGAGTCCTCAGGTTAGAGCTTAAACTGAAACCATTAGATTGAGACATAATGAGGGGGTGTGATCACCAGGTCTCAGGAGCTTTAGTCTACTCCAACCTACAGAACTAGAAAATCACCAAACCTCTGCAGAGTCAGCTATATAGTATCACAAAGCAACCATTATGTGATCCGTGATTGTTTAGTAGTGAGGGCTCATGGAATAGAAATCATTTGTTAGGATTTGGATGGGAGCTGCTTGTGTAAAAGCCCTGGGGTAAGCAAAAACACTCACACAAATAAAAGTCCTTTAGCTGGAATATAAAAATGTGCAGCAACAGTAATCCAAACCAATAAAGGGCGCTGTTTAATTGTTCTAGCTCTCCCGTCTAAAGTGACGGAGATCACGGGGCGCTATTCAAGTGATGCCGATAATCGCGCACAGAGGTCGGGTTTAGCCACGTAAAACAACTACCTCCAACAAAAGTGCCATATGGGCACCCAAACAGGTCACTTTTCGCCAAATTCAGCCACACCCCCCAGGGGGGTGCAAGCTGAAATGGGTATACGTTCAGGAATCCGGCGGAGGCAATACCAACCACCGGCTTCCAGACTACTTAATCCCGGCGATGGTTAAATGACAGGCGTCTAAATCTAGACGCCTGTAATTTTACAGTCGCCGGCAGACCGGCATCCCGATCGAAGGGATGCCGGGTGCGGACAGTCGCAGGGGGAGGGGGGGGATGGACTTAGGGTTAGTTACCCCCCCGGGAGGTCAGGGCCAGGCTATGGGGGGTTAGGTGCCCCCCCCAGGGGACAGGAAGTTAGGGTTAGGCACCCTAAGGGAGGGTTAGGGGGTAAAAACAGGTTAGTTTATACTTCCCTTTAGGACTATCGGGATTCCTCCTCTGTCGGGCTGCCGCGATTTGAACTGCCGGCGGTAAATCATACCGAATGCGCTGAAATGGTGTGCCAGCATCTGATCGCGCCTGACAGGAGCATCAATTTAATTGCTCTGTCAGGTGCGAAGGAGGTAGAAACAATTGATTTCCGCCCAAAGAATTTAGTACAGAGAAATCTACAGACAGATGCTAAACATCAGATACTATGCTAGTTCTTTGTGTAATCTAAGTAACAAAGTATTATGGATAGAAAATATACACTTTCAAAAAGGTCTGTAATTTTATTGCCACATACTATTCAGTGCTGTAAGTGATCAAACACCTACGTATGGCAGTGGAGAATAGGCCGACCTACACATAAGGTGCAATCTGTAAATGACCCTTAACCTCTGCAGTGGAAATTGATTTTTCGATGTTCAATACTGATCATCACACAACCAAATTTATCTGTTCAATAATATATTGAGTAAGCATGTCTAATAGGTTGTTAAAACATTGCAGGTTGTTAGGTGACAGCGAGCTCCATTAATATAATACATTCTTGTATATAAAATATATACTCCCTTATACAGAGCGCATTGAAACTTTCTATTTTGATTTGCAAATAACATTTCTATAATAGATTGCAAAACATGAGTAATATAAGTAAATAATAATTAAAAAAAAAAAAAAACAAACAACACACATCAGCTTTTCTTCTGAGTCAAATGTTTAAAAATAAATAAATTTAAAAAAAAGGAAGGACTGCCTATAGTCAAAAAAAACCCCTCTTGGACAAGAGAAAAGATGTGTGCGTCAGTCTAAAGAACAATGCCTCATAAGGTGCAAATTGTATCACGGATACAAAGCAATATCAAATCGCTGTATGTAGCATCTGCAGAGTGTAGAAGTAAAGATGTCCTTGTAGAAACAACTGTGGTTGCTGGGATCTCCCCTATGGCAAGTCTATGATCTTCTATCAAGAGTACAGGTGTAATAACTGGTGACTGGATCCACATGATACCATTACCAATTATTTCACATGTGATTCTGAGAGGCGCCAAGAACCACAACAGTGTTTCCGAAACCAAGTTCTCAAAGTCCCCTAACATTCCCGGATTTAGCAATATCCATGCTTGAGCACAGGTGACTTAACTAGTACTTCAATTATTTTGATTTACCATCTGTGCCCAAACATCTATAGCCTTAAAACCTAAACTATAAAAGGGAGATTGAGTTTGGGAAACGCTGCTCTAGAACGGCATCACTGCACACCACAGCCAAAAAAAAACCCTTCGACAGCCCAAAATAAGAGACTGAGGAGTGGGGTAAAAATCAGACACCAAATGGTTTCTCTCTTCACCAAGATGAAAAGTATTTGGCAAAACAATAAAATAGTTTAGAAGCAGCAAATAAAGACAAAAAGCTCATTGGGAATCCTGCAGCCCACAGTGCTTGCTAATGAGAAGCACATTGTCCTGACCACAGCCTATCAGTGGCAAGCCAAACACTGTCCTTACACAGCAACCAGTATTAACTGCACTCAGCCCAGAACCAGTCACACTATTCTTCACACAACTGCAATATTATATACAACGCATCAACCTAGGAAACCACAGGACGTACATTATGTCCATTATAGGTAAATGTCATTTTTACCCACACCATATAAAAGTTTAAATGAGATGGTATCTTGTAAGTTACTGGCCTTACTAGGAGATCTGCAGCAAGGGCCAGTGTTGTTGTGAATACTGGGACTATTAGGGCTCCGTGTCACATCAAAATTTCCAACACAAATTTCATAGTAGCTCATTTGGAAACACAAATATGACTTTAGCTTTACCCAGACTTTATCCATAAAATATGCTCTGTCGTTTGATGTGGGGCTTATTTACTTTCAGTGCAGTAACACACAGCAAACAGTTGGCTATAAGCAAGTTAGATAATGGAAGTATCAGATTAGTTGCCATGGGTGTCTGCACAGTTTGACCCAGTTTCCAAGCCGCCCCCCAACCCCCTGGCAAATAAATTATTCTACCCACACTGAACAATTCCCTGCACAAAGCACCTTAAAATTCAAAACATGCAACCTACAGCACACACTCTACACATCCTGCACGTATGGCGGGTACCCACTTTGTCCACAGTACCTAACATGCAGCACAATAGAGGTTATTTAAGAATATGTGCACAAGTATTGGCTTTATTTTTGTAACCTTTACTAAAGACTTACCCTTTAGAGATTGATTGGTTGCTGTAGGTTACAAGTCATTTAATCCATTTTTACCATATCATTAACCTCTTCCTGTATGCCTAATAATAAATGGACTTCAGCTAACAGGTCTTAGATCAACACCCTGAGCAGTCAGCAACAGCCTCTATATTCCAATAGCATACCCAAAAGCCATTTGATTTTATTCCCAGATACACCAGCAGTACATCCACACTGGGTCTTTTATAGAAACCTGAAAACATCATGTAGTGATGTCACCAGTATAGTTGCCACTGTCCCTAAATTACATAGATGGTCCAAGGAGTTAAATATTTGTCCCTGGATAAGTTTCAGTTTTTCAGTATTGATAACAAATAAAAAAACACATTATAAAATAAAAATTATATTGGAGTTGGAAAAAAAAAAATTGTAATTTCTTCTTTACAAGTAGTAATGGAGAAAGTGTATTTAAATATCATGTTATAATCAAAGTTAGTAAGCATGACAATGTGGAGATTACAGTGCATTAAGAAAGTTTTTCTAGTGCAGTCTCAAAGTGTGCCTGAAAACCATGAAAAAAAAAAAAAAAAAAGCTGCCACTCGATCAGCTCTCTAACAGCAGCGTAACCTGGGCTTAACACCAATGCTAAAAAGACTATTACCTACTCTAAGAAAAACTAACTGACACATCTTGTACTCTTGTCAGATACTCCTGCAAAAAGGCATGAGAACAACAACGAGAAATAACTTTCAACAGCCCATACAAATAGTGGCAACTGCCCAAATCGTATCACCCACCAGTGGTCCTATCTCCTCTTTGTTGGTTTCCTTATATAATGACCATAAAACAAAGCAACATTAGCTCCACTCTGCAAACAATAGAAAGTCAATTTGTCCATTAGCAAATAATAAGGTTATTCTTGGTAGAGCTGATAGGAAGTTTAAGTCTAAACATTAAAGCATCAAATGGTCATTCCATACATAAACCCCTAATATGAGACAGTCCCATTTTCTTCACAGCATTAACCAACATACATCTCTCGGCGTACCATGCACACATATGTGAGAATGACATAGGCTGAAAAAGGCAAGAACAATTTATTGCAATTTGCTAAAACAGGTTCTACCAATTATGTAACACTGAACTTTGTATTCTGTTATATTAATCTAACTGAACCTCAAACTGATGACTGTTCTCAGCTGATAAAGGTAGATTCAAGTAAATCAGCAGAACAGGAATGGCATTAAGGCATAGCCCAGCTCTATTTATCACACATAAAAGAGCCGCAGAGAACTGAGGGTGTATTTGTGCTTTTAGAGCAGAGCTAGAATACTTACATTATAATTTATATACTTCATCTAGATCAGTAAGCAACCTGTGGCTTTCTAACTGCAGAACTACAAGTCACAGCATGCCCTGCCAGCTTGGCAGACTGGGTTTTGTAGTTCACAAAGGTTGGAGAGCCACAAGTTACCTGCTCCAGATTTAGATGGATAGTACAATAAATACAGATCTAGCTTCATGGTCAGCAGCTCATGCAACCTCTGTGTCCCAAATAAAGCAGGAGAGAGGGGAAATAAGGAATTATAACACTATTAACACAAAACAAAAAATCTTCAATACTCCCAAATGGGGTGGTCGTACCATGTACTGTAACAGAGCACAGAACTCTACAGGCTGACAAATGTTATGTCCAGAAAATACACACAACCTACTACGTGGACATCTTTTGGACCTCTCTGGCTTGGCGTAGTCCATACAGCCATTTTATGACTCTAGCATTTCGCTCAATGATTGAAATTCCATAAGGAATTCGTACGGCTGCTGCGGTCTCTTCAAGAGTGGCCGCACTGACTTGAGATTGGGCATACTCTGAGCTTTCTGCACTAACACTGTGAAATTTTACAGATACAATATCAGAACTTGCACGGGCAAAATGCTCTGCTCCAATGTTCGAAACCTCTCCATGGTCAAGTCCACAGTAGTTGAAGAAACGTTCGAGGTCAGCGCTGGCACGAGAGTAACGGTCGCTCAAGTCAGACTTGGAACGATGCAGAAGGGTCTGCCTCTTCCCTGCATCACTTGGGGTTCCCACGGGCGAGCAAAGTAAATTGTCAGTGGATAGACACAATTTTGCAGGAGACTCCACCACTGGCGTAACAATAACATCTGGACACTGGAGAGGGTGCAGTGCATCACCAGGCCGAACATCCACTCTTCGTATAGCTGTTGTGCTGGGAGTACGATGACTGATAGTAGTGCTTCTGGTGAATGAATTCTGTGGTTTCTCCGGTTCCTGCCAGGGCGCCATGTCTGCACGTGGGGATGTCAAAGGACTGTCACAAATACTGATCAAGTTATTAAGTATCTCCAGATTCAGAGAGCTTTTTGGTCCTCTATTTTCTCCCCTACTAGACGTGGGTGACCCCCTCCGGATGGGTGTAAGGAGGACTCTTCGAACACCTGGAGAGAAGAGCGGCTGTCTGGACAGTGTTGGCTTGACAGGCTCTTGTTTGGTGGTGGCTACTTGTTTGCTTTTGACGTACTTGGCTTTATCAGCCTCCAGTCTCTCCACTGCACTGGGCTTCCGAGCTCCACTCTCAACCTGACGCCGAAAGTAATCAGGGCCTTTGTTCAGGATGCGGAAGGGCATCACCGAGGTGAGAGGAGCACCCATCCCAGCAGACTGTAACGTGCCGACAGGCATGGGATCTTTCACTGGTGTTCACTCACTGCTTTGCTGTGCTGACAAGTGATCTTCACATCACACAACACTCTCTCTCCTCTTTAACACTCCAACCTGCAGCATCCAAAAGATCAGTCGCTTGTGGAACAGACCCTGGTGAGAATTGTGATTAAGAAAGAAATATTAACTCAGTTAATCGGTTTACAAGTGTCTGCCAGTCTGACAGCATCACACACACAAAGCCACAGACTGCTGCAGCAGCAGCACACACACACACACAGCTAGAGGCGGGACCTATCTTTACATTAACCGGACAACCCCTTCTGCCATTCTCTTCCAATCCTTTCCACTTTCACCTTTTCAAATTGTGAAGCTCCTACACAGCCCCAGTGGCAGTTGCTGGCAGCAGTATAACCAACCAGGATCACTCCCTCCTGTGTACAAACCCCCCTTAGTCCCCACACAGACATCTGTCCCTCTGCTGCAGATAACTAGCCAGAAAATTCCACTCCCGATTACTGACATTGGGGCAGATGTATGAAGCTCTGGAAAGTGATAAAGTGCAGAGTGATAAACGACCAGCCAATCAGCTCCCAATTGTCATTTTTAAAACACAGCCTGTAACATGACAGTCAGGAGCTTATTGGCTGGTCGTTTATCACTCTCCACTTTATCACTTTCCAGAGATTCATACATCTGCCCCATTGAATGATAATAAAAGCTATTGATATAAAGAAAAATATGAATCCTTTCATATAAAATATATTACATACACACAAGTTTCTGGATCTGAAGATAGGTGCTTCTAACCAAAACTCCTGACTAGTGTGAATGCAGAACTGTGTGTTCTGAACCCTCTTCTACAATTGATATAGGACAGTGGTTCTCAAACTCGGTCCTCAGAACCCCACACAGGTCACATTTTCCAGGTCACCCATCAACTGCACAGATGTATTCATTATTGGCTGACACATTTTTAAAGATTCACAGGTGATGCCACTTATAATCACTTGTGATTCTGTGAGGAGACCTGGAAAACATGCACTGTTTGGGATCCTGAGGACCGAGTTTGAGAACCTGTGATATAGGATATAAATTTCCCTTTGCAATGTGTTGAGCAGCCTGCACCTCTCACAGTAGGGGGTACCACTGGCTGTCACATGACACAACACACAGACAGACGTGTGCTACAAGTAGTAGGGGGCAGCATCACCAGGGCAACCAGTGACCCACATTACAAAAGCCTTCCCCCTGGGGATGGGGGCTGCTGCAACAGTACTAGCATCTACAACTAGCCAGCCAGCCCGGCATTCCACTCACACCCGAATCATAATGACCTGTCCATCAGGATAACAAAAGGAGGGTGAGGGGTGGCCACTAAGAGAACAGACAGTAACCCAAAAGGAGACAATAGGATTAAAACAAGGACTACCCCTCCCCTGCTATATACACATACACACACAACAGCGTAGTACGGTATACTGTACGCTTGCAGCAGGCCTGTTGGTTGCGCAATGGGAATATGCAGCATGTCACCTGAGCACTCATGCTGTTATACAGTGCAACAGGCACCCTCCTGCCCCAAAGCCACACTAGCTGCAGAGCAAGGTTATGTTACCCACTACTAATCCTGTGCCGGGCATACCTGCGGTGGTCACACAGACTGCTCCCGACTCACTCTGGACTCTGGACTCTCTCTCTCTCTCGAACTCTCTCTCTCGAACTCTCTCTCGAGTTGAGAATGATCTCTCCTCACCTGGGGACTGTCTCTCCCCACCCCCGGCACAGGAGCTTGCTGCACACACACCTCGTGACCTCTTCCTGTTGGTGGATATGATGATCTGTCTGGAGGAGCAGCATTTAACCCCTTCAGAGGGGTTGGGGCATGCTGACTCGCTGTACAGGGTGTAATTTTTTTCTAATTGAAATAAAAAATTTAACGACTTTTTATTTTTAGCTCCAGTTGTTTCTGGACTACACAACTATAGCAAAATGCACACGCAATCAGATTGGCAACCTGTGACAGAATGCTGGAGATCCGCAGGTTGCCTAGCTCTGCACTATAATTTTGTTTAGTTCCAGGGTTTGTCTCCATTTTTCTATAAATAGCTTAGATTAAAATAATTGCCTCTTATAATGGCACTAAACTGTCACAATGGTGCTAATGATAAAGGGATATAGTGCAAAATAGATTACAAAAATATACTGCATGGCTGTAGCCTGTAATAAAACACCCATTTTCGGGGGTTACCCGCAAATATTAAAAATCCCCTGGATATACAGCAGAGGGACCGCAGCAGATATCTCCATTTCCAAGTGCAGAAGCAGCCCCCAGTGGCACAACTATAAATTTTGTTCGCCCCTGCCAAAAAAGTTTCAAAACGCCCCCCGGCCATAAAACAAACACACCCAAAGATGACGTTTAAGGTGTGTGGTTTCATGATACAGTAATGTCCCTTATGAAACAATAAGTAATGCCCCTTTTAACAAATTATGCCACACCTTAATGCCCCTTACAACACATTATGCCACTCAGTAATGCCCTTACAAAATAATGCCACATATAACATAATGACAGAGTAATGCCCTTATAACAGATTATGCCACACCGTGCCCCTTATACAGTGCCCCCTGTAGTAGTCCTTCTGTAGTTGTGCCTCTTATGCAATGCCCCCTGTAGTACTGCCCCTTATGCAATGCCCCCTGTTGTAGTGCCACTTATGCAATGCCCCATTGTACTGCTCCTTTTGCAATGCCCCTATTATAGTGCCCCTTATGCAATGCCCTCTGTAGTAGTGTCCCTCATGCAATGCCCTTTGTTGTAGTGCCCATATGCAGTACCCCCTGTAGTTGAGCCCATATGCAGTGTCCCCTGCAGTTGAGCCCATATGCCATGCCCCCTGTAGTTGAGTCCATATGCCATGCCCTTGTAATTGAGCCCATATGCCATGCCCTCTGTAATTGAGCCTATATGCCATGCACCCTGTAGTTGAGCCCATATGCCATGCCCCCTGTAATTGAGCCCATATGCCATGCACCCTGTAGTTGAGCCCCCACCCCCAAGTACTTACCTGACTCGCCGCCGTCCGGGCTGTCCTTCCCGCTGCCGTGCTGACTGGATCTAATATGATCCAGCAGACGAGGCCGCGCAGGCCCCTCAGCGCACGGGTGACGTCATGACATCACCCGCACACTGCATGACTGGGGACGCTGGCCTCTGAAGCGATCGGAGGCTTCCTTAGCCTCCGATCACTTCAGAGACCAGTGTGCTCAGTCATGCAGTGGTGAAGCAATGGCCCACAAGCCACCGCCGGAGCTGCGTGGGCCGTAGTTACGCCACTGGCAGCCCCCATAGCATACTTGCCTACACTCCCGAAATAGCCGGGAGGCTCCCGAAAATCTTGTTACTCTCCCGGTCACCCGGAAGAGTAGGCAAGTCTCCCACAGCTCCCTTCATCACCAGCAACCTCTACAGCCCCCCCTCCACCCGATCACAACCCCCCGCAGCCGCCCACTTATAGAGCACAAGTGGGCGGTATTGGGGAGGGAGATGAAGTGATTTGCGGTGAATCACATCATCGTAGCCCCGCCCCCCGCTATACAATGCTTGTTGTCTCATCACTGTATAGCAGGGGGTGGGTCCATTATGACGTAATCGTGCAACCACGTCCCCTGCACCACCCATTTTCCAGGCTGCCACTTCCCCTCTCTGCCAACCTGGCTGTCCCCTCTCAGAGGAAGGGGGCAGCAAAGTAGGCAAGTATGCCCCATACAGTTAATATGGGGGCTGCTAGGCTGTTGGATTTACCAAACTCCAGAATGCGATTGCATTAGCCCATTGTAGCCTATGGGCTACATTCGTAAAATGGGAGCCGTAGCACTGCACATGTGCTCGCATGTATCAGGAGAAGGATCAGTAGGAATCCTCTCCACTGCTGCCCGCTCTCATGTGCTGCCGGATATCGGCGTATGAGCAGTAGCTGGCCAAAATAGAAAGTAAAGTGATCGCTGATGCGATCACTTCTACTGAACGCAGGGACAGGCTCCTGTCGGAGCCCCTGTCCCTGTGACTCAGTAATAAATACATTTAGGCAAATAAGGACTCCTTATTATTGGGGGCTGGTCGCATCTATAAATAAATATGCCCCTAAATGAGGCTAAACTTAATACTTACCTACACACCCGAATTTTAGGGAGAACCACAGACTACTGGAAGAACGGTCACTCTCCCGCATGCCGCCCACCTCCTAGTGAAATGGGTTGTACAGGATGCATGGTGACGAGATTCTCATTGTATCGTGTCATGGTAGCACTGCAGAATCTGTGCAGAGTATAGTATTGTACAGCAGGGGCATAATGACAACATTTGTAATACTCTCTTTCCCCCCACACTGGTGGGGAGTTTAATAAAGTTGACCAGTATGCACAGTACTACATAAAAAACCTTTGTGCACATTTAGGCCCTGATTCAGAGCCGGACGCTCTGACCAGAGCGCTCGCTCTGAATCAGGGCCCACCTCCATAATTATGGAGCGTCCTCCTGGACGCTCGTATAGCTGTGGGTCACCACCCACAGCATATACGAGCGTGCAGGATGATGGTCGCGATGGTTTTGACCATCGCGACCATCGCCACTGCGAGCCGAAGCCTGCGGTTGAGTTTCTCAACCGCAAGGCCCGGAGTGATTTTGTCTCTATCAGAGCCAAAATCACTCCCATTGACATCACTAGTGATGTCAGTGGGGCCTCCGTCTGGGAGGCACGCCCACCAAAGGGGGCGTGCTGTCAATCAACATCGACAGCACGCCCCCTTTGATCAGACACAACGAGCGAAGGAAAGTCCTTCGCTCGTCGCGTCTTGCGCATGCGCACGACGGAGCTCCCCCCGTCATGCGCACGTGCAGTGCACACCATCGATCCACTTGCGAGTGGACAGCCGCTCGCGAGTGGGTCTGAATCAGGCCCTTAGTGTCTGTCATAAATTACCATTTTGAGAGCACTATTCATGAGAATGCAGCCAATTATTTATTTTATTATAATTATAATTTGATTACATGGAGCATTAATGGTTCCCTAGCAATGTGCATAGGGGATCCAACAAGTCACAAATATTACAGGACTACAAACTTTAACAGACAAGTTCACATGTCAACAAATATACAAACAGTGACTGACTGCAAATTACATCATTACATAGAGAAAAACAAAGGAGAAAGGATCCTACTCACTAGAGGGGACGCTGGTGGGTGCAAAAAAGGTTAAGGAGAGTAGAGAAGGGCAACACGTAGGCTGGGAAATTAGGAGATGTGCGCAGACACCCATGTTTTGGTTTTGGCAAAACCGCCCTCAAATGTTGGGGTTTTTTTTGGCAAAACTACCCTCCCGTGTTTTGGTTCTTTTCTGTTCTGGTTTTGGATTTCTTTAAAATTGTAATTTGGACCTGTTTACATGCAAACCAAAACCTGAGATTCGTTTTTTAAATCCGAATTCCGAACTTACAGCAGACCCAACCTCCCGACCTCCCGCGGGGACACTTTGGCCCGTGTGTGGAAAAGCAGGACAGTGCCCGAAAAATCGGAACGGTTGGGAGGGGTGCACCCTCTATGGGGTGGCGCCCTTGTTCGACCACACTGGTCGATCACCCCAAGAGTCAGCCCTGGTGACGGGTCTTCCACGAACAAATTGCTCATTTAACTGTGTCTAGAGAAGGGGACACAGTAAAATATATGCTATTAGTGCTGAATTACTTTTTAGGGTCATATACAAAAATATAGATAATATATTATTAAGGAAACAGGGTTCAGGATCGATATCTATTGTACAACCTTGATGCCACATTCGTTTGACCATTATCAGCCTATGGGGCAGATGTTCTAAGCTCTGGAAAGTGCTAAATTGAAGAGTGATATACTACCAACCAATCAGCTCCTAACTGTCATTTTCCAAACACAGCCTGTAGGATGACAGTTAGGAGCTGAGTGACTGGTAGTTTATCACATGCCAATTTATTACTTTCCAGAGCTTAGTACATCTCCCCCTATACCTTTAAGAAACTGAAAATGCCAGTTAGGTTTGCAATGTGGGTGTAGCGCAAGATGTAACACGCCAATCCAGACTGGGCAGCTTCTAGGAGGATTTGGGATCTTGCTCCATTTCAGGGAAGGGACGACTGACTCAGGCAGATTGACAAAAGCTCCACCTCAGCACACAAGGGAAAGATTTAAAACAAAAAAAATAAAATAACAGAGTGCTGTGTTTGTCATCATTACCATCCACTACAACTGAATACAGATCATGGCACATTTCATACAGGTTAGATGTAGCCTGTTGCCAATATAGTTAGTATCCTGATAAATACGGTTTATTATTAATGGCTATCTTCTAAAGGTGCTTTATTATACCTCCTCTTTCCCCTTGAATCATAACATACTGTAGGTTGCTCAGACAAAATCACGGGCTGTGCCAGAACCATAAGGTTGGGTACATATTTAACGATGTGTGCCCAGCCGACCTGTCATACGATGGGACTCGGTGGGGGTCCTGGTATCGGCAAGTGCATACACACTTGCCAATGTCGGGAGTGGCAGCAAGGGCCATGCTGCAATCGGCAGCATGGCCCTCGCTGATGATGTCGACCGTCAGACCGGGCGCGGGAATGTGCATCGTCAGTGACATTGAGAGTACATACTAGACGATGTTGCCGACCTGTCGTCCGATCCGGCCGGATCGGACGACATATCATCTAGGGTGTACCCGGCATAAAGCTTCCCAGCCCAGTCTGAACACTATGATTTGCTGGGAATTTGTACCAGACGACAGCTCATTCTGCTATGTGACAGAAGTGATAAAATGCTTTTCTCATGTTTTGGAGCGTGTAAAAACATTAGACATTGTAAAACAGAATACCATTCCTGAGTAAAAACGAAAAGCTTGATACTTATCTTTGTTCCCGGACAGATATGGTTATAATGCAAGCGAGGATTAGAAACACGCTAGGTAGAGCGCTATCTGTAAGGAAATAAAGTATAGACCACATGGGTGCTCTTTCATGGCGAAATGGAGTAGAAGCAGCTGCAATATTACTGTTAATGAATCCTATCAATTGGCTAGGACAAGGAACTAGTGATATCATTGAAGCATGAAATACAGCAAGCCTCAGTGAAATCACTAGTTCAGAGGTTCCTAAACGCGGTCCTCAAGGCTTTCCAACAGGTCAGGTTTTAGAGATATTCATGGTTAAGCACAGGTGGTTAAATAAAATTGACCTAGGCACTAATTAAAGGTGCCTACACACTAGACGATATTTTACACAATTCACCCGATTTCGACGCATTGGAATGAGAAATCTTATAAAATATGTCAAAATCGTGAGTGTCCACTGACGATCACGATGCCGATCCGCGTACCCGAGGGTCGTACATCGCATCTTCAGATCTTGCCTACTGCAGGCATGATTTGCCAATCTCATACACAATTTGGTGCAATAGATAGATTTTGTGCACGATAGATCTTAAGTCAGACTGGACACTTTTTAGCACCATATCGTGTCCTGGAGAGCCTGGGAGCTGCCGGGGAGAGTTTGGGAAATAGCTCACGATATCGCATTGTGAGCACATCGCATAGTGTGTAGGAACCTGTGGTCAAGCATGGATATCCTTAAAACCTGGAGTGTTAAGATGGGCATCCACTATACAATTTTCTGTCAGATATCTGTCCAATCTGGCTGGTTGGAATGAAAACCTGCTAAGGTATGGGAGCAAATGACAGCCGATCATATGGTTTTAAACACTGAAAAAAGAACAAAAAAAATTGTTCAAATTGGTAAAATTTGCGTGTTTTACCCAATTTGTCTGAACAACAATTTTTGGCTATTTCCCAGTTTGTGAGCAAATGTATGATTGTCATTTGCTCCCATACATTACCAGGTTTTCATTTCAACCAGCCAGATTGGACAGATATCTGACAGAAAATTGTATAGTGGATGCCCAGCTTTAGGGTGCCTTGAGGACCGCGCCTGGGAACCTCTGCACTAGTTTTTAGTGCATGCCTCATTGATGTCACTAGTTCCTAGTGGTTCAGCCCACAAAATGTCTGTTTCTCTCCCCTGTGGACATTGGTGCATTTTTAAATCCACCATTATCTGACTGGGTGGGATGAATCAAGCATTTAGGCATTTAGTAACATTGTATGCTTGTACAATTGTCAGCAAAATCGCAAAGGACAGCTCTCCTGATAATAGCTGTCCTTTGAGATGCAGCGACAAACACAGGATTTGGACGGGGGGGTTTCTGTATGTATGTATAAACCACCACCACCACCCACCCAGCGCAAATAAATATGTATATCTGCACACATAGATACAAATACAGTAATACACACACACTTACAAACAGGTACATATACACACACATACAAATAAGTACATATGCACACATACATGCATGCAAGTGCAAACAGACACATACATAACATACATGCATACATACATACAAATATATACACATGGATACTTAAACATTTTCACCTGGAGGCTGTCCCTTGACTGGCACACTTCTGCTGCATAACAGTGCAGCCAAGTGGCGGACGCTCTGGAGCACAGCGCAGATGAGTGCTGTCTGCTGCCCCCCGCTGCTGAGTCTCAAAAAAATAATTGAGCCCGTCAGGAGGGGTTTCTAGGTACTCAGAAACCCCCCTGCGTGCGCTACTGAGAGGCTTTATGACCCAGGAGTCCTTATGCACACGTGGGGCCGTTGCCTGTCGGCAACATAAGGATGCCCCCCTTACCTTACACACATCCGTAATACTTAGCAAATCTGCGAAACCATCGGTAACATCGTGTACCATCGCAGCCTCATGCACACTTGCACTAGGTCAGACCTTACTCAGGAATTGCTAACTTCATTGCACGCAATGAGAGCTCAGGCTGCGCATGGCATCGTAGTGGATTATTTATGCACGCTCATGCAACGGTGTGCAAACGCAATGGTTTCGCCGACCACCCCCCGTCACCACCCCCAAATGGTACGTCCTGTCAATCACTCTGTGATGGGTCTGCGTAGCCACTGCCCGATCGCAGTGAAGTGTTCATGCACTGCGATGCATATGCATGCGCAGTATGCAAAAATCGTCCGACTATGTGCGTAATCGCAGTTGCGATCCTTGCTGAATCAGGCCCAGAGTTGAGAGTCGGTTACTACTGCAATCCTTAATGTCTTAACCAGTGTTTTACCATTTAATAGATACCAAAAAAAGCTACATAAAGCCTCCGCCCAATTACAGCCATAAAACACGCCTGTCCGGCTACTCATTCGTGAGCAAAAACACCCTGAAAGTGTTTTATTTTTTAATTAATACCAATTATGTGAGGGTGTGTGGACAATACATTAACAAGTAACTACTGACATAATTAACTTTGTGATTTTATCCATGACAGACATATTTTGTGGGCCTTGAATGAATAAAGACAGAAATGGACACAAAGACAATGTTTACGCAGTTGAGCAGTTATCGACAGGGTCATAACCAGCGGTATGGGGGCCCCATAGCAAAATTTCCTTGGCGGCTCCCATTGGTCTACCTGTACAGTGCCTCTTTAGTTGTGCTCATTATGCAATACCCCCTGTAGTAGTACCCCTTATGTAGTGCCCCTTATACAATGCCCCCTGTAGTTGTACCCATTATGCAATGCCCCCTGTAGTTGTGCCTATACTGCAATGCCCCCCTGTACTTGAGCCCTGTATGCAATGCCTCCAGTAGTGCCCCTTATACAGTGCCTCCAGTAGTGTCCCCAGCAGTGCCCCTTCTAGAGCGCCCATTGTGCATTGCCCCTTATGCTGTGCCCCCGGTAAAGCCACTTATGCTGAGCCCCCGGTAATGCCTCATATGCTGTGCTCGCGGTAATGCCCCTTATGCTGTGCCCCCTCTGCTGTGTAGAACTTACCTGTCTTCACGCTTGTCAATGCTCCAGCTTCACTCCGGCGTCTGTGCCTGCCGCTGACTAGATCTAACCAGATCCAGCAGGTGCGCAGGCTCCTCACATGTCAGGTGATGTAGGCGATGTCATCACGTCACATCACTGGGAACGCGGGCACCTTTAGTCTCTGGTCGCCTCGGAGACCAGTGTTCCCAGTTGCACCAGCTACAGAGGGTGCAGGGAGATGCTTGCTGGGCTGGCGGGCCCCCTAAGCCGCCGGGCCCGACAGAAAGCGCACCTCTTGCACCCTCTATAGTTACGCCACTGGTTATCGGTGATCTGCGCATGTGCAGGAGTCAAGCTTCATTACAGTTGTCGCTCGCAGTAAAGATTTATTCGTAAAGTGATTGACAGGCAGAGACCGTTTGTGAGTGTCAACGAGGCGTGGCAACTCAAACACAGGCCTGTCCGGCACCTCGGTTCCCGTGGCCATTCTGTACAACCACTCAGAAGGCCGATTATTGACTGATCTTGCGACCAATGCTGTTTTGTTGTAAGCAGTCACTTGCATTTGCGAAAAGGTCGGTGGCCGTCTCAATACAATTCCCGGTGGCTCCGACATTTGCATATTTTTTTACACAGCCGTTGTATACAAATTCCATTGCAGCGGCGGCATTAGTGTATAACTCTATAAGGCCCAAAGAACACTGCTACCATCGCTGAGAGTCATAAGTTCCAAGAGTTGCTAGTTCAGCTGCCCACATACTTTATGGCTTGAGGGCCTGATTCAGCAAGGATCGCTATTCTGCTTATACGCACGCAACGCAGTGGCTAATATCAGCGGTGATATGTAAATGTTTGCATTCGCATTGCGATCGCAAACTAACATAAGGACGTCCACTTCGCCTTACTCACATCCGTATACTTGGGCAATGTAGTGAAACAATCGGTAACATTGAATACCATCAGACCCATACGCACAGTTAAGGCAGGTCAGACCTCACATAGGAATTGCTAACTTCAGCACACGCTATGAGACCTCAGGCTGCGTATGGTATCGCAGGGGCTAAATTATGCATGGCGTTGAGATGCACTGGCACGCCTGCGTTCGTCTGACCCCCCCCCCCCGTTACCACCCACGAACGGCACTTCCTGTCAATCACTCTGCCATGGGTTCACGTAGCCTCTGCGATCACAGCAGCTGGCTCGTGTACTGCGATGCGTACGCATGTGCAGTGCGAATTGGTCGGCCGATTGTGTGCATATAAGCGAAAGCGACTGCGATCCTTGCTGAATCAGGCTTGAGTTCAGCAGATTCTATCAGCCTGTAGGTGGCACTATATGTAGTTATTTTGTAAGGAGAGTACAAACAACATAAGGGCACGTTATCAAAGTAATTTTGTTACAGTGAAGGGCAACCACTTTCCTATTAATCTACAACTGGTTCCTTAATGTAAGTCTATGCTAATTCTCCTACACTTTTTTTTTTATAACTGCTTAAAATCTGTGCATACATGGAGAGCAGGGCTGCATAATAGTTTCCCTTGGAATGAATGCAACCAGTGCCAGGAATTTCACAGCACTCCACAAAATATTGTAATATCTGCTCTAGTTCCCCTGCAGTAAACAGTGGTTTAATTAGAGGTGTAGCTAGGTGCCATGGTGCCTGTAGCAAGGAGATGTTTCAGCGCCCCCCTCCCCTATACTGAATTGGGGGTGTGGCCAACATGTGGGGGCATGTTACATTAGAAAAGAAAAATATTTAAAATTCCTAAATTGGTGACAGGGCCTGATTCAGCAAAGAACGCAGTTGCTAATACGCACGCAATCGGCCGATTGATGGGTACTGCGTATGCATCGCAGTGCGTGTGCGTGAACCGGCCACTGCAATCGGGATTGTGATCGCAGTTACCATCGCAGTTACCATCACAGGAAGTGCCATTTGTGGGTGGTGACGGGATGGGGTGGTCGGTTGAATGCCGTTGAATGGGCGTGCATTAATTATCCACTGTGATACCATATGCAGCCTGAGGTCTCATAGCGTGTGTGGCTGTTAGCAATTTCTGACTAAGGTCAGGGCTTGTGCAAGTGTGTGAGGCTGCGATGGTACTTGATTGTACCGATGTTTTCGCAGCCTTGCTAAACATTACGGGTGTGTGTAAGGTAAAGTGGGCGTCCTTATGTAGTGCTGCGGCGCCATTGCGATCTAGCATACTATCGCAGTTGAATCAGGCCCTGAGTTCGTTATATTATATTATTCATAAATATAATACTTAAAAATAACGAGGTGCTATAGTTTAAATTTGCTCGAAACAATAAGTGAACAGTTGTTTATAACATTTATTATAATAAGCTATATATATATATATATATATATTTATGTATATATCCTGTCTTCATTTACAAAAGTGTATAAAGGGATGTTTGAAATATTTAATAGAAATGTATTTATTTAGAAATTAATTTTCTATAAATATTTTTCTCTATATAAATCAATGTACTAGGGAGTAATAAGCGTAGCACTGCACTGTGCACTGCATGCATTTTTTATGACTGATAGTGGCAGTGCCTCCCCCCCTCACTGATTGTAGCAGGTCCCCATCCCTTATATTTATTATTATCAGTGATCGCGCCTATAATTACAAAGCTGCTATATAGTCGGGGTTTTAAATAGCCGCGGCAGGTGTTTTTTTTCCGACATTGAAGAAGTGATGCAGAAGAGCACTTAGGTTATTTTTTTTCGTTTTTTAAGTGGTCCCATCAAAATTGGGGTACATGAAAATGGGTACTAGTATATTTTTATGTCCCTAAAGTAATTTTTTTAAAATTCTGCGAAAATGCACCTGCCGCTATAATTCTATTCTAGAAAACATCTGCCACATCCTTGCAGAGTAGCCCTGAACCTATTTCCCTATTTTTAAACTCCTTTTTTCCATTTTTTTTTTGTTACCCCAATTTTTACATATTTTTTTGGGGTGTCCCTATTTTTTTTTTTTACTTTTTTTGACACAGTTTATTTTTAAATGACATTCCCAGGGTTGCAGGCTATTTTTTTTAAGCCTGCACCCCTAAACCCCAATTCTGCACTTTTTTTTCTCCACCTATTCAGTGGTGAAAAGTTATCCCCGTTTTTTTTCAAAGACTTTTCGAACCTGCGAAAAGTCTTTCAAAATGAATACGGGGATAATTGAAATCGGCGAAAATGACGAAATTTTCGCTCCAAATTGAATACCCCTGTAAATGTGGATATTCCCCTTGTATGCCGAGTTGTACTCGTCTATGCATCTGCACTTTCCCCACCCACAGGTTTGATTTCATAACCATCATCATTATCAGCGTTCATTTGCATCAGCCCTATCCTTGGTGCAATAGATCTGTATGAAACCAGATGGATCTCTGCATGCTCACAACTCTACAGTTTTGTCTATATGCTCAAAATATGTCTTCAGGCAATTTAGCTATAGAGCAAACATCTCATTGCCAACAAATCATACTCCTTTATCCCTTCAGCCACACGAGGATATACATCTGAGTCAGAGGCGTCACTAGGGTTGGTGTCACCCGGTGCTGTAATGCATGGTGACACCCCCCCCTCCCCCACAAAAAAAATAAATAAATCGGGACCAAGGTGCGCAGCTCCACAAATTCTTCCCCTTACCAGTCCAGCAGTCACACTGTGCCCCCCCCAGAATGCCGGGCGCACCTGGTGGACATTATGACGCCACGCCCGGTATTCTGGGTAGCAGTGCTTAAAATGTTCGTAGAGGTGGAACGACCCCCCCCCCTCCTCCCTTCCTTGGCAATATATCAATAAAAGGACAGCGTGCGCCTAAGGCACATGGCGCAAACAGGGGCGTGATCTCAAAAAAAAGGGGCATGGTCATACAATACTATCCCCAATTCAAATTCCGCCACACAGTAGCACAATCTTATTCACATTACACTGCACATAGTGCTCCTGATGCACATTACATCATAGTTTCCCTTATTTATGTTACGACACACAGTAGTAACCTCTTTTACACAATGCCCACAGTAGTGCCCCTTCTACACAATGCCCACAGTAGTAGTGCCCCTTATACAATGCCCACAGCAATAGTGTCCCCTCCCTCTTCCCACACAGTACAGAAACCGTAAGTCAGATGTGCGGTCTTCAGCAGACTACAGGTACGGCTAGTACCGACCCCAGGCAATCCAGCCCTGTGCGGCCGCACACACCTCTGCTTATGGCCCTGTATATCTATAGATTTTAGTGTGTGTGTGTGTGTGTGTGTACCAGGCATGTCAAACTCAAAATACCAACTGGGCCGAATATTCAAGGACTAAGAGAGTGTGAGCCACAAGGAAAAAAAATAGTCTTATATGGAATTTTGAAAGGGTGATTATTAATGAAAACCAATGTAGTGCCCCCGGTAGTAGTGCACCTTATGCAATGCCAACTGTATTAGAGCTGCTTATATTATACACTGTATCCATTATACACTGGGGGTATAAGAGCCCCTTTTGCAATGCTCCCTGTATAAGACCCCATTATGCAGTGCCCTCTGTATTAGAGCCCCTTATGCAGTGCCACCAGTAGTCCATTATGCAATGCTCCCAGTAATGCCCCTTATGCAGTGCCCCAGTAGTGCTGCTTATGCAGTGCCCCAGTAGTGCTGCTTATGCAGTGCCCCAGTAGTGCTGCTTATGCAATGCCCCCGTATTAGCGCCACTTACACAGTACCCCCAGTAGTGTCCATTATGCAGTGCTCCCAGTAATGCGCCTTATGTAGTGCCCCTTATTCAATGACCCCTGTATTAGAGCCCATTATGGAATGCCCCCATTAGTGCCCATTATGCAGTTCCCCTTATGCAATGCTGTCTTACCCTTCTTCTGTTCCAGGCTGCTGCTCCATAGTCACTGCGGCACCTCTCTCTTCTCTTCAGTGCCGCTGTCCACCGTGAAAAAGCCGGGTGCCTGTCAATTCCCCTCTACATCTGTATAATAAAGTTTATTATCCGGCGCGTGTGACGTCATGACGTCACATGGGTAATAAACCCAGGATGGATATTAATTTGCATTAGAAAGTTTAAGACTGTAATAATAATACACCATACATTATGTTGCAATCAAAGGTAACAAAGGTTCTAAAATATAATCAAAAGTAACAGTATTTATATATTTAAATTAGTTGATTAACACAAGACAAACATTAAGTCCAGCAAACCCCAATACTGGAAACCAACAGTCATCTGGCACTTCTTGCTGTGGACACTTTCAAGATCTCCTGATTCTTGAAGCCTTTGGAATGACCTGTACAAATTTTCCCCTGTTGCATTACAAATGCTAGTATTATTGTGCAACCCAATTATAACTACACTACTGAAAATACCATATTGCCCACATTACTTTTTTTAAGGTTTCTTCATATTGTAATAGAAAAGTTAAATTAATATGAACATTGAAGGTGAGCTTAGTACTGTACATGTATTGATCAGTTATTGATATGCCAGGAGACACTAGATCATTATTTTTTTTTATGTGACATAGCAGTATAGCTCCCTTGTGGGTACATACATTACAGGATGATACATTATGTTATGCAGGTCACCATACCTATTTACAAACAGATTACAGCTTCAGTACAAATGATCTGTTCCCCAGGGGATTCCTGACTAATCCAAATATTCTTTCACATGAGCGCAATTTCAAACAAAACTACTATCACATCAGTATGACATTGTGCTGCATTGTCTCAGACCAGTCTAAAGAAATTAAATGGTCTATTTATCATTGGTGGCAGTGGGGCCCCGAAATGTATAATTTCTTATTGTGATAAGTAAATACTTTCTGGGGGTAGTCAACTAAAACCTACTGCCAGGACATGGGCTCTGAAAGTACCCTGTCCCAGCGAAGAGGATTGCAGTTTGCTACGGGCTCTGACACTGCACATGCTTGGACATTAGGAAAGCAATACTACCCTTGTGCATGACTTTAGCTAGGAGTGCCCTTAACAAAAAGTCTCTAAGTGGCCCATTTATCATTCTATATTTGCGGCCATGTCCTCGAAAACATGTTTTCAAGGGTTAACTGCAAATCTGTATTATGCCCCGGATGTATTAAGGAGGGACCTACCTGCTGCGATCCCTCCATTCCCGCAGGCAGCCGCATTCCCCATAGGTTTCTATGGGGGATGCGATGCTGCCAGATTTACCAATATCCGGAATGCGATGCATTCTCCATATTAGCCCCCGCAGCTAACGCCATCTGAAGATGGCATTAGCCGCTGTAGCCTATGGGCTACACACCGCATTATTTGCCGGCGAAGGGTTCCCCCGCAACCCTCGCCCGGCAATGGGTGCCGCACATGTGCAGTCAGAGGGACTGCGCATGTGCGGCAGCCCTGACAGCTATCGGGCACATCGCACATATTTTCGGAGCCCCTCTTCCTACATATGCCGGATAATACATCCCGGCACTATGATCGCTTCTTGCAATGCGAACAGGAGTGGTGCTGGCATGCCCAGATCGCATTGTAAGTGCCATCATTAATAAATAGTGCCATCGAAATCACTTTAGAGGAGGGAACAAAATTATTTTTAGATGATTATGTAAAATATATGATAGCCATTCATAGTTATTTTTATCATTACTACTTAGATAAAATACCAACATTATCAAACCTGCTAATTACCAGTATTTTCATACTAGAATTTTAATGAGCACCAACACATTTTTTTTAAGCAATGACACTTTTTAATGTATGTTTTGCACACATATAATATACAAATGGTATATTGGTATATAAATGGTATATTGGGCCAGATATATGAAGCTCTGGAAAGTGATAAAGTGCAGAGTGATAAACGACCAACCAATCAGTTCCCAACTGTCATGTTACAGGCTGTGCTTGAAAAATTACAGTTGGGAGTTCATTGGTTGGTCGTTTATCACTCTCCACTTTATCACTTCCCAGAGCTTCATACATCTGCCCCAATGAACCTTGTACTATTACATTCAGTAAATTTGGATTGAATAGAAGAGATTTGTACCACCACCTGGTGGTCAAAAAAGATACTGCAGATCATGTATGCAACTTATTTGACACATTTTGGAGTGTTCTTCTAGGTACTTGTAATCACCCTTGAATGATACAATATTAGAATTTATATTATGGAAATACAATAGGAATAACAATCTTGACAAAAAGAGCTAACAATACAAAAACTATTTGTCTTTTGCAGGAAAGTGACCAGTTGTAAAGGTTTTTATTTTTATTTTTTTTCACGAAATATTACTCTTCTTTTAATACTTATCAATTCTACACTGCAATTCTGTTATCCTGGTCACGGGTGTAGTAGGTATTACCGCCGGACGCATGGCCGGCGGTTCAAATCCCAACAGCGGCAGCCCGGCAAGGGTGAAAATCACGATCGTCCGTAAGGTAAGTATCGCTAACCTAATTCTACCCCCTAACCCTCCCTTAGGGGTGCCTAACCCTAACTACCCCCCCAAGTGCCTATCCCTAATCCCCCCTCTAAGTGCCTAAACCTAACCCCCCCTTCCCCGCTGCCTAAAACTAAGTCCCCCGGGGGGGTGCCTAACCCTAACCTCCCCCCAGGGGTGCCTAACCTTAACCCCCCCTTCCCCTAGCCTAACCCTAACCCCCAGGGGGGGTGCCTAGCCCTCAGTCCCCCAGCGGCTGACTGCGCCCGGCTTACCTTTGTTCGGTATGCCGGGCGTCAGTCTTCCGGCATCTGGTTAATGACAGGCGTTGAGTTTTCAACGCCTGTCATTAGTACCACGCCGGGATTAGAAAGTCTGGAAGGCGGCGGTCAGCATTTAGACCGTCGGCTTCCTAACTACATCCCCTGGTCACGCATGGACCAGTATCATGAAAATAAGCTCATGTTGCCATGTACAGTATGTCCCAGAAACGTGTGTGATACCCAAAAATGATAATAGATTGTGTCATTAACCCACAAGCCTGTAAATATAGGTGCTATCTGATATCAATCAGCCCATGTATGTGGTATAACATGCCATATGTGGTCTAGTGCCAAACTTTTGTTCCCTGAGCTGGTAGGTTTAGTCTTTACTTTCCCGCCCCTGATTTTTCTTTTTTAAATTATTGGGTGCAAGCAAAACCCATTTATCATCTAAATATTGGAAAAAATTGCCCCACATTCATAAAACCTGCACTAACAAGAGCAAATACAAAAATGACGTATTGTGAGCTAGTTCAGTAAACATAATGGTGTAATGAACCAAAGTTGAACAAAATTAGATGTAGCTGCTCAGCAGCAAAATGTAAAGAATAAATCATTTAGTTTGGGAAATAAATCTAGTTGTTAGCAAATCTCATGGATATAGCCAGCCACAGATGAGGAATTCTTAGGGGAAAATTTACTAAAGTGAGAGTTTTTAGAAGTGGAGATGTTGCCCATAGCAACCGGATTCTACTTAACATTTAACTAGCACCTTCTAGAAGATAATAGCTAGAATCTGATTGGTTGCTATGGGCAACATCTCCACTTCTAAAAACTCTCACTTTAGTTAATTTTCCCCTTTACACTGCAGTCAAACAAACTAATCCAATTTTCCATTACCAGAATATTTTAATCCTATTTAAGAACCTTTATTTTGCTCCAGGCTGGAAAGAACAGTAGACTGAAGAGACAGCTGCCCTGGGTGTACAAGCACATTTCGCATGTGCATGCAAGTATTAGAGAGCCCTGTTTAGGTGCTCATATCAAATTGGAGAGTTCCCTGCAGGTGCACACATGTGTACTTAAACGTGCAATAACTCTATAAGTACACACAGGAACAATGGGGTCTATGTACTAAGCCTTGGAGAAAGATAAAGTGGATGGAGATAAAGTACCAACCAATCAGCTCCTAACTGTCATTTTTCAATAACAGTTACCCTGATTACAAATAGAGCTGTCACACGCATATGTAAAGTAGATTGCCCTTACACCAGCATACAAGGATTGCTTAAGCCAGGTAGGAGTTAGGGAAGATGGAGTGTATACTCTTCCATTTGACACCTTGCTCATAGATCACTGCATAGCGACATGTGTGGAGCTATAATACACCCATTTGCAGAATTAATGTGTTCACTAGCCTTGGCAATGCGCCCACTGTGACAACTAATACCCTTTGTACACCAGAGCTAAAATCCGGGTTATTGCAGGGTTAACCCGGGTAGCTCCTTGGTGTAAAAGGGGACAGGGTTGAATTCCCGGGTCGAGTGACCCGGCAATCAAACCCAGGTAACTTGCAGGGTTTAACACAGGAATGGCCCGTGAAACCCTGCAGTGTAAATGTCGCGATCCGGGTCACGATGACCTGGAGCGCACCGCATGCTGGCCGATTGGCCGGCTTCATTGGCACTTGGAGATGACATCATCTCCAAGCGCCAAACCTTGTTCCAAGCTCCGGATCAGACCCGGAATTTAGGTATAAAAGCAGTATTATTAAACAGCAGACTGGCTTTATAACTCCAGTCCTAATATATACTGTACATATAGCAATGGCGTACAACAGGTCTTCTGTAGCCCATACTCTGTAGCCTTGCTTGTGCTCAGACCTTGTTTTTTGTCTGCTGGTTCACTCTGTGGGCCTGATTCATCGCAGATTGCAACTGCAACAGCATACGCAGATCTGTTGATGGTGCGTACTGTGCATGCGTATGCACTGCAGTGCACATGCCTGAGTTAGAAAGCCACCGCAGAGTTAAGGACGGGAGCTCAGAGTTTGGGGGTGGTGACGTGGGAGTGGTCAGAATAACGCAGGCGTGCCTTTCTGTTTGAACGTCATTGCATGGGCGTGCATAAATTAGCTGCTGCAACGGAATACGCAGCTTGAGTACTCACTGCGTACAACAAGGTTAGAAATTTCTGCGTAAGGTCAGGGCAGCTGTAATTGTGCGTGAGGGGCCGATGTTACTCGATGAATATGCAGGACTCAAAGGTATTACGGATGTGAGATAGTGGTAGTGGGCATCTCTATGTTGGCTGTACGACGGCTTTGCAATTCATTAGCATATTATCTCAGCAGACCTGCGTGCGTAATCTTAGCTGCAATCGCAATAGCGATTAATAGTGAATCAGGCCCTTTGTACATTTTAACGACTGGCACCCTTGAACAATTCACAAGTGCAGCTATTTTGCTAATGTGAACGATACTGTTGTGAAATAATACCAGAGACAGAGAGAGCCTCACTAAATTAATACCATCTTCATCTTTGGACATCCCTCTCCCATTATCCTGCTCTGCTCTGCCTCACAGATCACAGACACAGCTGAGCCAACATACGTGGTGAGCTCCTGGAGAATATCCAGCACTGAAGAGCAGAGATAGTTATACTGATGCACTGGCCACACAAATAATTAAAATATAACCTTTATTTGTTTCATCATCATCATTTAAGTTGCACATTTTCACCTACAATTGTAAAAATGAAAGTTATCGGGTCATTTATCAAGTGGGTAAAGCAGGAGATATGTATGCTTACATTCCTTTTGCAGAATGGCCCGCTGTCCCCCATACACTAGTATGGAGACAGAATTCATCAGGCTCCGAAAATATAATATTTATGGAGCTTGACAGCGGGAGCACTTGCCATCTTTAGATGGCAAATGCTCCTGCTCCGGATTGCAACCTGTTCCTTCCCTATAGGAAGGAGGTCTATGTTGAGAAGAGGGATCCTTTTGGATCCCCCCGCCCCTTTCTGTCTCTTTCCGCCGGACGTCGGGGCTCTTGCGTGACCTGTAGGTCCGTACGGACCCCGATTATAAACATCATGAATAGGCCCCTTAATCAGAAAACACGGCTTCCATAGGGTACTTATCAGCTGGTGTCAGTATTTTAACCCAGTTGAGATTCCGGCATCTGGATTCTCAGTGCCGAGATCCTCAGCACCGGGATCCCATACCTAACCCTAACAGAGTGTTATAATAATATTATACAATCTTACAAATGATCTAATTCACTTTATTGTATTCACTGTATCATTTCACAAGTGACACGTTCCTAGTAATCTGAACAGTATTTGAACACCATGGGGTAAATTTACTAAAGTGAGAGTTTTTAGAAGTGAGTTTTAGAAGAGATGTTCCATAGCAACCAATCAGATTCTACTTTACATTTAACTTGCAAATTCTAGAAAATAAAAGGTAGAATCTGATTGGTTGTTATGGGCAACATCTCTTCTAAAACTCACTTCTAAAAACTCTCACTTTAGTAAATTTACCCCCTATTGTTTATTCATTTCTTTGTTGTATTATTCTATCTTAATTTTCCTTTGGAATGTCGTTTACCTGCTTTAGTTATCTGCACTTTATTTCCTATACTGTTACAATATAATTGTATATTTCAAATATATATATATGTCTTACGTGATATACTAGAAACGTTTTATATTGAAAAATTTAGATTTTTCTTTCTTTTCAACACAGTTTAAATCATACTTACCCACTCTCCTGCACTGTATAGTGGGGGGCCGGGGCCATTATGATGCGATCGAGGCCCCACCCCCGCAGGGCCCACCTATGACCATGCCACTCCCCCTTGCTCTGACAGGGATACTGACCTGGCTGCCCCACTCCTGGAGAGGGCAGCTAGAAAGTCAGTAAGTATGGTTTAAATGCACTTAAGCTGCTGGCATACATTCAGCCCAAGTGGATACAAGCAGCAATTGTGAACTCACATATCTTACTACTTCACATACAAGCGGACAGTACAAGGGCAGTATTAAAGCCTAGAGAAGCAAGTCCCCAGCACATACCTGACGTGCGTTTCAGCTAAAGCTTAGTCACTTCATATCTTACTTAGGACGGGATGTACTAAGGTTGCGGTGACCATACCGCCAGTCACCGCAACCTTACTATCACATATGTACTAACATATGTGATTAGTATAGCAAAGGACAGCTCTTGCGATAAGAGCTGCCCTTTGCGAAGCAGCCGATGCCAGGTAACGGGGTCTCCGTGGGACCCCGCCCCCTCCGAGCCCCGGGAGCTTTCTGTTGTCACCTGTGCAGGAAGCCCCGGGCTCCTCCTCCTCCTCCCTGCACCCGGAAGATTAGGAGGAGCACGAGCCGGCGACCGCGAAGAGCAGGTGAGTGGGGGCCAGCGCTGGGCAACGGCGGGGCGGCGGTGAAGTGTTGGGAGTGGGGTGCAGTAAGAAGCCCATAGGCTACAACAGGGTAACGCCAGGTTTTTCTGGCGTTACCCACCATACGCACATGAAGGGGGGGGGTTTCTGAGTACCTAGAAACCCACCCTGGCCGCCGCTCTATCGCCGCGCAGCTAAACAACATTTTTTATTTTTATTATTAAAAGGAGCTGCCAGAGTTCACTGTGCCTGCTCTAAACACTGGCTGTGGCTGGAGCTGGGCTGGCTGACTGTAGGGGGAGCAGCTGCGGCAGCACGCAGCTCCTCCTAGGAAGTTCTGATGGGGCATTGATTGCAAGAGGGCCAGGCTGAGCTGCCGGCGGGTGACTGTATTCCCGGCGCTTTCTCAGGTGAAGGTATGAGGGGGGTGCCCAGTGGGGGAGGAGCCGCCGGCAGTGGTTACTGCCAGCGTGGGGGTTTACTGCCAGTGCCGGGGGTTACAGCCAGTGCGGGAGGTTACTGCCAGCATTTGCCAGTTGGGGTGTTCTTTAATAACTGAAGCTGTACTTGTTTGCGTGTGATTATGTTTTTTTGTGAAAGAGGTGTGTGTGTGTGTGTGTATGTATGTGTGACAGTGGCTGTGTTGGTGTGTGTGTCTGTGTGTAGTCTTTGTGAGTGTCTGTCCAGGTTAGTGTGTCTCTGTCAGTGTGTGTGTGTCTGTTTGCGTGTCTGTGTCATTGTGTGTGTAATACCGAATATATATACCCACAGTTCTGCTGGCACTCTGAACAACGCTGTAACAACTTGATCCTGTGCCAGAATCCAATATCATACACCTCCAAAAAACATAAGGCACTAGGACACTGGTGTAAAGAACAATAGCTTGTATTGTAAAAAGATCAACAGTTTGTATGGTCCTGACGACGGGGCGGCAGCTCCGAAACTGTTGATATTTTTACAATACAAGCTATTGTTCTTTACACCATTGTCCTAGTGCCGTTTGTTTTTTGGAGGTATATATATATATATATATATATACATACATTGCACCGGTAAAGGTGCGCACGGGGCTTAGTACATATGGAAATGCTGTAAAACACCCGAAAACAGGGTTTTTATCGCATTTTTACTTTAGTACATCCCGGCCCTTCTATATTTTATATTTCACTCTTTTATGGATACCATGCGTTGTAATTAAATGTTATAATTTTATATGTAAACAAATAAAAGTTATATTTTATTTATTTGTGTGACTAGTGCTACCAATATCACTATCTCTGCTCTTCAATACTTGGAATTCAACTATAGTGGGTATCACCTCTTCAGTAGGCAATAAATTACAAAATACGAATACAATTTAAAAGAGAAGGTCAACGACTGGTGCAGTTGGTTTCCCCTCTGTGTGGAGACTATCCACAGCAGCTCATCCATTCATCACACAGGTCTCCGGAGCACAGCAGAGCAGGAGAAAGTTAAGTAAAAAAAAAACACTGTCATCCAAATAATAATACATCCCTGCGATATTTTGAAGTTGCATGCACAGCATGAATAGCCGCCGGTTGAAATATCGACGCCGAAAGCCCGACTGTTGAAAATCCTGCTTACAGATGGTAAGTACCAGAGTCGTAACTAGACTTTTTGGTGCCTGTGCCAGAAAGATCATTGGTGCCCCCCCTCCCCTATTTTTCAACTAGGGACATAAGACGCGCATCCGAAAAAGGGTCATACCCTCATAAGGAAGGGCCAAGGAAGAGATAGGGGAGGCCAGGAGATGCTGGGGATAAAAGAAGAGGAAGCCACAAGTGAGAATGATAATAAACAGAAAATTGACAGGACCAAACAGCGTCCACTGCCCTGCGGTGCCCTGTGCCATGGCACAGTTCGCACTACCCTAGTTACAGCCCTCGTAAGTACCCTAACCCTCCCCCTCTCCCTCTCTAACCCTCCTTTGGTGGTGCCTAACCCTAAAAACTCTAAACCTAAACCCCTCCCGGATCCCCAGGCTAACAGTGAAGGTGGGCCGGATACTTACCTTCGGGATGCCTCTGGTCGGGATCCCGACGCCAGTATCTTAATCAGGATGACGGAGTCAGGATCTTGGTCCTGTCAGGATTCTGGCATCAGGATATCGGTGGCCGGCATCTGGCCTACATCCTGTTCTCCTGTATTCAAAGTCATCTAAGTAGCTGCACTGCCCCAATACATCCTCTGGTAAGAGCAGCCATCTCTATCAGCATGCATTTGCTCCAGCCCTATCTTGGTGCAAAAAAATCATCTCAGATGGCTATTTTATCTGCACGCTAACGGGAAAACTATGCCAAGGCTAAAGCCCTATTGCCACATGGTTATACCCAATTATCTGTAAGCAGAGATCCATCTAACTTCTGTGCAGATTCGCAAAGTACACCTTGGGCAGCCTTGTGAGCATGTGACCACTGTGTGTTCGACTCTGAATCAGAACCACAATATCCACTAATATCACAGAATGAAGTGAATGGCTGGTGTATTACATTCCTTCGATCAATACTTATGTTAATATGCCTTTATTGCTGATTAATTTGAAATTAGTATTAAAAGTACTTTCTCTTCTTATGTGCTTAGGCCATCAGTGGGTCTAAAGGTGTTTGGAAACTATGGGACTGATTTAGAGATGGTTGCTAATTTCGATTGCAGCTGCAATTTTACACAGAACGCAGCTGCAAAGATATGCTACTGCATGCCAAAGCATAGCCGGCATAAAGACGTCCACTGCTGCCTTCTCACTTGTGTACGACATTGCTTACCTGCATAAATAACATTGACGCACATCATGCGCCCATTTTTTCTGACCTGCCGCAGACTTGGCAGCTCTCCTGACACGCAGAGCTGCATAGGAGCTCGCAAGGGCTAATTTATGCACTTCCAAGTAACAGCATTCAGACGGTCAGACACGCCTGTGTTTTTCTGACCAATCCCGATTACCACCCCCAAACGCTGACAGTCTGTCACTCACAGCAATGGATTCCTCTGTGCGTCCATAATCGCAGTGCAATCATTGCGCACGTGCAGTGTGGCTTATACGCATGCACAATGGCAAACAATCGCTCGATTTGCGTGCGTATTCGCCATTGCTTCCATCTCTGCATCAGGCCCTATGTCCCAGCTGGGGACCCATAGATTGTCTAAATTTGTTTTATACTAATTTCTACATCTCTCATATCTTCCCACTCTCTTCCTCAGCTCCTATCATGAATGCAGCCTAGTATTGCCCCCAGCCTCACAGCTGCACTTTTTACGTGTTCAACATTTTGTTTCCCTCTTTGCTCCAACAGTTTTTCTTCTTAATCTGTTATTTACAAGCCAAAGACATACCCTTTCTTCTTTCCCCTACATCTTCCAAATAGGATTTATGTTCAATGTCATTTTCTGTAAATACTGATTAATCATAGATGGTTTTTAAAGATGTTGAATATTTATTTTCATGTGACTGAGACTACCATATTACTTTTAATGTAAACAGGTAATATGAAATTTCAG
The DNA here is from genome assembly GCA_031769625.1 of Taudactylus pleione. NCBI lineage: Eukaryota > Metazoa > Chordata > Amphibia > Anura > Myobatrachidae > Taudactylus > Taudactylus pleione. The sequence continues at coordinate 4,212,366 of JAUIMM010000068.1, forward strand.
CCGTATCCGGATACTTATTATTATGTGGCAATAGAAGAGAATTTCTATGGCCATTTATCACACGATAGAAAATCTACCTCCACAATTTAGTTTGCCGGGGCAGCTGAAATACAAAATCTATTTGATTATGCACTAATTTACTGTACAACAGAGTATGATATGTGAATAACAAATGTTTTTAATTTATTGATTCATATTACATAGCAACCGGTTGCTGTATAAAAACACAATAAAAATTTATATGAATATAAATAACCAAAATCAATCATACAACATACATAACAGATAATTGTAAATTGCTATAAATATCTGTTGGTTGAGCCAAGGGTTAAACCCACACCACTCCTTTAGGTGTTTCTAAGTCTTGTTACCAACGTTCCTTACGGCTGGTACACACTAGACGATATGTTGTCCGATCCGGCAACATCGTCTGGTGTGTACACTCAATGTCCGGTCATCGTCAGCTATATCGCCTATTGGACCTGCATGCATGCATCCGATGGACAACATCGGCAACGAGGGCCATGCTGTATTCCGCCATTGCGATGTCGCTCCCGTCGCATGACAGGTCGGCTGGGTATACATGGTTAAATGTGTACCCAGCTTTAGTGTTTTAACACCCTAGAGAGATGTACAGTCACCTTTAATATTGCACATGCTGTGTCTTTCATATGGGTGTCTTACCCCTCCTTTATTAAATATCCAACTTGAATGGTGTTAACTCCGTATGAGACCATATATTTTTTAAGGTCCATGCTCCCGGATTACTGGGCACCCTTTTTTTCAATGTGCTAGTGCCAAATGAGGTATGTTTGTTAGGCAGCTGTGGCCACACACCGCTGATCGCTCTCTCCCACTGCACACCACTAGCAAAGTGTGCACTGTCTATTGTTAGCTGGCAAATTCACCGCTCTCCTGGCTGATTGAGTATTCACAGCGTGGCTGGGGTCAAATCTCCTCCAAATGGCAAAAATCTCTCTGGGACAAATTGGAGAGCATATGGGGTCCTCCACGGGCAATATATGGGTAACAGGCTCCTTCTGAGCTGAGATGCTATAAGCAAAGAAAGGATCACTGATAAATAGGTTACTCAATGTTTTTGTACAGACACAATCTGCGATATACTCCGTTATAGCCACCGCTGGCGGTTTCAATTAACCCCTTTGCTGTTGAGGACTTTTTCACCCCTGTGCTGAGGCAATTTTGCAATGTTTAAGATCATCATATTCCAACATTAATATCAGTGGCTTTTTTTTATGTAGTACACACCCAAATTATGAAATAGCATTTTTAGAAAATACCATTAGTCATTTTGTTCCGTCTTACATATCAAATAAAATAATAAACACTAAGTGTTTTTTTTTTCTATTGAAATATCTATAAAGTATTAGTCATTTTGTTCCGTCTTACATATCAAATAAAATAATAAACACTATAGATATTTCAATAGAAAAAAAAAACCACTTAAAGTAAATTAAAAGCAAATGTGATTTTGTTTTCCTTTATAAACACCACAAAGAACTTTATGGTTCTTGCTTCGGCATTAACTCTCCTTTCCAAATTTTAAAAAGCAGGAATCTATGTGAAGGTTTCTCAAAAAAATCTGCTATTTTTTGCCTAATTGTATTGACTTAAATGTTTAAAACGTGTTGGCCAACTTCTAACCTTTTTTAACTAGAAAACCTACCCCTTTTTTAATCTGAAACAAGAAGGGGGAGATTAGGGAACTAGTATCTCAAATCTACAAACTGTTATGCCAAGTGTGTGAATGATGATTAGTCCTAGAACAATTAGAATGTGAGCCCCTCATTCGAGATTGAAAATAGTCAGGAATATGTGACTAAATGGTATACATTCACAATGTCAAACAATGGGCCTGATTCAGACCCACTCGCGAGCGGCTGTACGCTCGCAAGTGGGTCGATGGTCTGCACTGAGCATGCGCACGACGGAGGGAGCTCCGTCGTGCGCATGCGCCAGACACGACGAGCGAAGGACTTTCCTTCGCTCGTTGTGTCCGATCAAAGGGGGCGTGCTGTCAATGTTGATTGACAGCACGCCCCCTTTGGTGGGCGTGCCGGGGGCGTGCCTCCCTGACGGGGGCGTTCCCACGGGAACGCCTCCCGTCAGAAGCCGGCCCACTGACATCACTAGTGATGTCAGTGGGAGTGATTTTGGCTCTGATAGAGCCAAAATCACTCCGGAGCTTGCGGTTGAAAACCTCAACCGCAGGCTCCGGCTCGCAATTTCGATGGTCGCGATGGTCACGACCATCGCGGCCATCAAAATGCACGCTCGTATAGCCTGTGGGTGGTGACCCACAGCTATACGAGCGTCCAGGAGGACGCTCCATGAAAAAGGAGCCCGGCCCTCATGCAGAGCGTGCGCTCTGCTCAGAGCGTACGGCTCTGAATGAGGGCCTATGACAGAATGTTAACGTGACATGATCTTGATATTGTGAATATCGAAACTAGAACGTCAACAGTTCGTTTGTTCACGATTGTAGGGTTAGGGTAATGCAGGGTACACACTCGTCAATATGTCGTCCGATAACTCGGATTGGGCCGACATATCAGGCACATCGTCTAGTGCAGTGGTCTCCAACGTCAGTTGAGGTGTGGGGTACTTTAAGATGAAACCTCCTGAAGAGCTACTAAAATTGTAGAGAAAAATCTGGCTAATAACCGAACAATTGAAGGTAATTTAATGAAAAAAAAAAAAAATAATGTTTCATAGAAAATAAAAATGCATTTAATTATTACAGTGATATTGCTGTAGTTTGTAAACAAAATTTAAGCACAGGCACATATTACTGTTAATTACAGGCTCCAAGGAGGTACGTGCAGTAGGGGAGCAAAAGATACTGTATAGGCAGGGCTGCTGCCTGATTTTCCAGCAGCGCTGGGTGGGAGTCACTCGCTCCCCCTTAGTGTGGACACTGTGGGTGGAACCATGGGGAAGCACATCAGGTGATTGCTGTAGAGGCTGCGGAAATCACCTGACGTGCTTCATTGTGGCTCCACCCATGGCATCCACATCAGGGGGGAGCACGTGTCAGAGGTCACTTCCTCCTAGTTTACTCCGCAGTACTGCAGCTAGGTGAACTACCAAATTTAAGACCGTGAGCTACTGGTAGCTCACAAACTACGGGTTGGCGACCACTGGTTTAGTGTGTACACACTATGCGCGCTCCCACGGGTCATCATCGGAGTTGTTCCATTGGCCTGCATGCACGGTCAATGGAGCGACCCATCTGCTGACGCAGGCAATGTCAGTGGTGCCAGTGAACGATATATCGGGCAATCGTTCACTGGATGATGCAGTGTGTAATGCCTGTCCGATATATCATTCATCTAAACCATCTGGCGTCGCATCGGTGGGTTGATAAGTGTGTTCCCAGCCTCATCCTTAAGGTTGGGGTTAGGGTTAGGCTACAATTTGGGTTAGAGTTAGGGATACTCATCTGGCCAATGCAAATTTGCATGGTCGACATGCCAACTGTTGACATTATGTTGACATTGTTAATGTCAACATTTGACATATCAACCTCCCATCAATGATGCCATTCAGAATGTTGTCATGCTAAACATCGACATTTGGTACCACATCCAGCTGAATGAATACTCAAATCTTATATGCATTTAATATTAATGACTAAAGAAACTTCTGAGTTACAAATCGGATACATTATAGCGGAATGGGTATGAAATACCGCCATTCGATTCCCGTCAGCAGAGTTCCGAGCAGCGGAAGCCCGACAGCGCTGGAAATCCTGATCGTGGATAGGTGAGTATTTACTAACCTAACCTAACCCCCCTAACCCTAACCCTCCTTAGGGGTGCCTAACCCTAACTTCCCCCCCAAGTGCCTAACCCCCCCGGGGGGTTGCCTAACCCTAACCCTCCCTCCCCCTAGCCTAACCCTAACCCTCCCGGGGGACTGCCTAACCCTAAGTCCCCCCCGGGAGCCCTAAACCTAACCCTCCCCCCCGTGGCTGTCCGCTCGCGGCGCCCGGCATCACTACGATCGTGATGCTGGGCGCCGGTCTCCCGACGTCGGGGAAATGCGGGCGTCTAAATCTAGACGCCCGGCATTTCACCCTTGCCGGGATATGACAGTCGGGAAGCCGGCTGCCGGTATTTAGGCAGTCGGCTTCCCGATTGCTTCCCATTATAGCAGATGGTGACAACTGACCTATATCACCATTCATTACTGTTCTGATATATACTATATGAGCAGTACGCGGTAATATTCCACTTTCAAACAAACCTATGATTTAATAGCAAGTAGTGAAAAAGCTGTACATTAATCAATAGATACTACTTAACTGCTGGCGCTCACTGTCTGTATGCTATTTACAGTGCACTCTCAAATGAACTACTGTATATGCTAATTTGTTTTCATATCAGCCTACACATGATTGCTGTACCCTGCTACATTTAGGAGTCCCCACTAAACTGTCATTTATTATTTTGAAATTAACTAACTTATCTTTTATTTAGCAGCACAAATATATTTACTGCTAACAGCTACCTGAATGACTGCAACAATATCATATTATAATTAATTATACTGATTACAAGAGTCAAAATTATAAAAGCAAAACTCTGCATTTGCTATCTGCAACATTACATAGCTAGTGGATAATATCTAATTAATGTTAACAAATTGGTAATAACACAAATGTACTGCTGCTTACTGACTGACAACTACAGCGATATATTGCTGATTATAAAAGGCTAAACTGTAAAAGTAAAAATTCTCCACCATATATTGCAGTCTTAAGGCACACATCCATTAGACAATTTTTTTGAGCGATTGAACGATATCGTTTTCGTTCCATCGTTCATAAATCATTGCAAATCGTTTGCAAAAATGTCTTAAACAACCAGCGATGCGTGCTCCCGCTGGTCGTTTAGACATCTGTCTTCGTGCAACCATACTGTACAACCTGACAATATCGTCAGGTTCAGCATGTTTGCAGATGATTGATGTGCCTTCACTGAACGACTGCACGTTGTGTGTAGGCTCATCACAGAAAAATGACTGCATGATTACAATGTCGTAAGCGTGCAGTCTTTTGCCGGTCGTCTAGTGGATGTGTGCCTTAATGAACAGCTGCTCACTATTGTGAGAAAATACAAGTCCTATTGCTGGTTGTCTAACTATTAAGAGAGAAGAATTGCCATATAATTCTTTATGGCTAATAATAGAAAATAATCCAGACAGACGTCAGATAACTATTGAATACTTATTAGGAGGTTGAGCATATCAAGCCAAAAGGATCTGCACAGTACTGCTGACCCAAATACAGGAACTCTAGGAGGCTGGTTGTGTCTACTAAGTAAACATCTAGACTGCTAAAACAAAATAAGGTACATCTTCTGCTGGCCTGGCAGACTTGACTACCCCATGAATCTCTACATCCAGCAGTTTCAAATGAAACCCTGTGACCCTGTCACTGACTATACAAAGGTCACCTATTAACTAGGGGTGTGTGAGCAGTGCCGCCGCGCAGCGCAAATATTAAGTATCACCCCAATGTATGAAGGATGGTGTTAGCCACTGTAGCCTGTGAGCTACACCCCGCAAAGCTTATCGGGAGAGGATTCCTCGGAAACCCTTACCGGCAATATCCTCTGTACATGCGTGGTCAACAGACCACACATGTGCAGTAGCGCCTCATGTGTTTTTTGATACATTCAGGTGAATGTTAATTTCTAATATTTCAAATAGCAGCAATAAGAAATTATAATCATGGGATCTAAAACCCAACATTTAATAAATGTGCCCCTATCAATATCTGGGAGGCCCCTGGGCTGTCTTCCACACAACAACTTGAATGGATTGGACCCATTGAGGCTTGTGGGAATTCCCATGCTGCAAGCATTAGAGATAGAAGAACATCCAAAGCTTTCTTTACATGTATCACTGCCCTTCTAATCATCCGTTTCAAGGTTCAATTAAAGCACTCTACCAGCAAATCTGTTTGCAGATCATAGACTGAGGTCCAGAGTTGTGACCCCCAGTAAGTGGCTTCAGGGTCTATTTTCTAAGCCTTGGATGGAGATAAAGTGAATGTAGATAAAGTACCAGCCGATCAACTCCTAACTGCCATGTCACAGGCTGTGTTTGAAAAATGACAGTTAGGAGCTGGTTGGTTGGTACTTTACCTCCATTCACTTTATCTCCATCCAAGGCTCAGTAAATAAACCTCTTAGCTCTTTCATCAACTTTGACATGAAAGGGGTAACCTTGTCTGTCAATTTCTCTTTCAGGATTCCCAACCTGTTTTATTTAATATTGTGCAATGGAATGGCTTCTGGAAAGCACATAGCATACTCAAGAATTACTAACATGTACTATTGTCCCAAAGTTGACTTGTCATGCAGCTCTACCAAGTACATACCTATCTGCTTGACAGATACTTGCACTAAGAATAGGGATCAGAGAGGCCAGGTAATCAGAGTTTGGAGACATTTTCTGAAATACTGGGCTTGATTGACAATACCTTTTTACTGCTCCATGGATAGCCAGACAATAAAACCTAAGCAACACTCTTTCCCGTGTCTTGTCCTTTTCCAAATGTCTTCCACAAGGGTGTGTGTGCAGCCTGTCAGAGTGCGACTGGGGATCGGCCGCTACTCACCTCCATAATCTTCGATGGCACACTAATGAAAACCGATCCGTCTTGTGGCATCACTTCCACCAACCTTGTCAAGTTTCTGCTCATGAACTTCAGAAGAAGAGCTTTGGAGTGAGCTAACCCACTTATTGAGTCCAAGAAGATGTGATGGCCTTCAGTACAGCTCTGATTAAAGAATTTGCTCCTTTGGGTCCGTCATCAGTTACCTTTTCTGACAAAGGTTCTAGTTTGTCTCCACCACCTTTAGACATCAAACTCAGATATATCGCTTTACTCCCTTTACAAGACAATACAGTACAGGATCTATCAGTCCGAAAGAAAAAAACCTCCTTTCGTACTAGATATCAACTCAAGATCGGTAAATCTACAATTCCTCATACCAAGTCTGAAATATTTTTTTTTCCCTCTGGTGTCTCAAAGTTTCGAGTTCTTGAAGTTTGCTGAGAATTGGTAAATCTACAAGTTGCTCATAACAAAATTTTTTTTTTCCTGGAATCGTTTTCTTCAAGTTTTTCTGGTGTCTCAAGTTTTGAGGGTTTTTTTAAGTTTTTCAGTGCACTTCTTGGTGTCCGGAGTCCACCCTGAAAGGAGGGGGTATTGTCAGGATGCGGCCAGGGATCAGCCGCTACTCACCTCCACGCTGGCGTCCTTGGGTTTAGGTGTTCAGTCGCTGGGAGTGGAGGTGAGTGGTGTCTGAGTATTCTCCCCGGGGTCTGCTAGGGCTTCCATGCGTGCGTCCTGGTTTCCGGGGTGCCAGGCATGGGCATAGCCATGTTGGTCCATATCACCTCACTAGTCTCTCCCATTGGTAGTCCTGTGGTCACTCAGCTGATCCTCTGATCCAATGACCAGCTACCCAGGGGTATTTAAGTCTGACTCCAGGAACAGGAAACTGGTGTTCAACTTCGCTGTTCCTGTGATTATTATGCTCTCCAGTGTTTTCCACGAAGCATCTACAGTGTGTTGCTGCAGCCCTCACGCTGACCACCAGTGTTACCTATATTAGCTTCCATGCTAATTCCCTGTATGTTACTTCAGCTCTCACAGAACTCCAGTGTTTCTTGTAAATCCATGTGTTGTCTTTTAGTGTGCTGCTCAGCTCTCTAACCATCTCCCTGTGTTTCTGTGGTGTAAGCTTTCGTGCTAATTGCTAGTTAACTTTCAGCTGGACCTCTACCTATTCCAGTACATTCCCCTGTGTTCAAGTATTCGTTTCAACTCCTGTGTTCAAGTATTCATTTCAACTCCTGTGTTCAAGTATTCATGCTAATATAGTTCTGGTCTTCCTGCCACTCCCAGGTACCTGTCCAGAGGGCAGCGATCTGCTCACTTGGTGCAGCGAAACCCATATCCTAACTGGGAGGGTCACTGGTGAAGACCACAAAGTGAGTTAAACTCTGCACCTCTGGGCAGGTCTAGCCAAACTTGGGTTTGGCCACAATAGGGAGACCTAGCTGTCACTCACCTGCTTGTTACCTAGCCACCCTACCCCCTGGCTTTTTCCATACATTTCGTGACACAGCCTTTAAAACTAAAGGAACAACCCCCAACTCTATGCAATAAATCCCCCTTAGCAAAAAAATAAGGTACATCTTCTGCTGGCGTGGCAGACTTGACTACACCATGAATCTCTACAACAGATTTCCATGCATTCTTTAATGTAGCATCATTAAGCTAATCCCTAGCGAAGTGTTGCAGAGAAAAGAGCTGGACTCGATCAGTAAGCACCTCCTAGAATAGGGAAAGGTCTCATACCTAGAATCAGGAGGATAGGGTAACCTTGGAGCTATGACAGCCACTACAGTAACTGTGTGGGCTTTTAGTATTAGTGGTAGCCAAGTTCACTCATACTCCTCATGGAACACATGGATACATAGCACCTTTCATTTAGGCATTTTTACTTGATGGAAATTCCTAGGCTCCCTTCATTCAAATAATTTAGAAAAAGTAATTTTTTCCTCCACACTGACAGATGGTACCGCAAACTTTTGCTGCGGTAATGGCATTGGAGTCAGCACCAGAGCCTTAGATATGTTTTGTAGTGCGGCAAAGCAACCTCTCACCAGAGCAAGTTCCTCATATTGTACATCTGAGGGACAGGTGAATTGGTATCTGGCTACAACCAGTTTTTTTTTAACACTTTAGAGCACAGCTTCTCAACCTCGGCCCTCAGGACCCCAAATAGCGCATGTTTTCCAGGTTTCCTCACAGAATCACAAGTGAAATAATTAGCCCCACCTGTGGATCTTTTAAAATGTATCAGTGAGTAATAAATGCACCTGTGCACCTGCTGGATGACCTGGAAAATGTGCACTGTGTGGGGTCCTGAAGACCAAGTTTGAGAACCTCTGCATTGGAGAGTTTAAGCAAATGTGATCATCATAACCCCGCTTCCCAGGTAGCCACTGCACCGGTTAACTATAATGCTGCTTGGACTGTCCCACGGACGTTCCCAACAGTCGTAGAAGTACAGATCCCACGGCACTGTGGGAGATGTCATGACGTCTCTCCCCACACAGTGAGGGAGTTGCCGTGGCGGAAGGTGGGTATTGCCGGCACCGGCTGCACGGCCCTCCTTACAGCCCTGCCCTGAGTAGACAGTTTAAAATAATATATAATGGACACCCACATGCCATGCAGTGGGACCGGGCCCCCTACCCTATCCAGGCCCCTTACATGTGTACTGCCTGTACTCTACTGATGGCGGCATTGCCCATAAAATATCATGCACAGCGTTACACAGGGGAGCAGGTACCCCTTAGATGTGCGTACCCCTGCCTGTGTATGTCCTTAGCCGACCAATATTCACATTTGTGTATCACATTATATACTACAACTCTGCATTATTCAACAGTATGTAAATGACCAAATTGTACGTTTTATAGTGCACACTTCACTAATTAAACTGTTTATCTTTTTTTGAGGGATAAAGAAGGATGCCAAATGCTGCCTCAGGCGGCAGAACCCACACCCTCCCCCTGTCCCCCCTTCCCATGGGATGGAAGTAAAAGATAATGATACTGGAACTAAGTAAAAATTAGAGATAAAAGCGCAGCGGACATTAGGGAGTTGTTAGAGGAAATAAAATAGAGGTAGATGTCATTAATGATAAGAACGACTGCTGAGAAGAAAGTATTGGACCTGTCAGAAAGGTACGATTTGAAGATATGCAGTTTATTCCACAGGCTGTGTTTTCTGTAGGCACTGTCCTGTCTGTGGAAGCAGTGGTGACAGAATATCTCATTGTCCATGGCATTGTGTGTTCAGCATCTGCTGCTAGATGCGGGAGACTTGCAGGCCGTGTGATTTACATTTTCTGGATAACAGCTGCTGTACATAATTGGAGGAGGAGCTCACGTTTCCCTGGGCTAATGACAGAACACCGGCAACACGTGCTGCACGGTCTACTGCACAGACAGGATCACCCCTGGGGGATCCATCATCCCAGGCTTTTCCATACCCACACCCCATTAAACTTGGAAATGAAATTCTCCTTCCATAAAAGTTAATTATCTCTGTGTCTGAGGTTTTTACAGAGTTCATCTTGTGACTCTTAATTTGTGTCAGTTTCCTTTAAAAAAAAAAAAAGGGAGAGATCTATAATGGTTTCAGCGAGCGCAGGTACTGGGGGAGTGAGGTGTCACTTTTGATAAACAATCACATTTAAATTCTACCCTCTAGTCATATGCAGACCACAAATATTACCAAGGACAAAATATATGCTGCCTATTTGATTGCGTACATCCTCAAGCACTGCAGCTTATTAGGAGCTTATAGGACAATTATTTACAGACCATACAAAAACAAAGATTAGAAACTGAGAGGATCTGCTAATACATTTGATGACGAGGGGGTGGCACCAGAAATGCTGAATGCTTTGTGTAAAGGACATTAGGACACTTCTGAAAATGTCTCTTTAAAAAAGCAGCATCCACTACCTTTGCCTCAATAGTTAAGTTCCATTGAACTAAAGGTGCATGCACACGGGATGATTCCCTTCATGAACAAAATCGTCCCGTGTGTCCCCGGCATGGGTGTGCTCAGTGTCATTAATGACACTGAGCAGAAACACTGAACGAAATCATGAACGATTTCGTTCAGTGACGGGCTCCCTCCCTCATCCCCGAACATGTTCAACCTGACATTATCGTCAGGTTGGACGGGAGGTTCGGGTGATGAACAATAACTACCAACTACAAATGGAAACGCGCTTTGGTAGTTATCGTTACTTAGGGGCAGAAACTGGACGATTTTTTGACGACTGAACGATACCGATATCGTCCAAAAAATCGCTACGTGTGTACGCACCTTTACACCTTCTGTACAGAGAGGAAAATTAGACCTCTGCAATAAAGGACATGATACGTAAAGTAATCTGCAGCGCAGAGTATTTTCAGACCATCACCCAACCATAAAGATATTTTATAGACCAAGTGCAGTAACTACTTCTGTTTCTGTATGTATGAGATGGAATGACGGAACACTCAGCTGCTTCATCACCTGCGTACAGCAGCTCCCTTTGTGGAGACCCAGTTTCCTCATAAGTGGTGGCTGATTCAGATGAAGCAGATGCCAAGTGAAATGATCTTTCCCATGTACAGTAGTCAGTAACTTCAGCGAGGAAGGATGGCATTTCTTCATTAGGCATTTCTAAAAATTCATTATTTATTGCTGTGTGAGTTTCCACCACAACTCCTTGGAGACCATGGCATGGGGATCTATGCCCTTGTATATCAAAATGCCCTTGCTTACGTAACCTTTTAGTCTTCCTCTCTTCATATTGAAAGCATGTCCCCTTGTTGTAGCAATACTCTTATTTTTTATATACTGACTTTCTGTTCTATATCAGGTTTTACTATAAATACAAATAAATAATCGGCTATGCTTTTAAACACTACCATCCTAGCTAGGGAAATTACATTTCCCTACAGTGAGTCAAAACAGATCTCCCTTTTTTGAGGATTTAACTTCCATAAAACATAACCCAACTTTATAATCTGTATATTACAAGAGCAATTAAAATTATAGATGCTGATTTAGTCCTTTCATACCTCGGCAGAGCCAACCTGATCAATATTATCTCATTTACGAGGTTGATGTACTGTACTTCAATCGCTCCCTATTCATCTCAATCAGAAAGATTCCAAAGTTATTTACTCTTTGTATCGCAAATTTATATGGGATTTATATGGGAGGGTGGATGCACTAGGATTAGCCTCAGACAGTTACTTCAACCAAGAAGCAGTGGCGGAATTAACTTCCCTAATCTTACTGCTTATATCCATGCAGCTATTCTGTGGTATTTGTGTAATTGGCTACATGACAGTGATACTTACACCTGTACTTGGCTGGAACAGAACTTTGTCTATCCCCTAAATCTCAAGAGTTTACTGTAGAACGGATTAAGACCCCATGGGGCTCTAGGCAAGATATCGTTCTGGGGCCTCCTCCTCCATTAACAGTATGTCGGTAGCTAGCAAAATATATCTTGGGACCTGGTACACCCCCCTCCCCCTGCTAGGTACAGGCTGGTCAGCTTGAAACTTTTCTTACCTATATGGAGGTTTCTCTGCAACAGGGAACCTTTGTAGAAATTGATACTCCCTAAGAAGACGGTAGTTTCAGTCAGTATTCACTATTTATGTAGGCAATTACGTGGTCTGGAGGCAGCCTGTTTGTGTAGAAATATAACCAATGTTATCATCCTACAAAAGAGGTTCAACCTGAGTCGTGCCCCCTGTGTCACCTCCTGCCTCCTATATCCATTCTGTTCTCCTGCTCCTTGTGTATCTTTAGCCTCCTATCTTTACAGCCTATGTCTTTCCATCCTCCTGCCACGTATTTCCAGCTTTCTGTTCCCTGTGTCTCTCCAGCCTCCTACCCCGTCACTCCAGCCTCCTGACCTGTCTCTCCATGTCTCCAGCCTCCTGCCCCTTATGTCTACAGTCTCCTGCCCCTTGTGTCTCTATAGCCTCCTCTCTTTCCAGCCTCCTGCCCCATCACTCAAACTTCCTGTCCCCTGTGTATCAACCCCCTCTCCTGTGTCTCTCAGCCTCCCACTCTGTGTCCCTTAGCCTCACCCTTACCCTGTGCCTCTCAGCCTTCACCCTCTGTGTCCTCACAGCCTCCCCCTCACTTTGTGTCTCTCAGCCTCCCCTTCTGTGTCCCTTACCCTCAATCTGTGTCTCTAAGCCTCACCCTCTGTGTCTCTCAGCCTCCCCTTCTGTGTGTCTCTCAGCCTCCCCCTCTGTCTCTCAGCCTCCCCTATTGTGTCTACCAGCCTTCTCTTCTGTGTCTCTCAGCTTCCCCTGAGGGGTACTGAGAGGGGGAGCGGGTACTAATTACCCAGGCCCGGGATTGTTGGAGGGGCCCGGCACAGCCCCCCCCCTCTTATATCACAGCAGCCCAGCACACGCTGCTGTGTGGTGGGCTGCACTGGAAGACAGCTCACGGCTGCTAAGAAGCAGCCACACCAGTCACCTATACCTGTGGGGGGAGCGAGTAAGCTGATCGCGCCCCCCACTGGTTATGCACCGGGCTGTGGGGGCTCACTGTGCCCCCCTCACCAGCGGCGCTGCAAAAGTTTTTCTTTAAACCTAAGGGGGCGTGGCCATGCCTCCCATGCCCCTTTTTTTACTGGGGTCCGGCGTGGCTCTTGGCGGGCCTGCTTCCCCCTCTGTGACTCTCAGCCTCCCATTCTGTGTCTCTCAGCCTCCTACTCTGTGGGCCTGATTCAGCAAGGATCGCAAATAAGAGATTGCACGTACCTGGCCGCTGGGAGAATATGCTAATGAATGCATACGCATGACAATCACAACACAAAATGCAGACGCCCAGCAGTACATAAAGCCAACCCACCTCCCTTTACTCTATGGTTGATCAGTATGCAGGCTTGCAAAAACATCGGTAACATCGAGAACCATCAAACCCAAACGCACAACTGTGGTAGCCCTGACCTGCCACAGGATTGTGGCAGCTTCCTGTGTACATCGAGATGTACGGCTGCGTATGCCGCTGCACAAGCTTAATTATGCATGCCCCTGTAACGCCGTTCAAAAACACAGGCACGCCTGCGTTCGCACGACCACCCCCTGCCACCACTCACAACCAGCACTTCCTGTCAATCAACATACGGAGGTCTCTCCGTGCTAACTGCATATACTGTGCAATCTCTTACTTGATCGCAATGACTAGTTCATGCATATTGAGACGCACACTCATGTGCAGAGATGCAATATCGGCCAACTGCGAGCGAATTCTTACTTGCGATCCTTGCTGAATCAGGCCCTGTGTCTCCCAGCTTCCCCCTGTGTTTCTCAGCCTCCCCCTCTGTGTCTCTCCAGTCTTATGGGCCTGTCACTCCAGCCTCCACTTTTTCCAGCCTCCTGCCCCCTCACTTCAGCCTCTTACCCTATCTTTCCTGTCTCCATGTCTCCCGCCTCCTTTCCCTTGTATCTTCCAGCCTCCTATCCCATCACTCAAGTCTCTTGTCACTCCAGCCTACTGTCCCCATTGTATCTCAGCCTCAAACCCCTACCCTGTGTCTCTCAACCTCCCCTTCTGTGTCCCTCACCCTCACTCTGTGACTCTCAGCCTCCCCTCTGTGTCCCTCACCCTCACTCTGTGTCTTTCAGCCTCACCCTCACTCTGTGTCTTTCAGCTTCCCCTTCTGTTTCTCAGCCTCACTCTCTGTATCTCTCAGCCTCCCCTACTGTGTCTCTCAGCCTCCCCCTCTGCGACTATCAGCCTTCCCCCCTGTGCCTCTCACGCTGCCCCTATGTGTCTCTCAGCCTCTCGCTATGTGTCTCTCAGCCTCTCGCTATGTGTCTCTCAGCCTCTCGCTATGTGTCTCTCAGCCTCCCCTACTGTGTCTCTCAGCCTCCCCTACTGTGTCTCTCTGCCTCCCCCTCTGTGACTCTCAGCATCATTGTGCCTATGTCTCTCAGATGGGCCCTATCTCCAGCCCCCCCCCTCCCCCAACAGTTTATACTGTTTTGATATCAGACATGAAAATGGGTCAAACTGTGTCCTGCCGGTGGTATGGTGGTAGGGTGTACGGTGTACCGGCTACTAATTTCTTAATGGTACGCCGTACCACTTCGTACTGTCATACTTGCACCACTGCAGAGCACCTACTAGGGAAACACTGATACAGGGGACTGAGTGGCCAGGAACCCTTGGAATCTCGGGACCCCTAGGATCACCAGGCCGAAGGCGCCCAACTCTACCGCCTTGACGGTAATCCAGCTCTGATGTCCTTCACCAGCATGAAAAAGAGATTATCCTGGACCTTAGAAAGAACCCTTTATAGTGGACTACATTGCCTTTATTGCCTTGGGATGATGAGGTTCCTGTGCTGTGCTTTGCCTCCCCATATACATTTATTTTTTATTTTATTGCTATTGTTTATTGCATGTTTGGTATCCTTACGCTTTGAACATGGATATTAAATTTATAATGTCTCTAGACGGGATCGGTATGAAATACCCCCGGACGAAAGTTCAAGGTTTAAATCCCGACGCTGGAAGACCGGCAGTGAAGATCCCGACAGGTAAGTATTTTTACTATTACTAACGTAACCCCCCCTAACCCTCCCTTAGGGGTGATAACCCTAACCTCCCCCCAAGTGCCTAACCCTAACCCCCCCCTGTAAGTGTCTAAACCTAACCCCCCCTTCCCCGCAGCCTAAATCTAAGTCTCCCAGGGGTGCCTAACCCTAACCACCAACTGGGGGTGCCTAACCCTAACTCCCCCTCCCCTAGCCTGACCCTAACCCTCCCGGGGGTACCTAACCCTAAGTCCCTAACCTGACCCTCCCCCCCCCGTGGCTGTCCGCGCCTGGCTTACCTTCAATCGGTGTGCCAGGCGTCGGGCACCCAGCGTAGGTAAAATGACAGGCGTCAGGATTTCGAAGCCTGCCATTAGACCCCTGCCGGGACTAGACAGTCAGGAAGCCGGCAGTCGGCATTTCGACAGTTGGCTTCCTGACTGCATCCCCTCTAGACAGACTATGGTTTTTCATTGTTTCCTTTATTCTTGTGTTCATTCTTTGATTTATGGAACCATCAACACATGCACAGTACTTACAGGAGTATATATCAAGTGTCTCTGAACAGGTTAGTCGGTCTGCCCGCCCAGGTGTGAGACACTGCACCAAAAGATTACACAGCTCTTATGAGCCACTTCCAGGTGTAAGCCCTAATGAGCCTACTACCTGGCTGAAAGGCCCAAAACTTGGCCTGTGGATGGAGCCGTCCCTCTCCTCACATCCACACCCCCAGGACCCAAACCAGCTTTTCCAAAAGCCAATACTCTGGTCTGCTTACAAAACAAACTTCTCCTGGGGTTTTTTAGAACACATAGGCCAAAAACCTAGGACAAATGTACCTGCCATTGACCACTTTACCAGTGCTTCTATCACAATATATATATATATATATATATTGTATATATAGATACCGCAAGCATTATCTGCATCATGTCCCTAGGCCTGGGACGCCTGTGGATATTTCCGCAGCCTCCATGTGCACCCCTCCCCAGCTGCCAAACATGACGGTGACCAAAGTGATCTTTGCACAATGTACTTTGTATTTCATGGGCTTCCTGTTGAGCTTCCCCCGCCGTGGTGTCCCTGTCCTAGAACAGCGCTGACTTACATGGCAGGCGCCTAATGTTCACCAAATGGCTTAATGGGAACATCATGCTGGAGAGGGAGCACTTCACGGTGGAGGAATGGTGGCCAGAGTCTGCCTATAGGTTCAGCATAGTGATGGACATCGAAATCCGATGGTTACTAACCATCAATGTTTTATCGATGGTAGTGTTTTTACCATTTGATGATAACAATCTGACATTTGCCACCATCAAATGGAAATTATTTGATGATTTTCCCATGTTTTGTTTTGTTTTTGTTTTGTTTTTTTAATTCCTGATAGCTTTGCCTCACCTGGCTCCTTCCTGGCTTTTGTGTTTGCATCAGGGCATCTTCATGGGTTTGTTGGAGGCTGTCTCTCACTCTCTGTCTTCCTCAGACGTGACCCTGCTCAGTCCCTGGCTCCCTCCTCTCTTTAGGCTGCTGCTAAGCAACAGGGCACATTGCTATCTCTGATTGACTCTCACTATCACTTGCTGTTTCAGCACCCTGGCCAGCTCCTATACAGCAGCTTGGTGCAAGATTTTTTTCTGCTACTTGCTTCACTAAAATCGGAATTGCTCGGCTCCCTTTTGTCACCAATGAATGGTTCATGCACCCAAACCTTCCTCAACTAATGATGTATAGAATAGTGAAAACCCCATCAAAATCCATCCAGTGGTTCAAGAGACTAGCCCGAACGAACAGGCAGACCCCTTAACCGGGGACTTTTAAGATTGAGAAGCATAAAACCTCAGCTCTACAGTGCTCATGCAGCTTTAGACTGGTTGTATGTCTCGCTTTGCACTAGTATACCTAGCTCTCCACTGGGGCAAGTAGATTGGTGAAGCAAGATTAGCACATGCAAATAAAGTTTGCACTGGCAGAGCGGGGAATAGGGCAGAGTGAAGATAAAGGTGGGGTGTGGGATGATTTTCAGGAGACTTCCGCCATCGTAATCGTACCGTCGTTCCCCATCCCCTGCAGTGCTTACACTGAACGATTATTCATTCAGTGTAGGCACCCTCCATCATCCCTGAACATAGCCAATCTGTTGTTATTGGCAGATTGACCGGCATGTTTGGGCGATGATTGATGTCGGAAACGACCAGTGGGAGCGCGCTTTGCTGGTCGTTTCTGACATTATAGTGCACAATTTGTGCTCGATTAATGAGCGATTGCACGATTACAATGTCATAATCGTGCAATCGCTCATTAATATCTGCTAGTGGATAAGTGGCTTGAGGCTGGGGCACCATTGGGAGGTACAAAAACACCTAAATGTTCACTGGAGAGACCTTGGCTTACTGGTGTAAAACCCAGATGTTTTGCAGTGTTCCCTGTGGGCATGCTTTCTAAATAACCTCCACTTTCTGCTCATTAAGGTCTCTCCTGAATAGAGAACTAAGGGCCTGATTCAGAGCCGCTCGCTATTTGCGGTCGTTCTTTCCAAAACAAGGGGTGGCTATTCAAATGAACCGTTCGCTCATTGCGGTCTGTTCACGCCTCTAAGTCTGAATGAGCGAGCAAAACTTGCGGTTGTAATTTTGAAAAATACGCCCCCTGGCCGCTCGCACCATACGTCATGTCCGCTATTTATTAGATTAATCGAGTACATCGACCAGCGTATGAACTGCTCGCTATTCTTGTGGTTGGTCTTTCCTACCACTATATTGCGAGCAGTTCTGACTATAAAACAACCAGGTGACTTGGGCAATGACGCTGCTGTTTTAATTATGCACACCCTTAAAACGCCCGTCTTGACCTTTAAGCACGCCTGCGTTCTGATCTCCACTCCCCGTTTTCAAGCCCCTTCCCCTGTTACCACCCACATACGCCTCATCCTGTCACTCAAAGTAGCAGGCATTCGCTATATAGCGAACAAATGATTTTTGGCCGCACTGACTGGTTCGCGCATGCGTATTACAATCCGTACGCATGCGCAGATGAGCGAACATAGGTCAGAACGAACGAGCGGCCGCTTACGAGCGGCTCTGAATCAGGCCCTAAGTTTCTGTGCCGCCAAATATGCGTCTCTTTATTGTAATGCTTCCAGACATTACTAAAATTCTGCTTTATTCGATAAATATGAGGAAATAACTTGTTAATTGAGCAAATTGGTTAAACAGAATATGCAAAATTATATTATGAAAATTTCAAATAAAAAAAAATCATCAGTACCATAAGGTACATTCCCACTTTCACACTAAAATAGCACCTAACAGCTAGGGATCAGTGCTATCACAGATATTTATATTGATGACATTATGATGAGGTTAAGCAGCACATGATTGAAGGCAGAAGTGTGCAGTCTCTTATCCTATGTCTCTATATATAGTTAGGACAGTAAACGTGTCAGCCTGTTACCCTGTCCAGTGATGGGCGCAGACACAGTATGAGCAGGTGCTGAGACGAGGTTATGTTATCCTGCAGGACAGTGCTGGCTTCATTTTCCTGTCCATTTACAGAGACTTTGCAGGTTTTCATGGGTTCTCTGCACAAGTGACCAGCAGCAACTGACTAACAGCTGCAGCGAAAATACAGAAATGAACATCACACATTGTAGTGGGTAGAATGTGTGTAAAGCTTTACTGTACCATATCTTATATACTCTGCACAATTACGCTGCTTACACATTAATGAAACTTGTTAGTAAAGAGAAGAGTGATGAGGTAAATAGAAACTATTATTATATATCTTAGTGGGTTGTAGATGACAATGAACTCGACTGTGTGTTCAATGTCACTGAAAAGAAACAACAGAATAGTGGTGACTTGCCCCAGTTTGCTCACTATTCCTAAACTTTAGCAATGTGCATTCATTCTGCACATAAAATAGTATATAGGCTCATATGCCAACAGTAATGAAGAAGCCCATTTGTAAATAGGAGAGCAGAGTGAATCTCCATGTTTAACTAAGGACAAGGTGATTTGTTATTTTTCCTTTTTGTTCTGAATAACTCTGTGCTTCCTACATTGTGGCAATTCTGCGAAAACAATTAATGTTTTTATCAGGATGACAATGCTACCTGTCATATTTCCAGGGTGACGCTGGACTGGTATACTGAAAATACGGTAACCCAAATGGACTGGCCAGCTCAGAGTCCAGATCTTAACCTCATTGAGAACCTCTGGGATGAATTGGAGCAACTGGTACATTCTAGGCCGACTACACCTTCTTCCGTGTCACAGTTGGACATTGTACTTAAGGCGGAATGGCGAAACATACCCCTACTGTTGTCCAGGAACTTGGGGACAGTTGGCCAAGAAGAGTGTCTGCAGTAATCACTGCACGTGGTGGACCTACAAAGTACTGATGTCAATAAAATTTTGTTGATCTATTTGCTGTCAGTGTCCAATCACTTTTGTCTACATAGTGTATAAGTGTCAAAAGGGCCTATTCATCATCAGGGATATGGTGGGCCCAGTGGAGTAAGTTCATGCCAGGCGCCCGGAGGCAAGTTATAATTTGGTGCCCCCCCCCCCCAAAAAAGGAAAACAATCTATCTTTCTATCTATCTAACCCGGGAAGAAGTGCCATGTATTGGGCGGCCGTGACGGTACACTCTGGGCACATATTTACAGCCCTAAGTGGGGTGAATATATTGTGGGCAATAGAGGAGGTGCCCCTTTAGTGCTGGCACCCGGCGGAAGGCGCCTCCATTGTCTCCCATACTTCTGCCCCTGGGTGGGCCCCGATAATTAAGTATCCAACTCGCCGAGAGTTGTGCTGGTGGATGCTTAATTACCAGAGCGATTCATTATTAGAAGTTTCTGTTTTGATTCCTGGTATCCCTCCCTCATTCCCCTCACTGCCTATCCGGTCTCTCCTTCACGGGGCATGGTTAAGGTGGATCTACTCATCATTTTATATTTTGACAGACAAACTGCTTCATTAGACATTGAGACAGGTGTTTAGAAGTTCTATAACAAATGGTAGCTTTATATTAATAACATGCCTCCAGCCTCCATTGATCACTTAATGAATATATTTAAAAATACTACTTGATCCTTATTATTATGTGCTCTAGCCTAACCGTAGTGCTAAGTTTTTTTTGCGGATGATTCGTACCCAATATTTAATATACTTTATTGCTGGCATTGATAGGTTTCTTATCTATGTGTGCTGTTTATGACTCATTTATATTGTGGTTTTGTCTTTCTTTCTTTTCAGTCTAGCAACCAATCAGATTCTAGCTATTATCTTCTAGAAGGTGCTAGTTAAATGTTAAGTAGAATCTGATTGGTTGCTATGGGCAACATCTCCACTTGTAAAAACTCTCACTTTAGTAAATATACCCCTTTTTCTCTATATCCTTTTTGATCCCATTTTATAAAAAAAATAGAAAAATATGACAGCTCTTTTACATTTTATTGCATGCCTGGCTCTCTGTTTATTCTGTAAACTGTGTTGTACTTTATATATGGACTTTTCTTCTCCAAGGAATTCCTTTATGTACTATTATCTTTATTGTCCACATTTTTGCTCTGTGGTTATTACTCTTATACCCCTTAGCAATCTTCCAGTGCTAAACTCTTGTTTTCTCTTTTACCTATACTGTGTTCAGTCTATGTTTTATTAGCGTGATGATCTCTTCTGTCGCAATAAAATTGGTTATGGAAAATAAAAATTCTAAAGAGAACAGGTGGAGAAGTTGCCTACAGCAACCATGAACTTTTAGCTATCATTATAATGTACTAGATAAATGATGGTAGAAGCCGATTGGTTGATCTTTAGAAGGTTTTATATATCTCCCCCTTGGAGAGGTGAGTAACAGTGGCACTGTGGCATAACATACCTCCCAACTTTTTTCCCCGGGGAGTCAGGACTTACCCGCGCCCAAAAAGGGGGCGTTACCTGGTCATAAAGGGGGTGTGTCCTTGTGACATGCCTCCGTTTACATCACTAAGGGGCATGCCCAGCATCTCTGTGATGCTGGTCTTCCCCCCCGTGCTGTGAATAGATGCTGTGCGCATGCGCACAACATCTGTTCTTGCTCTGCAAACCAGCTGCTCTGCATAGCAGAGCAGCGGTGTATGCTTCCCCCAACTTCCCCCCCAACCGCGGGACACTGGCCCGCGGGCGGGAAAGTGGGACAGTCCCAGAAAAACGGGACTGTCCCGCTGAATGCGGGACAGTTGGGAGGTATGACATCATGTGAATTGGGGATACTACATTGTGATATAATAATAACAGTAGGTATTGTGTGGCTTAATGGGAACTACAGCACTACTACTGTTGATATTGGGCCCACAACGTTCTAGTTATGCCCTTGTTTTACATATACAGTAACCATGTTGTAAAGTTATTGTGCAGTGTATTTTATAATAATATAGTAATTACACAGTAATTAATAATAAAAAGGAGATCAGCAGATGGATATTTAAATCCTGGGAATATGTGTGTGAGCAAACTGGGGGCCTGATTTATCAATGAGTTTGATCACTCACAACGAGTGATAAAACTTGTTGAATATGATAATGGTGCCCCAGCCAATCAGCTTCCAACTGTCAACTGTTAGAAAAATGACAGTTGGGAGCTGATTGGCTGGAGCACCTGTTATCATACGCAACAAGTTTCATCACTCGTTGTGAGTGATCAAACTCATTGATAAATCAGGCCCTAAATAAGCCATTTGCAAAAGTATGTTATTATTCTATTGTACGTAATGTGTGAGAAATTAAAACTAACAAGGACAGACAGAGGCTTGTGGATCCTGTGATCACCAGATAAATGGTGTCACCAAGGAGGATCATCCCTGAAATCGTCTATAAAAAACTGGATTTAAATTGCATTGGAGGTGCGGTCTGGGAATACACTTTTGGCAGAACATCCCAGAAACAGAGAGAGACCAGGGGGTATATTTACTAAAGTGCTGGGTTTTTAGAAGTGGAGATGTTGCTCATAGCAACCAATGAGATTCTAGCTATTATGTTCTAGAAGGTGCTAGATAAATATTAAGTAGAATCTGGTTGCTATGGGCAACACCTCCAGTTTTGAAAACCCGCACTTTAGTAAATATACCCCCAAGTCTTGCAGGACACTTTATCCAAGCATTGGTAATAATGTTGACGGTAAATTATTACTGCCTGATTTTATCAGTCTATCTATTCTATCGTTTATATTAGGGGTGAGCGGGTTCGGATTTCTGAAATCCGAACCCCCCCGAGCCCCCCCGATCCGAGTCCGATCCGAATCAGGCTCGACTTTTCCCGCCTGACTCGGATCTGAAATCGAGGCAAAACGTCATCATCCCGCCTTCCGAGTCTCGCGGGTTTTGGATCCTATATAAGGTACCCACGTCGGCGCCATTTTCTCACTCGGCTGTGGACAGTGAAGAGGGAGGGTGGGAGTTAGGGCTGTGTAGTGTAGTGTAGTGTAGTGCTGCTGTTGTCCACTACTTCAAAGTCCATAGGGGCTGGCTGTGTTGTGCTGTGCTGCTGTTGTTAATAGGGGCTGTGTCCACTACTTCAAAGTCCATAGGGGCTGGCTGGACTGTGTTGTGCAGTCAGTTCTCCATAGGGGCTGTGTCCACTCCAAAGTCCTGTGCAGTGTCCCAGTCCTAAAGGAGTGCTGCAGTGTTGTCCAGGGGGTGCTCTGTCCATCAGGGGTGCTCCCCCCAAGTGCTAAAAAAATAATATATTTTCTGTGTTTGTGAATTGTGTGCGCAGTAGCCGCACGTGCATCAACAAAGTAGTGCCAAGCGTGCGCCTGTGTCATAAGTAAAGGGCCGGCTGGCTTGACCGTTAAGGGTGCTGTAACCCCCGAAAGTACACTCCAGTCCAAACCAAAAAAAAAATTATTTTCTGTGTTTGTGAATTGTGTGCGCAGTAGCCGCACGTGCATCAACAAAGTAGTGCCAAGCGTGCGCCTGTGTCATAAGTAAAGGGCCGGCTGGCTTGACCGTTAAGGGTGCTGTAACCCCCGAAAGTACACTCCAGTCCAAACCAAAAAAAAAATTATTTTCTGTGTTTGTGAATTGTGTGCGCAGTAGCCGCACGTGCATCAACAAAGTAGTGCCAAGCGTGCGCCTGTGTCATAAGTAAAGGGCCGGCTGGCTTGACCGTTAAGGGTGCTGTAACCCCCGAAAGTACACTCCAGTCCAAACCAAAAAAAAAATTATTTTCTGTGTTTGTGAATTGTGTGCGCAGTAGCCGCACGTGCATCAACAAAGTAGTGCCAAGCGTGCGCCTGTGTCATAAGTAAAGGGCCGGCTGGCTTGACCGTTAAGGGTGCTGTAACCCCCGAAAGTACACTCCAGTCCAAACCAAAAAAAAAATTATTTTCTGTGTTTGTGAATTGTGTGCGCAGTAGCCGCACGTGCATCAACAAAGTAGTGCCAAGCGTGCGCCTGTGTCATAAGTAAAGGGCCGGCTGGCTTGACCGTTAAGGGTGCTGTAACCCCCGAAAGTACACTCCAGTCCAAGCCAAAAAAAAAATTATTTTCTGTGTTTGTGAATTGTGTGCGCAGTAGCCGCACGTGCATCAACAAAGTAGTGCCAAGCGTGCGCCTGTGTCATAAGTAAAGGGCCGGCTGGCTTGACCGTTAAAGGGTGCTGTAACCCCCGAAAGTACACTCCAGTCCAAACCAAAAAAAAATTATTTTCTGTGTTTGTGAATTGTGTGCGCAGTAGCCGCACGTGCATCAACAAAGTAGTGCCAAGCGTGCACCTGTGTCATAAGTAAAGGGCCGGCTGGCTTCACCGTTAAGGGTGCTGTAGCCCCCGAAAGTACACTCCAGTCCAAACCAAAAAAAAAATTATTTTCTGTGTTTGTGAATTGTGTGCGCAGTAGCCGCACGTGCATCAACAAAGTAGTGCCAAGCGTGCGCCTGTGTCATAAGTAAAGGGCCGGCTGGCTTGACCGTTAAAGGGTGCTGTAACCCCCAAAGTACACTCCAGTCCAAACCAAAAAAAAAATTATTTTCTGTGTTTGTGAATTGTGTGCGCAGTAGCCGCACGTGCATCAACAAAGTAGTGCCAAGCGTGCGCCTGTGTCATAAGTAAAGGGCCGGCTGGCTTGACCGTTAAAGGGTGCTGTAACCCCCGAAAGTACACTCCAGTCCAAACCAAAAAAAAATTATTTTCTGTGTTTGTGAATTGTGTGCGCAGTAGCCGCACGTGCATCAACAAAGTAGTGCCAAGCGTGCGCCTGTGTCATAAGTAAAGGGCCGGCTGGCTTGACCGTTAAGGGTGCTGTAACCCCCGAAAGTACACTCCAGTCCAAACCAAAAAAAAAATTATTTTCTGTGTTTGTGAATTGTGTGCGCAGTAGCCGCACGTGCATCAACAAAGTAGTGCCAAGCGTGCGCCTGTGTCATAAGTAAAGGGCCGGCTGGCTTGACCGTTAAGGGTGCTGTAACCCCCGAAAGTACACTCCAGTCCAAACCAAAAAAAAAATTATTTTCTGTGTTTGTGAATTGTGTGCGCAGTAGCCGCACGTGCATCAACAAAGTAGTGCCAAGCGTGCGCCTGTGTCATAAGTAAAGGGCCGGCTGGCTTGACCGTTAAAGGGTGCTGTAACCCCCGAAAGTACACTCCAGTCCAAACCAAAAAAAAATTATTTTCTGTGTTTGTGAATTGTGTGCGCAGTAGCCGCACGTGCATCAACAAAGTAGTGCCAAGCGTGCACCTGTGTCATAAGTAAAGGGCCTGCTGGCTTGACCGTTAAGGGTGCTGTAACCCCCGAAAGTACACTCCAGTCCAAACCAAAAAAAAAATTATTTTCTGTGTTTGTGAATTGTGTGCGCAGTAGCCGCACGTGCATCAACAAAGTAGTGCCAAGCGTGCGCCTGTGTCATAAGTAAAGGGCCGGCTGGCTTGACCGTTAAAGGGTGCTGTAACCCCCAAAGTACACTCCAGTCCAAACCAAAAAAAAAATTATTTTCTGTGTTTGTGAATTGTGTGCGCAGTAGCCGCACGTGCATCAACAAAGTAGTGCCAAGCGTGCGCCTGTGTCATAAGTAAAGGGCCGGCTGGCTTGACCGTTAAAGGGTGCTGTAACCCCCGAAAGTACACTCCAGTCCAAACCAAAAAAAAATTATTTTCTGTGTTTGTGAATTGTGTGCGCAGTAGCCGCACGTGCATCAACAAAGTAGTGCCAAGCGTGCGCCTGTGTCATAAGTAAAGGGCCGGCTGGCTTGACCGTTAAGGGTGCTGTAACCCCCGAAAGTACACTCCAGTCCAAACCAAAAAAAAAATTATTTTCTGTGTTTGTGAATTGTGTGCGCAGTAGCCGCACGTGCATCAACAAAGTAGTGCCAAGCGTGCGCCTGTGTCATAAGTAAAGGGCCGGCTGGCTTGACCGTTAAGGGTGCTGTAACCCCCGAAAGTACACTCCAGTCCAAACCCCAAAAAAAATTATTTTCTGTGTTTGTGAATTGTGTGCGCAGTAGCCGCACGTGCATCAACAAAGTAGTGCCAAGCGTGCGCCTGTGTCATAAGTAAAGGGCCGGCTGGCTTGACCGTTAAGGGTGCTGTAACCCCCGAAAGTACACTCCAGTCCAAACCAAAAAAATAATTATTTTCTGTGTTTGTGAATTGTGTGCGCAGTAGCCGCACGTGCATCAACAAAGTAGTGCCAAGCGTGCGCCTGTGTCATAAGTAAAGGGCCGGCTGGCTTGACCGTTAAGGGTGCTGTAACCCCCGAAAGTACACTCCAGTCCAAACCAAAAAAATAATTATTTTCTGTGTTTGTGAATTGTGTGCGCAGTAGCCGCACGTGCATCAACAAAGTAGTGCCAAGCGTGCGCCTGTGTCATAAGTAAAGGGCCGGCTGGCTTGACCGTTAAAGGGTGCTGTAACCCACAAAGTACACTCCAGTCCAAACCAAAAAAAAAATTATTTTCTGTGTTTAGCCGCACGTATATATCAAATCGATATAACATAAATGGAGGACCAAACTTTCTCTGATAAAAATAAAATAGAGAAAGATCAAGAACCACTTCCTCCTAGTGCTGAAGCTGCTGCCACTAGTCATGACATAGACGATAACATGCCATCAACGTCGTCTGCCAAGGCCGATGCCCAATGTCATAGTAGAGGGCACATACAATCCCAAATGGCAAAGTTCAGGAAAATGACCTTGAAAAAGACATTTAAATCAGCTGAAGAGAAACGTAAACTTGCCAATATGCCATTTACGACACGGAGTGGCAAGGAACAGCTAAGGTCGATCCCTAGTATGTTCATGACTAGTGGTTCAGCTTCACATGACGATGGAAGCCCTCCTCCCACTAAAAAAATCAAAAGAGTTAAGCTGGCAAAAGCACAGCGAAGAACTGTGCTTTCTAAGAAGATATCACAAATCCCCAAGGAGAGTCCAAGTGTGGTGGTGGTTGCGATGCCTGACCTTCCCAGCACTGGACGGGAAGAGGTGGCTCTTTCCACCATTTGCACGCCCCCTGCAAGTGCTGAAAGGAGCACCCACAGTCCACTTGCTGATATGCAAATTGAAGATGTCACTGTTGAAGTACAACAGGATGAGGATACTGGTGTAGCTGGCGCTGAGGAGGAAGTTGGCGAGGAGGATTCTGATGGTGATGTGGTTTGTTTAAATCAGGCTCCGGGGGAGACAGTTGTTGTCCGTGGGATGAAAAAGCCCATCACGGTCATGCCTGGGCAGAAGACCAAACATTCCACCTCTTTGGTCTGGCAATATTTCTATCCAAATCCGGACAACAACTGTCTTGCCATATGTACCATATGTAAAGGTGAAATAAGTAGGGGTAGGGACGTCAACCACCTAGGAACATCCTCCCTTATACGGCACCTGCAGCGCGTTCATAAAAAGTTACTGTCAAGTTCAGAAACTTTGGCTAAGACCGTAAGCAGTCCAGGGACACCTAAATCCCGTTGTCCTGTTGTATCCAAGCGCCTGCAGACCACACCGTCAACTCCCTCCTCGTCAATTTCCTCCTTAGTCAGGATCGGAAGTAGTCCTGCAGGCCATGTCACTGGCATGACTGACTCTCCTATCCGGGATTCCTCTGGAGGATCCTGCATTGCTACGCCTACTGCTGCCGCTGCTGCTGTTGCTGCTGCTGGGAGTCGTTCATCATCCCAGAGAGGAAGTAGGAACACCACTACTTTTACTAAACAATTGACCCTCCAACAGTCCTTAGCGAGGAGGATGAAGTACGACAGCAGTCATCCTGAAGCAAAACGTATAACTGAGGCCTTGACTGCTATGTTGGTGTTAGACGTGCGTCCGGTATCCGCCATTAGTGCAGTGGGATTTAGACAATTGATGGAGGTAGTGTGTCCCCGGTTCCAAATCCCGTCTAGATTCCACTTCACTAGGCAGGCGATACCGAGACTGTACAGAAACGTCAGAAAAAGTGTCCTCAGTGTCCTGAAAAATGCCGTTGTACACAATGTCCACTTAACCACGGACATGTGGACAAGTGGAACAGGGCAGACTAAGGACTATATGACTGTGACAGCCCACTGGGTAGATGTATCACCTTACGCAGCAACAGCAGCAGCGTCACCAGTAGCAGCATCTCAGAAATGCCAGCTCGTTACAAGGCAGGCTACGCTGTGTATCACCGGTTTCAGTAAGAGGCACACCGCCGACAACCTCTTAGAGAAACTGAGGGAAATCATCGCCCAGTGGCTTACCCCACTTAGACTCTCCTGGGGATTTGTGATATCTGACAACGCCACCAATATTGTGCGGGCATTACATCTGGGCAAATTCCAGCACGTCCCATGTTTTGCTCACACAATAAACTTGGTGGTGCAGAATTTTCTGAAAAGCGACAGGGGCGTGCAGGAGACGCTTTGGGTGGCCCGAAAAATTTCTGGCCACTTTCGCCATTCAGCGACTGCGTGCCGAAGACTGGAGTGCCAGCAAACACTCTTGAACCTGCCCCGCCATCACCTGAAGCAAGAGGTTGTGACGCGGTGGAACTCAACCCTCTATATGCTTCAGAGGATGGAGGAGCAGCAAAAGGCCATACAAGCCTATACATCCACCTATGACATAGGCAAAGGAGGGGGTATGCACCTGACTCAAGCGCAGTGGAGAATGATTTCCGTGTTGTGCAAGGTTCTCCAGCCCTTCGAACTTGCCACACGTGAAGTCAGTTCAGACACTGCCAGCTTGAGTCAGGTCATTCCCCTCATCAGGCTTTTGCAGAAGCAGCTGGAGAAAGTGAAGGAGGAGCTAAGACGGAGCGATTCCGCTCGGCATGTGGGACTTGTGGATGAAGCCCTTCATTCGCTTTGCCAGGATTCCAGGGTGGTCAATCTGTTGAAATCAGACCACTACGTTTTGGCCACCGTGCTCGATCCTAGGTTTAAAGCCTATGTGGTGTCTCTCTTTCCGGCCGACACAAGCCTGCAGAGGTGCAAAGACCTGCTGGTGAACACACTGTCAGCTGAAGCGGAACGTGACACATCAACGGCTCCTTCTTCATTTTCTCCTGCAACTGGGGCTGCCAGGAAAAAACTTAGGTATCCTAAGCAACCCGCTGGCGGTGATGCAGGGCAGGCAGAACCAAGTTTGGACATCTGGTCCGGACTGAAGGACCTGGCAACAATTTCTGACATGTCTACTGTCACTGCATATGATACTGTCACCATTGACAGAATGGTGGAGGATTACATCGGTGACAGCATCCAAGTAGGCATGGCAGACAGTCCATACCTGTACTGGCAGGAAAAAGAGGCAATTTGGAGGCCCCTGTACAAACTGGCTCTATTTTACCTGAGTTGCCCCCCCTCCAGTGTGTACTCCGAAAGAGTGTTTAGTGCAGCCGGGAACCTTGTCAGCGAAAGGCGTAGGAGGTTGCTTCCACAGAATGTGGAGAAGATGATGTTCATCAAAATGAATTATCAGCTCTTCCAGGGAGACCAGCCTCCAGAAGGTACAGAGGGACCTGTGGTGGTGGATTCAAGTGGGGACGAGTTAATACTGTGTGAGGATGAGGATGTACACACTGAAGAGGGTGAGGAATCGGTGGATGAGGAGGATGAGGATGACATCTTGCCTCCATAGAGCCAGTTTGTGCAGGGACACATTAATTGCCAGCTTGTTTTGTGGGGGCCCAAACGAACCAATCATTTCAGCCACAGTTGTGTGGCAGACCCTGGCGCTGAAATGATTGGTTTGTTAAAGTGTGCATGTCCTGTTTATACAACATAAGGGTGGGTGGGAGGGCCCAAGGACAATTCCATCTTGCACCTCTTTTTTTTCTTTGCATTATGTACAGTTTGGGGCCTAGTTTTTCAAACTGCCATCCTGTCTGCCACTGCAGTTTCACGCCTAGATGGGTCACGTGTTTGTGCCGCCCACTCGTGTCGCTTAGCATAGTCATCCAGCTACCTCGGTGCAACGTTTTGGACATAAAAACACTATTGTGAGGTGTGAGGTGTTCAGAATAGACTGGAAATGAGTGGAAATTAAGGTTATTGAGGTTAATAATAGCATAGGAGCAGAAAAACCTACAAATTCTGTGATTTTAGCTGTTTTTATGCTTTTTTAAAAAAAAATACAGATCCAAAACACAAAACCCAGAACCCAAAACACGGAAGGGTGGTTTTGGCAAAACCAATCCAGATCCAAAACACGAAGAAAGATCCAGATCCAAAACCAAAACACAAAACACGAAAAGTGGCCGGTGCACACCCCTAGTTTATATAAAGTATGACATGGTGACAGGTATTTTAGTTACTGTTATTCTGATTTGGTGTGTTTCTGTGAATGAACGATGTTAGCGTTATGCTTCTCTCATACTTCCGTTTGGTATAAAAGACTATTGTTTTTTAGTATTATAGGATTTCCTGTTCTACTATTATTTATTTATTTTTATAAGTAACTAATAAATAAATTATAATAGGATGATAATCTTATTGTGGTTTTTTTATTTCACCTTTATCTATTAGGAATCGGTATGAATTACCGCTGGACCCTTGGCCGGCGGTTCAAATCCCGACAGCGCCTGGCCGACAGAGGAAGAAATCCCGATCGTCCCTAGGTAAGTATTCGCTAACCTAATCTACCACCTAACCCTAACCCTCCTTTACGGTGCCTAACCCTAACCTTCCCCCCCTGTGCCTAACCCTAATATCCCCTCTAAGTGCCTAAACCTAACCCCTTCTTTCCCGCCGCCTAAACCTAAGTCCCCCGGGGGGGTGCCTAACCCTAACCTCCCCCCGGGGGTGCCTATTCCTAACCCTCCCTCCCCTAGCCTAACCCTAACCTCCCGGGTGGGTGCCTAACCCTAAGTCCCCCCTGGGAGCCCTAAACCTAACCCTCTCCCCCGCGCGGTTGTCCGCTGCGGTGCCCGGCATCCACTCGATCGGAATGCCGGGCGCCGGTGTCCCGACGTCGGTGAAATGACAGGCGTCTAGATTTAGACGCCTGTCATTCATCCCTAGTTGGGATAACAATGTCTGGAAGTCGGCGGTCGGCATTCCGTCCGCCGGCTTCCTGAACGTATACCATCTATTATACAGCCAATAATGGGGTCGCATCCCCAGCAGACCAGTGAGTTCAGGGTGAAAGTCCCAGTGTAGGCCTCAGTGGTGGAGGATCATGGATTTTCATTTGTATTTAGAGTACATAGGGCACTATAGCTGGGGGAAGGTCCTAAAAGTAGGCAAGTATGGTTTCATTACAAGTGACAAGTGCACCTGCAAATACCTTTACACCTTGGTGCAGAAGTGCATTTCTAACTAACCCACAGCAATGTAATTTACAGCTTCACACAAACAAAAGTGACCTATGTATACACAAATACAATGTCATGGTTTATAAGAAATGGGAAAATGTTATTCAACTGAAAAGGGTGCTACTAGAGAGGTAGGAGGTAGGGGTGCTATTAGAGAGGTAGGAGGTAGAGGCACTACTAGAGAGGTAGGGGTGATACTAGAGAGGTGGGAGGTAGGGGTGCTACTACTAGAGAGGTATGAGGTAGAGGTGCTACTAGAGAGGTAGGAGGTAGGTGTGCTACTAGAGAGGTAGGAAGTAGAGGTGCTACTAGAGAGGTGGGAGTTAGGGGTTCTACTAGAGAGGTAGGTGGTAGGTAGAGGTACTACTAGAGAGGTATGGGGCGCTACTGGAGAGGTAGGAGTGCTATTAGAGAGGTAGGGGTGCTACTAGAGAGGTACTGTAGTGGGTAGAGGTGCTATTAGAGAGGTGGGAGGTAGGGGTGCTTCTATAAAAGTAAGAGGTAGGGGTGCTACTAGAGAGGTAGGAGGTAGATGATGTGCTACTAGATAAGTAGGAGGTAGGGGAGCTACTAGAGAGGTAGGAGTGCTACTAGAGAGGTAGGAAGTAGAGGTTCTACTAGAGAGGTAGGAGGTAAGGGTGCTACTAGAGTGGTAGGAGGTAGAGGTGCAACTAGAGAGGTAGGAGGTAGAGGTGCTACTAGAGAGGTTGGAGGGTAGACATTGATATCATGTTTACTGTGCACTTCTTAAAGACTTTTACAGATCCCTGCACATGGAGGTGTACAGTAGCTTGCTTCTGAATGCATAAAGGAGGAATTAATGTGCAACCAAGGTAACCATTAAGACTCATCCAGTATGTCCCAACATTTGGGAGTTTGGAATGAAGATAGGGGACATGGCTCGCTGGGGTGCAGTCCACCTAAGAGTGGGCATAGCCACTATAGCTATATAGCATCTAATCCTGTCATTCAAACAGAGGGCCTGATTCAGAAGTGTGCGGATTTTAAACACCGAGCTTTTAAATTTGTGCATGTGCCCGAGACGCACCTCACATGCGTACTGATGGTTACTGCCGGAGGATGCAGATATTAATTATACGGCGATCTATGCAATTCCGAAAGGCGTTCCTGGACGCCGGGCGGTGGCTTTCGGCGAGGGCCATATTGGTGGGCGTGTCGGGTATGCTGGTGTCAGGGACTGCGTCGGAAGATGCAGATCCACTGGCACTGGCAGCCATGTACCGTTGGACAGTCTGAACAACCATAGGGATGCTTGAATGTCTGATGGTACGGCCCATGTCCAATCGATGCGCCTTTGCGAGCATTAGCATAAAGATGCAGCTACCGCAAATCCATGCACCACTGAATCATCCCCAAAGTGCTGAGTGACAGAACCCATTTCCACAGTGCCCACATACAATATGTATGCGTATAAACACACACAGGGTGACAATAGTCATCTGTTGACCAGATTTATAAGTATGCAACAAATTGTATCCGTTTTCCCTGGATCACTAATGAACTTTGCACTAATTAGATAATTGGCAATAGCTAGTGAATTCATCAACATATCTTCATATCCAGCATTTATTTAGCAAATTTAGAGCTCTTTAAAGGCCCCCATACACGGTGCAATATAGCAGCCGATCTGACGGATTGTAACGATATTACTGCTATATCGTTCCGCATGTTGGCATGATATCGGCCAGTGCACGCTCCCGTGGGATCGTTCATCGCACCTCCAGATCTTACTGCATGTTCAGTTAATCTGGGGATGCGATGTACGATCCCATACAGCGCTATGGGGGGGGAGGGGGGCGCCTGATCACTCCGTGTGTGGGGACCATCCAACATGTCGGCCGTCGGATCGCAAGGTGCATATTGCACCATGTATGGGGGCCTTAAGAATAGACTCTACTTTCCTCCGAATGTATGTAAATCTGTATATTCTTAATGCTCATGATTGGACCTGCTTACATTTCCTTATTGCATCTAGCCGTTATTGTTGTCTGGAAGTGGTCACTATATGTGCTGTATATCTGTCCAGATTGCATTTTACTATTTTTGTGATTGGTTTATTGAAACCTGCTGTATACAAAAAATTTTTCTTTGAAAATAAAAAAATTATATATATATAAAAAAAAATAAAGAATAGCCTGGTACTCTACTTTCTTTCGAATATGTAAATCTGTATACTCTGAATGCTCATGATTGGATCTGCTTACGTTTCTTTATTGCATCTAACCGTTATTGATGTCACTATTATCCAGATTGAATTTTACTATTTATGTGATTAGTTTATTGAAACCTGCTGTATACAAAAAAAAAATGTATTTGAAAACAATTTCTAAAAAAAATAATAGACTGGGACTAAAATGAAATCTAGGCTTAAAGTTTGAAAAAGGACAGATTTTGGGGTTAGTGTTAATCCTAACTATAGGAGAAGGTCAGCTCTAGCTAGATAATGAATTTATTACCTTTTATGCACCTTGTACATGTGCTCAGTGCTCACAACATTTGTTATTAAGGAGAACAGCTCCGGTGTCTGATGTAAGCCTGATATCTCCTTGTCATCTGCCTCCAGTAACTATAGAGGTCTGTCATGTGAGTGACTACACAGCGAGACACAGACAGTGCAGGAAAGTGTAATAGGTGGCTCCTTGTCTTGTGGAATCAAACCTAAAAATAACAATGTACTGTAGGCTCACACATATTATGTATAAAATGTTAGGCTTAAAAATAAACTTCATTATAAAGACTGCGCAGGTGTTATGCTTGTACATAGTGATGGATTTACATTAAAAGCCTGCTTGTACATTCCTCATTAATTATAAAGGAAGCACATGATTGAGAAGATGTGAGGATTTAGCACCTCTGTGAAGTAATGCCTCCTTACATACCCCATCTGTTGCCATGTAAGCTTAGAATGACAGCAGACAGGATGCTTTTCATACCACACAAATTGGATCTATATAGAGCTCAGTGGCTCACCCTGCCTAGCAGTATCCTATATGTGGGAGATGTGGACATAGGAGGACATACAGTAGCATATGGTCAAAGTCTCTGCACCCTCAGCTACAAAGTGAAGGACACAATTGGATTTTTTTTTATTCAACTATGAGAAAAGCAAAACATAATGCCTTTGTATTTTTCTTGTACATCCGCTCATACTGATTGCCATGTTCATTAGAGATGAGTTCTCTATTTCTATTGAAGATGAGTTAGGTTCCAGACTTCACAAACTCATCAGAATGTCTGAGAAGTCTCTGTCTAGAGACAAAAGTATAAAAATGTCAGAAAATAAGAATGATAAAAGGGAGCAAGTCTCTGAAGCCGAAGATAGAAAAAAGGCTCTTCTCTCTAAGGTAAGTAGGTCTGTGCTTAATGCTTATATTAATAAAATACAGCAATTTGTAACAAAGCTGAAGCCACTAAAAGCATTGGGAAAGAGTGCAAAGAATACTACACACTAGAGGGTTAATCTTTTTTACTTTTGAGTAGAGATGAGCGGTTTGGTTTTACCCTGTTACGTTCGGATCTGAGAAATGGCATCTTATTGGCTATCTGGCTCACGTGTTTTGGATCACCATTAAGATAAATCTGAACTTTTGCTAATTTGGCAAAAAGAACTGTGTAGAACCGAACTGTTCATCTCTACTTTTGAGCTGTGCAGTTCTATTGCTTGCAGCCCGAGAGTCAAATCAGGGGCGCTGTGATGCAGCTCACCCTCATACCCAGAACTGTCCATATATTTATAATACCAGCTCTAAACATATATTTATAATACCAGCTCAAACCATATATTTATAATACCAGCTGTAACCTGTGTTATAGGTACATTTTTCGCCTCTACTCTGAGTGCAAGATCTGGGATTGATATAAATGTACTAATTTGTGTGTTGATTTAATTTGTATTCAAAGTTGACATATGTCTAAGTGTAGTGGAAATTTATATATGGACGGGTGTATTTAACTTGCGCCCATGCATATTTATATAGGCATTAGTTAATAAATCTATGTGCAATTTTACCTCACCCGCAGGTTTGTAAATGCTAAAGTTGTTGGTATAATAAAACAAATAATGACAGTCAGGGCATTAGGCGCAAGGGGAAAATTACCTAAATAGTTTTATTTTTTATTTTTATATATTAAACCTCCCAATGACTGGGACCCTGGCCACCTGGGACATACTCACAGCTTATTTTGCTGCTAGTTTAATTATTTTGAGATGCACTCTTTCCTACACGCATTCATTTCTACTGTATAACTATACTGTCCCACTAGTGGTGAAAAGTTTGATAAATTCAGTAATTTTCTTGCTTACCTTCCTCTTGCGGAATGGCCCGCTGTCCCCATACTAGTGTAAAATTCTTCAAGCTCTAAAAATACAATGTTTTTGGAGCTTGATTGCGGGAGCATTCGTCATCTTCAGATGGCGAGTGCTCCTGCTACCCGCTATAGGAAGGAGTCGCAGGTTGCGAAGATGGCTCCTTTTGGATCCCTCCGCCCCTGTCTGATTCCTTTTGCCGGACGTCAGAGCAGTGAAAAGAAGCCGCTTGTGGGGACAACTGATTTTTGGATCAGCTGATTCCGCACCGGAAAAATTGATGAATTGCTCTGGCATCTGCGGCGAGTTAGAATGTTAATTATATGGGTCTGTTCTGACCCCAATAATTAACATCATGAATAGGCCCCTAAATGAGGGACAACTTTTTTTTTCACAGTAAAAAGGATGGGGAATATTTAGATCCCTCCCATCTGTGGAAAAGTAGATTTTTTTTAGGGGTGTGCACCGCCCACTTTTCGTGTTTTGTGTTTTGGTTTTGGATCTGGATCTTTCTTCGTGTTTTGAATCTGGATTGGTTTTGCCAAAACCACCCTTCGGTGTTGTGGGTTCTGAGTTTTGTGTTTTGGATCTGTATTTTTTTTTAAAAAAGCATAAAAACAGCTAAAATCACAGAATGTGTTGATTTTTCTGCTCTATGCTATTATTAACCTCAAAAACCTTAATTTCCACTCATTTCCAGTCTATTCTGAACACCTCACACCTCACAATAGTGTTTTTATGTCCAAAAGGTTGCACCAAGGTAGATGGGTGACTATGCTAAGCGACACTAGGGGGCGGCACAAACACGTGGCCCATCTAGGAGTGACACTGCAGTGGCAGACAGGATGGCAGTTTGAAAAACTAGGCCCCAAACAGTACACAATGCAAAGAAGAAAAAGAGGTGCAAGATGGAATTGTCCTTGGGCCCTCCCACCCACCCTTATGTTGTATAAACAGGACATGCACACTTTAACAAACCAATCATTTCAGCGCCAGGGTCTGCCACACGACTGTGGCTGAAATGATTGGTTCGTTTGGGCCCCCACAAAACAAGCTGGCAATTAATCTGTCCCTGCACAAACTGGCTCTACGGAGGCAAGATGTCGTCCTCATCCTCCTCATTCACCGATTCCTCACCCTCTTCAGTGTTGTGTACATCCTCATCCTCACAGAGTATTAATTCGTCCCCACTGGAATCCACCACCACAGGTCCCTCTGTACGTTCTGGAGGCTGGTCTCCCTGGAAGAGTTGATAATTCATTTTTATGAACATCATCTTCTCCATATTTTGTGGAAGCAACCTCCTACGCCTTTTGCTGACAAGGTTCCCGGCTGCACTAAACACTATTTCGGAGTACACACTGGAGGGGGGGCAACGCAGGTAAAATAGAGCC
The DNA here is from genome assembly GCA_031769625.1 of Taudactylus pleione. Lineage (NCBI taxonomy): Eukaryota > Metazoa > Chordata > Amphibia > Anura > Myobatrachidae > Taudactylus > Taudactylus pleione. Next base: position 4,249,041 of record JAUIMM010000068.1, read on the forward strand.
AGTTTGTATAGGGGCCTCCAAATTGCCTCTTTTTCCTGCCAGTACATGTACGGACTGTCTGACATGCCTACTTGGATGCTGTCATCGATGTAATCCTTTAACAGACAGACGCACGCTTGTCGCTGCTGCTTTGAGGATGCAGGTGGAATCTAGACGGGATTTGGAACCGGGGACACACTACCTCCATCAATTGTCTAAATCCCACTGCACTAATGGCGGATACCGGATGCACGTCTAACACCAACATAGCAGTCAAGGCCTCAGTTATACGTTTTGCTTCAGGATGACTGCTGTCGTACTTCATCCTTCTCGCTAGGGACTGTTGGAGGGTCAATTGTTTAGTAAAAGTAGTGGTGTTCCTACTTCCTCTCTGGGATGATGAACAACTCCTAGCAGCAGCAACAGCACTAGGAGGAAGTGGTTCTTGATCTTTCCCTATTTTATTTTTATCGGAGAAAGTTTGGTCCTCCATTTATGTTATATTGATATATACGTGCGGCTAAGGCGCACACAAACACACAAAATATTTTTTTATTTTTGCTGGAGAGTAGTGCACTTTGTGGGTTACACCACCCTTTAAGAAATGAGCCAGCCGGATCTTTACTTATGGGACACAGGCGCACACTTGGCGCTGCTCCTTTGTTGATGCACGTGCAGCCACAGTGCACACAATTCACAAACACAGAAAATATTTTTTTATTTTGTTTGGAGTGTACTTTGGGGGTTACAGCACCCTTTAACTGACAAGCCAGCTGGCCCTTTACTTATGGGACACAGGCGCACGCTTGGCGCTGCTCCTTCGTTGATGCACGTGCAGCCACAGTGCACACAATTCACAAACACAGAATTTTTTTTTATTTTGTTTGGAGTGCACTTTGGGGGTTACAGCACCCTTTAACAGTCAAGCCAGACGGCCCTTTACTTATGACACAGGCGCACGCTTAGCAGTACTTTGTTGATGCACGTGCGGCTACAGTGCACACAATTCACAAACACAGAAAATATATATTTTTTTTGTTTGGAGTGTACTTTGGGGGTTACAGCACCCTTTAACGGACAAGCCAGCCGGCCCTTTACTAATGGGACACAGGCGCACGCTTGGCGCTGCTCCTTTGTTGATGCACATGCAGCCACAGTGCACACAATTCACAAACACAGAAAATATTTTTTATTTTGTTTGGAGTGCACTTTGGGGGTTACAGCACCCTTTAACGGTCAAGCCAGCCGGCCCTTTACTTATGACACAGGTGCACGCTTGGCACTACTTTGTTGATGCACGTGCAGCTACTGTGCACAAAATTCACAAACACAGAAAAAAATATATATTTTTTTGCACTTGGGGGGAGCACCCTTGATGGACAGAGCACCCCCTGGACAACACTACAGCACCCCTTTAGGACTGGGACACTATACAGGACTTTGGAGTGGACACAGCTCCTATGGACAACTGACTGCACAACACAGTCCAGCCAGCCCCTATGGACTTTGGAGGAGTGGACACAGCCCCTATGGATAACAGCAGCACAGCGCAGCACAGCACAGCACAACACTACACTGCACTACACTACACTACACTACACAGCCAGCCCTAACTCCCACCATCCCTCTTCACTGTCCACAGCCGAGTGAAATGGCGCCGACGCGGGTACCTTATATAGGATCCAAAACTCGCGAGACCCGGAAGGCGGGATGATGACGTTTTGCCTCGATTTCAGATCCGAGGCAGGCGGGAAAAGTCGAGCCTGACTCAGATCGGCCTCGGATCGGGGGGCTCGGGGGAGTTCGGATTTCAGAAATCCGAACCCGCTCACCCCTAATTTTTTTGTGTACTGTTTCATTAATAACTAGTAAGTGGGCACACCTTTTGAAAGAGGAGACTCTCCTCTTTCAAGACATGGTGCCCCCATGTGTATGCGGGCCAGTATGGGATAGATAGGGCATAATGTGTCTCTACACCATTTAAAAAAAAAATATATATATTTTTTTTCCATAACGATTGGCTAAGCTGCTAAAAGAGCCACAAATTTGAAGGGGAGGATTCCCTTTTTTTCATATGTCCGGGACATCACATTTGCAGATGTAATTAAGGGTGTGATAGGGCACGTAGTGCCCTCCCACACCAATATGGAAAGTTCTGTTTCCATAGCACAGGGTATTTTTGGCCATGGTCGATGGCCATCCCTACTTGAGTGCGTCTGCTAATTAATTTCTCTGCAGACCAGAGCCAACTAAAAGTATACGGCTCACATAATTCAAATTACAATATCTCTTGGCTGCGTTATTTATACGGTATAGAATCGGGAAACCGGCTGCCTTAATACCGACAGCCAGCTTCCCCAATGTCATATCCCGGTTAGGGTGAAATGCCGGGCATCTAGATGTAGACGCCTGACATTTCCCCGACGCCGGGAGACCGGGGCCCGGCATCCTGATCGAAGGGATCCCGGGCGCCGCGAGCGGACAGCCATGGGGGGGAGGGTTAGGTTTAGGGCACCCGGGGGGACTTAGAGTTAGGCACCCCCCCGGGAGGGTTAGGGTTAGGCACCCCCGGTGGGGACTTAGGGTTAGGCACCCCCTCGAGGGACTTAGGTTTAGGCAGCGGGGAAGGGGGGGGTTAGGGTTAGGCACCTCTAAGGAGGGTTAGGGTTAGGGGGTTAGGTCAGGTTATACTTACCTTAGCGACGATCAGGATTTCCAGCGCTGCCGGGCTTCCGCTGCCGGGAACTCTGCTTTTGTCGGCCAGGCGCTGCTGGGTATTTCATACAGATTCCGTTTATACAGAGAATTCTTTTGTTCTTGAATATCATAGGCGTATGTCAGACATTGCAGGATTTATTTCTAATCCTCACTTTACACATCTGTCAGTAGGCTATTTGTAGTGTCAATAAAATAGTCACTACATATTCCTTAAAGAGTGACAAGTATAATGTGTCTCTTCTTCTGTCCGACTTGATACATGTGTAGTGTTCTGTGTGTCATATATCTTAACACCTACCAGACCTTTACCCTTAAAGGAGAACTTTATCCATATCTCCTAATATTTGAATGGAGAGCAGTGGTACAGTGGTCATGGCCACAGCCGCTACATCATGGTAGGGGCATGAAGTGTGCTAGACTGCCTCTTAGCCTGCTCTAGGCTCCTACAATAACCATTTCACTGCCACATGCACGTACCCATTTTCAACTACTCTGCTCAGCAGAGCAGTGATGAATGGGACACACCTGTCAACTGCTAGGCTAATCATGCCAGTGAGACAGTGGGCCTGATTCAGACCCGCTCGCGAGTGCTGAGCGCTCGCAAACGGGTTGATGTTGCCCAAGTGCGCATGCGCGCGACGGAGGCGGCTCCATCATGCGCATGCGCGAGACCCGAATTACGACAGCCAAGCCGTCGTTATGGGTCCCGCCCCACAAGGGGCGTGCTGTCAATGGTGATTGACAGCACACCCCCTTTAGTGGGCATGCCGGGGGAGTGGCTGCCCAGACGGAGGCGTTCCCATGGGAACGCCTACCGTGTGGGGCCGGCCCCACTGACATCACTAGTGATGTCAGTGGGAGTGCTTTTGGCTCTGATAGAGCCAAAAGCACTCCTGGGCTTGCGGCACTCCAGGGCTTGCGGCAGACGAGACCCACAAGGGTCTCGTCGCAAGCCCGATGGTCGCGATGGTCTTGACCATCGTGACCATCATTTTGGCCGCTCGCTATAGCTGTGGGTGGTCACCCACAACTATGCGAGCGGCCAGGAGGCCGCTACAAAAAGTAAGAGGGACGGCCCTGATTCAGAGCGAGCGCTCTGTCAGAGCGTCCGGCTCTGAATCAAGGCCAGGGCCCTCAAATCTTGATTTTCCTGCCAGAATCGGGATGGTCAGCAGGTGTGTCTTATCCTTGGCTTATATTTTCCAAGTCCCAAACCCAGTAGTAGAGAGCAGGGCTTAACAGTGACCTTGTGCCGGCCCTGCCCTCTTTGTGCATGATGTCATGACATCACACAGATATGGGATGGGCCGAAACCACCCAAAAGTCTCCAATGGACGCTACGGGCGTTTCAGACACCCTGCTAGCCAGTAACAAGTCCATGGGACAGCGACGGTGCCGCCCACGGAACCCTGCACTTTATGCGGTGGCACTGGTCGCACAACTCTAGTTACAGCCTTGATAAAAAGTCATGATAACCACATGACTCTGACCTACAATGTTTCCTTCATACTAATACTTGCACCTTCAGGAGATATTAATTATCTCGAGACTCCTAGCAAAGGTCTGAAGTACGGAAAAAGGTTCTATGTGTGCTGTCCAATATATAGTTACAATGTTAGCCTTTAGCATTTTTCTATAGTTGGTTCACTGTTAACAGCAACCAAATGTCAGGATTATAAGCTATAGATAAATAGATGCACTCACCCTCTATTTGAAAATTACAACCGCAGATGCTATGGGGTCTATTCATTAAGATCTGCAAAATAGAATAGTTACTTATCACTACAGATTGCATCACTTTGATGCGATCTATAGTTGTGATAAGTAGCAATTCATGTACACTTACCTGTCTTGTGATGTGATGCAGTATATCTATGATCGGCAGCTCGGTCTTCTCTTCTTTTTTCTGTTTCTTAAATTTTATCTTTCTTCTGCATGCTTCAGCCCATGCCTTGAACCTTAGCAGCGGCAGTGGGGAGGGAGAGGGGGTGATTGGTAGGCAGAGCCGTAACTAGGGCACCACAGGGCTGGGGGCGCTGTTTGGGCCTGTCAATTTTCAGTTTATTAAAATTCTCACTTGTAGATTCCTCTTTGTCATGAATCTGTCTAGTTTGCACCTTTTGCCTGTAGACTTACCCTTGCCAACTGTCTACATGGACTTGTATGTGCTCTGATCATGTTGGCTGCAGCACTTCTCCCTGCATTCCTTCCACAGTGATTATTTCACCTGGGTCCTTTCCTGAACACTGCTAGCCCTGATTGGAATCACAGGTGTAGTTCTAACTCAGTGCTGCAGAGATGAATACTCCCTCTGCATGTTGTGCCTTCCACCACTCAGAATGCTACTGCCAGACCACCTGTCCATATCCACCAATTGCACCCAGACCCAGGGTATATATATCCTCCCCTGATAGCATTCTGGGCCTGAACATCTCGTTACTTCCATGGTGTATGGTTCGTGCTGTTCTGTGTTCTAGTGTATCCCTGACTCCTGCTAACAGCAACCCCTGGTGCAATCCAGAAAACCTGCTACAGCAACCCCTGGTGCAATCCAGAAAACCTGCTACAGCAACCCCTGGTGCGTCCAGAAAACCTGCTACAGCAACCCCTGGTGCAATCCAGAAAACCTGCTACAACAATCCTGACGACCTGGTAGCATCAGCTAATAGTGAGTTCCTGTGCTCCTGACCTTAGCCCTGTGCTCTGCTAGCCCTACTCCTGATTGGTCCCAGACACCCTGAAAACCTGCATCGTGCTTCCTGCTGTGGATCAACTCCTGCTCCTTCTACCTACCCACTCCCTCCCTGAACCTAAATCCCAAACCTACCCATTCCTTCCTGAACCTGTAATTCCCAATTATCCAATCCAGCCTGCACCTGAGTTCCAACCTTTGTCACAGCATTTCCGGATCACTCTGTTTAACCCTTGTCTCAGCATTACCTGATTTCCCTTCAGCCATTATCACATTATTCCAGTCCAGAGTCAAGTTCCTGATATATCAGTTTTATCCATGTTGTTCCAGTCCAGAGTCAAGTTCCAAGCTCATCAGTTCAAGCCACGTAGTTCCAGTCCAGAGTCAAGTTCCTAGTTCATCAGTTCAACTCAACAAGTCTTCCTGCCGGTCCCATCCGGTAGCTCCACGTTCCTGTCATCTATCATCAAAGGCAGTTTTCACTGCTACATAAATCTTGCAAATAGAGCTATTTACGTCATCTGTGGTTCTAGTCATGCCGGTCTCCGTTGAATCCCGATCACCACCTGAGACAGGTAACTCGCAGACACCATTTGTGACAGAATGTTCAGGCCCAACGATGGTTACGGATCAAGCACCTAATAAGGGACTAGATGCTTTCCGTAACCTGGTCGCCCGCTTGGATTCACAGGAGGCCGTACAGCATCAAGTGCTACAGCTTTTGCAAATCCTGAATAACCGGCTAGAAGTTACCCAAACCTTACCTGAACCCCTAACTACCTTCCATCAACTGCTGGAACAGCTTCAGGCTCTACTCAGCAACACTTTTCAGATCATTCCTGAATTTCTTAGAGCTGCCTCTGTCTCAACTAAAACCTCTGCCTTGGAATCCCTAAGAAACAAGGATTCTTCCAAACCAAGTAATGTCAGACATCGTAGTTAGCCACGCCCCAAGCTCTCTGTGGCCGAACGCCAGCGGCGCAAAGATTTACAGCTCTGCCTCTATTGTGGGAGTTCTGACCACTTCATTAAAGACTGTTCCCTTTGCAACTCCAGCAGTGGTTCCAAGTGTCAACGTCTCAGTGCCCGTTCCGGTCCCAGCCTGGATTCTGCCCATTCTGGTCCCAGCCCGAATTCTGCCCGTTCCGGTCCAAGCCCGAATTCTGCCCGTTCCGGTCCCAGCCTGGATTCTGCTTGTCCCAGCAGGGGACTCCAGTCAGCAGCCCCAGGAAGGAGTTTCAAGTCTCGTACCCCAGGAAGGGGTTTCAAGTCTCGTACCCCAGGAAGGGATTTCAAGTCTCGTACCCCAGCAAGGGGTCTCAAGACTGGCACCCCAGCAAGGGGTCTCAAGTCTGGCACCCCTGGAGGGGGTCTCAAGTCTGGCACCCCTGGAGGGGGTCTCGCACCCCTGGAGGGGTCTCAAGTCTCGCACCCCTGGAGGGGTCTCAAGTCTCGCACCCCTGGAGGGGGTCTCAAGTCTTGCACCCCTGGAGGGGGTCTCAAGTCTCGCACCCCTGGAGGGGGTCTCAAGTCTCATGCCCCAGGAGGGGGTTCCAAGTCTCATACCCCAGGAACGGGGTTTCAGATTCTAGTCCCCAGAGAAGAGAGTCGTGTACTACTAATCATGATCATGATTCCTGTTCACCATCTCCTACAAATATCGTTCCAGAAAATTACAATCTCTGTAGTCTATTCTCAGCTTTGATTGTTGATGCTACTATCTCTAGCTCCTCTGGACCCCTCCCAGTCCCATCAATTGATCCGAATACCAAACATCTGTCAGCTTCAGTTATTTCGACTCCTCATCAATTGGAGCATCCTCAAGTTTCCTCCAGCCCTGCACCTGAATGTTCTCTCCAATCCTCGAACACACAGAATTCGTCAGATACTCCACCATGCATTTATTTTGATGGGGACTTATCTCAATACTATGCTTTAATTAAGCAATACTCCGCCATTATGGAAGCAGATCCAACTAGTGGTATCACTCCTACCAACATCGCTAGGTTCCTTCTCCTTTCCTTTAGTAGCAAAGCAATGGACTGGGCCAATCCTATCATCGAGTCCAATGATCCAATGCTTCTAAATATAAAGACTTTCAGTGAAGCTGTTATCAAAGAGTTTAGTCCTAACCCTGTAAAAAAAGATTTTAGTGAAGTTCCCAGTTCCAAAGTATTGTCCAAGCAGTCTGGTTGTTCTACCAAGAATTCGTTCTCTATTCCCCTGAAGTCCGAGCTACAGTAGGTCAAATTTTCAAGGGCCAGCGTGCTGAATTCCAGCCATCCCAAGAAAGCAGCACTACTGAATCTGTAACCTTGAACATGACTTGTGCGCACATCTTCTTGTCCTACTGTACCTCCCAAAATTCTGATCCTGTCCTTCCCAGTCACATATTTCCACAGGAGTTACCAGAGATCCCATGTCCATTGGTTGGCACAAAACGTTCTCGCAGCAAAAAGAAGAATCGGTGAAGGTCTTGAACTATCTCCCTTGTAGACTTTCCACTCCAAGTACCCCAACAAATTGAGAATTGGGAAGATGTCTGAAGAGATGTTTTCAGAGTTATGGTGTCCCTGTGTTTGAAGCTCCTGGAATGCCATGTTTGAAAGAAAGTTGTTTTTTTTCTCGGTGTCCGGAGTTCACCCATAAAGAGGGGTGTACTGTCACGAATCTGTCTAGTTTGCACCTTTTGCCTGTAGACTTACCCTTGTCAACTGTTTCCATGGACTTGTATGTGCTCTGATCATGTTGGCTGCAGCACTTCTCCCTGCATTCCTTCCACAGTGATTATTTCACCTGGGTCCTTTCCTGTCCGCGAACACTGCTAGCCCTGATTGGAATCACAGGTGTAGTTCTAACTCAGTGCTGCAGAGATGAATACTCCCTCTGCATGTTGTGCCTTCCACCACTCAGAATGCTACTGCCAGACCACCTGTCCATATCCACCAATTGCACCCAGACCCAGGGTATATATATCCTCCCCTGATAGCATTCTGGACCTGAACATCTTGTTACTTCCGTGGTGTATGGTTCGTGCTGTTCTGTGTTCTAGTGTATCCCTGACTCCTGCT